>OZ008338.1:3609312-4268979 GCA_963931975.1 Cataclysta lemnata
GAATTTTCATTCGTTTTAACGACAGGCACTATTTTATGACGTTTTATTTAATATTGTTATGAATTCCATCTAAATTAATTATGCATAGCTTCAACTATCAATAGAGAAATTTTAAAATTATTTATGCTCTTACTCGTTCATCTAAATGGAATTTCTGTTAATTTTGGCTGTAAGTTGATTGAACTATAGACTTTATTGACTGGATACAGTGTGTTTTTTATTTTCGCATTATTGTTGAAATTATATATTTCTTTTCGCATTAATGTTACTTACTAACTCAAGACAGTGTCATTGTACGTTTTTGTTTTATGATCTCGTGATTTCATATTAACCGAAACGGAATACAAATATTGAAGCATTTCTTATGTAAGTCGTTATTTTTAGCTCAGAGTTAAGTTGATGTAGACGACCAACCTAGACATATTGTCATGTTACTATATCATTATAATATAGATACATTCGGTAAATGGAAAAAAACGGACCAGGGCGCTATTCCACTATTATAGTGGATTCTTGCACTGCTTTAATAGCTATGCAAAGATGCATTGCAAGAATGTGTTTGAGGAGAATCAATGAAATCACTCCATTTTCAAATATAAACACATCCCTACACCAATAGAATCACTCTATTTGAAAATGGAGTGGTTCTATTGGTTATCCTCAAACACATTTCTAGATACGCATCCTCGCCTAGCTTTGGTGAAAAATCACCCTAAAGGAACTTAAAAATTTTAATGAATTTATCTACCTATTGTTTTTTCTGCAAGACACACACCAAATAATAACACAAGAATTTTTAAGCTATTTCCAGTTACCAAACAAAACAGTTATGTAAGTCTACTTAACGAATTTAATGTACTTATTATTAGTCCAATGCTTGCTTATATTATGCTGTCAATGGCCTGTTGTTGATCTGCAGTTAATACTTAACTGAATCTACAATCATGTATGGAGACAAATCCTTAAGTGAAATTTGTGTATATATGCCTATAATATGCTCAATTTGGGTATAATATACTGGGTGAGGTATAAACAATTGTATTTAATCATTATATCAACATATTAAGTAAAAAAAATATATTTTGTTCAATCAAAAACATCCAAGGGTTATGCTCTTGCGAACTTTTGCTCTATGGCCATGGAAAATTAGCGGGTTTGCACTGTCTGCCTGCACTTAATCCTTTTGTCTGAATTTATTTAACAGAATTTCAAAATGATTGAGATTTTGCCCCATTTTTGATTAGGAATAGATCTTCCATGCAGTCCTGGGAACAAAATGTAAAGTAGAAAATGCTAGCCATTTAAATTTAAAAGTATAAACTCTAGAAAGGATTGTCATAAATTTGCCGCATGAGAGATCTCAATTAAGCGGTTTTTTGTATAGTTTTATTCCGGTACTCTATGGTGCTTAGATGGCTTTCTAACAGTCTTAACTATAGACCTAATTTCGCACTAAAATTTGACTTTCTACAGTACTAGGTACGCTAATTCCTTGACTGCACCAGGAATGAGGCATTTATTCAAATGGTAACTGTATTTTTTACGCAAAAAGTGTAAATTTCAAAATACAGCGGATTTAAAACTTCGAGTTTTCGCCTCTAGAAGAAATGTGTTTCATTGCAATCGAGTCGGTACTGAGATTCTTCTAGCCGCTAAAACAAATAATTAGTCAAGTATACTACGTTAACCTTTTTCGTGATTTCTATTTAATTATAAGCTGGTTTTGATGTAGATGAAATAATTTTTATGATTAGAATTTATGAACTGGTACACACAGTTAGTTCCTATTATTAGTTGAGTTGCATTGGTTTGGCGGAGGGGTTAAATCCAGAGTTCTAAATACCGATTAATTATACTTATGAAATGTCGCCAGTCTACAGGACAATGAAAACTGTTATTTTAATTTTAGCTAGCTTTTTTGGGGTAGCGCTAAAATGTATTTATTCTTAAGTAAACTAGATGAAATCACTTTAAAAACAATTTTATTTACTTCTATGAAATATACACAATACAATTAAACAAGTCTGACAACATATTTTGGTTAATTTGACACTTAACTGATTTTTTTTAATATATTATTCGGATCCCTTTTGATTATATATAATCTACCCCTGAAATAATTTCGGTATTAACTTTGCTTTTGTGAACAGAAATTTTATTTTTTTTGAAATTTACTTCAATTCTTGAAATCAAGCTTATACTTGGGCTTGAAAATCATCACAATATTTTACATTGTTTTATTATTAAAAGTGCAACTTTATTAGGTGCTTCTTCCTGTTTATTTAGTGGGCTTCTTTGTACCTAACTAAATATTATTTTATGCAATAAGTTGACACGAATTGTAATAATGAACCCATATATATTTTAATAATACTTACTGGTACTAATATATTTAGAAATAGTGACGCACATAAAGTTCAATTTGCGGGGTTCCCCCCTTAACGTGACAAGCCCCCCTAGACAAGTGAGCAATTTATTCGAACGAATAGAATACAAATGTATGACACTGACGTATTACGGGGAAACCAACATGGCGACCGTCGTGTCAAATGTAACAGTAGTTGTCAAAAATTTACATTATTGTTCGATAGGAACGACCTTGGGGCTTAACCTAATAGCAAACGATGCATGCCACTTGGCTAAAGCCTTGGCAAGTTAACAGAAGCATCTTACAAAATTTGTTTTGCCAACTTATTAGGTGTGTGTAACAAACTCCACGAAATCAAAGAAGATTAAACGTAGGTACAGACTTGAATTGAAGACGATAGCGTTCTGAGGCGATTTTAGTCAAATGCCAAATTTTTATGTAGCCTAAATAATTCAACTGCTTGGGTTAGTCCTGACCATATTATACCTCAGTACTTAGTGCTGCATCGCGTTTGTTGTTCGCCGTCTCCCGTCACACACTGTACTCTTTTATGAATAAGTTAATTATGTAATTAGAAAGTTGGTTTTTAATACTACTTTTGTTAGTCGAACCCGTACTGGACCAGCGTGGTGGGTTGTGGTGTGCCCCACAATCTCCCTATATTCTTCCATCCGTAGGGAAGGCCCGTGCCCCAGCAGTGGGGACATTAAAAGGGCTGGTGATGTTAGTCGAAATGTGGCAACAGATTACTTAACTATAGGTGACAATGATATACAACATGTACGTAACGATAAATAACGCACTCCCTGAACACTACCCATGTTAACTTAGCCATATGAAAACTATATTATTGTTATTAAAAATTCAAAATTATTAGTTTCTTTCTTCCACCATACAAAATTGTTCTGTCCGTAAAGCGAAATGTATGGAAAATTCGAAATACAATTTTTATAATTTTGATTTTTCGATATCACTATTAGTTCAAGGTGTGCGATGTACATGTTGTATAAGAAAAATTATTTGTCTATTTACATAATTATACGCCAATCTATTTAAGTGGCTTCATGTCCATATTTTGACTAGACGTCCATAAGTATTCTTCTTTACACTAATTTGACAATTTACTCAGAAGTTTTATTACCTACTTACAATAAACCAATCTACAACCCCCTTATTATAAAACATGGACTAAAGTTAGTCATAGCTTACACCTGATGCTGTCAATTTTATTTGCTGAATGAAATACAAGTTAGCATAAATTTTAAACCATGACTAACTTTAATCCACATTTTATAATAAAAGAGTTGGTGAACCACTGTCAAAATTATTTACCACCTATAATATTTAACTTCAATTGATATTGTTTACTATCATGTCAATTTTAACCCAAAAGACTAACATTACTGTCAATTTAAAACAATTTTTTTGCATGTCTATTGGTAAAAATGGCCAAAATATTGCCCTGCAATGCGACCTTGTAGTATATTAGAAGTTTGTGCCTTTGATTGGACCAGGTTAAGCATGAAGGACCCATTGCCAAAAATATTTTATTTTTGATTTTTAGATTTTATTTATGATAATATAATATTTTTCTAATTGTGTTTAGTTATGTTCCTATTATATTCATAACGGCCAAATGTTATCCAATATATTTTAATTAATTTCGTTCATGATGATTAAATTAATAGAAAGTGATGAAATGGAACATGTTGAGCGGTCGATGAACGGAGATGCAAAAACTTGTTGGCACAGCAACAATCCAATCCATACTGCTGAAGGTTTTGGCTCACGTGTTACATTTTGCTGTGAATAAATTGGTGTCTCATAATATGGTGGTTCCTTTCTACTTAACTCTGTTCAATTGTTACGCATAGTGATACAACGCCTGCTCAGAGCCCAACGTTCCTCAATTCAGTGCATTAAATTACATAATTTTATACATGATAGCTAAATTTATAAAAATTAAATTAATATGAGGGCATGGTATTGAGTAGTCCTTGTCCATGGTAAACCTGGTAAGTTCAACTCGGGTGAACTTATAAGGTGTAGCACAGGCATCGACTGGTATTGAGGAATTGATCTATCTATTCATACTAATCATCTAGTAGATATATTTTTAAAATTAACTGTAATTAAAGTCTTAATTATGAAAAATACTTAAAAAAATATGCAAAGAAATGTATTTTTAATACCTAAGCCACTGTATAGTACAATTATAATGAATTAATAACAGTCGAATTTTGTATGTACCGCGTTGGGCACATTAAGACAAATTTTCTAAATCGGCTTTGTGCTGGTTAACTGGTTAAGGTTGGAAATAGATTGCAGCTATTTTTGCAGACAGTTTTGTAAATGCTGATGTGCTGTTGAATGTACCTCGTTGTGTTAAGATTGAAAGGAGGACCACTCAATACACATGCAAGTAACGGACATAAGAAAAAATCGAAAATTTTAAATTATAAGATACAAATAAGCACTATTTTTCGAAGATATTGACATATTATTTTAATGTCAAACACGTTTTTTAACATAATAAAAATATAATGTTATTGGGATAACCAAGGAATACTAACTAAATGTGTTGGTTATCTTTATTTGTAGTAAAATATTAAAGTGGCCGAAAGAAATTTGTTAAATATGTAGTTATGCATAGTACGAACATAAAATTGCTAAACCCTTTATTCATAATAATTCTTACAATTCAGTTTCTAAACACTTTTAACTAAATCACTCTCTCACCTGTCCCTTTTCGTCACAGCGTAAACACAGTTTAACAACAAAAAGAGACGGTGATTTAGTTAAAACAATGTTTTGTGAATAAGGGTTAAGTGTGTGACTTAGCAATTTTATATTCGTAAATGCATTACTAGTAATTTTGTACGAGTACTTCTCTCTTATTTTTCCTAACATATGTACTCACCTTTGTACAAACAACATTGGCTCTATACCTACAACGTTCCTTTTGAACAATCTAAACGCATTTTAATAGAATCAAAAGTGTCGGGGCCATAATTCTTTATTCTTCCATCCATAGGGAAGGCCAGAGCTCCAACAGTGGGGACATTAAAGGGCTGACTTATTGAAATTAAAGATTCAATTTTGTTTTCACACTTCGCTAATTATTGTTCGTTTTCAATTGTTGTCCTACCGTCCAATAATAATCAAATGGAGAACATTTTCCCAAAAAATAAATGGTCTTTGGAAAACAAAATTTAGTTTTAAGAGATTTACGAAGGTTTAGTGTTACTTTTATAAATATAATGCTACTTTGTAGTATTGTATTAAGTAGTATGTGGTAAATGTTTATTGGTCACAACTAGTTGATAAGTATCCAAATATTATATATGGTAATACAATTATAATAAATGTCTAATAAAATAAAATAAATGTTATAACAGATGTTGAAATAAAAAGAAAGTAAAATGTAACATAAAATTGCAAAGAATTATGTATTCCAAATAATTGCGAATAAAATATTATGCTTAGTGGTTTTCGTATGTCAAATTTTAGTATTTACGGAATGTAAGTATACTGAAGTATGTTTTTGTACTTAAGAGTAGGTATACAATGTTATTTTGCTGAGACAGCCATGTAATATATTGCGCTTGTTAAATTAACAGTCATCTTTCCCGGCACATCACTACTTCACTATGACTGTAATCACGTTTTAAAATCAGTTTATATTAGTGGTACTATTAAGATAACAAATAAGACTTATATTAAATACATTTTATAAATATATATACATTAGTCTTACAACTGCCTTTTTTTATTTTATTTTATATGCTCCTCATATACCTATCGCTCATCGAGCAAAAATATGTGAAAAAAAAGTACTATACGGAAAAAATTAGGTACCGAGAAACCGGTATGATTATCTACTTTCATAGGTACCTACCTATTTTCTTAGTTTACTTGTATATCCAGAACTAAGCTAGATATTGATGTGAAAGGACAATGCACCTTTTCCTTTGACCACTGGCCCAAAAAAATGAAACCTGTTGTACCTAACTGAAACCTGTGACAAGCGTTAGTACCAATCATCCATGACAACCTTTACATACATACATACACACGTACATAAATCACGCCTATGTCCCCGAAGGGGTAGGCAGAGGTGAACTAGCACCTACGTACAACCTTTACTATGGGGCCAAATAAATCTATCCTGGTATAAAAAAAAATATAGGCTAGCAAATGTTTGAAAAAATTATATGACTTCAAACAAAAAATATTAAGACTGTATATTTTTTTCTAGGATAGATTTATTTGGCCCCATAGTAAAAGTTGCTATGAATGATTAGTACTAACGTTTGGCATATGTTTAATTTATGTACATCGGGTTTCATATTTTTGGGCCAATTGGTTGCATCGTCATTTGACTAGGAGTCTATGGGAAAGATATGTATATTATTATAACAGATTCCTGCCAAAAATAGTACGTTCTTTAAGCGCGGCAATGCTAGTGCTGGCAGAATGAATGTAGATATAGAAAAGAGACTGAAAGGATCATGTTGAGAGATGGAGATAGTTGTTTGGATTACAACATTACAATCCATAGTGCATAGGGTTTTGGCTTAGGTTTCACAGGCGGCCGCCTGCCTCATACAAAGTATTTTTTCCGTGCCCGATAGATGGCTCGCCAGTCTCGCCACCCTGCCCGGCTAGCATGACCACCCAAACACGATATGATATAGCCATTTATCGCGTTGAACTTACAAAAATCATTGAATTTTCGACAGTTCAAAGTGATAACTGGCTATATGTTTATGATATAGCCTTAGAGGCTTATTCAATTCAGGCTTATTGAAGTGTTAAAATCCTAAGAATTTTGGCTGTTCAACGCGATAAATGGCTATATCATATCGTGTTTCGGTGGATGCTAGCCGGGCTGGGACCTACCCTAATTGGCGAAATATGGATTTGTATTTTTTTCAACTCTGCCGACCCTTTCGTGGATTTAGGCGTGATTTATGTATGTAGGTATGTGCCTAAATATAATTTGTTTGTGAGGTCGCGTTAGATAAACCATTGCTGATTGCAACTCAGACAATATTCAATAAAGTATTTTGCTTGCGCAGGGTAAAGTGACCCACAGCGAACATACTGACCAAAGCAGTTATACTCTTTTATAAGTAGGTATCCTATAAGGACTTCTATGCTGGCCTGGGAGCGAACAAATAACGTAGAATAGGCCAGCCCCGACTCATCCCATGGGTGTCGTAAAAGCCGACTAAGGGAGATTGCCCGGTGTAGACCAACAAGCACCATGGCATCCGAATAGTGGAGGGCAAACCACCAACAACAGCGAGGGTTGGTGTCAGGCAGGCAACCGGCTGTAAAACCTAAGCCAAAACCTTGAGCAGTATGGATTGGAATGTTGTCAATCCAATCACTCGCTCCGCTCATCGGTCTCTCGACATGGTCCGTTCCGTCTCTTTTCTATACAATCATTAATCACTAGCACCTTTACAGTGTGATGGATTATATGAATCAAAAGGGAGTGGATGGCTTGATGACGTCTGACCGATATGAATGGAAGAGGAAACATACTGCGCCGACCCCAGACAGACTGGGAACAGAAACGGAGAAGAAGACTCTTTTATAAATATTAAATTATTATTATCAAAACGGATATATCCCTTCACGACTATAAAAGAGGCACAAATTGAAAACACTTTTCTTGCAAAAGTATTTTTTGTTGTACCTACCGTTTTTTTAGTAAATGAGCGACAGGTATTTCTGTTAGTCTTATTGACAGCTTTCTTGAGAGGAGGATAAAATATGACTCTTCTTGGATGTATGGAAAAACGATGCAATGAATTATGAAAATCGACCTAGATGCTATAAGGGGTGGTAGTTTCCGTCATTGCTGATTAATTCTACTATGAAAAACCCTATACTTAGCCTAACCGTTTTATTATATTTTAATATATTTGAGTTTTAAAGTATTTTACAATAAAATTCATCTTTTATGTCTATTGTCCAATTTGTACCTGATTTGTTTTTTTTATTGTTTTTGTGTAGGTAGTACATGAGTTACTTTATTAATTTCAACAACTTAAATGCAAGTAACTGAACTAACTTAGTTGAGGGCTCGGGGAGCATGCCCGTTTAGGGCGACGTTCCCCTATCTCAATCTATCTGAAATTACTAAGAAACTTGAGGGGTATTGAATGACAATTTACGGAAAAGACATTAAGATATTAAATTTCTCTGGAGTTACATAGAATGCATTAACGCATTATTTCCGATGCAAAATATCTTGCAGCGTTGATTACGTATGACCAATAGATAGGTAAGTATTCATACTGCAAGGCAATCGAAAAAATATCATCGTTGAAGACCTTCTAAATGCAATATTTTTAATAAAATCCTAACTACTCGTTATGTTTGTCCAACTGGTTTTGAACCTTAATGTAATTAGCATGAAGTGCAAAATGTTACATTGCGTTGTAACCCGATCAGACAGGGTCCGTGCCTACCCACGTTTGAAATGTGATCGCATGCATTACATTCGAAGATAGTAATGTGCCTAATGAGTATTTCCGCAAAAGAGTCTCCTCATCAAGAGTTAACTGTTGAAAAATACAACTGTATTTGTTAATTTAAGACAAAGTTCAAATTCTGTGCGCCAAATTTCTTTTTTTTTTCTTATTCGTAAATAAAATCCAGCACTACCTCCTTTTACGTTTATTTGTTTTATTTCTCATTCTTGTTCAATTGCAAATTTAACAAAAAAAATACCAATTGACACGCTTGCTCGCGAATTGGACAGAGTAATAATTATTTTAACTTAAACAAATGTAAATATATTCCATGGCAACGAGCTGAGACCTTATGAGTTGCACGTTCCGATGTGGTAGTTTTGTGCACCCTGCGTATGGCAACCCAATTTGATCAGCAAAAACACCGGCGCCTGGGATTATTGATTAGTCCCGATTCAGAAGCCGAGGTAGACGCCCGTCTCAATTCGCTCCCACCGTTTGCTGGCTCCAAGACAAAAGACTCCTAAATTCTCAAGAAGAAATACTCTGCAGCCAGCGAAAATGCCGTTCGTCGGCCATTTGGCTATCTTCAACCACAACAAGCGCGACTGGGTGATTTTCAAAGGTCAGCTCGCCAAGTTTATAAAAATCAATTATATCCGGGAGACTAAACGCTCGATCCTGGTTACTCACCTGTCGGATGAGACCTACGGTCTTCTGACCCACTTGGTGTATCCGAGGGATGTGGACCAGTGCAGCTACGACGAGCTGCTCTCGGCTCTCGACAAGCACTTTAAAAGGAAGTGCGACTTCGAGGACAAGGCCAAGTTCTTCTCGGCGACCAAACACCCCGATGAGAAGGTGGCGGCGTGGGCGAAGAGGCTAGAGGAGCTGGGCAACCAGTGCGACTTCGGCACTGCTCTAGAGGCGAACCTGCGCGATCGCTTCATCGTGGGAATGGAGTCTGGGATTGAGCGCGACAAGCTCTTCGAGCACCAGCCGACTACTCTGTCGTTCAAGCGCGCAGTGGAGATCGCTGTGCAGGCGGAAAACGGGACCCTGTTCACTCCGCCGGTAGCTGTGGTGCCAACTCCTCCTGTCCGTATCAACATGCCGCGCAGGAACCTCCGCGTGGGCAGCAACTTCGCGAGCACCAGTGGCACTCAGCGCCACGACGGGCTGCGCCAGTTCTGCGTCGTGTGCGGCAGGCACAACCACAACCAGACCGTCTGCCGCTACAGGAACTACAATTGCCACAAGTGTGGCAAGAAGGGCCACCTGAAGAAGATGTGCAACGCTTTCTCACGCATCAATAGCGTACTCCGCAACATGAACATCGCTGGCAGCTCTGACGAGGCGGCCGGCGCTGGCTGGGGTTAGAGCCTTAAGCTCACACCCACGCAGAAACCGAGGCAGCATTTTGAAATCTCAATGTTAGTGCGTAGTATCTAAATGTTGTAAAACTTAGCTGCCCATTTAACTATTACTTATAATCTTCTTAGCATCTGGCTCTGTAGGTCTTTGTCTGATAAATATACATGTATGTATATGTAAACTCTGCAGTTATCAGTACCTACTACTTTGATTTAGAAGTCAGTATGTTTTTCCGGTAAATATGATTATATAATAAAATATTTACCAAAATATTCTTGTTTTATTTATTGGCCCTGACACACCCACTCTGAATAGACAGTTGCTTCACTGTGCTATTTTTAGGATAATACCTACCATATTGCATTTTAATACATAATGTATCATATTATCATACATACATAAATCACGCCTATATCCCCGAAGGGGTAGGCAGTGGTGAACTAGCATCCACGTTTCGCCAACTATGTCAGGTCCCATGTAATAGGTGGCGAGCCTATTGCCATTTATCGGGCACAAAAGTCTCTGTACATTGCTAGGTGGTATAAGAGGAACGCTGCTGCCCATTCCTCGTCACTGATTTATCCTTAGTCGCCTTGTACGACATGTGTGGGAGAAATTTGTGACCATTATATTTTACTCTGCCGTTGTGACCATTGTATTCTACTCTGCCGTCACCACACAGCACACGGCATAGGTAAGTATACTTAGGATTGATGACGCAGTTGCTTTATGAGATAGGTAGGTACGTACTCATTAGGGAGTTTCGTAAATTATAAATATTTATTTATAGGATTTTCTATTTTTAAGCTACTAAAGCCATATCGCCCTGAAGAATCTATATTTAGCGTGTTCTTAAAACTCCTCGGAAGCCTTGCGAGATTTGATAAGTTCTATTAATACTTACTACGCTGCTGTTTTCCATAAGTTAAGAAGAATTTACGGCTTCTATTAAAATACATACTTATTCAATTTACAATTTTGATGATAGTTCCTTCGTAGCCAATATGGCCGCCTATGCACCCAGTGCATCACATACCTACATCAATAACAGCTAGGTACATCATGTTATTGATTAGTCAGATACGTATCCAAATCATGTCTGTAAGGATTCTGTATTTTATATTTATAAATTAATCATTTTCTGACAAAGGTGGGCAGTTACAAAAAATGATTTAAGTTTTTAGAGAATTGTACTTCCTAACTTTTCACACAATAAGCTGTCTTCGTAACGCTCAAAGCTTAAACGATCAACAGGTAAAATACCGTTTTATCTTGCAAGAGATAAGACGACATATCAGAAATTGTATAACATCGTTTCATATGAAATACCTACCTAATCAAAATATTAAAATACTGGCTGTTTAGTATAACGTATGGTTGAATGTAGTAATTATTAATTGGTACAAAGAATATGGTGGTTAGAAAAAGTTCGAAAAATTATAGTCTTGATGCAGGAATCGAACCCGCGTCCACTACGTCGACCATAATTTTTCGAACTTTTTCTAACCATTTTTAAATTAAAAGATAGTTGGATTTATACCACGTACTTTTGTTTTTTGGTTGAATCGATATTTAACCTCTATATCAAACCACCATATTCTTGGTACTAATTTTTCTAACATTGATATAATGTTAAAATTAAAATCACAAATAATTATAAATTGATTTGTGTACCTAGGTACCTATTCTTCGGCCAAGTTCGGTTCTAGTTTTTGGCTTGAGAGAATAATTTTACTGTTATTAATATAAATAGAATCTATATAGTTTGGTTAGTGAGATATGAGGAGAGGAGGGGCTCGCTAGCGCAGCGGCATAGCGCGGTTTGCCGGCGATTGCATAAACTAAGTAATGTTCGCTAAGGCCTGGATGGATGAACAAAAATGTATTATGTCGAGTTCCTCCGTGCATCGGAAGGAACGTTAAGCCGTTGGTCCCGGCTTCATCTGCAGTCGTTAATACATGTAGCTCAGGCTGTCTGGACAAATCTTCTAAATAGCTTACATATAAGTAAGTCCATAGGGAATTTTATGTGACGGCTAAACACCCTTATTTCAGAATTTGTGACGCTACAGAATCTGAGAAAATCGATCGAAAATGTGTCCAGCCAGATTGAAAAAACCACTTTTTGCTGGTCTCTCAATCTTGGTAACAGAAGTGATTTTGAGGACTTTTTGCATATCAACGGGCGTCACATAAATTTGTGATGGTCATCGAGCTAAAAGTTTTGTGATACGTACAGCGGTTTAGTAGAAAAATGTAAAAATCTGTATCCAGCCAGCTTGAATTTACGTATACAACTTCTGGCTGGCACTTCTGAATCTCGATAACGGGAGCGTTTTCGAATATGCTTTCTCTACTATCATTTACTGCTGCATTCAAATAACTTTAATGAGTATTTAATTTCAAAAAAATCATTCAAATCTAGACCATAGACCCGACAAGAATAGCGAATAGTTTTGAATTGTCATTTTTTAACGTTTAGTACTCATTAACGTTATTTGACGTCTCTGAGTGCGGCAGTTAGTGACGCAAATTGTGACGGTAATAACGTTTGAATTATGGCGTCACATCACGTCATTTTACGAGAAATCAATAAAAACAAATGTCCAGCCAGCTAGAAGTTCAAGCTGGCTGGACACACGTATCTCCGCTCCCTGATGGTCTACGGCCTTCGAAATATGTTGAAGGTTTTGTGACGGGGACGATAATGATAATCTGAATTTGTGACGGAGAAAGTTTACGTAGTTTCATAGTTATTGACTACCAGCGCTGCCTTCAAAGAGCCCACTTATTATTTTGTGTTACTTTTTTCCCATCACTGGTTTTTACGAGTTGAATAGTCAGATAAGTTTCCTTTCCTAATTAACTCAGCCAATAGTATAGATATCTACCTACTACTCTCCGATTTGGGGCCGACTTCCAAGTGAAAGCTTTAGAAATGCAACTGGGATATTCGCTAGGATGAAGATATGTAACTACCTAATTAAAATAACTGTTTTACCGTCATTAATTTGTTTTTCTTTTTTCCACCATAATGAGAACATATTAATTATCCTTTTTTGACAAAACTCAGAGTAAGTAGTCGTAGGGCACCTTAATCGATAATATGCAGGTGATGGAACAGCCTGAACAGTGAAATTTGAAACGTTGTATAAGTATATAATACAAATAAATAAATGTTATTTTATTTTCAGCAAACATTATTTTCAAATTTAAATACCTTCCAACATTAGTTATCCTGACACAATATCTATATATTGGTGGACGTGGAATCTTCAGGTGTACCAGGGGGCCTACCGCCTAACTCGATTGCTAAAGCAAAAGCTATAGTTTATGACGTCATGCTGTCATTTCGCACCAAATGTACCTAAACTATCAGCGATAGCTTTGAACAAATGATCAACGAATGATTTTGTATGAATTTGGCACAAAATCCGTACCGCCTAAAAGTTCAGGATGGCTGCTATAGCCGTAAGCAGTGCATTACAATATAGCAATCATCAGCAATCGAGTTAGGCGGTAGGCCCCCTGATGTAAGAGATTTTCGCCTGCAACTGGTACACTGGAATATTCTTCAACCGTACTTACTATGAAAAACATCAATAATTACACACTAAAAAGAGTAGTTGCACGGAAGAAGAGTATCTGCACGAAATTAATCAATAACACAAAAAATTACCCCGCCCCACCTTTCAACATGTCTACGCTTTTGTCTTGTATCGATTAAAATTACCTACAATTGTACATAGTAGTATTTACCAATACAAGCGTTCAGAAAACAGCCTAAAATAATATAATTGGTTCTACATAAAACTTACAATATTGGTAACCCTACTGCAGTGTTTGTATTGAAAAAATTAAATGATCAATATCTTTGAAACTACGTAAACTTTCTCCGTCACAAATTCAGATTATCATTATCGTCCCCGTCACAAAAACTTGAACATATTTCGAAGGCCGTAGACCATCAGGGAGCGGAGATACGTGTGTCCAGCCAGCTTGAACTTCAAGCTGGCTGGACATTTGTTTTTATTGATTTCTCGTAAACCCTTACATGTGACGCCATAAATCAAACGTTATTACCGTCACAATTTACGTCACTAAATGTCAGTACAGAATATCGAGATTCAGAAGTGCCAGCCAGAAGTTTTATACGTAAATTCAAGCTGGCTGGACACAGATTTTTGCATTTTTCTACTAAACCGCTGTACGTATCACAAAACTTTTAGCTTGATGACCGTCACAAATTTATGACGCCCGTTGATATGCAAAAAGTCCTCAAAATCACTTCTGTTACCAAGATTGAGCGACCAGCGAAAAGTGGCTTTTCAAGCTGGCTGGACACATTTTCGATCGATTGTCTTAGATTCTGTAGCGTCACAAATTCTGAAATAAGGGTGTTTAACCGTCACATAAAATTCCCTATGGACCTACTTAAATGTAAGCTATTTAGAAGATTTGTCCAGACAGCCTGAGCTACATGTTTAATACCCATCAATCCGCACTGGGCCAGCGTGGTGAGTTATGGCCCATTCTTCTATATTCTTCCATCCCTAGGGAAGGCTTTCTACCCCAGAAGTGGGGATATTAAAAAGCTGGTGATGATGATGGTAATGAATTATTGTATCATTTTCATTTCTCAATGGTAAAAATATTATGTAAGAATGTAATTTTATTGATTGGTGTTGTAAAAGGGCACCATTTTCTAAGCATAGGTAACAATATTTCAACTAACAATATTTCAAGCTTTGGTACACTTTGTCATTAGCATATTTTGCTTATACTTATTATTAAATTAGATGTGCCTTTTTTTTCTGAAACCAAAGCCAAAATTCATTATATTTTGTAAGATCAACGTGTATCTACACGAAGTAGAAAGAAAAGTGATTTAAAATGCGGCTACTTAGTTATTATTTTAATTTTAGAAAAAAAAATTACGAAGAAAATGATAATAATATTAGTATGTATGGCACTATGTGGGTAAGTAAGTAGGTAATTTTCAACTGAGTGATATCAATTTAGGTTTTATTTCAACATTATTAAATATTTAAAAATTAATATAACAAAGATTTTGGTGGTTAGAAAAAGAATTTCGAAAAATTATGATCTTGAGGCGGGAATCGAACCCGCGTCCGCTGCTACCCGGGCAGGTGCCTGACCGCTCGGCCACCTAATTTCAATTTTAACATTATATAAATGTTAGAAAAATTAGTACAAAGATTTTGGTGGTTAGAAAAAGAATAAAATCGAATAGTTTGTAAAGCAAACCCAAGCTTAACCGAACGCACGGTATTTGTAAAAATATCTGCTTTGGAATGTTTGAAATTTATTTCCAAATTGCGAGGGTACCCGTTGATTTACAACGTGAAGTGTAAAAGGTTAGAAGAATTTCGGCAAGTTAATTAGTGTCTTGGGTGGCCGAGCGGTCAGGCACCTGCCCGGACAGCAGAGGACGTGGGTTCGATTCCCGCCTCAAGATCATAATTTTTTTAAATTCTTCTTCTAACCACCAAAATCTTTGTACTAATTTTTCTAACATTTATATAAGTTAAAATTAAAATCGAATAGAATCAATATAACCTAAATTTAAAAAAATTTGTCTTGAAAAATTTATATGGGTTTCTTTTTTTGTTCCCGTGTTTGGAATTTTTTTTCGAACTTTCTTGACCTATTTTTCTTATTACTGTAAGTAAATAATTTTTTTTACGTGACTGTTGTAATTTTTCTTTAATTTAGCGCCATTTTGGGTTTCCCGCCTTAACTAAAAATCAATACAAAGAACCTGTTGCGTTGGAAACAATAATAAGTATTGGGTTGCCGTGTAAAGAAAAAAATACCATTGTAAAACAGAAACTGTTTCTCATGTTTTATTTTAATCTAATTTTTCTAAATTTCCTCATAATGTTAATTCATCTAACGTCTAAACTATACATATACACATTTTACCAAGTATGAGTTCATTCCGCCAATTCATGGGCGGCAAAGTGGCATTGCCTATACAGTCTCCTCTGTTCCATTAAATTCACACAGATTAAATGGACATATTAATTGAATTTAGCCGTTTCTACGCAAATATTTCGATACAAGTCTTCTTCAGGCAAAGATAAAACCTAAAATTCGGTTTCAAAATGGCAATCCTCGCACGACTGCGCTAGCTATATGAAGCGGCAACACTGCGCCATGATATCGATTTGTTGTTTGCCGGCATTCGTCTCTCTACCCTACGAACGCAAAACATCCCGCTCCCGAGCACGCCGCCTCCCGGTCCTCGTGATACGCCGGTGATTTTCCACTTCGCATCCAGACAGAAAATGACCATCATGGGTGAGCTTCCCGTTTTCAACTACAAGACGAACGAGTGGATAGTATTCAAGTGCTTGTTATTTCATTACTTTCTGGAATATGCCATCGCGGAAGACAAACGCCTCGTGCTGCTACTTCACCTGTCCGACGATTCGTACAACCTAATATCCGACTTGGCGGACCCGATGGAGGTGGAAGACTTGAAATACGAGGAGATGATACTCTTGCTCGATAACCACTTTAAGGTAAAGTGAAGTTCTGTAGAAAAGCCAAGCATTTTCGGTGCACCAATGATTCCGAAGAAAATCTGGGTGATTGGGCGCACGATACAACTGATTGTGATGTGACCTGTTGTTCTGAATTAAATTCTCCGCTTACCAACAAACAACATTGTGGTTGGCGCCGTTCTCGGACCAGGCTAACCTCCAAAGTAAGAAATTGTGAAAACAAGCTCTCTTGTTCTTCTTACGCACCTTAGCAGCTGATCAGATCAAGCTAAGGGCTTTGGAACTAGAGGATGTGATTTTCCACGCACGCACATGGACATAACATCCGCCACGTGTATGCAGAAAGTTGCGGGTACCAGTGGACACGTATCAAGATGGCTCCAGCGTCCCTTTACTCAAGTGTGCGTGGCGAAATTGGCTCCAGCGAGCGTCCATTTAATAAAATCACAATAAAAAACTTGTTGATTCAAAAATTGTGAGTGTCAAACGTGCTGTTATAAAAGACGCGACTAACGGAATTGAATTCACCCCTTAGGTTAATTAATTATATTATTTTCTATGTTAAACTACATAGTATAATAAACTTTTATATTTCTAAATATATAAATAGGTATGTGCATGGTAAAATGCACATTCCAACCACGGAAGTTGTTAACGACAATCCGGCCAATGATGTTATATTTAATGTCACTGTAACACTTAGCATTAAGTTTTGGTGTAGAACACTATACATCCACTATGTCTTATATAACATGCTAACACTATTGTTAGCATTATAGTTATCCAAATATATATATATTTCTTATATTTTGCTTGGGCTATCAGGAGTATACTGCCCAACGCAATGTAGTTTTGTAGCAATCAAATCATTTTGTTTTATTTCACACACCTAATACTCCAGTCATTATAGCGAAAAATAGACTGTAAACAATCTTGATTTGTCTTGATAGAAAGGGCGGTCAGCGGCACTTTTTAGATTAGCAAAAACTGGTGAATTTCTTCAATCTATTGTCGACCTTAACTTGTTTGCAGTAAAGCATAGATTCGATTGAGAAAACTCGACATTTCATGGTAGCCTGGCGTGCTAGGTATTGACGACTGCACAAGACCAAAAAATGTGTATTAGAACGCTAATCGATTTTATTTTCTAAAATGGATGACGTATTTTGAAATACACATTTTTTACTTTGATACACATACATTTGTAGTTAGAGAATCGTTAAAATCGTTTGCATTTTGTTTCTAAATGGCTGAACTATCTTACCTCTTTTTATTTGACTACCCTCGTTTTAAGTCGGCTTTTTTTTATTTTTTTTCTATTCTGTCTATTTATTTCAAATATGTAGGTATCGGTATATTTTATCGCCAATGATTGTTGCTTCTTGACAAAATTAACTAAGTTAACGATCTACTCGATCGATACTTAGTTAAATTTAGTTCTAGATATTCCATGTTCTCGATTGATACCTAGAGACATACATTCACGTGTATTTTTCTTAACCATTAACTGTCAATGCAGATAACTGTAATGTTCGTATCACGACCGTGGGTCACACCATAGTACCTATAGAAATATTCAACAAATTGCATTATAATTATAATGTGTGTTTGCATTCGGACAACTCGGTTTATCTTAGCGTAGTTAGTTTCCTTTTGCTACTTACGGTGTGTTTTGTGAGTCATGACAAAAATAAATCAAATTCCAATAATTAAAGGTACCTTTTTATATAAAAATAGTTTATATTTTATTATTAGGCTGCCTGTCCACTGAAGCGGAGCGAGGTGACGAAGCTACGAGCGAGGTAAAAATCTACAAATATAAATTCATAAAATCTGCGCTCCTCTTCAATCGACGTGGTTATTGGAATTTTACCTTACCCACCGCTCCTCCTCTCTTCGCTGCAGTGTACAGGCTGCCTAATACTATAAAATATTTAAAATAGTACCACATGTATAAATACCCTGTATAGATATGAGAATCATAGAAACATTTTTAAAGACGATGAGAATGCTTTTCCATTAGACATGTGCTATGCGGCTAAACTGCGAAGATGTGAAAGCTACGATGCGACACTGATTAACAATGTCTTAGAATATTTTATGTACATTTACTTCATGTTTTATCAGCCTCCATTCTAAACTCACTAAAATTTCTTTGAAGTTTTTCAGTTACTTAATTATGGTCATCCGTCTTAACATTCAATAAATTGCACAGAAATAGTCTGTAGGTATTTTTGGAATGATCGCCGATGCAACATAAAAACCAATAAAAATATATACATAAAGTTGATGAATGTATGTGTACCTATATGTGACCATTTCCACTGATGCGAAACTATGTAGCTAGCTGAGTGAGTAAGATGATTTATGAGATACGCCCCCGCGAGATAGCTGTGCGAAAGTACCTACCTACTCCTACTGTAGGTACTCTGCTCATCCCTTCTATACAAGTGGTGAATCTATTCCAACGAATAGAACACAAATGTATGAAATAGCGTATTAAAGAAAAAAACAGCATACCGAAAGCCGTGTCAAATGTAAGAGAAGCTGCCAAAAATTTTCATTTGTATCGAGTCTATTCTTCGAGTAGATTGGAGAAACATACCTGTAGATATATATACTCATCAACAATGTCTAACTGCCGCACTCAGAGACGTCAAATAACTTTATACTTGATGTCAAAAAATTTCACTTAAATCTAGAACATAGACCTGGCAAAAATAGCGTCTAGTTTTGAATTGTCATTTTTTGACATTGAGTATTCATTAACGTTATTTGACGTCTCTGAGTGCGGCAGTAAGGATATTTTATGTACAGACAACAGCACGCCAGACTACCACAAAATGTCAAATTTTCTCAGTCGACTTTTGGCTCTACTGCCAACAAGATAAGGTTAACAATCGGTTGAAGAAATTTGACAGTTTCGGGTAGTCTGAAGAGCCGTTGACTGTTCACCTACTTTTTGTTCAATCAGCCTCCATTCTTATGATATTGACATTATTCTTAGCAGTTTTTCAATTAAATTGAATAAATAATGGCATAGAATTCATCAGTATTTTTAGAATGATCACCGATATAAAATAAAGCCAATAAAATATCCTAAGGGCCTGTTTCACAAGCGACAAGTAAGTTCGAAGTAGTTTACTTTGCAGATCAATTGACATATATTTCATATTACAACTGTCAAATGTTGTACGAAGTAAGCTACTCAGAACTTACTTGTCGATTGTGAAACAGGCCCTTAGATAATGTGGATGCATTTCCCCCTAAGGCGTCAGCTGGAGTGTTTCCACACCCGCCTTAGCGCTTTACCACCACGCCAGCTTAGTTCTGGTCCATTTAATAGTTAGCGAGCCTATTGCCATTCACCGGCAACTTTAAATTAGGAATAGGATTTTTTTTCTGTATACTAATATTGTAAAGCTGAAAAGTTTGTTTGTTTGGTTGGTTGAACGAATTCTGTTGTTGGATAGTCTCTTTATTGCGAAAGGCTATGGCTATATAACAAATAACATTAACGCGAGCGAACGTTTAGCTTGGTATAGACATGTTATGAGGAGCTCGCTAGCGTGTGGGCGCGCTTGGCCTGCGATTGCGTAAAATAAGCAAGTTCGCTAAGGTTATAGGATGGGTGACCAAAAATTTATTATCTCGAGTTCTCCGTGCTTCGGAAGGCACGTAAAGCCGGTGGCACCCCGGCTGCAGCGTTAATACCCACCAACCCGCACTGGGCCAGCGTGGTGGGTTATGGCCCAATCTCCCTATATTCTTCCGTCCATAGGGAAGGCCCGTGCCCCAGCATGATGAGACAAGTTATGAGACGTGATGCCATGAATGTGAGTAAGAAAGTTATGGAGATGAATGTTGATGGATGTCGAAGTAGAGGAAGACCACTGAAAAGATGGATGGATTGTGTGAGGTGTGATATGATGGATGTGAATGAGGAGATGACGAGTGACAGAGGAGAATGGAAAAAGAGGACATACTGCGCCGACCCCAAATAGGATGGGATAAGGGCTGGCCGATGATGGATAACGCGAGCGAAGCCGCGGGCGATCACTTGTTATATAATATTTTTTCCGAAGTTAAAAAAAACTGACACAAGTGTTTTAAAGCCATCTACTGTCGCCTCAGAAAATTATTGTAGAACACTACAAACCAAAAAAAAAATTGTCTAATGCCCGAAAAGTTACGATATCGTAACTTTTCGGGAATTCATATTGGTATTCGGATTCGTATTCGATAAAGTCTTATTCGTCACATCTCTAGTTATCACTTATCAGGTAGCGGCAACACCAGCAGCCCCGTAGCACGTGACGTGGACAAAACGTCTCCTTGGGGGAAAATAAAATTTTGCCCTCTCGTTCCGACTCCCGCTAAATCCCGAGACAACCACTGTCAAGTGGTGGAGAGAGGTTTTGTCCACCGCCTACAGACGCGGTTATTGATCTCAGCCTCCGGCATCCCGGGCAAACGTAATTCACAATAGTCCCAGCCTTCACTGGCGTCGAACGAATATAATATAAGACCAAATTGTATGACACTTAGTGAGCAACAAAGTATTTGAATTTGAATCTACGACCAACCCGACTGCTTAACGCGATGGCTTTCGTCGGAGAGGCCCTGTCGATCTTCGATCACGACCAGACCGATTGGATAGTGTTCAAGTGCAGCCTGCACCGATTCTTCCTGGCGAACTACATACAGGAGACCAAGAAAGCTATCCTGGTGTCGCATCTATCGGACAACACTTACAACTTGATGCGCAAGTTGGCCAAACCGAAGAACATAGACGACTTCGACTATCTGGAACTGACTGCGTTGTTGGATAAGCACTTTATGAAAAGGGGTTCTTTTGTGTACAAGCATAGGTTCTTCACGGCGACCAAGGACCCCTCGGAGACTATAAAGCAGTGGGCGGTCAGACTGGAGAACATTGCCGCTCTCTGCGACTTCGGCGAAGGGTTAGAAGTGAACCTCAGGGATCGTTTCCTGATCGGGTTGAACGACGGGCTGGCGCGGGATAGGCTGTCCGGATACAACCCTATAATGCTGACTTTCAAACTCGCCGTTGACATAGCGATGAAAGCCGAATGTAGGCCGAAAGTTGTGCCGGCGGTGCCGGCTCCCGACGAAGTGATGCCGGCAGCCGGCAGCAGTGCCGGCACCAGCGGGAACCCCCGTCAACAGAACAAACGCCCGGCATGCGGAGTCTGCGGCAGAGATAACCACAACCAGTCCCAGTGCCGCCTCCTCAACTACAAGTGCTACAAGTGCGGCAAAAAGGGCCACCTGAAAAACGTGTGCACTTACGGCAAGCGCAAGTAAATTGCCGCAAGCGTAAAATGTAAAACGTGTGCACTTATTATGGCAAGCGCAAATAAGTCGCCTCGTAATAGTAGTAATAAGTAAGCGTAAAATATTCTGTAATGGTCCTAACTTCCCCATTAGAGACCAACGGAATATCGTCTTGAAAAAATTTTTTAAAATTTTATGATATATTTTGATCGTATTTTGAAAAACTACGAAAATAGTTTCCTACGACCTGCGCAGTCTTATACGTATGTAGCGCGATTTTATACATTGAACTAAAAATTACAGGTACTTTAAAAAAACAACGTTAAAAACGACCCTATGTTATATTATATTATTATTATAAATATTTTTTTACTCCAACGAGTGCCAATCATGTAAGTCGGATAAATACGACATTTAAAAAAATAATATAGAAGCATGCGCGGATATCGCTATCATAGTTTTTATTGATTACTTTTTGTTTATGATTAAACATCTGTACATTGCGCAATATTCTTCATGTAGTTTTAATTTGTTTAATACATTTTTTGACTATCTTGTAACATTAAAAACAATTTTATAGACATAAAATCGGTTAAAATCAAAGATGTTGAATTGATACTTGTTAATCGAGGATTTTCTGTAGTAGTTAGATAGGTACTTATCTGATCTTAATCATAAGTCTATTTTGTAACAATTTTATGCAATTATTGAATTGTAAGCTGAATAAAATTATGAATATTATGAATTTATTTGGTCAATACTGTATAGACTGACTTCGTATTAACTGATTATTATAGTTTCTTTTCATGGTATAACCTTATGATCGATTATATAAGCAAAGCAGGTCTCAAGACAAATAAATACTAAGTATTTAAAGGGTACACGAAAAGAAGGGGCACATTAACATTAGCATAATTGGGGAAAATGGCTAATTTAAGTTGAAAGATCTGATAACTTTATTTTTTCCAATAATTTAATTAATTAAATAATAAAATATGCTATGTACATGTCTAGTGTTAGTAAAAATATGAACTTTATAAAAATACTGTTTTTAATGACCGAGTAATATATATTATTTTATAGTAAGCTAAAAATGACCATGACAAAAGGGGGCTCATTTCTATTTAATCTTCCTAAGACAGTTCAAATAAAATGCCGTCGAAATGGACGCGTTCTAAAAATGTAAATTAGCCAGGATAGTATACAATGAGCTCCTTCTAACCCAGTTTGCGCTGCAATAGGCACCTTTTTGCCATTTACGTTTTTTTTAATAGTGCGATTTAAAGAGAAATGGGCCCCTTTTAGTTTCTTTTGAATATAATTTGAAAAGCCCGGTTAAATGCCATCGAATGCAATTATTAGTTCAAATTTATTAAAAATGTCGATGAGCCCCTTCTTTTCGTGTACCCTTCATTTCTTTACGTAGTTAATGTGGGTAGCATCAATGTTACCATTATTTTTAAAGTATCTTATTCTTAGTTAAGTACATGTTAGTATGTTAGACTCGAAATTGTATTTGAAGGTATAATACTTAAATGTACTTACTTATCAATATTAATGTTGTTTTATTTTGTGTGTGTGTCCGTCCGTTCCGAAAGCCACATATTAATTTATCTTAAATACTGACTTTAATGAAGTTTTCAGTAATTTAAAATATTTTTATCTCAAACTTCTAACAATTAGCTGTAATTACAATTGACTTCAGAAAATTTATGTAATAATCATAAATAATTACAGCCACAAGTCACCCCAGGGGTGTCATAATAGAATAGACTAAGGGACATTGCTGGTGCTGGTGTAGACCAAACAGCACCTCGAACCATCCAAATGTTGCAACCAAACCATCCAAACGGCAAACCACTCACAACATGCTGTTGTGTGAAGATTGAGACCCAAAAAAGATTGGTAATTGGCAAACAATCTCACTACAGGATGAATTTAAAATCGATCGACAAAATTTTACAGGACATTTTAATCGCTATAATGATCGTTATAGTAACAATTAAAATTGTAATTAATCATTAAGTAATAAAATACAAGAAACTAATTTTTAGATTTATTAGTTGCAGTCGATGCGCAACTAATAAATCTAAAATGAATAATTGTACCTACAGTGTTCTACTACCTAGCCTCGCGCACCCATCCGCTTAGCAACCCGCGAATTACGAACGATTTATTTAATATTAAGAATTTAATTTAATATTTTTCTTAAATACATTTTATAGATTTTTTTTTCGTTTTATGTTTTTAATCTGTAATTTAATTTATTTAATTTAAGTAAAAGAAAAGGAAAATATTGATACTTTTTTTGTCGACTTAGATTTGTTTTTAAACCTCACTAATAAAATGTATAATAGCACTAGAACCTCCCATAAAAATTTGTCGATTCATTTCGATTTCACCCTGTAGATTCCTATTACCTATAGCATCCAGTTCCTCTTTGTTTGCCTCTTCTCTCGTGATTTACAAAGAAAAGAAAATAAAAAAATGACAAGTATCATGGCATCAATTTTTCTTGTAATTATTTTAATATACTTTACATAAACAAACATATACATAAACAAACATATGAATAGCCATGACTCAAGAACTAGAATCTGTGTGTGTGTCACAAACATTTGGAGGGGTAAAGGATTCGAACCAGGAACCTATTGGCGGATAGCCAGTAACTTGAACATCCGATCGAACCAGCTATGGAACAATTCGAAATCATGAGCCTTGCAATAACGCCAGCATTTATTCGCGTTGTGTATACTTTCTTACCAACAGAAAAGGTACAGGTACGAACAGTACCCTCCATCTCACCTGATGGTAAGTGACGATAAGTACCGAATACGGAATCGAGCTTCACCTGGAACCCTCAACCACAGAGCGGCTGGGTTTCTTATAAAAATACCATTCCAAAGGATAGGGAGGACAAACATAATGGACTAGGAACTTAAGTGCCTTCTGAAGCACAAACAGTTCAAGGTACAGACAACAGCAGGCTAGGTTACGACAAATAGTAAAATTACTACAACCGAATTTGTGCTTCACTACCAACAAGTTAAGGTTGACAATCGATTGAAGATTTCTGACAGTTTTGTGTAGTCCGAAGTTATTTTCGCCATCGCCCACCAGACAACCAGCCCTCGTAGCACGGGACGTGGACAAAATCTCCCCCAGGAAAAGAAAACATTTTCCTCTCGCTTAACTCCCACTAGACAAAACACTGTCAAGCGGTGGAGAGATATTTTGTCTACTACACGTGCCAGGCCTCTCTACGGCCTTCGCAAGCGTTGAATATCTTTCGCGAATTGGGTTCGCTACCGTTTTCCTCATGAATATCGAATTGCCTATAATTACTCAAAATTGCGATACATTTCGCTTCTTCAGAGGTCAAAAGGAAAATATTATTTTCCTCTTGCTCTAACTCCTAGTAAAACTAGAGACAACACTGTCACGTGGAGGGATGAGATGTTTCCACGTGCCGTGTAAGGGTCACCCACCCCCTCCCCCTATCTTTTGACTTGTTGCTCAAAATAGCGCCTGTTGCTGGTGTATATGACATATAATATATTTTAAGGTATATATTATATACTGGGTTACCATACAAGAAAAAAATTATCGCGATCAAAGGAAACATCTCTAAAGTCAATAGCATTTTATGATAAAATCATGTCTCGTCCTGTGAACGACTCGACATAGGTTATTCCATTGTTCTCAAATGTGGGCATGAATAACAATTAAAACACTTACATAGCAAGTCGGGGTAAACACTCGAATATACGATCCGATGCGAGTGCGAATCGAGTCAATCGATTAAAAATCGTAACCATCTAGTCTATCAAATAATCGACCACCAAATATGTTGGAATTTAAACAGTTATTATTTTAAGAGTAATGTTAACTACACTTAATACCACTTTACGGTTTAAAACGTTAGTCTTAGTTACAGTGTTGCCGTATGCCCCCATTTAATACTGCGGCAACACTGGCGGTCAGATTATTGATTTTAATACATCCGGTGCATCACCATTTTCAAGCAACGTCGGCGACTAGTTCGCTCAAAGATACCGGGAAAAATGACGATCATCGGAGAATTACCTGTCTTCAACTACAACCTCATCGATTGGAAAATATTCAAGAACCTGTTGACCCAATACTTCTTGGAACACTGCGTAACGGAAGATAAACATGTAGTGTTTCTTCTACACATGTCGCACGATACCTACAACCTGATGGCCGACCTGGCAGATCCGATGGACGTGGAAGATTTGAATTATGACGAAATGGTCCTTTTACTCGACAATCACTTCAAGGTAAAGAAGTGAACCTTTCTAGATTAGACAATTTTTTCCGTGCAACCAGTGTACCAGCGAAATTCTAAGATTGGGCTTGTGGCCCTTTATTGTAACTTTAGCGCTGTGTTAGAAACAAATTTCTTATTGCAAACTTCGGCCTCATGTCGGGCCCTGAGCGAAAAAGACAAGAGATGCCGCCTACTCATTGTCCCTTCTGCGCTGTAGTGGATGCTGTGCGAATGGCCTTATACGAAGACCCTTGGAATATTGAGCGAAAGCGGAATCTAATGAGAGTTTAAACTAAGGAACGGATAATTTGAAGTTGCGGACTGCATGCACAAAACAGATGTTTGCGAAAACAAAAGAGTGGGACCTCAATTGACCTCATCAAAATGGCGTCGAATTCGTGCAATGTGCGGCAAGCATATCACATAAATAAACTATCCATTTTTCAACTTGGAAAATATGATAAACATTTGGAAAAAAATATCGCGAGTGAATATGAAATGTACTTAATCCGACAGTATCTCTTGAGATAAGAGCGTTGTACTTTACCTACTTTTTAGGATACTTTTCAAACGCCGTTTTGAAAATATTCTGTGTATCAAAATATACGTACATACTATCCAAATAATAATTATCCAAATAATATTTTAAAACAAACATAATTAACGGGTAAACACAATGTATTCAATTAGATCTTTATGTAGTTTTAAAATGTAATAAGTGTAAAGTATTAATATGACATCTAAAATAAAGAGTTAAGAATGTTTTTCTTTATAAATAGCTCATTGAACTATCGACATTTTTGTGTAACTGTAACTTCAATTACATTCTCTCTTGAAAATTGTAATAGAAATTTACCACCATTTAGTGCTCTGCAATCCCTTTCTTCTAAACAATGATTGAGTTTAATGTGGTTAAGTGACACTTAAGGTCCGCTTACACAACAACTTCTTAAATCTAAGTTTAGTCATTCTATCGATGCAGTTTTAAATGGACAAAGACGGAAGAATTGCTCAAACGCTAAATAGATATGAACCTAGATTAATAAGTTTTGCTCAAGCGGGCCTAAACGCCCTAAAGGGCCAATAGAAAGTCTGTTTTCTGGATAATATCAACACCTAAGATTTGTTTGTTTAGTGGCCGTAATATGCTTATGATGGTTAAGACAACTCGCCCAAATCGGACAGGTCCGTGACAGCGACATTAGAATTTATTTTTAAAAGTCACTGTTCTAACCCAACCAACTTAAGTACTTTCTTCTTATTGTGTCGGCAGCAAACCTGAACGACGTCCGCCCAAAACTTAACAACGCCGGACTTACTTTAATAACGTTTTACGTTACTTTAGTATGTAAAGTAACGTAAAACGCAATCGACCACAGTACTAACTTAAAGAAAATATCTATTTTTGAGGACCTGTTTTATTAGAGCGCCAGCCAGACGAAACGGGCTAACCTGTCTAAGACATGCATCAATGTTGTCGAAATGTATCTTAAGAATTAAATCCACCAGAGATGTGTGAGGGTCCGTTGCGAAGGATGTGTTTGAGAGAACCAATAGAATCACTCCATTACCCTAGGCATGCACTACGGAGTGATTCCATTGGGTCTTTCAAACACATCCCTGACAACGCATCCTTACCTACACAACTTTGGTGGAAAAGCAGCCTAATGGTTTAGTGAATTAAGTTGCAATTTTATGTAGCGGATTTTAAAAGTTTGTATGTTAGAATTTATGTAAAGTGTACTTATAACGGAATGCAGGTTCTTAGAAATATTCAATTTTAATCGTAATCGACCCACACGACGTCTACGCGGTATTTGTTTCACACACATCTCTGTATGTATTTTCGCAGTGTTTCTTTCTACTAACAAGTCGTATATCGTCTAACTATAAGATAATGTCCAGATGAGGCGATTTACGCGCGAATTCTACTGCGTTTTCGCTACACTATTTTATTAATAGCGAGCAATGTATAACGAGTCTCGTTCGCGCGTATACTTTCAGAATGGGGTCTTACTACACCACTATCTACCAAAAAGTGCGTGTCATCAACATCTGAAGAATTCTATTTCCCGAACTTATTATTGGAAATTAATGTCACAAAATAACTAATTTAAAGTATGATTTCATTTTCTTATTTCCCTTATCGATGTCAGTATTAGTAGACAATAATCATTGTATTCCTTCGTTGTGATTTTTGGGGAGAGATGGAAAGTGTGAGTAACCAGAGGTATGAGAGCCGTTTTCCACCAAAGCGGAGACGAGCGATGGAACGCTAGAATAGGAACATAAGACGAGTAGCGGGGAAAAGCGAGACGAGAGAAAACGCTGACGCCGTGGCACATCTCTTTTTCTCGCCGCTCAACTGTTTCCACTGACGATGAGCGGAGAAGTCTACTACGCTCAGCTTAAGTATCTATTGGTTGGTTGATACAGTGGAACGCTAGAGCCGAGTTAGGTGGAGGAGCGGTGCGCGAGGCAAAAATCCACCAATAAAACACGTCGACTGAAGAGCGCAGATTTTATGCAATTCTATTGGTGGATTTTTACCTCGCTCACTACTCCGACACTTCGCTCCTCTACAGTGGACAGGCAGCCTAAGGCGGGTAGCGTTACTACCAGTAAGCGCAGACGCCGCGGCGTGACTTATCTGCGCGCGGCACATCCCTTCTCACTACTCATCTGTTTCGTTCGACTGACGCCGAGCGGTGAACTCTTCTACGCTGAGCTTCAGTATAAACAACGACATTCTATTGGTGGCTTGAAACATTGTAACGCTAAAATAGACACGTAAGGTGGAAGTAAGCGCTGACGCCGCTGCGCGTCTTATCTCGCATCTGTTCCCGCTGCTTTAGGCTACATTTCTACTAGATATGTGCAAGGAAACGTTTGAGGAGAATCAAAAGACCATCTATCGGACCGCATTCTCGCAAATCTCTGGTGGGAAAACAGCTTAATGGTTTCCACTAACGCTGAGCAGATAAAACTTCTACGCTCAGCATAAGTATACATTTTAATAACGACTGTTAATGGTGCCTAAAATAGATGTCATCATGTCTATCTATAGAAGATGTAGTGGCAAGAATTCGGAAAGAGATGCTCGCGTTGTTTGGTCACGTGAGAAAGCAAAATGAAAGAAGTGTGATAAAAAGATTTAAATATGATTTTACGTTGGGAGTCCCGACTTAAAAGCCACTCGAGCCCCCTTGGCTCTGAAGTTAAACGAATGAAGGCTCAGAGTGAGTGTAAAAATGAAAAAAAAAAGAGTGTTTAAATAAAACAACATAATGAAACAAAGAAAAAAATAAAAGCATATCGAAACTCTTCAAAGTATGAAAATCTAAACATTTTGAAAGAGTTAATAAAAAAATGGACATGGATAATAGGTTACAAATATTATCTCTTTTTCTTATTAATGTACTTATGTATCAATGTAATAATATTATTATAGATTACTTAATAAAATCTAAATGTGAACTCGTCTTATTTCTGTCTCGTAGTCCTGATATAAAACTTTCCCCAAGTTGATTTATTAGTTCCTTATTTAATTAAAGTGTGCCGTGTGGTGACGGCAGAGTAGAATACAATTGTCACCACCCCAAATCTCTCCCGTGGGTGTCGTACAAGGCGACTAAGGATAAATCAATTATGAGGAATGGGCAGCAGCATTCCTCTTATACCACCTAACAATAGCAATGTACTGCGACTTTTGTGTCCGATAAATGGGAATAGGCTCGCCACCTATTACATGGGACCTAACATAATTGGCCAAACGTGGGTGCTAGTTCACCTCTGCCTACCCCTTCGGGGATATAGGCGTGATTTATGTATGTATGTATGTTATTTAATTAAATAGTTGCTTATTTAATTAAATTATCAAAATTCGAATCAAGATGTTAACAGAAAAAATATATCATTTATTGTTCTTTAAAGTTGTCAATGCTAGTACAGCCAACAGCACGTCTCAAACTGCCACAAAGTTTAAAATTTTGTGCTGTGCATCCTTACTAGCATTTTGTCTTTAACCTTGGGTGGATCCAGGAAGAACTTCTATGCAAAACATAAGTTACTCCTTTCTCCCACAGGGGTAGGCAGAGATCACTTCCTTCCACTTGCTACGATCCTGACATGCTTTTCGCTTCATCCAATCTCATTAAAGTCCTCATGCATGCCCGTCGGTTTCGTGTAGTCTTGACCAGCCCGCCTGGCATGACCACCGAAACACGATAATAATTAAAGAGGCATTTATCACGTTGAACTGTCAAAACTCCAAAATAATAGATTTTTGTCAGTTCAAAGCGATAAATGGTTATATGCTATCGTGTTTCGTTGGTCATGCTAGCCGGGCTGGTCCTTTTTTCCATGCCTAAACCTGTTGATTACGTTGTTTACTTAAAGAAAGCGTTCTGTTTGTTTGTTTTTTTCCTCCTGCCCGACTACATACAACTTGTTGCCCTCAAAACAAGGGTGGATCGATATTCCGACGCAGATCTGCGCGATATTGATTCTGGACCCCTCTAACTATTTTAGGCACAAAGGAGTACCTAGCTGGGCTCAGTCTGAGAACAGCCTCCACGCTCCACGGTCAACATTCGTGGGGATTCAATACATTACTTATAAAGGACCTTTATCTACCAACGCAGAAGGGGCAGATAAAAAACATGGCGCACATCGGACGTCTGCCGGTATTCAATCACAAGCGCATGGAATGGAAGGTCTTCAAGAGCCGCCTGAACCAGTACCTGATCGCCAACTACATAACTCACGACAAGCATTTAATTGTGCTCGTGCACTTGGGCCATACTTCCTACAACCTGATGGCGGACCTGTGCTACCCGATCGAAGTGGAGGACCTGCACTTCGACGAGATGATGTCCTTATTCGACAACTATTTCAAGAGGGAGTTCACTTTTGAGGACAAAGTGAACTTCTACACCGCTAAGAAGAGGCCCACAGAGAGTTTCAGAGACTGGGTGGCTAGGCTGCGTCTCCTGGCCCGCTACTGCGAGTTCGGCCCCGCCCTGCAGACCAATCTACGAGACCGGTTTGTCCTAGGTCTGAATCCAGGCGCAGTCCGAGACACGCTGTTCCAACTAAACCCTGCCACTTTGCCCCTGGCTAGGGCCCTGGAAATCTCCGACCATATCACTCGAGCGTTGGCTCACAGGAGGAATTAAAAGGTGTTCGAGTACTAGGAGCGAAGGTTCTACGAGGAGGCGATGGGAAGAGTGGGTGTCGGACACCCACTAAAATGGCGGCCAAGCTTATTTAGTAGTACGGTCTGCGTTTTGGAAGGTTTTATCATGTTTCATTGTAGTTTAGGTACTAGGTATATTACTCGTGTAATACGACGTCAATATTTTCCGTATTAAACTTACTGTCTTAATGTAATCATTGATATAATCAAAACATTGTCTCGGTAACTGTTCTTATGTAGTCGAACGTATTATAATTATAGAACGTATCAATAATAAATAATATTATTGTTTTATTTCACCCCATTTCATCCTATCCTACCTGGCAAACAATACACTTTTTCAATCAGAACGTTTGACGATGCGAAAAGACTAATAAAAAAAAGGGCTAACATAAAAAAACAATAGTTTCTTACTTTACGTAGTACTTTTAGGATGAGGAAGGGCAATACGAATGAAAAGACGTACCTACTACTGGAAATTGGGCGTACTTAGAAATATAGAGGAAATGCAGATTGAAATGAATTAGAAGAGCTTTATAAATAGAACATCTGTTGCCATATTATGGTGGGAGAGCTGGATAGAACTCCCATCCCTCGTCCAGATATGATAGTAATAGCTAGCTGAGCTAGCTGTGGTATGATGACAATCAGTCGTCTTGCGCAATCATAAATATCATAATGAAATTGCATTTTTGCATCGCATCGCTCCTAGATGTTGCACAATAAACGTTGCTTGCTACCTAGTCCCCTACAGGAATTTGCAAAGTCATCACATAGGACAACAATATCCATGATTTATCGCTCATCATCACCAGACATTTACAATGAGACTAGAATTAAAAGGTTGTACTAATGCACAATTCGATTGAATTTCATTGCATTGTTAGGGAGTACTACAATTTGTATGTTATATGTATAATCTTTTCAAAATAAACATCTCTATATAACATTTGGCTAATGAGCAGATTTTAGTATAATAATATTATTCTGGATGTTTTTAGCTGGTATATTTTATGTATTTTTTTCCTTACTGCACGTACTCAACTTTATTCACCTCATTAACCAGAAACTACACTTACTTCTGTCTTACGAAAGTGTGATTATTACCACTTTTACCTGTAGCTGTTTTGTATTTGAGCTTGACTGCAGTGTGCATAGATCAAACTTATGTGCCGGGTATTGTAGATACTTTGCAAGGTGCATTGTAAGACTGGGTACCTAGGTGAGTGAAACAAATAATAATTAATATCGAAAATCTGATTGACAAAGGTAATATGGGAAAAAATTACCCTTGGCTCTATATTTGTTCCGAAGAATTAACAAAGAACTATTCAGATTTCAGACAGAGCTACCTGTGACTTGGTGGGTGTATTTTTGCTCACCCATTCTGTGACCAGTTTTGCGAACATAGCTTTGTTTACGCAATCGAAGAATCGGTGCCCTGACTCTGCTCCTTCTAGCAACTGTAGTAGATTCCAAAATGGCGTCGAGTGACTGTTAACTATTTAATTTTAAAAAGACTATTAAATTTTCTTTTTCAAAGCCTCAGATAGCATAGTGAGAATGATAAAACATCACCACTGAAGAGGGAACAAAAAAAAAACTTTTATAAATAATAAATTATTATAAAATATATATTTGAATCACTGTAATATAAAAAGTAATACCTTATAGTCCTTACTTAAAACTAAATTGAACTGTATTATCCTTAAAAAGTTTTCTAAAAATATATTTTTACCCACGCACACACCATATCGAACATCATATAGAACCACAATAATATATTATTTTCAGGCACAAGTGCATATATTTTTTTCGATAAATATTTATACAAATTTAAAAACACCATCGAAATAATTCTTCACATATTATATTCACTCAGTATAAACTTCATAATAAAAGATAACTTGTACTTTGTTATACAAAACTTTTTAAGTCCCTACTAATAATTCTGTGTACAGTCAGATCCAATAAAATATCAATAATAAATTACGATTCTAATAGCAGATCTCAGTATAAAAAAAGGGTTGAATACAATAATTATTCCTTTCCATTTGCCCCATACCATTTGCTAACTAGTATATTAAAAAACAGAATGTTGCCATAGCATAAAATTAATTTTCTACCAACATTTTACAGAGAGCAATACACAAGGTAGATTGCGGGTGCAACCCAAGCGCTCTGCGTCATGGTGAGGCCAAGGAAACATGCGAATAGGTACCACAAGAGAACGATGACCAACGCTTGCCAGATAATGTGCGCAACGAGTAATCTGAAAGAAAAAATGTTTTACTTTAATATAATTCAAAATATCACTTCATTGAAATTAAATTAAATTATTGATAAAATAATTTATCCAATTTTTTTTTGTATGAAATGTGTATAAAGTTTTTTATGGTTTGCACAGTTTGCACTCCACCATTCGCTGGTGGAAGAATCAAATATAGGTTCGATTGTGGAAGTTTTTATATTAATTTATTGCACACACATTACAACTGTTGCTAAGTAAGGGACTCAATATGGCCGCGGTTCAAGAGACCCATAGACAACAAACAATACTTTTAATTATTATAATTTTAGCTGCTTGGTGCTACCAACAGGTGTACAACAGGGGTTCTCACCTACAGCAAACTGCGTGCCCGACGGGATGCATAGTGATCTTGCATGATATTTTATACTTACCACCTCATTGTACATCAAGGTTTGCAATAAAGATATTGAGTATCGAGTATTGAGTACACCGGGCAATCTTCGTTTGTACTATTTTGCGTTTATCCTCGGGTGAGTCGGGGCTAGCAGGTCAATGACAGAGCAGTACTTACAGTGTATCCTTCTTCCTTGCAGCCGGTATGGTCGATTCTTTCTCGTTGTTTAGATACCTCCTGACACCGAAGTGAAGCTGTGTGAAGTATTCCAACCACTGCAACAAAAGGTAAAGTGTGATCATCATCATCATCAGGTACGGTGTGATTGTGATCATCATCTGTTACAGTGTGATTGTGATTTGTGATCATCTTCAGGTAAAGTGTGATTGTGATCATCATTAGTTGAGCAACAGTACCACAATATTCGCTAACAATTCACACCGCAGAGCTCATAAAAAAAGTTAAAAATCAAATACAAACATGCAATCAAAAGTAAATATAAATATAATAAATGTACCTATGTAAAAACTTGATGTCTGGGCTCTCAAAATCTTCAACAATACTCACATTGAGCGAAGATATATCAATATAGAACAACAGGCTGTCGGTCTTGTTGAGTTTCTTGCAGAGGTCCAGGGTGTTCGGGTTGTGGAACAGCCATTCGGAGAAAATGAACTTCTCCAGCCTCCCCAGCGAGGACCACACGTTCTTGTTCAACCGTACTAGTCTGTGGAAAAATCATATCATAATATATATCATTTAATTATGAAAGTGGTCCAGCCCTCCGCCAGTCGTGGTAAAAGAAAATAGTTTCAATTATTTTCCTCTCGCTCTAACTCACACTAAATCCCGAGATAAAACACTGTCAAGTGGTGGAGAGATTTTGTCCACGTCCCGTGCTCGGTCTACATGTGGACCCCCAGGGGTGCACAGGAGACGCGACGGGGGTCTACGTTGGCGTATCGAGGTTGACGATTCGGAAGCGAAATTTTATTTGGTTTCGACAGTGAAGAACTGATATGTTGGCTTGGCTTCACCTGGCAGATAATATTTTAAGAAGCTCAGCAATAGTTGTTACTTGTGAGAACTTGCATGTTTACGAGTTTTGGGAATATGGTTGAAATGTAGCTGCCAGATGGGATGCCACGGGAAAAATTTTGATGGGGTCTGTGAAAAAAAAGTTTGGCAACCACTGATCTAGTATCTAGTTCAAAGTAAGTAGCATAAGCACTTGTATTATGGATACCTACTAGATAATGGACAAATTTTAATATTAGTGTTTCTTTCTTTCGTTCTTCTATTCTTTCATCTATAGGGAAGGCCTGTGCCCCAGAAGTGGGCACATTAAAGGGCAAATGATGATGAAGGTGACATGTGGTTAATATTATTGAACGCCTGGTCTTGTAACTACTGGAATGCGTGGAAGTTCACCTACTCTATTTATGTACAAAAATAAATCTGCATTGGACTGTGACAGGTGAATAAAAGAGTATAAAAGTTAATTGCAAAAGAAATTGGGAAGAAAAAGAGTGTACTTCTTTATACCTACAGCTTGTGTAAAATAAACAAAGTCTTCAACTTACATAGGTCTTCCGCCGGTGAGCCGTAGCAACATGTCCAGTAATATAGCCGGGAAGAAATGTATGAAGATAGCAGACAGTCTGAATTGCCACAGAGAGGGCACCAATTTTAAGTGAGGGTACCTGAAATAATAAATAAATAAATATATCTTACACTCACAGCTATCATCTAGCCCAAAGTAAGTAGCCTAAGCACTTGTGTTATGTATGGATACTAGATGACGGACATATTTTTAATATCATAATAATTATGTATATAAATGTTGAAAATATACTACATAAACATATACACAACCATGACTCGGAAACAAACATTTGTGGTCATCACAAAGTATGCCTCTACCAGGATTCGAACCCGGGACCTCTTGGCCAATACCCAGCAATCTGAGCATTCGACCAAGGCGGCCGTCAGATGACGGACAAATTTCAATATGCATAATAATTATATAGCCGTGATTTATGTATGTTCTACAAACGACAAGTAAGTTCGAAGCAGCTTACATTGCTTTACTAATACACCAATATTATTATTGGTGTATTAGTACACCTATATTCTTATGAATACAAATAATACACCAAAGACAAAACCGGAGTTGAATGCAGTCGTGGTGACAATTGTATTCTGCTCTGCCGTCACCACACGGCGTATTTTTTTAACGTCTCAACTTGTTTTGTAAAAAAAAATCGTTTACGAAAAAAAAAGAACTACCCTCACTTACCAAACAGCGCTTTTCAGGGGATACTTGTGCATGGTTTCGTTTATAGAGCTCTGCACGATAGACCAGCGGAACGGCTTGCACGTCGACGACGAACAGTGGTACACAGAGAGACCGGACCTGAAAATACCGTAGTATAACCAATAAATGCTACGCAACTAAACTTAAGTAAGCTTACTTTTAACTATAGATAGAATATTGGGACCCATCATCATCATCATCACCAGCCCTTTACTGTCCCCACTGCTGGGGCACGGGCCTTCCATATGGATGGAAGACTATAGGGAGATTGGGCCCACCACGCTGGCCCAGTGCGGGTATTAACGACTGCAGATACGACTTAACGTGCCTTCCGAAGCACTGAGGAACTCGAGATAATAATTTCTTGGTCACCCATCCAATGACCGGCCTTAGCGACATTGCTTAGTTTACTCAATCACAGGCCAAGACCTCCTCTTGGGACCCGCCGTAATAGAAATGGGTGTTCAAAGACTCACGGCGTCTTAGCGGCTTGCCACCCAGCTGCCAGGAGTTGATTCACTACCACATCCACAGGTATGTAGTCGGCAATGTTCTCCACTGCCAGTGGCAGCCTTCTTACCACACCTGCAATAAATCGTCAATGTATACATTTAGCATCTTACAACAAATAACGTAGAATGGGCCAGCCCCATGGGTGTCGTAAAAGTCGACTAAGGGAGATTGCCCGGTGTAGACCAATAAGCACCTTGGGGCACCCGAATGGTGGAGGGCAAACCACAAACAACAGCATACCCAAAGAGGGTTGGTGTCAAACAGGCGGCTGGCTGTAAAACCTAAGCCAAAACCTTGAGCGGTATGGATTGTTGTATGTATTGGATGTTGTCATGCCAATCACTCTCTCCCTTCATCGGTCTCTCAACATTGTCTGTTTCGTCTCTTTTCTATCCATTCATTCATTTAGGTGCTAGTGACCTTTCCGGTGTGATGGATGATATGAATCAAAAGGGAGTGGATGGCTTGATGACGTCTGACCGATATGAATGCAAAAGGAAACATACTGCGCCGACCCCAGATAGACTGGGAACAGGGCAGGGAGAAGAAGAAATGGCAATAGGCCTTTTATTACACGGAACCCAAGCTAATTGGCGAAACGTGGGTGTTAATTCACCTCTGCCTACCCTTCGAGGACATAGGAGTGATATATGTATGTATATGTTAGAACACTATGACGTCTTACGGCGGGTCCCAATATTCTATCAACAGTTTAAGATAGGCGTACTCCAGCTTAGTTATCGTAATATAACTAAAAATACCAGTGAACTAAACTTTAGTAAGCTTACTTTTAACTGTAGGTAGAATATTGGGACCCACCGTTTAGGTTGCGTACCTTTGCTAGCGCCCATAAGAAATCCTTGAGGCCCCACTTTGGACGAAGTCCAGCCAGGCACCGGCTCCTTCCAAGCAGCGACAACTGGAAAAAGGGGTTTATTAAAATTGATATAAGTATGTCACACCAACCCGCACTGGGCCAGCATGGTGGGTTATTGCCCAATATCCATATATTCTTCCATCCATATGAAGGGCCCGTGCCCCAGCAGTGGGGACATTGAAGGGCTGGTGATGGAAGTCAGTACACCCATAAACACAAAATATACTAATAAATAAATTACTTTGTATACTCACTCATTGTCGGCCGAACTATAGTGCATGGAAACATATGGGAACACTTCACGACCTCATGCTCGGCGAGATGTTTTGTGAATGTGTATGTATTGGGATGAGATTTCAGGATTCTGTGAACATAAAATATTTAAATATAGTATCTCTGTCTGTAGTGTTACCATCACATCATCAGCCCTTTTAATGTCCACACTGCTGCTGTACAGGACTTGTATATGGATGGGAGAATGGTCCATAGCCTTTGTGGGTATTAATGACTGCGGATGCAGCGGCAGATGCACAGGTCACCCATGCAATGATCGGCCTTAGCGAACATTGCTCACGCGGGCCGACCCCGTGAGCATGTTTGGATAAGCTGCTCCAATTATTTTCTTATTTTCTTCCACGTTTTAAAGCAAAATAAATTTCATAGAACATTGATATATATTCTTACTTTGGTTCTATTTCCTCTAAGGCTTCATCGGAGAGTGTCCCGACAAGAGAGATTACTTTCTCAGCGTCTTCGGGTGCCTCGTAGACTTTCTCGTGCGCCTCCTTCAGGAAGGAGTTGACATAACCAGATGATACATGCACCATTACCTGTGAATAGAAAATAATCACTTTTTTAGTTTGGAGAACCAAAATATTAAGGAAATTTAATTAGAAAATGATCCAACAAAAATATATCACTTTCAGGATGTAAGTATTGTATAAAATATATTTATATTCAATTGGTAGTGTGTCCACTAATCCATCTGATCTGATGCTAATATAGATAGACTTATCAGACTACCCCCTTATTCATAGTAACAAATCAGTTTCTAAACTCTATTTTAATTAAATCACTGATCTGTCACTTTTCATCACAGCGTAAACAGTTTGACAAAAAGAGACAGATCAGTGATTTAGTTACAAAAACAGTGTTTTATCATTAATGGTTGGGTTGTAACAGTTTTAAGCAATAATAATCTATTTTGTCCTATTCTAAGGGGTTGAGCTACTGAAGTTAATTTTTCTTTTACATTACCATTATTAAGAAGCACATTCAATTACTTATACATAGCATTTAAGTATCTCGTATATTATTATTCTAAATACTTAATAAACTAATAATAATTATATTTCCATGATTATCTAATAAACATTTGACCCTACCGGGAATCAAGTCAGGTGCCCCTTGGCTGATAGACAGCACATATAAGCAATCAAATTACCTTCAAATTCTTCATCTCTTTGCAGAGTTCCATCACACGCCTTGTCCCAAGCAGGTTAATTTTCACAGTGGGTCTTAAGTTCTCTTGAAAGTCGAGAGTAGCAGCGGAGTGTATCACCACATCAACATTGTCTACCAGTGTCTTCCTGTCGGCTGCATTGAGACCTAAGCCGTCTTCGCCCACATCGCCAGCCAACGGAACCAGTTTATTGAAGACATTGGTACCCTTTGATTCAATTAATTTTTCAAATATCTGAAAGAACATAAAACATTCAATCAAAGCAGTTGCTGTTTATCAATGTTACGCCTTTGTACCATGAAAAAGTACTAATCAATTAAAACAAGTAATAATTATTAATTCAAATTGAAAGCATATTAAAAAAGGGCCAGGTGAAGAGTACTCGAAACTCGAAACAGGTATGAGGCAGGAGGACAATAATGAGATTGGATGATGCGACAGAAGTATGTGAGGATCGTAGCATGTGGAAAGAAGTACCCTCTGTCCACCCTTGTGGGAGAAAGTGTGACATTATCTATGTATAATTATTAATTTTAACCAACTTTTTACAATACTTGGAATGGGGAATGAAACAAAAACCTGCCCCCATATTATGTAAGCCGATTACAGTTGTTTTGTTCTTCCCGTCACTCTCACACTTGGCAATGAGTGAGAGAGACAGATAGACCAAAGCAACTGAAATTGGCTTGCATAATACAAGGGCTGATCCCCACAATGTGTTTGAAGTTCACATTGTAATTAATGGCTACAAGGTCAATATGTTTATGTAATGTTCTGATATAAGCTGACAATGACAATAGACAATGCTTATTCAATGTGAAGTGGTATGATATTTTGTTTTTATGAGCACATGTTAGCTAGTAATTTGCGAAACGGTTGCTAGTTCACCTCTGCCTACCCCTTCGAGGATATAGGCGTTATTTTGTATTAGTATTTATGTTAGCTAGTCATTGCTGTGTTTAGCATCATTCACTATATTGGAAATCTATTTTAGTTTTTCATACTTTTGATGATTGATTAGGCAAACAACATTTTAAGATATAAGTAATTAAAATTGTTACAACAAGAAAACAACTATCAAGGTATCAATGCAAAAGATTGCTATCTCATGTACCTATTTCATTTCAAGCTACAAGGCAAGGACCAATAGATATTTTAATAAGAAGATAACTTTAGTACTTGTAATAATATTTTTGGTCAAACATCAGTTATCCATATCATACATAAACAACAATAACATAAACAAAAGACACCAAACCAACTCTCTTTGGTTATATGCTGTTGGCAGTTTGCCTTTTACCATTAGGGTGACCCGGGTTGCTTATTATGCACTGGGTAATTTTGCTTAGTCGAGTTTTAAGACATTCCACTGGTGAGCTGGCATGTTCTTAATTTACCTACCTATTTGCTCCTAGTAAAAATGTCATAGTGTTTTCAGTCACAAAAGTAATTTAATTATTTCGTCAGTCGCAGGAGAGCAACACCCTGACCCAGAACCTTAAGGTCACAATGCCAAGGTGGCAATATCCTCAAGATTCAAGGCATTAACTCACCAGGTTTTTAGGGAATTCCTCCAGCCTCTGGATGATTTCTTTCCCTTTCTTCGGCCTCATTAGCAAATACAGCTTCCCGACGTCCGGGATAGTCCTCAATATCTTCTCGATGAGGCATATTCCAACGAAACCGGTACCCCCGGTGATGAAGAAATTCTTTCCGGTGTAAAAGGCACGAATCTCAGACTCCTCCGGCATTTTATGGTTTTGAAATGCTGTGGAAAACGCAATATAACGGCACCGTAATTGATTAAGTGATCACAGTTAATTATTTTTTAAATGTACGTAATAAATGCGATGAATTGCAATGTAAAAACGGTTCTTTTCCTGTTAGCCGAGTTGAATGACAGTGACAATGACAAATGAAAATGACAAGACAGACAACCTATTTTACCGCTTCATACATTTTACGTCATTTCCAGTTACTTTAACGACCGGCACAGTAGTAGGACAAACTGAACGCAGCCGCCGGCTCTTTTTGTGCGTGTTAATGACAAGGTATTTTACAAATGGCATTTTTTTTGCGGTACATATGAAAATGAATTGTTAAATTTTATTAATTAATAAAGTAGGTTTTACATACTACATCGTTTTCCATAAAGCCCGTCACAGGCGTAGCTATAATATGTTCTAATATGAATCATGGCGAGACATAATAACACATATTTTCAATATAAATTTACGATTGACCGCACTATAATTTATATTTCTATGGCGTCACCAAAATATGTCGACAAATATATCTCGCTATATTTTGGCATATTACAACCGCAGACTGAGTGAGGGCAAAATATATACTATAGTATAGCTCCCGTCTGTGGCAGTTTGCTATAATATATATTATAGCTAATATATATTAATAATTATTATAGCTAATATATATTATACCTACGTCTGTGACGGGCTTGTTAATTCATCAGCGGTCATGTTAGCATGACTCACCGGGGCAGTGCAGCACAGCGCGTCGAAAGCGGTTCACGACCGTTGTATATTTTTACACGCATGATGGATTTCAATGAAAAAAATATCGAATTAGTGCGTAAAAATAAATGTTTGTATGATTTTCAAGACAAAATTAAATAATGTTATAATTAGCTTCTCTTCTTGTATTGAGCCAAAAGCAGTACGAAATCTTCTACATCAGAGTCCGTATCGTCCGACATTTTGCAGCAGCCCGCTTTAACCGTCATACTCAAGCGGTCAAGCATTGCAACTGCTTTGAAACTGCCACTGCGTTCAGTGTGCCGACGCCCGCGCTGCTACTGACCGACCTGTAGGCCTATATTACTTATCCATTACTACTTTACTATAACGCTATTGTGACACTTGTCCTGTGAAAACGGTAATGGATAAGTAAATGGTTCGGTTATCATCACTTTCAACTGTCAAAAAAAGTTAGCGAATAGGTCTACCGCTGCTTCTGACCTGTGTTTGGTGTGCAAGAGCCTTAAAAGTTCCCTTTAGACTTCTGTTATACTTTTTCTACAATCCTAACCATTCTTCGAACGATCTATGCACACAATGGTGTACCGACAGAGAACCGATGCAAGGAAACCCACCCGTGATTTATAAAGGTCACGCTCGTAATGGCTGGCGATTTCATTCTGCCTCTTAACCTTTTAGTTGTATCTTAGTGTTGTTTTACTGTGTTCTTTTGGATTTATTTATGTATCTATAAGAATGGTTCCACAGATTAACTGCGGGTCCCAATACAATATTCTGTATTATATACTTTTTGCAATATTCTATCTACAGTTAAAAGTGAGCTTACTAAAGTTAAGTTGCCTGGCATTTTTTTGTTAAGTCACGATAAATGAAAAATAATTCTTTTTTGCCAAATAAACTTTATTTCATTCATTCATTCATAAATAACAGAAGTTGCTAAGAAACTAAACTGTTGGTACGTCCATCTTCAACTGTTGATATAATATTGAAACAGGCCGCCTTGCCTTTCGGATATAGCTATTCGCACCCCATTTCTACCTTATCATTTCACAGAACGACGACGCAAATCTCCGGAGATGAAAACAAATACCCACGCAATATTTGAGCTTACATAAGTCAACGCAGCGCTGACTCGTCACACCGGTTTCTGAGTAAATTGCTGAGAATCTCTGCAGCCCGCTTTCGAAGCGAATCTGAGCTTTACTGCAAATCGTTAAGGGGCATAATTGCATTCGGATATCGGCTGAGGCTGTCCTCGATTCGTTTACGTCAACCCATTAGGTGAAGTGCTTATGATTATTTAAATAACAACCGGTACCGTCCTTTGATAGAGCCACGTACCTATAGATACTAAAGCCTTAAAGAGAGACGAAATGTAAACAATTTTGATGTGTTTCTTTTCTACGAAATACATTTAAAAATAAGAATGATTCCACTTTGGCATATCAAAACGAAAAACGATTTTCATTCTCGTATTTTGTAATTAGGGACACGTCTAGATTAAGTATTAAAATTTTGTCTATCGTTTATTAATGGCTGGAGTATACAGTATTTAATATTGTAGCGTCACTGTAACAGTTCATAAAATATACCCTTGCAATTACCAAAAAATATGCAGTTCGGTGAATTGGCATTTATTTAATTACTAGTGGTCACCCGCGGCTACGCTCGTGTTATTGTCGGTTATTTTTTAGCCTATAGCCTTCTTCGATATATCGTGGACATAATAATAATTATAGATTTTCCAACACAAAAAAAAATGAATATGAATCAGCAGTTCTTGAGATTAGCGCGTTGAACTAAACAAACTCTTCAGCTTTGAGGAGATTTTCGTACAGATTTGAGGAGCAGACAACGGAAACGTAACATGATTTACATCTTGGAGTTGCTAAGAAACCTTAATTTAAGTAGGTACAGTTCTTAATTGTGGTCTTGGATAAACTGTCCTAATTATATTGTCTATAGATTGTGAAGATTAACTGAGATACTATATACCTACTATAAAGTTAATTGGAATTGAAACACACGTTACTGCTGTTTTACGTGGTGGTTGGTTAGTTAAACTAACCTAATGTTACAATACTTTACGCATTGTGAAAATAACTGGGATACTAGGTACAACATATAAACTTTATGGTAACGTAAACACACGTTATACAGAACTTTGTATTTTCAGGCACTGAGGTGAAATATGTCCACATTCCAAAATATCCGAGTTCATTCCGTTCATCCGAGTTCGAAAAGAACGGCTCTATGTCTTTCTCACTCTTGTAACGCTATAGAAAATACCAATGGACCCTAACCGCCGCACTCAGAGACGTCAATAACATTAAGTAGGTAGGTAGGTACTCATTAAAAGTAAATAGACTTCTCTGAGTGCGGCAGTTAACAAAACAAGTAAATAATATAAAAACAGGGCCTACCTATTCGGGAAATCGTTTTTCTTCCACCACGCGTTTGCTCGGCAGCGCGGTTCGGCATAGACTGTTATGTTATGAAGGTTACATCATGGTATCGTTAGCAGAATTGCACCGGGTGGATGGTCGAACAGATAACGAATGCTTTGTGATTATGACCCTTACGTGTCATGTTGCGTGTTGTGCCCACCCATCCGTCCCGGTACCAATAACATTTGACACCGTGTAGGTATTATAAATATCTTAATCCTTTTAAGACGGCCCGCTTGGTCGAATGCTCAGATCGCTGGGTATTGGCCAAGAGGTTCCGGGTTCGAATCTTGGTAGGGGCAAATTTTGCGATGAACACATATTTGCTCCCAAGTCATGGTTGTGTATATGTTTATTTAGTATATTTTCAACATACATACATAATTAATATGATATCAAAAATAATGTCCGTCATCTAGTATCCATAACACAAGTGCTTAGGCTACTTACTTTGGACTAGAATCTAGTCCAAATAAATATTTTACATTGATGACGAATGGGCAGCAGCGTTCCTCTTATTCCACCTAGCAATGTACCTACTGCGACTTTTGTGCTCGATAAATGGCAATAGGCTCGCCACTTATTACGTGGGACCAAACATAATTGGCGAAACGCGGGTGCTAGTTCACCTCTGCCTACCCCTTCGGGGATATAGGCGTGATTTATGTATGTATGTATGTAAATATTTAACACTCACACCTATCATCTAGTGACAACTAGATGATAGGTGTGAGTATAAAATATTTTTTATTTATATTCCATTTTTATTACATTTAAAATACTTATTTATATTATTATTAATGGTAACCAATCGTCGTCACAGCGCTACTTAAAGTATTGAGTAACAGAACTGTGGTTAATCAACGAAAAGTGTGACAGTTGTTAAATAATACTTAATGCAGTGAAAGTAATGCAGAAATAATTAAGAATAACACAGAACAAGCTTTCGAGAGAGCAGTTGCGGAAGCATTCGACTGGGTCAGAAATAGAATAATGCAAGTTTAACGTAGTAATTTTGACTGCGGTAGAAAAGGCTCGGAAGATATTACGTTCATAACGACGCGACTTCGCATTACAGGGGACCCAGACAAAGTAACATACCGACAAAGATAACTAAGTTCGATAAAGCAAAATGTTTGGGATTTGACGTAAATCGTAGTAAAATCACGTGACCAAAATCGTCTTCTTAAGCTCCTAGTTATATTGGTGGCGCAAGCTAAGACGCTGTAGATAGATACTAAAGTAATATAGCCGATCGTGACAAACTTCGACACGTTATCGTTATGAAACGATTGCCACTTGGCTACGGGCCCAGAAAACAAAAAGAAAGCAGAAGTATAGGCAGGGCAGGCATAAGGTCTCTGCATACGTAACGGGAAAATTTCCCCGACGGGATGTATGTGGACGGGACGGGGACGGGGACTGCAGAAACATCGTTTCATACAAGATATAGGTACCATGAAGGATTATAGGCTCGCCACCATTACATGGGACCTAGAATAATTGGCGAAGCGTGGGTGCTAGTTTACCTCTGCCTCTGCCCGAAGGGGTCTTCGGGGATATAGGCGTGAATTATGTATGTATGTATGAAGGATTATAATATATCACGGAGTCACGGACGGGACGTGCACGGGGCGTTTAGAACGAGAGAGGCCCCGTCCCCGCCCCATTCGGGGTATATTCCCGTAATGTACCTTTAGAAATACATACAATAAATACAAGTTTTAACGTATAGTAATTTTGACTGTGGTAGAAATGGCTCGGGAAATATTACGTTCATCGCCTTACGACGTCGCATAACTAAAAGAAAGCAGAATTATGCAGGGTTTTGCACCATTGCGGTCTTTAAGGTGCTTCTACACGGTGAGCTGGAGCAAAGATTTTGGTGGTTAGAAAAAGAATTTCGAAAAATTATGATCTTGAGGCGGGAATTGAACCCGCATCCGCTGCTATCCGGGCAGGTGCCTGACCGCTCGGTCACCCTAGACACTAATTAACTTGCCGAAATTCTTCTAACCTTTACACTTGAAAGCCAACGGGTACCCTCGCAATGTAGAAATAAATTTCAAAATTACTAACCACCAAAATCTTTGTACTAATTTTTCTAACATTTATATAATGTTAAAATTTAAAATCTAATAGTTTATAAAGCAAACCCAACTTAACCGAACGCATGGTATTTGTAAAAATATCTGCTTTGGAATGTTTGAAATTTATTTCTACATTCGACAAGCCACTTGGCTAGGACCCCTGATATAGGCAAATTTTGTGATGAACACAAATATTTGTTCCCGAGTCTGACTTTATTAACAATATGTTCGTCGTCTATTATTCATAATACAAGTGCTTAGGCTACTTGCTTTGGGCTAGATGATAGGTGTAAGTTTAAAAAAAAAACAGAAAAACAATATGGCGACCATCTTGAAATGTACGAGGTGTCAAAAATGGACATTTGTATTATATTCGTACGAATATATTAATAGACACTTGTCTAGCAGCCCTAACAATCTAGTGAGACTTACCTACAGCCGTACTCGGACACGTTAATTAACATTAATGAGTACTTAATACAAAAAGAAATACAATTCAAAAGTTACGATTTACATGTTTACAATTCAAGGCTAGTTTTGATTAAACTTTTTTTGTATGAATTAAAGTTAATTGACGTCTCTACGTGCCGCACTCAGAGACGTCAATTAACTTTAATGAGTATTTAATGTCAAAAATTTTCATTCAATTCAAACCATAGACCCGGCGAGAATAGCGACTAGTTTTGAATTGTCATTTTTTGACGTTAAGTACTCATTAACGTTATTTGACACTCTTTCATTATCCTTAAGTGCTAAATCGAGAGGACTTTTAAAGGAATCCGAAATAATACACCTGCTAATTATTGGCTACATTGTATTTCAAGTATGTCTTAAAAATAAAAATTTGTGGACATAATTATTAGGTAGGTATGACATAACACTAGATATACGATACTAACACTTGATAATATCATTTAATATAAATAGATACTACATACAAACTATGTTGGATGTTCTACAACTATAAATATGAACTAATTCCTACGTGGATAATATTGGTAGGTAGTTAAACTAATTGTAACATTGATCGTTCAAAGTTTTTGATAAACCGAAAACACCTGATACGTATTTGGGGATACATTTTGGTTCAAGACGGGAGAATAAATTTATAAATAGAAAAATAAATCTAAACAGTTAAAGTTAATAAAAAATGATTAAATCTAGTTTTAGATAGATTATCTATCTATACCTACTTTTCTTAAACAAAGACAGATACAGCTCTACACTGGCCACGGGGCGTGGACAAAATCTCTCTCCACCACTTGAGAGTGTTTTGTCTCGGATTTTACCCCCCGAGGAGATTTTGTCCACGTACCGTGCTATGTCGGCTGGTTCCTAAATGCTTCTGGAGAGTTCTGAAACAAATAAACTCTGAAATAGCACCGCGAAAAGGGGGGCAATCATAAAAATAAAGTAAATTTTGCTATTTTTAGGCTCAGTAACTAAATGTCACTAAAATGTCGTCACTAGGTATATATTATTTTATTTATCATGTAACTTATACTTAAACAAGATGAAACAAAAAAAAAAAACAATTGAATACGCAACAATAATAACAGATAAAAACTTAATTTCTAGGTCTACGCTAAATATTCTAAGGAATGGTTCTGATACGGAATGCACAAAATACACAATACTTATGTCAAACATTTAGGTATGTCTACAACGTTCAAGATAAAACTCTGTAAGTATAATATTCATAAAAAAAATTGCTGAATAAAATAAAAGCCATCTTAATATCTACGTTAAGGCTGTATATGTTTATATTAATAAAAAAAAAATAGCTGCCTACGAGATATACAGGAAAACGATATTGTTAACAATAATTAATATTATAGCAGATACTACATAACTGATTCCAGAAAAATGTACTTAAATTTTCTCATCAAACCATGTTTTTAGTAGTATGGCAAGAAATTGTAGAAAGCCGACAAAACATTGCTGCTGCTGAACATATTAATCATAAACCTAGGTACCTACTCTAAAATTTAAATTAGTATAAAGTCGATCGTCCACCGGCAGCTAAACTAAGTCAGTTTAGCTTAGCTCGCATAGTTGAGCCAGTTTTTCATACTGCTAGCATGACCACCCAAACACGATAATATGATATAGCCATTTATCGCGTTGAACAGTAAAAAATATTCGGATTTTAACACTTAAATAAGCCTGGATTGATTATTTAAATAAGTCTTTAAGGCTATTTCATAAAGATATAGCCATTTATGGCATTGAACTGTCGAAAATCCAATGATTTTTGTAAGTTCAATATGTTCAAATGCATATCGTGTTTCGGTGGTCATGCTAGCCGGGCAAGCCCAACTATGCTAGCTGATCTAAATTAACTTATCACAAAGTGGTTAGAAAAGTTCGAAAATTTATAGTTTTGATGCGGGAATCGAACCCGCGTCCTCTGCATTCAGTGCAGGTGCCTATACCACTCGGCCAACAAAGAATTATTTTATAACCACTGTTTGTGATAATTATTCTAACATTTTCAAAATTGTTCAAATAAAAATCATAAATAATAAACTAATTTAGTTAATTTAGTTGGCGGTGGATGATCGGCATAAAGAATTTTGATTCTTCCGATAAATAATAATTATCGATAAATTTTGCCGCCAATAAATTATTGGCTCGTTTAATTGTGGGACGCGAATCAATAACCTATTTACTGCCGTTAGCTTGTACAATGTTTACATTTTACACGTCATTTAGTTAATTTAATTCTAATCGAAGTAACCGTTATTTGCGAGCCAATATTTTTTCCCTTAAACTAATTAAGTACTGGCATCGAATACAGTTCATAACGTTTTACTTTTTATTTAAATAGAGTGTAATCAATCATACATCAATATTTGATTGAAATATTTTAAACTGATTAAAGAGAAGGACAGAAAGAGGAGAGAGAGAGAGCTAGCTTTATTTTGGCTGCCGCAAATGTAGTTTAATATATTATTTATTTCTTCTTCCCTGTATATCTTAACAATCTATCCGTGTGGTGACGGCAGAGCAGACCACAATTGTCACCACCCCTAACCTCTGGTGCGGGTGTCGTACAGGGGTTAAAATAGCGTTCTTGTTATACCACATAGCAACATAAATACATAGTTGGCTGGCAATAGGATCGCCTCCTATTCTGCATGTAATCTAACATAGTTGGCGAAATGTAGGTGTTAACATACACTTCTGCGTACCCCTTTGGGGATAAATAGGCGTGATTTACGATTTATGTATAATCATAATAACGAATGGCGGTAACCGACTAGCTTTATTGCTTTCTACTGTTAATGAAATTGACATGGTAGGTAGGTAGGTACTATCATTTATCATAATTGCGGGATTATAATAGGGTAATGAGGTTATTACAAATGTACTGTGGGACCAGAGATCCACAAAAATGCACAAATATGCGACAGCCTTATATTTTGTAATTGTCACATTAATAATATTACTAAACATAACAGTAAAATACACGTTTTACTTACATACGCTAACCTACTATATTGTGATGATAATTATTATAATGATACACAAAAAATATAACAACTTAATCGACTAATTTGAAAATAATATGGCTCACTAACATGGCCTTTAAAAAAATATTAAATCTTACTGAGTATTCGTACATGCAATACATTTTTTATAGCTAAATAATGTCCTAAATAGAAATAAAGCTGCAAAATACGTTTATTTTCAAGATGTTTCAAAATTATATAATAATAATATTTTATAATAATAGTTTGTGAAGAATAAATTATATTTAACAGACCATTATTTACGATATGTGGCATTTGCATTATTAACCTCCTAATTGAAACGACAATGTATTAAAAGGCACTAAGCGCTTTTTGCTAACTTATTTGATGGATCAATTACACTAATGAAATGTAGGTATACTAAAGTACCTAATTATTGTGAATACTTTTAAAATGTGGCCATTTAATTAGAGCAATCGGTTAAGGTTAAATTGAATGTAATTTCTACACGAATGAAAGACAATAGCAATTACGAGTAATTGACATCAGCTGATTTCAATTTGAGAACGTATCAAAAAGCCTTGTAGGGGATGAGACGTAGGCACATTTATAATTGCACTTTTGGAATGTTTCTTAATATTAATATTATATACTTTAATTAACAGTATCTACTATAATAAAGTATTCGATAAACTAAGATTGAATACAGTGAATGAAACTGCAAAATAGCTACGTGCATTTAATTCAATAGATAGGTTTATTACTTTAATGAAAAATTACAACTACCTCCTTTCCATTTCCGTCGGATGAAGGAATGCTGTCATATTTACAAGATAATTTTGGTACTGGTTCGTGTTATAATGATAGTATTGGTCACTCAAAAATTGTAGCTGCAATAACCGTAAAAACATGCATGTAGTTAACGAGAGATGTACATTACTCGCTAACAAGGGGCCTTGGTAAAATGGTCTACCATTCTAACAGCTTTGTATTCAAAATCGCAATTGAATCGATCCACCAGGGGGCCTTTAGACAAGTGGCTAATCTATTCGAACAAATAGAAAACAAATGTCATCTTTGACAGCTGAGCAGCTGTCAAAGATGACATACATCTGACACGACGGCCGCCATGTTTTTTTCTGTAATACATCATTTTCATACATTTGTATTCTATTCGTTCGAATAGATTGACCACCTGTGTAGAGGGGTAGGGTCAATCGCCAGACATTGTGCAGGGCGTGGATGTTATCGATTATAATGTTCATTTTGGATATAAAATAGGATCAATTGCAACTGCGAAGTTTGGTCCAAAAAGTAGCAAATCATTTTACTTTATTTTGTACCTATTTCTTTCGGTTACTGTCACTTAGATTGGGTTTATGATGTACGCTAGGAAATCCTTGACAGTTGACCATTGAAGTATGTTAGAATAGTCGTAAAGCAGTCATAAAATACTTAGTAGACACTTTTGCAATAAACTATGTCGGAAATTTTGTTGGTAGATAATATATTCTCTAAGAATTTCGGTCAGATCAATTTTATTGCTGTGAAGAGATTCATGGCTACTGCGCACTTTGACATCGATAAGTTTAACGTTATTGCTGTTTGATTGCTCTTGAAGATCCGCAATTTATTTGTGTGATTAATAAAATTTGAGTTGTTTCTACGCCGTTCACGTTGTCAGTTGTTGCAGTCCCTGAAGATGCGGATGTTATACTCGGCAAACGATATTTTGTCGTCTGTCGTGAGATTGCACAGGTCCTGGTAAAAAATTAAGTTTTTTGTTAATTGTGGATCGAATGCCTAGCGGCTCTTCGACATCAGCCCGGGGGCGTCCTGTCCTGTGCTACGGGTAGCACAGGACTAAATCTCCTCGGGTAAAGAAAATATTTTCCTCTCGCTCTAACTCCAACTAAGGCCCGAGACAAAACACTGTCGGTGTCAAGTGGTGGAGAGAGATTTTGTTCACGACCCGAGCTAGGCCTGGTAGATCAGTGGCCTACAGTATAGGATGTGTGTTAGCTTACGTTAATCGCATGTTTTTGGAAAGGCCACTACTTTAATTTACTATAATAGAATAGAATTTCTAACAAGGGATGTTTAGATAGCAGGAGGGTCGAGGAATAACATTATCACTTTCATAAAACGTTAGCGTAACATTTGCTACTCTTGCTTGCTACGTGGCTAATCCTATTCGTAGGGAAACTGTGGGGAACTGAACAAATCATCGGAGATTCTGAAGCTCAAGTTCAGCAGTGGACGACTGTTCACCGCACTGCTAGTGCAAAGGCCTTCCCTATGGATGGAAGAATGAGAACTGAGACTGGTGAGTTTTGGTGGGTATTAACGATTATTAAATACATACATACATAAATCACGCCTATATCCCCGAAGGGGTAGGCAGAGGTGAACTAGCACCCTCATTTCGCCAATCATGTTAGGTCCCATGTAATAGGTGGCGAGCCTATTGCCATGTATCAGGCACAAAAGTGTCGCAGTACATTGCTAGGTGGTATAAGAGGAACGCTGTCACGCGTCACGCCATCACGCGTCACGCGTCACGCCACGCTGTCACGCCATTCCTCATCACTGATTTATCCTTAGTCGCCTTGTACGACACCCACGGGAGAGATTTGGGGTGGTGACAATTGTATTCTACTCTGCCGTCACCACACGGCCTAACGATTATTAACTCGAGATAATACATTTTTGGTCACCCATCCAATGGCCGGCCTTAGTGAACTGCTTAGTTTACGCAATCACTGGCCGAGCGCGCCAAGCCACTGCGCTGTGGAGCTCCTCTCGAACATTCTGTTACCAACCTCAAACGGCAAAAAGGACCCTCTGATCTTGAAGGTCTTGTCGACGTTGCAGGCCACGTCCAAATTGACGGTGCTTGACCACAGTCCGTCGTTAGAGATCAGACGCCGGCAGCTGCTTGACCGGCAGTCGGTCTGGTCGCAGCGTTGGAACTCTGTGAGTTTCGCCGACCTGTGGCAACGTTTCCAAGAATAAGACAGTCAAACTCAAAGTCAAAATTCGTTTATTCATATCTGGTATGATTACAATACACTTATGAATCTTCAAGACGCTAGGTACTGAAAACCCTTGTGTCCAAGAAAAAATAGGGGAGTCCGCAGCATGCCTCAGTCTGTAATGATAGGTCTCCAAAACCCGACCCTGATGCGTTCAATACCAAGATGATAATTAAACGCACCAGAGTCCAACGCTCCGCTTGCAGAACGGCACGCCAGTAGGCTGCAGAGGAATCCACCATTGTTAACTAGTTATGACATTGCAGGTACATTGTAAATTATGTACCAGATACAATCCCACAACTCGCCAATCACATAAACCGAAACATGCCGCGCACTATCCATCAACCCCCCAACCCCCAACCTATACGGACATGCAAGTTTTCAATATCTAGCGAGAAATCAAATAGGATGACTAAGTTTCAGTGGCCAGTTACAGTGACCCTAGCCAAGTGGCCGGTCTATTCGAATGCACATAATCTAGAAAGAAATATCAGTTTTTGACAGCTTCCCTTACATTGACACGACGGTCGCCACGTTGTTTTTGTCTGAAATACGTCAGTTTCATACGTTTTCTTTCTATGCGTTTGCATAGATTGACCACTTAGCTATATACCACCATGACGCTTCATCGTCTCTTATATTTTACGAGCACATACTGTCGCACTCAGAGAGGTCAATTAAAGAACATTGGTGCCATCTCGTCAGAAAATTCGTTCACAGTATATTCGATCCGGCGTTTAGACAGCTCTTCGCAGTTTTAAAACGTCCTAGACGGCGAAAACCCTGATCAAATATTTTTCTCCGATCCGACTAAATGTGAACATTGTCATATAAATTGATGTTCTGCCACTAGCATATCCGTCACTTTAGACGGACCGAGAAAGCAGACGGTCCATCTAAGTGGGAACGGAAGGAACCATTTAAGCGCAGCAGTGGCGTGACGGTGGCGGTGACGAACCCGAACAAACGTTGACCGCGTTGGTTTGAATAATGTCCTTATGTTGCCTACGTTACAACTGTTCGCCAGCGTTACCGCAACCTCTGACCGCTGCAGTTTGAGTGCTGAGGCTTTAATTTAAAGCCTTGTCTCTGAGTACGGTTGTTATACTGACAAACTTACCTGAAAGTGAGATCAATATGCTTGTGATGAAGACAGTGCGACAAAGGCACTGTGTAAGTGTAGTTGTACACCGAACGCGGACACACACGCTCCAGGAACAAAGTGTTGTTGCTGATGGATTTGCTGGAGATGCCGACGGCCACCTTGTCGCATTCTGAGAACATTTTCATTTTCATTTGGAACAACAATTTTAGAAATTTCTTTTTGTGTATAACTCGAGTACAGAAACATAAAAAGAAACTAAATATAACCACCATTTTTCTGAATTCAATTGTTTTATAGATGGTAAAATATCAAACTATAGTCTGACACATTCGTGCGCGACTCTCCTGCCCCGTCCCCGCCACCGTCTCGTACCGCAGGAGAGTCGCGCACAAATTTTTGGGACTTTAATGAGAAAGTGTAATAAATACAGTCGAAATTTAAACGCTGTGGAGCATGGCTGATCTAAGATCGAGCAAATAATGGGATAAGAGAAAGTTGTGGTTTGAAAGAAATGAAGAATGACTAGAATTAAGAAAGGGATTCTTGCATAGTTTGGTCGGTATAGGCGGATCTTTCCTAATTCATAATAATTTCCTAGATCTCCTGCGGATCTCATAATTTCTGATATGATCGCGCAGGGAAACCTGAGCAAGCCCACTCCATTTCCCTTTGAGTGACTTTATTAATTTAAATTTCCAAATCAAACTTACTTGACGCGAACTCGTCGGACTGTTCGTTCAAAATCGACTCCTCGGAATTGCTTGCATCATTCGTCTGCCTAACCACCCTCGCTCCTGGCACATCATCATCATCATCGACGTTTCTCTTCACTCTAGTCCCATTTTCTGTGACGTTCTGCTTATTGGAGTCCAGTAAATTCGACTCGGCAATGATGTCGACGTGGATGGCTTTGAACGATTCGTTTTCGCTCTTCAAATGTTCCGTATTGTTCCGTTCCGGGATTATCGGGATGGTGGGTTGCTTGTCTTTGGTCGAGGGCTCGGGTGGTCTCGCGAAGGTCTCGTTTGTCTCCTTGTCCGACTTCCTTTCTAATGGCTCCTGGTGTTCGTACGCTTGGAGTTGGTCTAGGCCGCAGGACGTCTGCAAACAAAGTCATTGATTAATCTTGATAGTCTTGTATGGTGCTACACAGTCTCTCTCTGGGCGCTTGTAGACGTCCGTTTTTTTTCACCGGACAACGGACCGTATTTTTTAACGGATTCGCAGTGGGGTATGGCTTTTTATGCACCGGACATCGGTCCAGCGAACAATTACTCCGGATGCTCTGTAGGCCTATTCCCTAACTTTTTTTGACAGTTGAAAGTGATTATCACCGAAATATTTACTAATACATTGCTGTTATCACAGGACAAGTGTCACAATAACATTATAGTAAAGTAGTAATGGATCCGTAAATAGTTCGGTGATCATCACTTTCAACTGTCAAAAAAAGTTAGGGAATAGGCCTACAGATCTTGACGGTCCGTTGTCCGGTGAAAAAAACGGAGGTCTACAAGCGGCCTCTCTCTCTCCTATCTACGGGCCGCTAATCTACTTCGTACACAATCAGTCTGGATCGTGATCATTGATTTTGATCGCGGATCAATCGAGATTGACTGTGTAACACGTACACAGCCAATCTCGACAAACGATAAACGAAGAACACAAACGAGAAACGGCTAACGAATCCAAAGCGATATTATGTTTTCATCTTACCAATAAAGATTTAATCCAGAATGTGATTTGTTGGAAATCCTTGCAGCGTGAAAGAACATATTTTATACGTTAATTAATTACAAGTGATTAAATGTAGAAGTGGGTAAAGGGCAGGGAAAAGAAGAAGAGAATCGTTTTTGGGTTTTATTTTAAATTAAATGTAATTTACCTGACAGTCAGCATCCAGCTCGTTGTCCGTGTTGAGAGGATAAGTGCATCCGGAGCCAATGACGTCAGATATCCGGCTCAACATAATTGGTCGATCAGCTATAGGGGTTTGCGGTGTGGGTTCTATGTCTGAATTGGAAAAAAGGACGTTAATTATGAAAATTTTAGAAAAAACAGAATATGAAGAGTTAATTGTAAAGTAAAATCAACCTTGCAGTACTAGATAGCTAATATCATAAACAAGGACGTTTTGTTCTACGAATTTGGATATATCGTTAGTTATTACTTTCATACAAATACAAACTTAAATCACCCTGTATATGTCCTAGATTAGTACTTACTGTTGCTTATGATGTTCTTCACGTAATTCCTCGATGCCAGTAGCGTGGTACCGATTGTGTGCGGCAAGTCAGAGGTGGTACTGTATTCTGGTGTCGTCTTGTGAGGACTTTTCTCTGTGGAGTTCAGTGATTATATTAATTCTAGTAATGGCAACATTCAGGTAACAGAGTAACCCCCGAATACAGAAACGTTAATCAAGTTTTGAGTGCTACTTATCAAGTTAAGTGGACAATACCTGTCAGAATTTGTATGGAAAAACGTCAATTTTGATTATATTTAAATGTTAAGTAGGACTCAAACTATGAGTAGCGTTTCTGTATTTGGGGGTAGGCTAGGTATATGTGAGCCGGAACGTGACTTCGAGCCGGAAGTGTGAATGGACCTTTAATATTAAAGTTCCATTCACACATATCAGTGAATACATACATATACATATCAGTGTCACGTTCTGGCACAGTGTGGAATACCTATTCTTTCTTCCCCACTTGTTAGTGCCGACATAGTAGTGCCGAGTAGGACAGTTAAGGTTATGGCTAAAAAACCCGTTAGGCTCTTACTGCCGCACTCAGAGACGTCAGTTAACTTTAATGAGTACTTTATGTCAATATTTTTTATTTAAAACTAGAACATAGACTCTGCAAGAATAGCGACTAGTTCTGAATTCATTTTTGACATTAAGTACTCATCAACGTTAATTGACGTCTCTGAGTGCGGCAGTTAGTGCTGATGAAACTAATCCAAACTCACCTTTGGCTTGTTTCTTTATGGTAGAATGTGGCAACGGCTTCAAATTCTGCAAAGAGAAACAACAGTTGTGTCAATTTACATTACACGCCTTACATAAATCAGTCATCTTCCTGCCGTGCTGTTCCCAGTTTATCAGGGGTCGGCGCAGTATGTATTCTCTTCCAGCAGGCGGCAGGCCGTCAAACCTAAGCCATAACCTTGAGCAGTATTTTTCATTCAAATCTTTTTCTCCGTTCATCGGTCTCTATACATGGTACATTCCGTCTCTTTCTATGCATTCATTCATCACTAGCATCTTTCCGGTGTGATGCAGAGATATGAATAAAAAGGGAGTGGACGGCTTGATGACGTCTGACCGAAATGGAGGAGACATACTGCGCCGACCCCAGATAGACTGTGGCAGTACCAAACACGGGTGACAAAACGGAACGCCGCCGCTCTACTCGGCTTATAGCGTTGTATCACTTTAACAATGGGAATCAAGTCGCGTTAAGATTTGGTGGTACTGTGGCCGTACCATGAAGTATTAGTGCGATCCAAACGCGGGTGACAAAACGGGATGCCGCTCTACTCCGCTTATAGCGTTGTCTCACTTTAACAATGGGAATTGAGTCGCGTTTAGAGTTGGTGGTAAGGCCCCTGATAAGGTCCCAGGGCAGGGAGAAGAAGATCTATAAGAAGAAAGAGATCTATAGAAGAAGACCTTACCTATACCTTTTTATTGAAAATTCAGCATTAAAAATCAACTGATAACTACAGGGTGAATTTGAAATCGGTCGACAAAATTTTACAGGATATTTTAACCACTATAATGATCATTTTAGTAACAATTAAAATTGTAGTGAATCATTAAGTATTAAAATACAAGCACGCAATTATTAGATTTATTAGTTGCAGTCGACACACTTTGCACGTGATTGTACCTACAGCGTTCTACTACCTAGCCGCGCGCATCCGTCCGCTTAGCAACCCGTGAATTACGAACGATATTTTTTATTTTACTTAATATTAAGAATTTAATTTAATTTTTTTCTTAAATAAATTATATATTTTTTTTAAAGTAGTTTTATGATTTTAATCTGTATATTTACCAGTTTCGAGTAAAAGAAAAGAAAAATGAGTGTTTGGCGCGTTTCGAGGTGTCAGTCAGATTTATTTTCACTTATTCAAAAATTGTTACAGAGTGGATTTTGTGCAGTGAAAGTGGTGTTATTTAGATGCACAAGCATCCGTGTTGATGTGCAATTATGCAGAATCATCGAAAATAAGTCTCATGATGTGTTTGATGTGTTGTGTTTGGTAGATCACTATAAAAAGTGGTTTTACCCATTTCATCAAGCACCATCATGAACTCTGTTACCATTCAATTCGCGCCAAGCACTCCCTAGATGCGTTAAAATGTGTGACACCCATATTTTAACGTAAAATTCATTTTATTCATACTTTTCACCCACTCATTATTTCATAAGACTACAGATGAAATATACACTAAAGACTTGGCTGTATGGGCTAGACCCTTTGCCTTCCCTAAAATATAGGTAGAATAAAAAATAAAAAAAAGAAAAATATTAATACTTTTTTGTCGGCCTAGATTTGTTTTTAAACCTCACTAATATAATGTTTAATAGCACTAGAACCCCCCGTAAAAATTTGTCGATTCATTTCGATTTCACCCTGTAGATTCAATAGGTTTCAGTCTATAATAACGATTTATTGTAATAGATTATTGACGTTGTTATTGTTTTATTTTTAAATGGGTGATTTAAAAAAAAAGTTGTGCCATGTTTGTTTACCAAATAAGACAAGTTAGATGGTACAGGACTTTAGGTACCTGTATCTGGTTGTGGTCGGGCGGTATTCTGTGTCCGTTGTTGCCGTTGAATTTGCCGTAATGAGGGTAGTTCATGTATTTGTCGTGCATCCTTGTCTCCTTCATGCTGAGCAGCTCCTGGTGTTCCCTGAAGTATAGCGCCGACATTACGACTAGGCTGAAAGGAAACGGTTTTGTAAGAACATAATTTTTTTTATAAACGTAAGAAATGTATTGATTTGGTAATTTAGTGTAGAAACAAATACTTATTTGCTACACCAACTATAATAATTGGATTATTATAAGATTTATTCCCATTTGAGGGTAGGGTAAAATATCATTAATTAGTACAATACGTCTTTTTGGGCACTGGGTGGTGTTTCCGTTCTTTTAACATCCAATATGCTGCGCTCCATTGCTCTTTGGTAAACCTCGAATTTGGACATTTGACTCTCAAGTTAAAGACCACGTCTGAGCACCAGAACGGGTAGGATACACAATAATTATATCGATGACATTGCGTTTGCATTGAAAATTGAGACCATTAAATACCTGAAGGGATTTTTTTATTATTTTAAACATAAACCTTTAATGCTGTGATTAAAGAGACAATAACTGCAAAACTTACCACACCGCCATGATGAAAATGAGAATGGTGATCACGATCTGCAGGAACTTGTTGGAAATCAACTCGCTGTTGCCATCCCCGAAGTCCTTCCTCTTGCAGCAGAAAGGTATCCTGGTATTACCAAAGGAGAACTCGTCGTCTTCCCTCAACCAGATACAAGGGTCTTTTTTCTTGGAAGCGGTGCTGTAGCGTTCGTCTGCGATTTTCTGGTCTAGGTACTTCGCGTCCAAGTTCTCGATCCTGTCCTCTTTGCTCGAGTGGTACTTGACGCAAGTCTTGTTGTAGTTGTAGTACTTGCCCAGCTTGGAGCTTCCGTGGCAGTTCTTGCACTGCTTGCGGGTGTACTTGGGCGAGTTGTGGCTCAGTTTGTGGCAGCACTCGTGCCGGCGGATGTTGCGCGCGATGTCCCGGATCTGCTCGATGGATATGTTGCCGTCGCTGTACAGGGACTTGGACGAGTTCGACATGGCCGAGAATCGCGAGTCTGCAAGGGAATTGGGGAACGCTTTTTAAGGTCTCAGCATACGTAACGGGAAATTACCCGGGACGAGAAGTGGGCGGGGATGCAGAAATATTGTGTCATGCAACATGCACCATGAAGGACTTATGTCATGGAGTCACGGACGGGACTTGCACTTGGCGTTTTGAAGGAGAGTGGCCCCGTCCCCGTCCCATCCATATCCCATCCGGTGTATTTTCAAGTAACGTATGCGATTAGACCTTTAGAATTGTTTCAGTGTATGACCTCTTTTTGTACAGGCGCGGATCCACTCACACACATAAATCATGCCTATATCTCCAAAGAGGTAGCCAGAGGTCAATTTAACACCCACTTTTCACCAATAGGTGGCGAGTCTATTTCTGTCTATCAGGCACATAAATCGCAGTATGTTGCTAGGTGGTATAAGATGAGTTCGCTAGCGCAGTGGTATACCGCGCTTGGCCTGCGATTGCGTAGACTAAGCAATGGTGGCTACGGCCGGTCATTGGATGGGTGACCAAAAATTTATTATCTCGAGTTCCTCCGTGCTTCGGAAGTCACGTTAAGCCGATGGTCCTGGCTACATCTGCAGTCGTTAATACCCACCAACCCGCACTGGGCCAGCGTGGTGGGTTATGTCCCAATCTCCCTATATTCTTCCATCCATAGGGAAGGCCAGTGCCCCACCAGTGGGACATTAAAAGGCTGATGTGACGTGCACAAAAACGGTACTACCGGGTGTTTTTTATTTGCTATGAGGCTCTTTTTCTCATCGTGGAGTCCTACTGACCCCTGCACGGCAGGCCGTGCCTAAAGAAAAAGCCTATGCTCAACAGTGGGCATCTCTCGGCTGACTGTCCGACTGTAGTGAGGCGTGTGGCTTTGGCGCGCTTAGCATCAACTTTGGTATTGAACGCGTCGAGGTCATCGCTTTGTTGGCGGATCGGGGCGTGGGTTGGTTTTGGAGACCTATCATTACAAACTGAGGCATACTGCGCACTTCCCCTACCCTCCCTTGGACACACAGTAATCATACCAGGGGGCCTACCGCCTAACTCGATTGCTGATGATAGTTTTAAAGCAATGCATTGCTTACGGCAGTCAATTTAGCTAGCAACCATCTTGAATGTTTAGGCGGTACGGATTTTTTTCCAAATTCATACAAAATCATTCGGTGATCATTTGTTCAAAGCTATCGCTGATAGTTTAGGTACATTTGGTGAGAAATTACAGCATGACGTCATAAACTATAGCTTTTGCTTTAGCAATCGAGTTAGACGGTAGATATGAATTAACGAATGTTGACTTTGATTTTGTAATCGGAACCAGGCCTCTTACCATTGCTTCCACTGGACCGCGAGCTGTCCCTCCGTTGCAGCGCGCCGATGCGGCACAGCTTCTTGTTGATGCGCTCGAGCTGATCGATCCTGGACTCCAGGTTGCCTGTCACCTTGCACAGCTCCTTGACCGCGCCCAGGTTCTCCATGAAGATGCGGTCCTGAAGGTTTGGGGGGATTTGTTAATTAATAAAAAATAATAAGAGTACCTACATTATTTACCAAGAGTGACAAAACAAAGAAAGTCCCAGATCCCAATTACATACATAAATCACGCCTGTATCCCCAGGTGAACCAGCACCCACGCTCCGCCAATTTCGTTAGGTCCTATGTAATAGATGGCGAGCCTATTGCTATCCATCGTCCGAGGTAAAATAATAATTTTATGTCACCCCCTGACTAGGAATTGGAATTTTTCGTACTCGTAGCGGGTGAAAGAGTCCACTTTATGGTCAGGTGTGACATAAATAAATATCTCTTACACTCACACCTGTCATCTAGGCCAAAGGGCACTTAAGGATACATACTAAAATATGGAGTGAAAATGATAAGAAGGTTTCTCAGCCCGGCTAGCATGACCACCGTACCACGATATGATTAAGGCATTTATCGCTTTGAACTGTCAAAAATTCATTGTTTTTGACAGTTTGTCCGGCAACTTGTCGGACTAGTACTTAAAAATAGATGATAAATATCGTTCTGAGAAAATACCTTATTAACGACCAAGAACTTCGGTATGGTGTCTCCGTTGGGCAGCGTGATGTCCCCGGCTTCCTTCACCGCTTCGGGCAGCACCCTTCTGACTTCTTGCGCGATGACCCCCGTGTCCAGCTGTGGGGTGGCCGCCGAAGGATCGTAGCCCAACAGGCCAGAGTGCTCAGCGAACGACGGGTCGTAGTTGAATCTGGGAATAGTAACAGTTCGTACTCTGTCTACTAAGTGCCAGCCCCTCTAGATAAGTCTTGTCGACCCGCCACCAGGTTCCCTCCCCCCTACTCTCTGCTCCCTCGGGTACATGGCATAAGCAGAGGCCCGCTCGCTGACTCTTAGCTGGGCCTAGCCCCACGGCAAACCACCCGGCATATGGTTAGACCGGGGTTGAGCACAGGTGGGCGAAGGGGAGCCCCGCCGCCTTAGACGGCGGCCCAGACCACCGGGGGACTGATGTCCCCTAAGTTCATGCCCGGGCCATGAGCTACCGCTCGATGTCCGCAGCCCGCCATCAGGCGGATGACCCGGATCATGATGATGATGTCTAGATAAGTAAAGTCTGTAATATCTTTGTCTTATTTGGTAAACAATCTTGGCACACCTTTTTATTGAAAATGCAGCATTAAAAATCAACTGATAACTAGGTTCGATAGCTATGTTGGCAGAAGAATGTTAGGCATGAACGTGGAAGGACGTAAAAGGAGAGGAAGACCAAAGAAGAGATGGATGGACTGTGTAAAGGAGGATATGATAGCGAGAGGGGTGGATGAGAAATTAGTGAAGGATAGAGAGAAATGGAAGAAGAAAACATGTTGTGCCGACCCCGCCTAGAGCGGGATAAGGGCAGGAAGAAGAAGAAGAAACTAGGTTCGATAGGTTTCAGTCTATAATAACAATTTATTGTAATCGATTAAAGACTTTGTTATTTTTTTATTTTAAAATGGGTGATTTAAAAAAAGTTGTGCCAAGTTTCTTTACCAAATAAGACAAGTTAGATGGTACAGACTATAGTCAATCTATTGGAACGAATAGAACACAATTGTATGAAATGACACTGTTGTGAGCAGCCAGAGTGTGTCGAGAAAGGTTCGTATGGCTGTTCATAATGGAGAGCTGTATGTACAAGACAACAGTGTGATAAGAGAAAGATGTGGTTTGAAAGAAGACGCAATGACAAGAATTTAATGCTCGCATGGCTTGGTCACGTCGAAAGAATGACAAAAAGGATTTATATGGCGGAAGTGAATGGAGAAATGGGACGAGGCCAGGTCAAGAGTACCCGAAAGCATGCCCGTCGGGGGCATGCATGAAGGCATTAATGAGATTGGATGAAGGGAATGACTATGTAAGGATCAAACAAGCAAGTGGAAAGAAGACAGTAATCTCTGCCAAACTCTGTGGGGGAAAGGCGTGACATATGGATGTATGTATGAAACTGTACCGTAGTGTCTGGGCTTTAAATCTCATTACAAACAACTAAGGTTGAAATTATGATATAACCACTATTATAACACAACCCTTGTGCGGAGTGACAAAAATGGACAAGATGCAACGGAAGAGGGAGTCTGCACCAGAAACAGAGAAGATGAAAGGGAGCCGTTTAGCTTGGTGTGGACATGTTATGAGACGTGATGCCATGAATGTGAGCAAGAAAGTTATGGACATGAATGTTGATGGATGTCGGAGTAGAGGAAGATCACTGAAAAGATAGATGTTTTGTGTGAGGTGTGATATGAAGGTGATGGATGTGAATGAGGAGATGACGAGTGACAGAAGAGAATGGAAAAAGAGGACATAATGCGCCGACCCCCAATAGGATGGGATAAGGGCAGGGCGATGATGATAACACTACCCTTGAAAGGTATACTCACTTAACCACTCTAATGCTCTGAACGTTTAGCAGTTGCTGAGCCGTGTCCAGTTCTTCTATGTTGTGTTTGGCTCTTGCGTCGGACGGGTGGAGGATGTGTCCCATCACCTTGAGGTTGCCTGTTCAGGAAAATGTCAATATTACAGCTGTCAGGCGTTAATTAAGGTTAATGACTAACTACTTAATTAAAAAAATGTCTCTTCAAAACTAGTCGATTGTCCTCTATGCCATAGACCAAGCAAGAATACCGTCTAGTTTTGAATTTTTTGGCATAAAGTACTCATTATCGTTTTTTGACGTCTCTTAGTGCGGCAGTAAGTATTCATTAAAGTAAATTGAAGTCTCTGAGTGCGGTTGTCAATTGAAGAGTTTGTTTGTTTGGTTGAACGCGGTTATCACATGAACTACCGACTCAAATTGAAAAATTCTTTTTGTGATGGACAGTTCATTTGGTTTGGTGCCCATTAGACCTCCAGAATTGGACCCTCCTACAAAAAGGTGCCCTTTTCTTATGGAACAGTCAAGCAGAAAAGTATTAAACTATTTCGAGGAAGGCTATAGGCTATATCATTATAATAACCCACATTACGCGAAAGAAGACGCGGACGACTAGTAAAGTAGTAATAGTTTTAAAACGTGAGCTGTTCGTGTGCCTTGGTAAATAAATAAAGAAAGAAAGATAGCTCACCGTTGACCACGCAGGACTCGTCCGGTCTATCGGTGTTGATGCCGACGCGGCCATTGAAGTGGACGCTGTTATCTGAGACCCCCCGCTGCCACCAGTTCTCCGTGCAGTCCGCCTCGAACTGGCCAGGATTCGACGCCTGAGGAGACGAGACGGTATAAAAAAGGGAATGTAATAAATACATACATACCTAAATCATGCCTATATCCCCGAAGGGGCAGGCAGAGGTGAACTAGCACCCTCGCTTCGCCAATTATGTTAGGTCCCATGTAATAGGTGGCGATTTATCGGGCACAATAGTCGCAGTACATTGATATTGCGTGGTATAACTATAAGAGGAACGCTGCTGCCCATTCCTCATAATTGATTTATCCTTAGTCGGCTTGTACGACACCCGCGGGAGAGATTTGGGGTGGTGACAATTTGTATTCTACTCTGCCGCCACCACACGGCTTGGTATAAATAATAATAAGTAAATATGTTTACATTCACACCTATCATCTAGTAGGCCAAAGTAAATAGCCTAAGCACTTGTATTATGGATGCTAGATGACGGACAAGTTAATATAATTATGTACCTATATAAATTTAGAAAAAGCATAGCACATGCTGGCTTGGGAGCGAACAAATAACGTAGATTAAGCTAGCCCCGCCTCGTCTAATGGGTATCGTAAAAGTCGACTAAGGAAGATTGCCCCGTGTAGAACCTGGAAATGGTGAAAGGCAAACCACCAACAACAGCATACCCAAAGGGGATATTGGTGTCAGGCAGGTGGCCGGCTGTAAAACCGAAGCCAAAACCTTGAGCAGTAGGTATAGATTAGAATGTTGTCATTCCAATCACTCTCTCCGTTCATCGCTAGGCTACTACTTACCCTTACGATAATCCTGTCGCTCGCCTGAGCAGCGATAATGTAGTCCGCGTGAGGCACATGCGCCCTCAGCGCTACCACCAACTGGAAATGCCTCTGGTCGGGGTTGGGGCGGCCCTTCTTCCTCATGTTGTTGTTCGTCGTCTCGGCAAAGTGCAGCCTGCCCACGGTCACCTTTGCACCTTCGCGTCGTATCTCCACTCTGGGAGAATTAGAAGCTTCGTCTAACAAAATCTGATCTTCGACTAATAAATTAAACAAAAACAAGGTCAAGATCACCTGAAACCGACGGGCATGCATGAAGATATGAATGAGATTGGATGGAGCGAAAGAAGTAGATATGTAAGGATCGTAGAAGGTGGAAATAAGTGATCTCTGCCTACCCTTGTGGGAGAAAGGCGTGACAAAATGTCTAACAAAATGTAAGGGTATCGCTACGAAGGCTGTCCGGCTAGCACGACTACCGAAACACAATATGATAAAGCCATTTATCGCTTTGAATTTTAAAGTTCAAAGCGATAATATATTTAAGCTATACCCATATAGATATCGTGTTTCGGTGGTCATTCTAGCCGGGCTGGTCACATTCAAATCCTACTCCGGATACTTTCAAGGATTATAAAAATTTAATCGCTTTAAACACGAAAACCGAGATGACAAGAAAAAATTACAGATGAGGAAAAGAAAATAAACATTAAATCGCATGAGAACCGAGATTATACAAATAAATTAGGTACAGTTGAGCTAATGCGTAATATATTTGAAAAAAAATATCAGCAGGTTTCGCTTGAAAATAACATGCACAATAACGCCATTTCAGTAAAATTCAGTCGCTTTTGCGTTTAAAATACTAAGCTTCGCATAAATCTAACAATAAAATTATGAATACAAAAAATGCGCAATCAAATCATGAATACAAAAAATTGCACAATCTAATCAGGAATACATAAAATAGTGCAGTGGAACCCGTTGATTTTGGAAATAAAATGTAAACACTTACGGCACTGGATGGAATGGTTTCTTGGTCCTGTCTGATTGACTTTGCTCCACTCTCACTTCCTGGGTAGGGTCTTCCGCCTGTCACAAAATGGACAATCTTATATTGGCACGTGAGATTCGAATAATGTACTAGAACATTAAAGAATTAGATTATACTTACAAACATATATTCATTTCCAAACATTTTTGTTTATTTCTGAAGGGAGGTGAATACACACCACAACACCCACGTCTAAAGAATTATATTAGGTCCCATGTAATAGGTTGAGATTTTATACGGCTTGACAGATTATTGGACATTCATTTCTCACCCACTTCTCTCGCTATCAAATCCCTTTGCACAATCCATCCATCTCTACTTTGGTCTTGCTCCCTTCTTCTTCTCCTTCTACGTACTTCCACTCTAGCAACCTATTGCTATGGAACCTAATATAATTCTTGAAACATAGACTGCTAATTCACCTCTCTTCGGAGAAAGACAGACGTGTATCGGTACAAAGCTGTTCAACATCTAGAAGAGCCAATTAGTAAAGATATTAAGATACCAACCTTCACTCCGTAGAAGTGCAAACAGAAATTGTTGATCTTTTTGAAACCCTCCGCCGTCTTCACGTAGTGCGCCTCGCCCTGGATCTGTATCTGGCAGGTCACCTGGAAGTGGTTCTTCTTCTGGCAGACGAACGCCTCGTCTATCTGGGAGTAGTTGAAACCCTTGTCGGCTCCAACCACGTACGAAGGCGTCGGCCTGGAGGTGAGTGTTTATTTTACTAAGGGTCTTTTTCACAATCGACAAGTAAGTTCGAAGTAGCTTACTCTGCAATTCAATTGACATACATTTTATATTACAACTGTCAAATTATATGGCAAAGTGCCAAGTAAGCTATTCAGAACTTCGATTGTGAAACAGGACCTAAGTGTAGAAGTTTGGAGTCGTATTTTTCGGTTAGACTTCTGAGTAACCGAGTCTGTGTAAGTAAATGTATACATACATAAATTAATTAATTGCATCTATTTATCCGCGAAGGGTTGGCAGAGTTCCCAAGATGACGACCCGTGTAATACGGGGCAGGCCTACTGCCATCTAACGGGCACCTAATTGGCAGTATATTGCTAGGTACTATAAGAGGAATGCTGCACACAACAGCCGCGGGAGATGAGGACGGGATGAGGGGGTGGTCACATCATTAGTTCTTACTAGTAAATACGTGAGCGGGTAGACCTTAGATTAGAGCAAAGAAGAGAACATACTTTCTGTATTTTTTGGTTTGTTAAATGCGTTAAGGGGGATGCTGTAGCTTCCCTTTTTTTTCTTTTCTAAGGGGTAGATTGATGGTTCTTATATGTACTTACAAAGGCTTCAAGTTGCAGTCGTACAATGCGTGCCACACTGGCTGCTGGAACGTGGAGAATCTGATGCATTGCATGGGAGTATCGTCCCCTGCCTCGGAGCCGTCGACGGAGGGCGGAGGACGCGCGTTCGCAGCACTCTCGGGAGAGAGAGCCGCTAAGGAGAAACAAACAATTTTGGTTCAACAGAGCTACTTACAACTAAGTGGATGATACATTGCAAAGAAAATAAAATCAGAAGAGCCATATTTTGTATGATTCTGTGAGAACCACAGACACACGTTTCAGTGTAGAACTTACGTAAGCTCTAGGCAAGCCAAGGTCTTTTAGTAATGAACATTTATAGGTATTTAGCTGGTATACCCCTCTCTTTCACCTTATTACATGAAATACGTACCAGGCTCACATTTGACTTGAGAGTTCGTGTCCTGCGAATGCTTCCTCTTCTTAGCAGTCGGCTCCTGAAGGCTTGTGTAGACCGGAGTCAGAGTCTCATGTCCCAAGGCGACCAGCTGCGGGTTAATCATGCCCTGCTCTAGCTCGGGCATGTCAACCCTCATCTGGTTGTACCTCGTCTGGTAAGGATCCGCCAGGCCCAAGTCATGTCTCACTGTTCGGATTCCTAATTCCACGATGTTGGGATCTTGGGGTAAGACGACCACATCGTTCAAGTTACTCCTCAATACCTCATGGTCCAGGTTATCAGATTTGAGCTCCTCATATATGTACTCTCCTTCAGGTTGCAAGATCTCATGGTTGGTTATGTGGTCGTGCACCAGCATGTAGTCAGAGCCCAGAACGGTCTGGGAGACGGTGATGGCATGGGGGCCTTGTTCCGATGGGCTGTAAGGGTTCTCTGAACCCGAGTCCGGGGGGCTTTCGGGTAGTTGGTGGGTCCTGGAAAAATGAGAATAGAGTTCACATTACAGGTGATGACGTTTTAGCCCATAATTTTGAGAATAATGACATTTTATGTAGAAGGAGCTCGCAAGCGCAGTGGCATAGCGCGCTCGGCCTGCGATCGCGTAAACTGAGCAATCTTCACTAAGGCCAGTCATTGGATGGGTGACCAAAAATTTATTATTTAGAGGGCCAGCGTGGTGGGTCGTGGTCCAATCTTCTATATTCTCCATAGGAAAGACACGTGCCCCAGCAGTGGGGACATTAAAGGGCTGGTGGTGATGAGGATGAGGGAAAAGGAATTTTGGGCTTATATTTCAATCAAAGCAGTGGGGACGTTAAAAAGGCTGGTGATGATGAGATTTTATGTTTCAACTGCAAAAATAATTAAGGGCTTATTATTTAATCCACTTTGGACGTTTGGTTTATTAAAGGTAAGGTTTATTAAAGGAAGAGGAAACATACTGCGGAGACCCCAGATAATCTAGGAACAGGGGCCTTACCAACTCCAAACGCGACTCAATTTCCATTGTTAAAGTGAGACAACGCTATAAGTAGAGTAGTGCGACGTCCCGTTTTGTCACCCGCGTTTGGATCGCACTTATACTTCATGGTACGGCCACAGGGCAGGAGACTTGGGTTATATAGGGATAGACGGAAATTACCCGATACGACGAGCGTCCAGCGGCTGTTGGGGGTAGCAACTGTCGCTGACTGGACCCATGAACGCCTCCAGCTCGTCGATCAGCCCCGGACCTGCAACAAGAACGATAACAAGTTATAATACACCATATATATACAAATAATATTTTAGTCTTCTATGCTGGTCTGGGAGCAAACAAATAACGTAGAATGGGCCAGCCCCGACTTATCCCATGGGTGCCGTAAAAGTCGACTAAGGGAGATTGCCCGGTGTAGGCCAATAAGCACATTGGGGCACCCGAATGGTGAAGGGCAAACCACCAACAACAGCATACCCAAAGAGGGTTGGTGTCAATCAGGCGGCCGGCTGTAAAACCTAAGCCAAAACCTGGTTTATTGATATTATAAGGTCACATTATTAGGCAGCAGCCTTAAGGCTTAGAGCTAACGGGCTATGGAAACAAAACATAGAAACAACACACACAAAAATTCTGCAATGGACCCTGAAGGAAATACCACTCCTAGAGGCACCCATAGACAGAACACCGTGTAAACATGTCTTCGATTGAAGGTACAATATCCAACTCATCGCAGAACCAGGAAATGTCTCTGGCATCAATGAAGTTAGGATATACACAGACGGCTCAAAAACCACATATGGCACTGGAGCTGGTGTCTTCTCGAACGACTTAAATATAAAAATATCAACAACACTGGACAAACTAAACTCAATCTTTCAAGCAGAATGCATTGGCATCACCAAAGCGGCACAGGCGGTTGCAGCCAGAGATGTCAGAGACCTAAACATCAAAATAATCTTAGACAGTGCTTCCATTCTACAAGCCCTACAAAGAAACACGATAACATCTATCCTGATACTGGAGTGCCACAATGCACTCCAATCCATTGCGAGTACGAACGGAGTAACTCTTCAATGGATCAAAGGACACAGCAACTCATTGGGAAATGACGTATCCGACGAACTGGCCAAAAAGGGATCGAAAGGGACAGTATATGGACCGGAACCATTGCTACCCATACCTCAGGCCCAAATAAAAACATGGCTGCGCACCAAAACTGAGGAAACCCACTTTAGAGAATGGATAAACAGTGACGGGTGTAAGCAAACAAAGAATGCAGTTCCGGTGGCATCAAAAAGATTTGCTCGCAACCTCATAAATTTAAACAGGGACAAGCTCCGAAAGGTGATAGGCATAATAACTGGCCATTGCTCCCTAAACAAGCACCTATTTACCATTGGGGTGACAGACAGCCCTCTATGCAGAGGATGCATGGAGGCAGAAGAAACGCCACAGCACGTGCTTATAGAATGCAGGAGCGGGGCAGATCAACGGGCAAGGCTCCTCCAATCCCTAGTATCGGTCCCGGAAGCTTGCAGCAGTCTGAAAAGACTGCTAGGTTTTTGGGATAATCTGGGATGGTTGGAGTAGCAATAATAGGGAGACACGTACAATGGCCCAATCAGGGGGCTAACTGCGGATAAAGCCCAGCTAAACTAAACTAAGGTCACATTACACACACTAAAGAATCGCCAAATTAATGCGTAAATAAATACGCTATCCGTTCGTAAACTACCAAGAGGCCTGAGAAGAACGAGCAAGAAACCCAGCAAGTTTTGTTCTTTACTTTACATGAAGTGTTGTGGTAACGAAAGATGTAAATATAATTGTAAAATACTTTATCTTTATTAGTAATTTAACTATAAACAAATAGTAGTCATGTTATAATTCGAGAAAATAAGGAAATAGTGCGAAATGGCCCATCACACGCACTGTCTGTTGAAATATCGGGTCCCGTCACAACATAATGGGGGGTCAAAAAATTTTACTTCCACAGCAGTGGGGTTATATTTACTTTCAAAGTTTATTTGCACCTTTAATTTTTCATGATGATGAGTATTATAAAAACTACGAGATACAACATAGCTAGTTGACATAATTAAATTTAATGATACCTGGTTATTTACAATTGCTTATTGCATTTTGTTCCAAAACTTATTTACTATGGCCAGTCGGCAATGGACTTGAAAATGGAAAGGTATTTTATTCTGTCAATGACAAATTACAGAGATGACGTAAGTAATGCTTAAAACAACATTAATTTTGACCGCAGTGCCATGTTTAGTCGCAGTAGCGTTGAAGTATACTACACTTGAATAATAATGTTGTAAGTGACCATGCAAGGAAGTTCACAGAGAACATGTTAGTAATTAAGTAATATATTTAGGTTGCGGGTTCGCCCATAATGTAATATACAACATAATGTAACATAAATAGGTAATGCACGCACACCCTTACTTACATAGTCATATATGGTATGACTATGTAAGTAAGGGTGCTATGTTATAATAATAAATGTAACCTGTAATACTGTAAATTTCACGCCTCATAGATATGACCCTGTTCGCCCTTTGAAATATTAAATGGTTCTGTGCGTTAATAAATAATAATTTTTGTAACGAAAAGTGCAGTATTTATAGTTATTTTTCTGCATTCATCATTAAGTTCAATCTGTAAATTTTAGTATAAAAAGCGGTGACATTTTTCACCCCGTAAACATAGTTCAATTTTTATAATTTTTGGATTTTATTTTTTATATAAAAACTTCCTCGAGCATTACGCGGCGCGAGTAATGCCTACATTTACTTTTGGAATACTTGTCTCGAGCGATCACGTTTTCACACTCCTAAAACTTTACCAAATGAGAAAATTTTGGTCTTTTTAGATGCAGTACAAGTTTGTAAGTTTTTCCTTTTATTAATGAAATTAAGTTTAGTTATAATAGTTATTTATATTGGTTGTGGCAAACCGAACTCTTTTCTATCATATTTAATTTTATTACTTGTTTTGTCTATTTTATTTATATGTCATTCTGTCACTTTGTTTTCATACGTCTGGTAAAATATCAGCTTAGCGGTTTTGAACAATAAATTCGTGGTGAATTTACTCTCAGATTCTGCCTCTTAATTTCCCTGATCCCTCACATCGCGTACATTGGTAAAGTTTTAGGAGTGTGAAAACGTGATCGCTCGAGACAAGTATTCCAAAAGTAAATGTAGGCATTACTCGCGCCGCGTATCGGCACTGCACAATCCTCTTAAGACGGACGTGGTCCTAAGCATTCAATGGGAATCTTACGTAGATTAGACTACCACCTGCGTAGACACATTCATCGTCACGCTTGCTACTGCTAGTTTTTGTTAAATAATGCGTTGTTAGCACGCCATAGCGCATCATACTCGCGGGTTTCCTCTTAGGGATCAGCAGCGCTTTTATAGTGAATATAATAATATTGTGTATATCGCTTCATGAATATAAAAGAAACTTATCGACGCACGGCGAAGTGCCAACTGCTTTCTAACTAACACAGACATAAAATTTCCCAAAGTGTACATAATTTTTTACAACAAAAAATTTTAATTTGTTGAGGTCTCGTTAAAAAATATAGATACGTTAATTCAAAAACATAAAAAAGTCAATTTCTCGAAAATTTTAAGATAGGATAGGATAGGTCACCGTCGATATTATAATATCAATAAAGTTTTTTTCAAAAATAAATTTTAGTGCTACACATTTTGGATACATTGTGAATTCAAAATGCTTAGAAGATTTGGTTTTAGTAAGGTAATTTGTATAACTTATTAATAATTTATATTTATTAGTCCAGAAGCAATACCTACCTAACCTGCAAGTTTTTGTTTTATTCGCAATTTGATACCTGAATAAGGTAACTTATTACGTAATAACATAATATTGCTTACTATCATCTAGCTAGCCCAAAGTAAGCACTAAAGCACTTGTGTTATGGAGACTAGATGACAAACAAATTATAATATACATAACAATGTTATATAAATATTTGGAATATACTACATAATGTATCAACAACAATGACTCGAGAAGAAATGCCTGTTTTCATCACACAATCATTAGCCCCTACTAGGACTCGAACCCGAGACCTATTGAGTAATAGCTAGCGATCTGACCATTCGACCCACCCGGCTATTTGGATGATATTATCTCGTCGTTAAATATTGCTATGGTTTCGTAAAATTAAGACTCCGCTACCCGACGGTCTGTCTGTCCGTCTGTCACCAGGCTGTATCTCATGAACCGTGGTAGTTAGACATTTGAAATTTTTACAGATGATGTATTTCTGTTGTCGCTATAACATCAAATAAACAGAATAAAATAAATATTTAAGGGGCTCCCACACTAGACAAAAGACATGATTTTTTTGCCGTTTTTCTGTAGATAATGGTGCGGAACCTTCCGTGCGCAAGTCCAACTCGCACTTGGCCGGTTTATTAAGACAACAAAAATTAATTTACACTTTTGTTAACTGTTTGACATGGTACCAATGTTTGAAATGGTGCTTGTGCATTCTTAAATACGCTCGCGTGGCATAACAAGCGTGTACGCAGTGTTGCATCAATGAATCGTGTTGTGTCATACCTTAGACAATTTCTGTAATAGTTCCGTACAATACTAAAAGAACATTATATTGGAATAAATTTGAATTACTAATCAGAGCAGTGATTATGATGATAACAGTTAGACTGATGTTTATTTGTGTCAGTCGTCTTGTGGTGACGGCGGAGAAGAATACAATTGTCACCACCACCATTTCTCCCGTGGGTGCCAAACAAAGCGACTTACTCCCGAATACCGAAACGCTACTCTAAGTTCAAATTCTGACAGGTATTGTCCAATTAACTTTTTTAGCAGTGCTCAAAATTTGGGTAGCGTTTCCGTATTCGGGGGTTAGAGTTATAATCTAATGAGGGACGGGCAGCAGCGTTCCTGGTATATATTAGTACTAAGGCAAATGCCTGCGAAAACCGTTCCTGGATGAAAATAGGCTCGCCTACATGGGACCTGACCTGAGAACGTAAATGTATTTATTAAGAAAAAATAGCAAAACTATTTTGTTATATCTAAGTGACAGAATTTTCTAAAGCTTTCCAAGATTCTAATTACAAAGAAAAGTAATAGTCTTGAATGCGAGAATTTCTACGACAGCAATTTTTCAAACTTTTTCCAGCCTGTATTTCATTGCAATAATTATTTTAACTGTATAAATCGCTATGATATAAATAAAAAAACCGCACAATTAAATAAAAAACCTCTGTAACATTTTGTATTCAAAATTAAGGCTTCGAGGCTGATTTTTCCAAGAAAAGAGTTTTTAATTTGTGTCAATTTTCTATTTAAGAAACGTTTTAATCATGATGTTCAAACTAAAATCAAAAATTATAATAATCTAATCGGTATATAACAACCGTTCCGACATCTACCCATACGCAAGTCGTACGCAGTCATTGACACTGAATTGTGTTTTGTGAGTGAAAGGCGCGGTGATGGATGAAAGTAATCACCGTCACGCTATTTCTCGTATTGTATTTATTCCGTCGTGCAGTGACAGCAGAGCGGAATACAATTGTCACCACCCCCAATCTATCCCACGGGTTCGTATCGTACAAGGCGACTAAGCGCTAAGGCAGTATTGAGTAATGGGCAGCAGCGTTCCTCATAATATGCCAGGCAGTATACTGGGATTTCCGTAACTATTACAAGGCCTAACCTATTTGGCGAAACGCGTCATCTTGGCCGTATTGTTCTAAATAGGTAACAACTTTATAACACTTAGGGCCTGTTTCACAATCGACCAGTAAGTTCTAAGTAGCTTACTTGGTAGTTCAATTGACATATATTTCATATAACAACTGTCAAATGATGTTCGAAGTAAGCTACTCAGGACTTCTTGTCGATTGTGAAACAGGCTCTACTTATGCTTTCTATTCAAATTATAAGTAAAACCGGATAGTGTGTTTTATTTATAAGAAAGAAAGAAAGAAAGAAAGAAAGAAAGAAAGAAAGAAAGAAAGAAAGAAAGAAAGAAAGAAAGAAAGAAAGAAAGAAAGAAAGAAAGAAAGAAAGAAAGAAAGAAAGAAAAACCTTTATTGACCAGCACAAAGACACCACAGACAACAAAATAAGAGAAAAAGAAAAAAAATTAACAACAAATTACAAATAAACACTACAAAATAGCCCTTTACCTTCCCTAAAATATAGGGCGAATTTAACAAAATAAAAAGGAGGAAAAAAATGAAAATAAGCGCTATCAATTGACAAATTTACACTCTAACATATGTCAATCAACGTTCTTAGACCTTTAGACCTTTTCATAGGTACAATTGACACCCACCCCCAATTTTTCCGGCGAGTGTCGTATGAGGAAAGGTCGCAGCGTTCCTCTGCAATATTTCCAATATTAATTCATAATAATTGAGAAAAATTGTTAATTCGCTTCTGCCCATCCCTCCGGGAGAAAAAAGATCGGATCTATGTGTTGATTAAAAAACGAAAATAGAACTTTTCAATTATTTACGACCTTTAAAATAGTGACCGAAAACGTTCCCAGTTTTATTCCTAAAAGCAATCACTCGGCCAATTGTTTCACGGATCACTGGTTGCACGGTATCATGTTCACACAATTTAGTTAACGAATTAGCGGTATCGGAGGGGTGTGTATTCGACCGTGTGATATGTCATTAGTGACCTATGGGGTGGAAGCAGGTGTTTCGAGCTCGTGTATGGCCTTGCACTTTCTTTCAGTAATGCTGAGGCGAAGAATTGCGGACCTTAACAACGCTTACGCACTACATCGGAGAGATCGGGTGTAGTGCGGAAGTTACCACAGAAATAGTTCTACGGCTACAACGGACCGTCAAAATCTCGGATTCGGATCGGATGTAGTGCGTAAGCGCTCTTACACAGGGCACATTGCGAGGACTGACGGCCTAGGGGCGGAACGGTCTTCGAATGGCGGCCGCGCACCGGGAGATGCAGCGTTGGAAGGCTCCCCACAAGGTGGACCGACGATCTGGTGAAGGTCGCGGAAAGCCGCAAGATGCGGGCAGCGCAGGACGAGATCGTAGAGGGAAGCCTATGCCCAATAGTCGGCTTCTCGGCTGACTGATTATTATTTAGTAAGGTCCCCACTACTGGGGTACTAGCTTTCCCTATGGATGGAAGAATATATATGGCATAACCCATCAGGCTGCCCGGCAGTTTAACTCCAGGAATGCGAATAGACGCAGTTGTTTTAAAGACTACATAGTTTGATTTGCTTACAGCTTTTTTAAATTAAAAACAACATACATGCCACATCTAGTTATAGAAGTCATACGAAATGTTGAAAAAAACAAAGAGTTTACAGTATCACAACTTTCCGGAAAAACCTCAATTTAAAAATATCGAGATGTGCGATATCCAGTCAATATTCTATGTTATTATGAAAATATAGAAAACATTGAACTTCAAACCATATTTATCTACATAAATTTAAATATTCTTTAGTTGGCATTCTTTACTAGGACGGCAGCATTAGTAGGAATCAGCAGTGGGTTTAGTTATAGGTAATTTACAAATGTAGGAGTCAGTTACTCCTACATTTGCAAATTGCGCGGAAAATATTTCATTACGCTGATTCTCGATCAATATGTAAATCAGTTTTGTCAATAAGTATTGTTAGTGGTGAAACCTCGTATAATGATAGCACAGCAGGATTTTTTTTACACACAAGCACCAATAATTCTTTACAATATTACAAGAGTATCCCCGAATACAGGAACGCTACTAAAATTTTGAGCACTGCATATATTTTTATTTTAAGTGGACAATAATACCTGTCAGAATTTGTATGAAAAAACATAAATTTTGATAATACTTACTTGAATGTTAAGCAGGACTCAAACTTTGAGTAGCGTTTCTTTTAACGGGGGTATGGCAATCAACCTTTGCTTTAGCATCGCAAAGCATTTCATCCTTATATTCAAAGCAATATTTTTGAGGCAATAAAAATTACCATATGTATGATGATTAGAGCAGAGCAGGGCCCGTAGCCAAGTGACAATCATTTCATAACGATAAGGTGTCGAAATTCGTCACGATCAGCCATATTACTTTGGTGTGTACAGCATCTTAGCTTGCGCTACCAACATAACTAGGAACTTACGGAGACGATTTTGGTCACGTGATTTCACGACGACTTACGTCAAATCCCAATTTTGCTTTATCGAACTTCGTTATCTTTGTCGGTATGTTACTTTGTCTAGGCCCCCAGATCTAATCTAAAAGAATAAACGAATGTTTAGAAATGTGATAAAAGACCACGTCGAGTTACGTCCGATGAACAGAGGGAGTGACTGGGATGGAATGATATCCAATCCGTACCGCTCATCACACAGTAAATCTGGATCGTGATCACGGATCGCGATCGACATTGACTGTTTAAGATCCTACCATACATCCTCTTGGGGTATGCTTTTATTGTTCGTTCGCCTTCCACCATTTGGGTGATTATTGCTTATTGGTGGTATACACCGGTCATTCTCTCTTGTACGACTTTTAAGACAACCCCGGGGTCAGTCAAGGTTGCATAATCTTTCATCATATTTTGACCAGTCAACATAACACCGCACCGGAGGAGCTCGCTAGCGCAGCGGCATAGCGCGCTCGGCTTACGGTTGCGAAAACTAAGCAATGTTCGCTAAGGCCGGTCAATGGATGGGTGACCAAAAATTTACTATCTCGAGCTCCTACATGCTTCAGAAAGTACGTTAAGCCAAGCAGTTGGTCCCGGCTGCATCTGCAGTCGTTAATACCCACCAATCCCCACTGGGGTGCATTAGCGTGGTGGGTTATGGCCCTTTCTCTCTATATTTTTCCGTCCACAGGGAAAGCCTGTGCCACAGCAGTGGGGACATTAAAGGGCTGGTGATGACAGTACACCAAAAGCTTAACCCAATGACTATAAAACACACACATACACACACTCGGAAACACGCACACTAGGCATATAAGCATTGCTTAACCAACTAATGTAATTATTATTTTGATAGCCTAATATAATGGTATCGAATTTTCAGTCCGACCAAATCGGTTTAATCGCACGCGCTATGGATACAAGATGGCTGACATCCACACACGCTTAATTATGTATTGAAAAGATAATGGCCAGTCATGATTCTGGAACAAAATTGTTCGTGTTTTATAACCATTGGAATGATTTATGCACTAGCCGGTGTATGGTGAAAAATTTTGTCATACATACACGAAGCGAGTACACACGGGTGCACATAAGGACGATGCTCGTATTGGCTGGCTAATCTGTCTACATACATACATACATAAATCACGCCAATATCCTCGAAGGGGTAGTCAGAGGGTAGTCGTGTCGTAGTCAGAGGTGGATTATAACGCCCATATTTCGCCAAATAGGTTAGGTCCCACGTAATAGGTGGCGAGCCTATTTCCATTTATCGGGCACAAAAGTCGCAATACATTGCTAGGTTGTATAAGAGGAATGCTGCTACCCATTTCTCATCACTTTTTATCCTTAGTCGCCCTGTACGTCATCCACGGGAGAGATTTGGGGTGGTGACAATTGTAATTCTACTCTGCCATCACCACACGCTAACTGTCTCTATACTTTTTATCTCAAAATGCGAAGTAGATTGAGGAAATTTATCATACCGTCAAAAACATGTCAAGTTCGGTACCAGTGTTACCACTGACATTTTGTTGACTGTACACTTAGGTACGTACATTTTTTTAAACCTATCATCTAGCCCAAAGTAAGTAGCCTAAGCACTTGTGTTACGGATACTAGATGACGGGCATATTTTTAATATAATTATGTATATAAATGTTAAAAATATACTACATAAACAAACATATACACAACCATGACTCGGGGACAAGCATTTGTGGTCATCACAAAGTTTGCCCCTACCAGGATTCGAACCCGGGACCTCTTGACCAATACCCAGCGATCTCAGCATTCGACCAAGGCGGCCGTCAAACATGTACATGACCAAAAAACAATGTACCTAGTACCTAATAAAATTCTGATGATGAAATTGACTAAAATTCAAAGTTCATTGCTTCCCTTTCACTTCACATAACATCAATGATAACGCACAGACAAAAGAGTGATGATTTCATTAGCCTTCAACTTAACATATTTGAGGCATATTAATTTATTTTCGAAATCATATAAAAGAAAGAAAGAAAGTAAAACATTTATTGACCAGCACAAAGACAAGGCAGACAACAAAATAAGAAAAAAAAATTAACAACAAATTACAAATAAACACTACAAAATAACACTAAGGGCCTGTTTCACAATCAACAAGTTAGTTCTAAGTAGCTTACTTCGCAGATCATTTGACAGTTGTTATATGAAATATATGTCAATTGAACTGCAAAGTAAGCTACTACTTGTCGATTGTGAAACAGGCCCTAAAAAAAAGATAATTTAAATTAGTACTTATACAATTATTATCATCACCCACGCGTTACATACAAGGCGACTAAGGGATAATGACAGCAGTAGCAATCCACTTATTTATATACCTCCTAGTAATACCTATACTGCGATTTAAGTGCCCGATAGATGGCAATAATACAACCTAACTTAATTGGCGAAAAGTGGGTGTTAATTCACTGCCTACCCCTTCGGGGCTATAGGCGTGATTTATGTATGTATTTATTGAAAATGCAATGAGAGTGCCATTTTTTCAAATGCTATATTATCTATACTCGCTCAGCAAAATAATAAGTACTTAAATAAATAAAACGGGATACGGAGAAGAGCACGGCTTAATCACCCGTGACGCTGAGCCGTAAAAAAAGCCATCCGTTTCTTTTTACTTTTAAAAACACTCGCTGCGCGCATGTCGTCATTCTTTATCATTTGTTTGCTTCAAATACGTATAGTATAGTAATCAGCGATTTCAAGTATCGTATTACTTATTGCGCATATTATATGCGTCCTTTGGTTAATTTAGCGATCAGGGGTATTGCAATCTTCGATCATATTACATCGACGGCGAAATGCCAATATTTTCTAAATAACAAGATTTTACACAATTCGTTACACTTCGTTAGAATGATTAATTATAAACTATTTCCACATATGAATTTGTCAAGTTGTCTATAATATTTCCACATTTGAAAAAAATACCAAGATACGTATAAATAGAAAGTGCATCGCAGAAATAGACCTTGATTTCAAAAACTTAATAAAGTCATTTTTAAAAAATAAATGTAGATATTGGCACTTCGTCGTCGATTTAATAATATGATTCTGTAATTGAGTGTATTTAACACTGAAATACACAAATGCCATATAATTTTGTGGTTAGAAAAGTTCGAAAAGTTATAGTCTTGGTTTTTTTTAATGTTAGATAGGGAAGCTCTTGCCCTTCATCGCACCTGATGGTAAGTGACGATAAGGGCTACAGATGGAATCGAACTTCATCTGGAACCCTCAACCATGGAGGGGCTGGCTATCTAATCAGGCATTGTCGGAACACAATAATGCTGGTAGACATTATTTTTAGGGCGACAGATTTTGATAAGATGGTGGTAGCTAGCCAGGCGGACTTCAAAGAAGTCCTACCACCAACCAAACCGAGCACAAATTTGTACCCCCCTGGGGATCGAATCCTGGATCTTAATACCGGTGGGCGTACCACTAGACCACGGAGGTGGTTATAAGTGGTGAGGGAAACGAACCCGCGTTTTCTGCAATCCGGGCAGATGCCTATAATAGGTACCACTAGGCCACGGTATCGGTAATAATAGGGGTTAAAGTATGAAATTGCCGATGTTCCCTCATTATTTAGTAGTAGTGTATAATTCCTTTAAAACAATAGTTATGTCCATTATTTTTCTTTTATTTTAAACTTCATTTCAAGGAACAAATTTTAGCTTATTTTTATTTCTTTCACTACCAATAAATCTTTAAAAACAGCTCGTCCTGAGTACCATTTAGATTCACGGAAACGGACACCAGTCCGTCTCCGTTATAAAAAAAAATCTCTAGGTATCCTATAGTTTAAGTTGTCTAAATATACCCACAAAATTATATTAACATTTGGATTTGAGGTTCCTTAAAAAATCGCTAATATGTTTGTATGGAAAAATGAATTTTCGCTAAATTCTCAATACAAAACGGCAATTTGATACTCTAAAGACTCGTCCATCCAAGAAGTTTATTATAAGACTATAATTTTTCTTTATTTTTGTTGGATTGGATTATGAACAAAAATAGTCCAGAAAAGTAATTTCTTAAAGAAAAGAAGATAAGAAGTATACAGTAAATCACCCTACGTGGGATGTAATATGAAAATGACGCAATATGATTGTACGTAAATACGCAATAACCCCTGCCTAACACTTTAGGGGTAAACAGGCGTAATTTACGTCATAAATTATTATTATGTTTATGTAGCGTATTTTAAATATTTATATGGCATTATAATGTTTATTCGTCATCTAGTTTCCATAACAAAACGTGCGTGTGATACTTACTTTAGGGTAGATGATAGGTGTAATGTAGGTATGTGTAAGCAAATAAATCTTAAAATAAATACAATTGTAAGTTCATATACGTAGGTACTTTAGAATGAAGATTAGCAATATCCTTTTGCGATTGACGTGCCCGATAAATGGCAAAAGGCTCGCCCCCTCGAGATATTTTAGATCACCCATCCATTAACCAGCCTTAGCGAACATTCAAGGCAAGTTTAGTTGATTTACGCAAACTCAGGATATTGCGTAGTGCCATAGAGCAAAGTGGTTTTACGTTTTGTTTTGAAGAAATTTAAAAATATTACGCACTAAAATCAACTCAGTGCTCTGTTTTAAAGCCTAAAGATCTGGCAAATAATTATGAATTAATTATTTTATTCTGGCAATGGCAATAAGCCACGAAAAAGCCAGAGGTGTTGGCAACATTGTATTAATCTCTGCGCTCGCACACGGCTCAAGATACAATACGCACGTCTATTATTACTGTGTGATGACGGCTGAGCAGAATACAATTGTCACCACCCCTATCTCTCCCGCGGGTGTCGTAGAAGGCGACTAAGGATTAAGACAGCAATGAGTAATGGGCAGCAGCATTTCTCTTATGCTCACCTAGCAACATACTACGATTTCCGTGCCCGATAAATTTTAATGGCAATAGGCTCGCCACCTATTTACATGGGACCTAGCCTAATTGGCGAAACGTTGGTGTTAATTCACCTTTGCCTATCCCGTCGGGGATATATAGGCGTGATTTATGTATTTGAATCATTGCCGTGCTATAACCGAGCTCTTTCCGCGGCACGGACGCGCATAATTGCTCGGAGCATAAATTAAGAGGACTTAGTAGATTAAAAAAGAAATTTGACGTAACAACTGTCAATGTCGTGTCTCATCGCCGAACGAGGAAGGAAAATGGTCAGTCATTACATAGTCGTTGCGAAAAAAATCGCACGCATTAGCCGCTAGGTGTCACGCGACGCGACGCAAACGACTCCGATTCGAATGCTTCGTATGAAAGCGTTGACGCTCCATTTGGTAATACTGAAATTTTGCGATAGCCACCGTCCACCGTCAGGCTAACATACAATGGCAAGTTTTTTCAATCGACTATGGGCCTTACTACAAACAAGTCAAGAGAATGTAAAGTGCCGTGCCGATACGCGGCGCGAGTAATGCCTACGTTGCCTTTTTGAATACTTGTTTCGAGGCGAAAAATTATTAAAATTAGACTGTGTTTTTTTTATTAGACTATGTTTACGGGGTAAAATTTTTTATCGCTTTTTTACTAAAATGTACAGTTTAACAATCCTCTTAAGGTTTACAATATTCTTCTTCTTGCCCTTATCCCGCTCTAGGCATGTTTTATTGTTACATTCATCTCTATCCTTCAACAGTTCATCCAATCCTTCTTTACACAATCCATCCATCTATTCTATGATATTTCTCCTCTCCTACATCATTATTTTGAAAAACTAGACCACGTTGTTTTTGAGTGTCTATTTTACCCAAAATAAGTTATATTTTTGTAAAAACTTATGAGGTTTGTGAAGTGCCGATACGCGCCGCGAGTAATGCCTCTACTTTGGCCTACATTTCCTTTTAGAATACTTGTCTCTAGCGATAACGTTTTCTTCCCTCTAAAACTTTACAAAATGAGAAAATTTTGGTCTTTTTAGTTTCAGTTTAGTTAAATTTAAAAAATGCTCGAGAAAGTTTTTGTTTTAACAACAAAGATATTTCGATGCTAACAACTTGCATCGTAAGCAATATTTACCTACCTACGAATCTAGTTATATATTATATTTTCATTATTGCAATACCAAGAGTTATTAAAATTGGATTATGTTTACGGGGTGAAAATTTTTAACGGTTTTGTGCTAAAATTTACAGTTTCACAAATATTTTTTCCTGCCCTTATCCCGCTCTAGGCTGGGTCGGCCCAACATGTTATCTTGTTATACTCTCTATCCTTCAACAGTTTCTCAACTCCTTTATCCAGCATATTATCCTCTTTTACTCAATCCATCCATCTCTTCTTTGGTCTACCTCTCCTTCTACGTCCTTCCACGTTCATACTTATCATTCTTCTTCTTGGTTTCGTACCCAAAAGATAAAACGGGGTACCCTATTACAAAGACTCCGCTGTCCATCCGTCCGTCCGTCTCTCATGAACCGTGGTAACTAGACAGTTGAAAATTTCTATAACAATAAAATAGCATTAACTGCCGCACTCAGAGACGTCAATTAACTTTAATGAGTACTAAATGTCAAAAAATTTCATTTAAATCTAGACCATAAACCCGGAAAGAATAGCGACTAGTTTTGAATTGTCCTTTTTTGACATTAAGTACTCAATAACGTTAATTGACGACTCCGAGTGTGGCAGTAAGACTTATTTCCGAAATAAAACGTTTTGATTCGTGTTTCTTTTTTAATTAACAAGCGATATAACTCTTAATTAGTTTAAAAAGCTACAGACCTCAATTTTAGCGTTGCTTACTTATGAAATTATAATACCTACGTCATGTAATTCAAAGGTTTTTAAGTTGTAGCAGTAATAGCACCAAAATACAATCAAAATCTATTGTTACGTGAAAAATTTATTTTAACTGTAAGTAGGATAATAATTTATTTCAAGCACAATATTAAAGGACTTTAGAAATGATAGAGTCTACGATCATTCACCGCTGCTGTATAAGTTCACACTTCAAGTTAATTATCTAAGTTAACATTATTATTATGTTGTTTGTAATAAATAGATAGATTAAAAATCGCAAGCCAATCGCAAGCACACCTTTTCGTTATTCATGTTCTTTTAAAGTTGTATAATACACTATACTCTAGGTAGGAAATTGTTTTTTTTTAATAGTGTTATTGTTTGTTTTAAGGCTACATTTCAGCGTAGTGAAAACCTAAAACTACAGTGAAAACTACCATACAATTTTTTACATCAGACACAGCGCAACACATTTATTGCAATCATTCAATAAGACACGGGATAATGGAGTAAATTGTTAGTAAATACTGTAAGTAAAAAAAAATAAGTGAATAAAAAAATTACCGTGATTTCTCCCTTGCAGTCTCGCGCCGGTGTTCCGTATGGTATTTTCAGCTCCACCTTCCTCGATATGCCAAGTATATTCCATTTTAGAATCAGAATTCCATTTTTAAGTTCAAAACCGCCTATCAACACCACACTTCATTGCGTCGAACATTCGATTTTAGAACGCCAAACAGTGCAAAAGGGTTCGCTAAGCGCATCTTCGAGTTCTTAAAAGTTTTTTTTTTAATCTAACGGCACAGAGCACAGCGTAATTGGGCGCCAAAGTTACACAGTTTTCACTTTTGAATCACATTTCACTATTAAATTAGCATCGCCGACGAACCGTCGCGTAAAGTCCAGTTTCGCGTATGTATTAGAACAAGTTACGATTGTCTTAATTGGCGGTTAAAATTGACAGAAAATTGACAGTTGGCTTATTGGACTTAAGACTTGAGACAATAGTATCGCAGCGTCCTTTGTGCGGAATCGGAGATCGATAGTCTTTTGTTTAGAATGCCACAAAGAAAATGTTCTATTCAGATAGAAATGTTAGTCGCTAACGTCAGTCAACAACTTTGACTTTGGAGGCACTGACAGCGCGCGGCGCGTCGCAAGGCACCCTTGCGTGCGATAGAGCCAGCCAACGGAACGGCCTACGCGCTAGAGGGGGACACCTATATTTGGCTTTCCACGGTTTTCACGAAAAACATTGGTGGTTTCCGCGGCACCACCACCAATCGGCGTCCGCCGTCGGCGTGCGTGCGAAAGCATTTCCTAATTTGAATATTGGGGGCCAATTTCTGTATGTAAATAAGTGCCCATTGTTATAGGTACCGGTAGGAAAATAGGGAGTATCTTGGTTGTTGCAAGAAATTATTCTGCAGAGCACCCACAGCCAGCGATGTTTATGCTAAGTGGCGTTTACAATGAGGCTCGTACTGTAGATGCTAATCCGAAAACTGTGACTCCAGCGAGTAATGGTAATTGTTTCTTTAATTACCCTCAACCCTGAAAGAGACGGATTCTTAAATTTGATTGGTTGTAGTTTTGAGCGATTCGTGTCCATGCGGTGACGGAAGGAGGAACTGTGGGGGCCTACCGCCTAACTCGATTGCTGATGATAGCTATATTGCAATGCACTGCTTACGGCTTTAGCAGCCATCCTGAATTTTTAGGCGGCACGGATTTTGTGCCAAATTCATACAAAATCATTCGGTGATCATTCGTTCAAAGCTATCGCTAATAGTTTAGGTACATTTGGTGCGAAATGGCAGCATGACGTCATAAACTATAGCTTTTGCTTTAGCAATCGGGTTAGGCGGTAGGCCCCCTGGATAGAACATCGATAGCGTCGTGTTTTTTTGTTTTTTTTTTTTCTTTTGTAGTTAGTTTGAAATGTATATGTATTGTTACCTATGAGTTCCAATAAATGTTTTCTTTCTTTTAGTAGATTTAATTGCGTAAACTAAGCCATGTTCGCTAAGACCGGTCATTGGATAGGTGATCAAAAATCTATTATCTCGAGTTTCTCTATACTTCAGACGGCAGGTTGAGACGTTGGTCTCGGCTGCATTAGGTAATACCCACCAATCCTCACTGGGATACCCACCAAGCCAAAGGTCCTAGAATTGTGCACATAAAAGAGCTGGTGATGATGATGATGATGAAGTGGCCGAGCTGAACATAACTATAACTATCATTACCCTCTGTCACTCCCCCAATGTCGTACTAGGTGACAGTGGCGCCAGTGACAAAAAGTTGAAATGGCCATACTGTTGATGGGTGTCGAAGTACACTTTTTGTTTTCTTCATAATGCACGTTCAAATAGAAAAATAATCTTCCCAAGCAGTTAATTGATCGAAATCAATCAACTGCCTCCTATTGGTGCAGCAGTGAAAATCTAAAAAAAAATAATTGAGTACCACCTACTTTGAAGTCAGTAAAAAGAAAACAGAAATAGTGATAAGAACAACTTCGTCAATTAAGAAATAAGGTTTTAATCCACCTAATTTTCACGGTGTCCGATTGGAGCGCGTGCCGGCCGACATGGTCGGCGTGTTTTGAAAAGGAGAAAGAAAACAGGTTTTTTTTGATGAGTCATTCAGCGTAATGTTTGCCTCTTTCATTAGGTATTTTGGAGTTTAATTATTACCTAAATCGAATGTTCGACGTAATGAAGTAGGTATGGTATTGAAAGAGGGGTTCCATTTTTGAAGCTAGCCGTGTGGTGACGGCAGAGTAGAATACAATTGTCACCACCCCAAATCTCTCCCGTGGGTGTCGTACAAGGCGACTAAGGATAAATCAGTGATGAGGAATGGGCAGCAGCGTTCCTCTTATACCATCTAGCTATGTACTTACTGCGACTTTTTGTGCCCGATAAATGGCAATAGGCTTGCCACCTATTACATGGGACCTAACATGACTGGCGAAGCGTGGGTGCTAGTTCACCTCTGCCTACCCCTTCGGGGATATAGGCGTGATTTATGTATGTATGTATGCAATTTCCCCCGCGGGTCTCGAATAAGGCGACTAAGGGTAAAGACATCGATGAGTAATGGGCAGCAGTGTTCCTCTTACACCATCTAACAATGGACTGCGATTTCATACCCAATAAACAGCAATAGGCTCGCCACTTGTTACATGGGACCTAACATAATTGGCGAAACGTGGGTTTTTAATTCACCTCTGCCTTCGGGGATATAGGCGTGATTTATGTACGTATGTTTACGTAGGTATTAAAATAGAAGTGCGCGGTCAGTAAACAGTTTAACGAATACCAACATCGGTCACCTTAAGCGCGTTGCGTGACACAAATTAAATGTTTACAATAACACCTATAACAGTCTCACGGGTGCAATTACTCCAATCACCGTACCCCCATAGCGGAGGGGCGTGCGAAGCCGAACGCTCAGACTAGTGTAATTGCTGATACGCTAATTTGTTTGTCGGATACGTCAATCCCTGTTAGTTTTGGGTCAGTTAGCTGTAAGGTCGTGGGTAAAGAAAGATATGTTCAATTACGTATATCTGAGGATATTTTATGTGCACCTACTTCATGTTCTAACAGCCTCCATTCTTATAAAGGTACAAGTTGGCAGCGGGCGACATGAGGCAGCAGCGGACGACGTATCGTCGCTTCATGTCATGGGCAGCAGCATTTCTCTCATACCACCTAGCAATATAAATGTACTGCGATTAATGTGACCGATATATTTTATGGGTTATAAGTATATAAGTGGGTGTTAATTCACCTCTGCCTGCCTTCGGGGATATAGGCGTGATTTATGTATGTATGTATTTATTCCCAAATGGGTAGGTTAGTGAATGTTATACGTTTCGCCAATCGGGCACGTAAATCAAAGTTTTTAGGTGCTACAAAGGTTAATAGAGAAAACTGCGAATTGGCCCGATGCCAATTCGCAACGAACTCCTCCGAAACGGCTTGAAATATTTTTATGAAATTGTTTGTGTATATGTGATAGGTCGTCGAGTAGGTCGCAGACTACTTTGTATGCCCCAAGGTGTAAGGGCAAAACAAAGTTTGTCGGGTCAGCTAGTATAATATAATTACCTTCGATTTTTTTATTAACCTTTGACCTTATTTCATTACGACATATTATTGAGCATTTTTTGAGGCCTACCGCCTAACTCTATTGCTGATGATAGCTTTAAAGCAATGCATTGCTTATGGCTGTCAATTTAGCTAGCAACCATCTTGAATGTTTAGGCGGTACGGATTTTCTTCCAAATTCATACAAAATCATTCGGTGATCATTCGTTCAAAGCTATCGCTGATAGTTTAGGTACATTTGGTGCCAAATTACAGCATGACGTCATAAACTATAGCTTTTGCTTTAGCAATCGAGTTAGGCGGTAGGCCCCCAGTTGGTCATCTACCAGTGTAGAAAATACGTCTACTGCTAAGAGTAACGAAAATTACAACACGAGTTTTTAATTCTCTGCGCTATGCGACGGAAGTGGAATAACCACCTTATCAATCACGACCGAGAATGGTTGTTGAAAGAAGTCGTGATTGAGCATCAGAAACGCCTATCGGAATGGGGCAATTGATTTTTGTGGAATAACAGTGGAATTCGAGGTAAACAATGGATATCTTGAGGCGTGACCAACGTAGCGCGGCAAAAGGGTTAGCTGGTGGTTAGGACTTTTTTCGAGACCGCCTCGCTATCTACCACCGTCGTATCAAAGTCTGTCGCATTCATAATAATGCTGAACAGCAATATTGTGTTCCGACAATTTGTGTTAAGATGTCTGCCTGTGGTTGAGGGTTCCAAATAAAACTCGATTCCATCTTTAGGTGATATGAAGGCCAGAGCTTCCCCGTCTAGCATAAAAAAATGCAACGGTCCTTTTGTTTTTGTGGGAACCTCAAAGAAAAGCCCTAACTTCAGTCTGGAAGTAATGTGTGAGCGCACCCTTACAATACCACAGTGTTGAGTTTAATTTTAACGGCTAAAAGGACTAAATTCGTAATGTACGAATACAGCGATCGAAATTAAAAATAAAAATTTTAATACTTCAAGTGGAATTATTTATTAATTTCACTTGGAGTAACTTTTCCAATAGACAGTCGAAAAGAACATTTACAAATATTCGCTCGAAAGAAAGACATTGATAGAAATACTCATGAAAATCTATAGTGCAATGAAAAATTGTTGTATTCTTCTCTTTCTCTCCCTCTCTTTCACCACACTGCATTGTATCGGCGATTATTCTAAAAATACTGACGATTTCTATGCAATATAGTCAATGTTATGACGGATAACCATAATAAAGTAAGTAATTAAAAAACTGCAAAAAATATGTCAGTACAAGTTGGTAGCGGACGACAAGGGGCAGCAGCGGACGACGTGTCTGTCACTACAGGTTTCTATGTATTTCTATGAAATTCAGTAACGACACGCCGAGCGAGTTTCAAAATTATTTTTTCCGAGCTGGATTCCATCTGCTGTTTCCGTCTGCAGTCGGGTCCAAATTATTATCTACTCATTGCCGTCTGTGTACGACACCCACGGGAGAGATGGGGGTGGTGACGATTGTATTCTGCTCTGCCGTCACCACACTGGGAATAAATAGGCATGATTTTATGTATGTACGCACGTACGAGTGTGTAACCAAATTGTTTGTGACCAAAAATGTCACCAATTACCGGGCATTGAGAGTGTGGCTCGTTTTAAGTAAATCGCAGACCTAGAACGTTCGCGTCTGCGTCATCGTGTATATTGCGCAGTATTCATTCATCCGTAATGGCTGACTGCAGTGGGTCCGGACCCGTTTTTATGAATATAGGTATTTTTTTTTCGCCATGTGGTGACGGCAGAGTAGAATACAATTGTCACCATCCCAAATCTCTCCCGTGGGTGTCGTACAAGGCGACTAAGGATAAATCAGTGATTAGGAATGGGCAGCAGCGTTCCTCTTATACCACCTAGCTATATACTGCGACTTTTGTGCCCGATAAATGGCAACAGGCTCGCCACCTATTACATGGGACCTGACATAGTTGGCGAAACGTGGGTGCTAGTTCACCTCTGCCTACCCCTTCAGGGATATAGGCGTGATTTATGTATGTACGTATGTATTTTTAATTTTTTTATTTTATGTTAGACAGGCAAGCTCTTGCCCTTTATCTCACCTGGTGGTAAGTGACGATAAGGGCTGAAGATGGAATCGAGCTTCACGTGGAACCCTCAACCACAGAGGGGCTGGCTATCTTATTACAATTGTCGGAACACAATAATGCTGTTAACATTATCATTACGGTGACAGATTTTGATAAGATGGTGGTAGCTAGCTCTAGCTAGGCGCACTTGAAATAAGTCCTACCACCAACCAAACCGAGTACAAATTTGTACCACTCTGAGAATCGAACCCGGGACCTCTGGATATTAATTCCGGTGGGCGAACCATTAGACCACGAAGGCGGTTAAATATAAGGTACCTACATGTTAATAACAGTACAGAAAGAGAGGAACGGGAGACGGATAGAGGTGGGATGAAACAGGTGAGCTATCATCATCATCCCTTTAATGTCCCCACTGCTGGGGCACAGGTCTTCCCTATGGATAGAAGAATATAGTGAGGATTGGCCATAACCTACCACGCTGGTCCAGTACGGATTGGTGGATATTTACTACTGCAGATGCAGCCGTGATCAAAGGCTTAAAGTTCCTGCTGAAGCACGGAGATAATAGATTTTAGGTCACCCATGCGCTCTCGGTCTCAGAATTGTGTAAGCTAAGCAATGTTCCCCAAGGCGGGGAATGAATGTGTGTTTTTTTTTCCAAGTTTCTCTATACTTATTAGGACGACGTGTTAGGCCATTTTGGTTTCGGCTGAAATTACATACATACATACATAAATCACGCCTATATCCCCGAAGTGGTAGGCAGAGGTGAACTAGCACCCACGTTTCGCCAGTCATGTTAGGTCCCATGTAATAGGTGGCGAGCCTATTGCCATTTATCGGGCACAAAAGTCGCAGTAGGTACATAGCTAGATGGTATAAGAGGAACGCTGCTGCCCATTCGTCACTGATTTATCCTTGGTCGCCTTGTACGACACCCAAGGGAGAGATTTGGGGTGGTGACAATTGTATTCTACTCTGTCGTCACCACACGGCTGAAATTGCAGTCGTTAATACACAAAAACCTTATAGTTAACCTTAAAACCGTAATAGAACAGAGTAATGGATTATGCTCCATTACCCCTATATATTCTTCCACCCATGGTGAATTTCTATGCCCCAGCAGTGGCGAAATTAAAGTCTGGTGATGGTTAAGATGATAAGACCTTGGGTGTCAAGGTGTCTTGGGTGGCCGAGCGGTCAGGCACATGCCCGGATAGCAGCGGACACGGGTTCGATTCCCGCCTCAAGACCATAATTTTTCGAAATTCTTTTTCTAACCACCAAAATCTTACTACTAATTTTTCTAACATTTATATAATGTTAAAATTAAAATCGAATGGTTAAGATGATATTGTTCAATTTACAGAAGACTGAAAAAGGCGCCTTTCGTGCCCGATAAATGGCAATAGGCTCGCCACCTATTACATGGGACTTAACATAATTGGCGAAACGCGTGTGTTAATTCACCTCTGCCTACCCCTTCGGTGAGATAGGTGTGATTTATGTACCTATGTATGAAAAAAGGTCATCAAGCAAGATTAAATGTAGACGAACGGTACTTCAGGATTTGCCAGTGCTAGCTAGGAGTAGGAACTGAACTGTAGGATTGATTTGTACGTTGTGCACTAGATAATGTTTCGCTATTGATTGAATAAACAAAAAACTCGATGAATAATCCAGGTGCAGTCACGCACCATTGGTGGCCACCTGATGGTGACCCCAAAATGTGCACCCTTTACACGCACCATTGGCTTTGATAAAGCTGCTGACTTCGGGAATATTGGACAGTTGTTGTCGTAAAAGATTTCAGTTCCTCACCAAATGAAAGTTGATATTGCACTTTTGATAAGTCAATAGAGAAACGAGCCATTTTCACGCATCTAGGCCTTAGCATGGGGCGTGGACAAAAGATCCGTGATGACAGTTGATGTACTGCACTTGTGATAAGTCTATTGTGGGCGTGGACAAAATCTCCTCGGGGAAAGAAAACTTTGGTCTCGCTCCAACTCCCACTAAATCCTGAGACAGAGCACTGTCAAGTGGTAGAGAGAGATTTTGTTCACGTCCCGTGCTAGGCCTGATGGATGTTTGATTTTTGGTAAATGATTTTGAATTCTTTTTTAAAATCGTTCGTAATTCCAATGTAACGGGCGTTATTTTCACTATAATTAGTGATATTTGAGCATTAAGTAGTGATTTGAGTAATAAAAGTAGTTTTAAAACCGACACGGTTGAATACATCGGACTCTTAAGGCTGCAAGTTCACTGAAGCAGAGCGGAGAGGAGAGGAGTGGAGCTGTGCTGATATTAAAATAGACTCTTCGCTTCAGTGGACAAGGTTCGAATCCAGGAAGAGAAGAACGGATCGAAGGCAATTATTATAAAGGAAGCTATTTTTTATTCGCTAGATAAGATTATTCCAAACGGAGAAGTAACCTAAGTACGTACAGAGATGTCTACGAGCTTTGTGTTCAAAAAAACTGTCTAGCGGGGACCATAACAAAACGATTACAGAGGTCTTCTAGAATCATTTCTCGGAAATCTACTAAAGAAAGGTAAGTGAAGAGGAACTGTCTAAACAAAGAAATTGTATTGGTTGCTTATGACACTTGCTTATGATGATTTATGGTTGCTTATGACATAAAAAGTCTGGGCTTACCAAAATTATTCCAATTCAGTAATATTTCATTTGTATTTGATAGCACCTATAATTAACGGAGAGCAGCCTGTTTCTGAGTTTTAACTTCTACTATTGTTTTATTTACTGCACGGTTTACCAAAAGAATAACAATTCCTAAAGAAATCTTTTTCGATTTCGTCGGTTAAAAACAAAAACCAATTAACAAGTCCCGTTACGTTAAAATGCGAGTATAAAATTAATACTCCTTCTGAAGACTTAGGACAGTCAAATGTTCACATTTGACGTTAAGTGTAAAGAATCGGAGACGCCATTGCTTCTCAAGCCAAGTTTGGAATCTTTATGCCTTTTATTGGATTTCCAATTCAAACATCACACTATCCACATAGCATGGCACTTCGCTGTCACGTTCCCTTTTTGGTGTATAAACTCTAAGCCGATACTATAGATATACGTATTGCGGAAGACATTGCAAAGTCAATATTTGTGTTGTTTCATGTTGACGCCAAGTCGACTTCCACTCAAGCTGTGTTTCGGAAGGTAATCGGACAAAGCCTTTAGACTCCAGAATCGAGGGTTCAGTATCATTAATCATAGAAAAATATTGCAATCTGCGAAATTATAGGTCCTATTTTTTAGTAAGCAAGAATTTTCGCAATCTATCTTTGAATAGATTGCGAAAATTATCCTTAGTTGGTTTGTTAAATCTTCTTCTCCCTGCCCTGTCTATCTGGGGTCGGCGCAGTATACCTCTTCCATTCATATCGGTCAGACGTCATTAACCATCCACTCCCTTTTGATTCATATTGTAACAGACCTCCTTGTCAACAGTTGACATTTCAGTTTTGATAAGTATTTTAATGACATGTAACGACAGATAGAAAAATATACGTATTGAGTGGAAGTCGTAATATTTATTTAAAATATCAAAAATAATATTTTGTGGCCTCGCGCTACAAATTGGTGACCCCGATCTCGAACAAATACAACAAAATGAATACAGAACTGGAACAACTAGAAAAAATTTCAATAAAATTACCGACGTTTTGGACCAACAAACCTGAAATTTGGTTTTACCAGGTAGAAGCTCAATTTTCTATTAATAATATCAGATCAGAAGACACAAAATTCAATTATCTCATCTCACAATTAGAACCGAAAATTATCGAAAACATTTGGGACATCATCAAAAGTACGGACAGCAACAAATACAGTTTGGCAAAAGAAAGACTACTAAATTTATATACCGAAAGCGAAGAAAAACAAATCCAAACTCTATTAACAGGACTAGAATTAGGAGACAACAAGCCTAGCCAACTATTAAGACAGATGCGACAACTCGCCGACAAAAATATTTCCGAAAAAATTTTGCGATCTCTTTGGCTTGATAAATTACCAAATTCTATAAAAAATATATTGATAATATCCGAAGAAAATTTAGACAAATTGTCAATCATGGCTGACAAAATGAGAGACTTTCATTCCAACGATATTTTTTCAAATGACATACAACCGTCAACAAGTACAGTCAACAACATGTAGTATAGAAAAGAGACGGAACGGACCATGTCGGGAGACCGATGAACGGAGAGACTGATTGGAATGACAACATGTCAATCCATACTGCTCAAGATTTTGGCTTAGGTTTTACAGCCGGCCGCCTGCCTGACACCAACCCTCTTTGCGTATGCTGTTGTTGGTGGTTTGCACTCCACCATTCGGGTGCCCCAAGGTGCTTATTGGTCTGCACCGGACAATCTCGCTTGGTCGACTTTTACGACACCCATAGGATGAGTCGGGTTGGCCTATTCTACGTTATTTGTTCGCTCCCAGGCCAGCTTAAAGGACCTGATTGGTTTGCTAAATAGAAAAGGAAAAAAAAAACTGCGCCAACCATAGATAGACTGGGAACATATTTATTTATCAAAAACTAATTTAACGTGCTCTTCAACAGTATATTATCAACCATTACATTGTAATCAATACCTATTCAACGTTTTTGCGAAACATCAGCTTATCGTATATCTTAACTGTTTTGTCTCGTACAAATAATCCATGTCTGGTTAATTACTCTGATAAACCAAATAACTGACCTAACGGTGTGCAATGGTGCATTGTACAAATGGGTACAAAACTATTTAAGCTCATAGGAAATGAATGTTAATTTTTGACAGCTTCTCTTACATGTGACACGACGGTCTCCAAGTTGTTTCTCTATAGCCCGTACACATAACAGTTAATTGGCGCGATGCGAATTCGCAACGCAGAAAACCACAACGCTACGATACCTGCGATTCGATTTTGTGCGGCAATGCGGCTAAACGAATAATGAAATTGAAGGACTTCGCGATGCGAATCATTTCGCAAGTTCTTGCGATGCGGCATGCGAGCGCGCAGATTTTATGCTACGTCGCATGCCAGTTGCAGTGTACAGGGGCCGTACCATGAAGTGTTAGTGAGATCCAAACGCGGGTGACAAAACGGGACGCCGCTCTAAGCCGAGTGGCTTATAGCGTTGTCTCACTTTGACAATGGGAATTGAGTCGCGTTTAGAGTTGGTGGTAAGGCCCCCAGGGCCTAATACGCCAGTTTCATACATTTGTATTCTATGCGTTCGAAACTCGAATAGGTTGGCCACTTACGGCCGCACTCGTCTCTGAGTGCGGCAGTTAGCTACATTTTGAAATCGTCGAAGGAACCCTAAAGGCTAGCTTCCAGTTTGTGTAATGTTCAGAGGCAGATCAATAACGCTCGCGGTATTACGATTTCTTGCTTCGTCACCGCGGTTGCTACGGGTCTATTGGGTCGATCGCTGCTTAGATTAACTACGGACTAACTGCCGCGCTCAGAGACGTCAATTAACTTTAATGAGTATTTAGTGTCAAAATTTTGATTCAAATCTAGACCATCGAAACGGCAAGAATAGACTAGTTTTGAATTGTCATTTTTTGACGTTAAGTACTCATTAACGTTCTTTGACGTCTCTGAGTGCGGCAGTAAGTCTACAGCTACTACAGCTCAACAAAGCATCCGGCTTACTAAACCTTGATTATTGTAGTATCAATAGGGTTAAAACTCCTTCGACATTCATCTGGTAGTTCTGGCTGCATGACTTACCGCCGCATTTGGAGACGTCAATCAACGTTAATGTGTACTTAATGTCAAAAAATTACAATTCAAAAGTAGTCGCTATTCTAGACTAGACTAAAATGACATTTTTTGACAATAAGTACTCATTAAAGTTAATAGTCGTCTCCAAGTGCGGCATTTGGTCTTGATAGATTGTCTCGAAGCTAAGGGTTGGTAGCTTTTTACCTACGTACATAAATCACGCCTACGGTAGGCAGCGGTGAATCAAAAACACGGTTTGACAATTAGGATACCTAGGGCATAAATGTCAGCCTATTGCCATGTATCGGGCACGTAAATCGCAGTATATGCTAGCTCGTATAAGAGTAGATACTGCTCATTACTCATCGTTGTCTTTCCCTTAGTCGCCTAGTACGACACCCGCGGGAGGGATGGGGGTGGTGACAATTGTACTGTGCTCTGCAGTCACTACACGGCTATACGGCAAGTTGTAAAATATAGTGTATATTCTGGAAAAAAGATTGGTCCAAATAGTTATTGTTGCCTTGGTCTGAATAAACCTAAAGTCAATCAATGTTAAAAAAAATAAAAAAAACTGTTTCTATGATTTTGTAGAATTTCACTTTCAACAATTAAATTTTTAGTTACGCCTGTATGCCATCGAAGGAGTAAGCAATTGAGTATACACACCGAAGATGTATTACCTGATACATGCTACATGTGGATACCGGATACGTATTATAATAAACAATTAATAGGGGTTGAAAATCGATTAAAAGAAAGTTTCTGAAAGGCTTTTAAACTCCGTTTAAGATGGCGGCATTAGATAAAACAATATTTTACTACTACGGTTATTGTAGGCTTTCGAGGAACATCAACGTCATTTATGTACATACATAAATCACGCCTATATCCCCGAAGGGGTAGGCGGAGGTGAACTAGCACCCGCGTTTCGCCAATTATGTTAGGTCCCATGTAATAGGTGGCGAGTCTATTGCCATTTATCGGGCACAAAAAGTCGCAGTACATTGCTAGGTTGTATAAGAGGAACGCTGCTGCCCATTCCTCATCACTGATTTATCATTAGTCGCTTTGTACGACACCCACGGGAGAGATTTGGGGTGGTGACAATTGTATTCTACTCTGCCGTCACCACACGGCAATTCATTTTCATCTTTCGAAGAAATATCTTTTCACGCGAAGGTTTCGCCGTTGCTTTATGCTTATTCGAAATATTCGTCAATAATTTAAATCCCACTTCCTGATTAGGGTGTGACATAAAATCTTAAACTTAGTTCGGGCAATAAAAAAGAATGCCTCAGATATTCACTTGCGATCTGAGACATTCTTTGATTTACCGCCCTTGGTAATAAATGTAATTTTGTCAGTTGCCTATCCAATTTCATATAGAACTCAAGAGCATTAATTAAGCTGCTAACTGAAGGACAGATGGTGGTTTTGAAGGTAGCTGTTAGTGATAATCAAGCCCTGAAAACGCCTTTATATGCCGTCACTATTGTGTCCCCGTGGATACCCTACATAAACCCAAGACATTGACCAGGTTACAACTCAAGGTTTTCGCGTCTTATACTCGAGTAGGTATACAATTATCGACAAAACTCTTACCTAACAACACTAGTGGGTGTGGTTTCCCCCCACCAGTTGTTTGTTTTCGACCAATCACGGGCCGCGATTTAAATTGGGAGCGCGTGCCGGTGCGTCGCGAGGGCTGTCACGTCTGACGTATCGGTAAACCAAAACAGGTGTATACAGGCTGTTATGCAGGTGAGAATTGATTATTTAGAAAAATCAACAACAGGCTTCTTACTGAGTCAATCTCAATATTGAGCAGCTGTCAAACATGCTTTACTTAACAAAGTTAGGAATGGAAATTGGATGCTTAAATACACCACGCTTATTTACCCCAAAGGGGGTAGTTAGAGAGAGTGCATTAACATCTACATTTTGCCAACTATGTCATCATCATTCAGCCGAGAGACGCCCACTGTTGGGCATAGGCCTCCCCCAAGGATCTCCAAACCGGTCGGTCCTGCGCTGCCCGCATCCAACGGCTTCCCGCGACCTTCACCAGATCGTCGGTCCACCTTGTGGGGGGCCTTCCAACGCTGCGTCTCCCGGTTCGTGGCCGCCATTCGAGGACCTTTCCGCCCCAACGGCCGTCAGTCCTCCTCGCAATGTGCCCTGCCCACTGCCACTTAAGGTCCGCAATTCTTCGGGCTATATCGGTGACCTTAGTTCTCCTGCGGATCTCATCATTTCTGATATGATCACGCAGGGAAACACCGAGCATAGCCCTCTCCATTGCCCTTTGGGTGACTTTGAGTCTTCTTATAAGGCCCATTGTAAGCGGCCACGTTTCGGTGCCGTAAGTCATCACTGGCAACACACACGCATTGAAGACCTTTGTCTTTAAACACTGCGGTAGATGGGCCGAGAATATACCGCGTAGCTTCCCGAACGCTGCCCAGCCGAGTTGGATCCGTCGATTGACCTCTTTTTGGAAGTTGGACTTACCAAGTTGGACTTTTTGTCCCAGGTAAATATAATCGTCAACAACTTCCAGTGTAGAGTTCCCAACCTGTACAGTAGTGGGTACGACATGGGAGTTTGACATGATTTTTGTCTTATCCATGTTCATTTTAAGACCCACTTGTTGGGAGACTCTACTTAGATCATCGAGCATTGTGCTCAAGTCTTCCAGGGTCTCAGCCATGACTACGATATCATCAGCAAAGCGAAGGTGAGTCATGTACTCGCCGTTTATATTGATGCCTAATCCTCTCCAGTCCAGAAGTTTAAACGCGTCCTCCAACGCGGCGGTGAACAGTTTCGGCGATATTACATCGCCCTGCCTCACACCCCGCTGGAGCTGTATGGGTTTAGAGTTCTGATCCTGAAGGCGGACTGACATAGTGGCGTTTTCGTACAGTGACTTCAACACTTGGATGTACCGATAGTCTATTCGGCACCTCTGGAGTGATTGGAGCACGGCCCAGTTCTCGACAGAATCGAAGGCTTTCTCATAGTCCACAAACGCTAAGCATAATGGCAGATTATACTCTTCGGTCTTCTGTATAACCTGCCGCAACGTATGTATGTGGTCTATGGTACTAAAGCCTTTTCGGAATCCGGCTTGTTCGGGGGGCTGGAAGTCGTCAAACCTGCGTCCGAGACGGTTCGTAATAACCCTCGAGAACAACTTATAAACGTGACTAAGGAGGGTGATGGGTCTATAGTTCTTCAATTGGGTTCTATCGCCCTTTTTGAAGAACAGTCTCACCACGCCCCCGTGCCATGCCTTTGGCGTTTTTCCCTCGAGTATAACGGTGTTGAATAGCCTCTGAAGAGCTCTCAGGACGGTTCGTCCACCTGCTTTCAGAAGCTCCGCTGTAACACCGTCATCACCCGGCGCCTTGTTGTTCTTAAGCTGTTTGAGGGCCACACTAATCTCGTACAGGCTGACGTCCGGGATATCTTCGGTATAGTGTCGAGTTAACTTGGCTCTTGGGTCAGTGGCCTGAGAGACAGGTGTGTGTGATGTCGCGTAAAGCTGTCCATAGAAATTCTCAATCTCAGCCAAAAGCTCAGGCCGGGACGTAACGATTCTGCCGTCGTCTGTCTTCAGCTTGGTCAGCAAGCTCTCTCCAAGTGACAAATCTCTAGCGAACACTTTGGAACCTTTGTTGCGTTCGATGGCCTCTTTAATACAATCTGTATTAAATCGGCGTATGTCGCGAGTTAGGCACTTGGAGATCCGTTTACTGAGCTGCCGACGTCTACGAGCGTCTTCAGAAGACCGCAGAACAATCTCACGTCTCTCGTCCATGAGCTTCAATGTTGGTTCTGAGATTTTTCTTGAACCTTTGGTACGGCTGGGTTTGAAAAACTTTGAACCCACCGTAAGGACAGCTTCCACGAACCTGTCATTATATTTGTCCACATCTGTGCAGTCCTCCAGGCAATCGAAGCGATTTTGCAAATCTAGTTGAAAGCGTTCGGGGTTTTGGATTTGGATGGCTTCAGGGCGGAGCGTAGACCTCATCAGTCGATACCTTTCGGATTTGACATTTAGATTCAATGTGCCTCTTACCAATCGGTGATCGCTCCCCGTGTTAAACGAATTGATCACTGAGACATCATTGAATATCCGAGTCTTAGTCGACATGATGAAGTCAATCTCATTTTTTGTTACACCATCCGGACTTCTCCAGGTCCATTTGCGATGCAACTGTTTCTTGAAGAAGGAATTCATCATATAGAGTCCTTCCCTCTCCATGTATTCAGCTAGCATTTGGCCACGGTAATTCCGGATTCCAACTCCAAATTGCCCCACTTTCGACTCATTATCGCTACGTTTGCCTAGCCTTGCGTTGAAGTCTCCCATGACAACAGTGTAGTGAGTCTTGGACGTATGTATTGCTCGAGAGATGTCCTCATACACTACTTCCACTTCCTCGTCGGGGTGTGTCGAGGTCGGGGCGTATACCTGTATAACCTTCAACGAATACCGTTTGGTAATTCTGAGTATAAGGTACGCCACCCTGTTCGACACACTTCCGACCTGTACAACGTTGTTCACGAGAGACTTGTGGACAATAAACCCGACACCACCTTGGGACAGATCTTCGCCCTCCCGGAAGTAGAGCAGGTTACCGGATTTTAGGATTACCGTGTCCTCGCCCTGTCTTCGGACTTCGGATAATCCCACAATACTCCAGTGAATCCTGCTCAATTCTTCTTCCAGTTCTAGCAGCTTCTCCTCGGTCCGCAATGTTAGCGCGTTATATGTTGCCAGGGCCAAAGTCGTTTGACGGGGGGTCTTCGCCGCCCGGGGATTCTTCGCACCCCTGGTCCCGGCACCTTGCCTGCGTCCGTCACCGCCGACACGGCCTCCGGTACCGCCGGGCACTTGGGGCCTTCCTTTTTGTCTTATCATAGGGGGGATTTGGGCCTTTCTCCCACCACGCTGGCCCAATGCGGGTTGGTGGGGAGCGCCAGAGCCTCGTTGGTTGTACGGCAGGGTGTACCGCGTGCAGGTGAGGTTGGCTTGGGTCTCGTGAGGTGGTTTATGAGACCCCTTACACCCCTACAACTACAACTATGTCAGGTCCTTTGTAATAGGGAGCTTCTTGCCTTCCATCGCACACATAGTAAGGACAAACCATTCCTCTTCTGTTGTAATCCTCAATCGTTTTCCACGTCATCTGTAGAAGTAATCGGGGGTGTTGACAATTTTATTCTGCTCTATTGTCACCACACGGCCAAAAAATACTGTACTCAATTACGATGGTGGATTAATTATGTTCTAATGGTATGAGTAAAGTAAAACAAACACATATGTCACACCTTTCTCCCATAAGGGTTAGCAAATATCTTTCTTTCCAATTGCTACGATCCTACATACTCGTACTTCTTTCGCTTCATCCAATCTCATTAATGTCTTCATACATGCCCGTCGGTTACGGGTACTCTTGACCTGGCCCTTTTTTAATAGATTATCAATTTGATAATATAAATTAAAATAAAATCAAATACCTATTCAATTAGCAAAATAGGTTGCGAAATAACTGCCGCACTCAGAGATGTCAGTTATCGTTACCTAATGAGTAACTGCCGCACTCAGAGACATCAATTAACTTTAATGAGTATTTAATGTCAAAAATTTTCATTCAAATCTAGACCATGGACCCGGCAAGAATAGCGACTAGTTTTGAATTGTCATTATTTGACGTTAAATACTCATTTAAGTTAATTGACGTCTCTGAGTGCGGCAGTCAATGTTTTGAACGAATTCATGTCAAAAATGACAATTGAAAACTATCCTCTATATTTGCCGGGTCTATGGTCTTTGGTGTGTCTTGATTTTTTGACATCAAGTACTCATTAAAGTTAATTGACATCTCCGAGTGCAGTTAGAAGCTTTTTTATTTAGCTGTCGTCTGTAAATAACGGGGACAACAATGAGAACTTATTTTTCTCTGTAAACACAAATTGAATCAGCTTGTATAATACCTACCGTGACAGCACGTTATCATGCCCAAAGCCCGGCGGTATAACACGAAACCGTAAATTACGCATACAAACAATAATATAGTATCCCTCTAGGGTTGTCAGCGACTAATGCTGCAATCTCGGCGGCTGACTGTGCGATATTGCTGAAGTGTACACGAATTACCATGCATGCTTAGGCAGAGAGAGAAGTCGAGGTTGTGAAGGTAAGTGTTGACTAGTTGTGAACCCCTAACCTATTTTTTATTTTTTAACCTAACCTAACCTAACCTACACTTGGGTCACGAGTCCCAGGCGCTGCCACTGAATTCCCTCTCTGACACACTAATATGGACCCGGCACCCCCATGGTAAGTCCATGGGATACTAAGAGTTATCTATCGTCTGTCTCTTACAAGCAAAAATTGTGTGTCCAAAATTTTATTATCTTGAGCTCCTCCGTATTTCGGAAGACACCTTAAGCCATTGGTCCCGTCTGCATCGGCAGTCGTTAATACCCACCAACCCGCACTGGGCCAGCGTGGTGGGTTATGGCCCATTCTCCCTGTATTCTTCCATCTACAAGGAGGGCCTGAGCCCCAGCAGTTAGGACATTAAAAGGCTGGTGATGGTGATGATGTTAGTTGGTTGATTGGAAGAGGATCGCCAAACAAACGTAGATGCGTGAAAACTGGTACAAATGAAAAAGAAATGGATGTTATTAAGACAGTTGACTGACATTTGCAGAAGTGTAAAACTAAATGCGCCGACCCCAGAAAACATGGGGACAGGGCAGACGAATGATGAAAGCATTTGTAGCATTAGGTCAGAAAGTAACCTTAAAAAAAAAAAAAAAAAAGTGATCACAATTTTTTTTTCTAAAAATTATTGACTTGATTCTGGAAGCAAGACGTTTAGGCGTCTGCCTGGTTGCACAGAACGCGGGTTCAATTCTCGCATCAAGACGAATAATCGAGGACTTTCGAAGAATTTCGAAACTTTCTAACCATAATTTTCTTTGCAATATTTTTTCTAACATGAAAGAATATCTGAATTAGCGGACCAATTGACAACCTTTTAAAAAAACAAGTTATGGTAAAAACGAAACCATTTGGAGCTTCGGTCATCTAGAGCACTATATATTTTTTTCAGAATTTATGTCTTGATAAGTTCAGAGATATTTCAAAAATAAAACATTCTACTGACAGCAAAATGCCTTTGCCAACCATCATTTTTTAATTTGACACAGATTTGACAGTTGTGATGATTTTTTTATTACTTTTCTAGGGCACATCACAGGGTCTACAAAAGTAAAAAAAATTAACAAAAAAAAATACGTCAACCCCCAAAAATCATACAGTTGCACTTACGTCGTTTTAGAAAGAGTAAGTTTTGAAATTTAAAATTAAAAAAAAATTAAAAAACACGTGTCGAATGTTTCTCTATTGTCCATCCATATAAAAACATATCTTACAAAAAATGTAATGTTGTCATTGTCAATTCTATTCTAGCCAGTCGTCAGCTGACCAGAATTCTATCAGAGCCATGTTATATCGCGAAAACATATCCACTGCAAATTGGCCAAATATTTGTGTAATCAATCCGGCCATTTGTTCTGGAGTGAGAGACGTCAATGTGAGAAATATATTTGTTAGTCAAATATTAGGTTTATATAAATAACATGTAACACAAATAATGCACACCCTGAATATAACCCATCTGCCGCACTCAGAGACGTCAATTAACTTTAATGGGTATTTAATGTCAAAAATTTTCATTCAAATCTAGACCATAGACCCGGCAAGAATAGCGATTAGTTTTGAATTGTCATTTTTGACGTTAAGTACTCATTAACGTTATTTGACGTCTCTGAGTGCGGCAGTTAGTCTTATAACATGTACTTCTTCTTCTAACTGCCCTTATCCTACTCTAAGTAGGGTTGGCACAACATGTCTTCTTCTTCCACTCTCCTCCATTAGACGTGAGCTCAGCATGAACTCCCGTCTTCCTCATATCATCTTTCACACAATCCATCCATCGCTTCTTCGGTCTTCCTCTCATTCTAGGTCCATGCAAATCCATACTTAACATACCTCTAGTTAAGTAACATTTATCCCTCCTCATCACATGCCCGTACCACGCTAACCTGTTACTCCTCAATTCGATCATCGGCGCTACTTTCAGACTCCCTCTAACGTGTTTAAATTCATGTAGAATATGTTTGTTATTATACTTAATGTCTTTGGTTATCAAATTTCGCATACTTTACCGCCATGTGGTGACGGCAGAGTAGAATACAATTGTCACCACCCCAAAATCTCTCCCGTGGGTATCATACAACGCGACTAAGGATAAATCAGTGATGAGAAATGGGCAGCAGCATTCCTCTTATATTACCACTTATGAACCTAGCAATATACTGCTACTTTTGAGCCCGATAAAGGGCAATAGGCTCGCCACCTATTACATAGGACCTAACATAATTGGCGTAATACATCCCCTTCGGGGATATAGGCATGATTTATGTATGTATGTTTACCAACGAAATGGACTAACTTAGAGACTGGTAACAGAGTGCCTAATTACCACACACTAATTTACTACCCAATAAATGTTATTCATTGCCGTGTGGTGACGGCAGACCAGAATACGATTGTCACCATCCCCTACCTAACTTTCCCACGGGTGCCCTTATACGAAAGGGGAGTAATACCTGTTTTCAACACAAGCTTCTAACATTGAAAGGTTTCTTAAAAATATTGATTGTCATTTAACTAATATAACAAACATTTTGGTAGTAGAGCATTCGTGGTGTGTCGTGATGACTTCTCTTTCGCTTGTGATAAATATTCTATTTGTGTTTGAATTCTATAATAAAGATGTTCTTTCACCAAATTGGCCTTTCATTTTGGGGAGTGACAATGAAAACAGGCATAAGGGTTATAATATAAATATAGAGACAGAGACATAAAGAGAGATGGGATGACGCGACAATTTTTTTTTATAAAAAAACTCATCCCAGGGCTTTAAAATGTAAGAGAAGCGTGTGGAAGCTGTCATTGGCTCGTTTTTTTTACAAAGAATATTGTGGCTAGAAAAAGTTTGAATAATTACAGTCTTGATGCGGGAATCGAACCCGCGTCTTCTACGCTCCCGCGATATACCACTCGGCCAACCAAGACGCATTTTTTTTTTCGTTTATTTAGAGGTTATTAGGTTTTATTTCGAGGTATTTTTTTTTCTTCGTTTTTTTTTTTCATTTTCCTCAATGGCGCAGTTTTCGCCACCCCTACAAGTGAACATTAGAGCGATTAAAAGGGTATTTACAGTATTTATGTACAAACTTTGGTATTGGTCTGTTTACTGAGTAATAAATTGCGATTAGATTGCGTTGCGCAGTCAACTACCCGCCAAACCAAAGCCAAAGAGCCTCAAATTTATCAAATCGACTCTATTGTGGCTGCCGTAATGTGCAAAATCGATTGAAGAAATAGAAAAAGATTGTCGTTTGCTACTACCTAATTAGAGCTAAATGGCGCAGCAGTTAGCGCATTCGGACTGCGATTGCGTGAATTAAGCAATGTTCGCAAGGGCCGATCGCTGGATGGGTGGCTGATTTTTTTTCCGTGCTTCCGGATCGACTCGAGCAGGATGTTTTCTAGCTGTGGAAGTATTAAGAAGGAAGGAACTATGACACAAGCCCTTTTAAAAATATAGGTAATTTGGACTGTCATAAAATGTGTAGGTAGGTTCAAAATTAGATGACCCCAATCTGAAATGTACTTTATAGAAAAAATATTAGCAACGGAGTGTCACGCATGATATGTTGGTCACTGTACCAAGCAGGCCCAGGCGCCGGCACTAGTTAAGACCTCGCGTTCGAACCTTGAATTACCTGTGACCACGGAGACTATAGACTTGTCACAATTTCGTATCGAAACCCAGTTGGGCAGAAAATTAATTTTACTGTTATCTTGACTTAGTTTAAGCAATGGTTAGACAAGGCTAGTTTGCATGGTCAGTGGTCGCATTTACAAAGGTTATAAAAAAAACCGCTGCGTAGCTTTCATAATTCGGATTTTTTTTGTGAGATTATTAATACATTTTCGTGGTCATCGCTATAATCTAATTTATAAAAATCTTGTGTTACAGTGTTTGTTATCAAAGTCCTCCGAAACGGCTTGATCGATTTTTTTTTTTTTGTATATTTGGTAGGTCTGAGAAAGGGCTATTTTTTATATTCCTAGATTATAGTGGCAAGACTTTGTTGGGTCAGCTAGTATTAAATAAATCTCTTTCATAATATGACTTTCAAGCGGAAATATTGTACACATCAAAATTACAGAAAAAATTTTTATTGAATAACAAATAAAAATGATCCATAAATCTTTATTATATAAATTAACACGCTAGTAAAACATCACTATGTATGAAACAATTATACTTAAGAATCTTTTTCTTAATTTTTTGTTTATGTTTATTTTTTAATAACCCTAAAATTAGGTGACGAAATTTTTGAAAAACTACCGCCTCTTGTTGCCAGTAGAATGTTAGGTACCTACCATACGTATAAACGTTGAAGAACGTAAAATGAGAGGAAGACCAAAGAATTAAGAGACGGGTGGATTGTGTAAAGGAGGATTTGGATTTGCGACTTCATTAAGCTTTATTAAAGGCAGGAATAACTTACTGAGTTTCTTGCCCGGTCTACTCAAAACAAAAACAATAAAAACCGGCAGTCACACAGTAAATACCTACTTCATTATTCACTTCGTAGTGTACGCTAGTGTAAATAAACAAGGAAGCGTAATTTAGGTTTCAATACTCTTGAAATGTTATCTTTTGCAGATAACCTAATATTACTAGGTCTGGGTTCAGATAAAGCGGGGCGAAATTGTCCAATAAATGTGTACATTTGACACTAATCTCCGGATTGTAACAATGAAACGCCGCGTCGCCGGCCGCAATGATAAATACGAAAGTTTATTTTTATTTATCGCGCCAATGATTTATTGCGAGTTCAATTATAAATGTACGCTTAATTAATTTAATGACAACTATGTATGTAATGTACTCTTCTTCTTGTGATGTGTACATTTCCATAGAAACAAGAGTTCCTATAAGTTGTTATAATGTAGCTTTTATAAATGAGAGTGCAATAGGGTATCGGTTATGCAGTGGCTTGACTTTTCATTTTTTTTTTGTAAATAAAATGTTTTATATGTAATAATTTGATTTGATTTTATTTGTGTTCTATATTTGACAGTTTACAATATTGCATTTTTACGGTGACACGTTTTAAAACGCTGATAATAAATACGTAATAGTCTCTATAAAAATCGATTGCTTTGGAAAAAAGGACTACCGAACAAAAGGCAGTATATCACAATCTTTAGAAAAATGTGATAAGAATAATATTTATTATGTATACCCACTTAAATTTGACATTAATACGAATTAGATTGAGAAAATATCTTTGAAATCGCCACTATATTTAGGGACCTCCATCGAATTTGATTGTCTTTTCAACACAATTTGTTTTCTAAGTCATTGAACTACTATTAACTCCATGTTCTAAGCGAGCTTTTATATCTAATTCTACCGCGTATCTACCGCGCTGTTAGGCAGCGTAAATGTATATGTAAAATGTGCTGTATATACCACTTACGACCATAATAGAAGAAGGTCTAAAAAAAAGCTCTCACCGCATGAAAAATAGTAAATTATAAATACCAAAGGCGATAAGACAAGGAATGGCTCAGATGGCAAGTATTTGACCCCTGAGCTAAAGACGACGGCGAGAAATATGCGACCTGAGGCTTTCTTTTTATAGCTCGAGGCAAGATCACAGCTTTGTGTCACCCCCTGACCAGCAAGTGGGATTTTCCGTACGTGTACCGGGCGGAAAAGTTCACTCAGGTGTCAAATCCTTGCGATCTGAGATAGTCTTTGTTGTTTCGCCATTAGTTTTCATTTGTGATCTACTATTTAAATATCGTAACGTTCCATAATCCTTTAATATTCCTGTAACTGGTACAGAAAGTACTGCTACAGAAAGAACTAGCGCTTTTAATTTGACTGAACAGGGCCCGTAGCCAAGTGGCAATCGTTTTATAACGATAACGTGTCGAAGTTCGTCACGATCGGCCATATTACTTTGGTATCTACAGCGTCTTAGCTTGCGCTACCAACATGACTAGGAACTTACGAAGACGATTTTGGTCACGTGATTTCACGACGACTTACGTCAAATCCCATACATTTTGCTTTATCGAACTTCGTTATCTTTGTCAGTGTTACTTTGTCTAGGCCCCCAGTACCTACTGAGACAATGCTCTGTTAGCGTGGTTCTGTAGTCGCGTTTCAAAGTTTAAATAAATAAATATTTTTATACTCACACCTATCATCTAGCCCAAAGTAGCAAGCATTTGTGTTATGGATACCTACTAGAGATGGAAAAAAATTTATGTTCTAGAGATTAATAAATTAGATATGATATTCTTTATAACACTTATCGCCTTGAACTGTCAAAACTCCATAGATCTTTGACAGTTCAAAGCGATAAATGGCTATATCATATCGTGTTTCGGTGGTCATAGTAGCCAGGTTGGATTCGAATCCGGGACACCTTGCGATCTGAGCATTCGACCAAGCCGGTCGACAAGTTTAGATGCAATGATTGTGAGACAGTGAATGACAAGGGAACACTTCACTGACCACAACTCAACTAATTTAAAGCAAGGGCGAAGACGATGCATTGTAGTGGTTTTGACATTGACAGTTAGACGCGTGTGTGTGACATTCTCAGTTGTTACAAACGATAGAGTTGTGATTGTTGGAACTTTTATCGATAAAATGAGTCTTCTAGTTATTGCCCTGTTCCCAGTTCATATGGGGTCGGCGCAGTATGTACCTACCTATATAATAATTATCACCAACTCTTTAAAGTCCCCACTGCTGGAGCACAGGCTTTCCCTATGCGTGGAAAATGTAGGGAGAATCTATCTATAAATTAAATCTAAAATACTAAAATCTCGTGTCACAGTCTTTGTTGTCGAACTTTTCCAAAACGGCCTGATCGATTATTATGACATTGTTTGTGTATATTCGGTAGATCTGAGGAAAGGCGGTAGACAATTTTTATACTCCTAGGTGATAAGAGTAAAACGTTTGCCGGATCAGTTAGTAACTTACACACATATGTATACATAAATTACGCCTATAGCTCCGAAGGGATAGGCAGAGGAGAATTAATTCATGTTTTGCTAATTAGGTAAGTCCCATGTAATAGCTGCTGCTAGAGCCTATTGCCATCTATCAGGCATGGAAATCGCAGTAAATTGCTAGGTAGCTTATAAAGAATGCTGTTGCCCATTAGGTACTTGTTGCTGTCTTAACCCTTTATTCGCTTTGTACGACACCCGCAGGTGGTGACAATTATATTCTGTAGAGCAAATTCTCTAAGTTTCATTAGTAAAAAAAATACAGAATGACTAACGGACGGAAACCAAAAAGGGTACAGAAGTATGGAGTGGGCTTTAGTATTAGTCATCTTATAATCTCTCTCGAATATGCCAAGCGACCTTGGCCTTTCTGGCACGACTGTGAGGTGACAACGTGCACCCAAAATGATAGTCACTGCCTCGTGTCATCACGTCGCACTCCCGTGTCGAAAACACTGTACCTACATATTTATAAACTTAAAAAAATTGATAATTATTATGATTTTTATTTGAACATTATTTGATGTTAGAAAAGTTATCACAAAACTATAATTTTTCGAACTTTTTCTAACCACAAAAGAGATGTTCCAGACAAGCCCATGTACTAGGTATCCCAAAAAAATTGAGAAATAATAAATGATTCTGGGAAAATTGCAACTAAATATAAATAACTGTATTTGTAAACATAAAAATTCACAGTGATATTATTTTTTATTTTCATTTGAACATTATGTATATGTTTGAAAAGTTATTCTTACAACAAATTGCTTTGTGTTAAAAATGTTGATGTTTTATCTGAACAAAAAATATTCTCAAGAGAAGCATTTTTTTGTAGTCATATATCGCCTGAGAGCGAAAAATAACGTCGAAAATGCCAGCTCCGACTCACCCCAAGGTGTCGTTAAAGTCGACTAAGGGAGATTCCCCGGTGTACTAAGATCAATATGCATATTCGGGTATCCGAATGGCGGAGGGCAAACCACCAACAACAGCATATCCAAAGAGGTTTGGTGTCAGCAGGCGGCCGACTGTAGAACTTAAGCTGAAACCTTGAGCAGTATGGATTGGAATGTTGTCATCCCGACCATTCTCTCCGTTCATCGATCTCTCAACATGGTCCTTTCCATGATTGCAACTTGAATGACAATATTGTATTCTGCTCTGTCATCACCATAAAGCATTTTTCATCCCACCATCTCGGAAAAAGCGTTTTTGCTCTTCGATATCTGAGTGCAAAAGCCGTTTTTATCCTCTAGAGGTTAAAGTAAATTTGAATTTAGAACATCGTGTGCAATGAGTTTGTGAATTCAAAACATCATTATACATATTTATTTCTACCTCCATGGTGCCGAAATTGTCATGCAACCTATTTTAATTTGTTAAAAACTCAGACTCGGAACCTTCTTGGTGTACTTTTTTTGTAATTTGCTTTGCGCGCGCCATTTACTTTTCACGTCACAAATTTGTTAAAACCTAGGAGTTCCGTGACGGTCAATCAGCTTGGCGTCAATCTTGCTTTAAACATTTTGATCGTCTACAACGCTTGCTGGATGCTTGAGTCAAGCATTTAAAAGCTTATTAGGTCTGTTTGATTTGTTTACGCTAGCAACGGAACAAAAACATACAGAAAATCAACGTGCTTGACTCAAGCTGATTGACCGTCTCGGAACTCCATTAGGGACGGTAATTTTTATTAGGGACTTACAGGTGTGTCTGGATGAATGTTGCGGGTGTGGCTGGGTGGATGGGTGGCTGTTGGAGGTGTGTCTGGGTGAATGGGTGTTTTGAGGGTGTGTCTAGGTGAATGGGTGTTTTGTTGGTGTGTCTGGGTGCATGGGTTTTTGTGGGTGTGTCTGAATGGATGGGTGAGTATTTTGGGTGTTTCTGGGTGATTGGGTGTGATTTGGTGTTTTGTGGGTGTTTCTGGGTGATTGAGTGTTTTTTGGGTTTGATTGGGTGTTTTGTGGGTGTTTCTGGGTTAATCGGTGTTTTGTGGGTGTTTCTGGGTGAATGGGTGTTTTGTGGGTGTTTCTGGGTGAATGGGTGTTTTGTGGGTGTTTCTGGGTTAATCGGTGTTTTGTGGGTGTTTTGGGTGTGTTTCTGGGTGAATGGGTGTTTTTTGGGTGTTTCTGGGTGAATGGGTGTTTTTTGGGTGTTTCTGGGTAAATGGGTGTTTTGTGGGTGTTTCTGGGTGAATGGGTGTTTTGTGGGTTTTTCTGGGTGAATGGGTGTTTTGTGGGTGTTTCTGGGTGAATGGGTGTTGGGTCTGGGTGTTTTGGGTGTGCCTGAGTGGATGGGTGTGAATGTTGTGGGTGTTTCTGGGTGGGTGTTGAGAGTGTGTTTGGGTTAATGGGAGGGTGTTGTGGAAGTTTCTGGGTGAAAACAGAAACTGCTGTGATTGTATTTTTTTTTTGTATTTTGCAATTTCCTCGTTGGGGGGGATGAAAAGTTACGTGTTGCACTCGAGTGCAAAGATTTTTCACCTTGTGCTCTTTTGATTCCCTCGCTATCGCTCAGGATTCTTATTTTTGAATCACTCGCTACGCTCGTGATTCAATTTTAGAATCCTTCGCTAGCTCGGTCATCAAAATTGAGCACGCGGTTAAAAAACAACTTTGCACTCACGTACAACAAATAACTATTATTTGTGCGCTGTTGCATTTAATTTTAATCTTTATGTCGAGTGTTTTAGGTAAGTGTGTAGTGCAAGCACTACTTTAGAAATAAAACTATATTTCTCCATGTGACCAATGCCGCCGTAAAGTTATCGAAAGCTAGCGTCGCGTCGGGTTAAATATACTCGCGTCTATAGGTATACATACAAGTATCGCTAAAACAATTATAGCAATGACCTGATTATTGCAATCATAACAACTCAAATTAGTTTCGTTAAATTTGTAAACATAGATAAAGTTTAGCCCATATTTGTGTGTCTTTTATTGATATTCTTCTACTATACATACAACAGTATATACTTTTCCGAAGTGACGAGAAATGACTCCACTACTACGGGATTTTTTTAAAAATGCGTTTAAAATTTAAATACGCGGAAAAACCGTGATAACAAGATCTGAAGTTGATGTGGACTTTAGATTCTTGTCACAATAATAAGTTATTCTGTAAAAATACTACGGTTGCATCATAATCTTTTTGATTAATATCGTCCATCACACTGGAAAGGTCCCAGTGATAAACTGATATATAGAAAAGTGATAAAAAGGACTATGTCGAGAGAACGGAGGGAGTGTTTTGGAATACAAATCACTCCCTCATATACACAAGACAACAGCACATACTACACAAGGTCATGGCTTAGGTTTTACAGCCAGCCCTGCCTGACACCAACCCACTTTTGGTATGTCATTGTTGGTTGGTGGTTTGGCCTCCACCATTCGGGTGCCCCAAGGTGCTAATGTGTCTACACCATCTAATCTACCTTAGTCGACTTTTACGACACCCCTGGGGTGAGTTGAACCTGGCAAATTTTACGTAATTTAACTTTTTTCCCTCCCAAACCACCATGGTTGGCTCAAGGTCTTCCCTTAGGTTTTAAGGCCTGAATGGTATGCTGTTGTTGGTGGTTTCCCTTCGTCATTCGAATATCAGGGGTGAGTCGGGCCACATTCTACGTTATTTGTCAAGCAAAATGCTATAAGGCAGTAATTTGCACTAACCACCAGCAGAAAACTCAAGTACAAAATAGAGCTCTCTGCTTACTCCAATAAGGAAGTGGCGAGGCACAATGCCAATTGAATATCACTCTTAAGAACTAGGTTCGCGGTGTGCGAACTCCCTTGTGAAACTTATTTGTATAGCGAGTGATTGCACGGGATATTCTTTGTATTCGAGTTAGCAGTCACTGCTATAAGCAGTAGTTAGGCTGACTAGGATTTAATGGAAATATAAACGACGGTGTCAGATTACGTGATGCGTCCTATTGCTTGGTCCAGAAAGATCCAAACGAAGAATTTATTGTCCGTAATGCAAGTTTATATCTAGACGCTGCGATTGCGTAAATTAAGCACTGTTCGCTATCGCCGGTCATTGGATGGGTGACCAAAATATATTATCGCGCCTGCGTACTTTGAAAGCCACCTTAAACGGGTGGTTCCGGCTGCATCCGCAGTCGTTAATACTCACCAATCCGCACTGGGCCAGCGTAGTGGGTGATGGCCCATTCTCCTTATATTTTGCCATCCATAGTGAAGGCCTGTGCCCTAATAGTGATGATGAATACAAGCTCATATATCACGGAAGTAGAATAGTGGCAAAATATCAGTCATCAGCTCAAATCTGAATTTAATCATAATCAACAACCTATTAATGTCTCACTAGATGGATGGAAAGTTATAAGAAAGTTAATGAAAGGAACCGCTAATTGGACATAGTTAAGCAGAAAGGGACAACAAGATATGACACCGATCTAAGTTAATGATTAAGTTACTGTCATTATCATGTCCCCACTTCTGGAAAACGCCATTTCTGTGGATTGAAATGAGAGACATAAAGTTAACAGCGGTTAGAAAAAGTTCGAAAAATCACTGTCTTGATACGGGAAACGAACCCGCATCCTCTGCAATCCGGCCAATGCCTATACCACTATAGTGCTATTTACCACGAAATTTGTAGAACTTTTTCTAACCAAAATTTGTTTGTACTAATTATTCAAACATTTATATAATGTTCAAATTAAAATATTAGAGGAGAGATACAGATAAAAAAGTAAGACTGGTCATTGGAGGGTGAGCAAATAAATATTTGAAAGAAAGCTTCGGAAGGTAAGAAAGCTTCACAGTCTACATCATCATTATCAACATGACAGCCGAAACAGGCCCACTGTTAGGCTTCCCCAATCTCCAAACGTTATCGAATACTTCCACGTATACATCTAGCCATGATTTCCAAAGTATTCAATTAATTCGTCAATAGCATTGAAATAAAAATACCCAAAATAAAACCACGGCATTCTCGCACCTATATTCTACGTCAAGACGCAATATGACATGATTTAAGGATTAACGATTGTAGTACCATTTCTCCCACACAATAAAATTGCAAAAAAATATCTCCCTGAAACTCCAGTCAATGCTGCCGCTACTGTTTAAAGTCTTCCAAAGTTCGACGGTTTTGTGTAGCCTGCCCGAAACTGTCTAATTTTTCCAATCGATTTTCAACCATAATTCGTTGTAGGTGAAGCAGAAAATCGATTGAGAAAGTTGAATTATGTGCTAGCTTGATGTGCTGTTGGCTGTACTAATCAAGCAAAATTAAACACTAACGTCTGACCCGGTTCTGCTTCAGGCAAGAGATCTCAAAACCACCGCTAGCTCAAAAGAAAACAACGCCCACAATAAAAGCCCACAGCTGTCCCTATTCGACACGCGGCATTGGAAAGAGACCGCGGCTACTTATCATGATAATAGCGATCTTGCGGAGTCGAAACAATTACTCGACATTTTCCCACGGAGTAATGAACAATCGAAAATATGCCATTGTACACGCTCAGCTAGGCTTATAGCCGAACACCTGTATATTACGAACGTGGCCTAAGCGCGGTGCCAAGATGGGATGTGCTGGTGACATATGTATATGTTACCGGCAATGTGTATAATTCAACTATTCTATATAATACCTAGGCAATGTATAGAATACAGGGATATCTTGGCAATGTATGTAATATTATGTACTTTATTGTCGATTACATACTTTACCAGGGTAATGTATACAACTCCTAGGGATTGTATAGACTTCCTCTTATGCCACTGGCAATGTGTAAAATAAATAGATCTCGGTCTATATTTTGTAAGTAAATTATGAAAATAGAGATTTAATCAAATCCCTAAGGAATGTGATGAAATCCCTGCAGACGTTACAATAACTATTAGATTCTATATAAGCACAACTTACTGGAACTCGCCGGCCGCTGCCGCGACACGCTCGCTTCGCTCGCTCGGTTCGTGCTGGTCGTTGGTTCATGTACAAACCTAACCTAACCAACTTACTGACTCATGTCGGTAAATAGTAAGATTTACAACAATTCCAGATATTTTTTGCACGCATAAACCTTCATTGCTCTCGTGTTTTACATTATATTACCGGCTGCACATTCGGTATTGTATAGAATACCTAGGGAAAGTATAAAATAAATAATATTTCATACATTACCTGCACGTTTTAGGTATTCTATACATTACCTAGGTATTGTATATAATACCAGGTTAAAGACATTGCCGGTGACATATAAACTCATCAATTTTATCCGAGGATATTTATTGACTTCTTGATGTTGTATCGGCGATCATTCTAAAAATACAGACGATTTCTATACAATTTATTCAATGTTATTATGATGACCACAATAAGGTATTGAAAAACTGCAAACAATATGTCAGTATTGTAACAATTCTCCCTGCCCTGTCTATCTGGGGTCGGCGCAGTTTCCTCTTCCATTCATATCGCTCAGACGTCATCAAGCCATCCACTCCCGTTTGATTCATAAATCATCATACCAGAAAGGTGCTAGCGATGAATGAATGAAGAAAGAGATGAAACAGAACATGTCGAGAGACTGATGAACGAAGAGTGATTGGGATGACAACATTTCAATCCATACTGCTCATTGTTTTGGCTTAAGTTTTACAGCAGGCCGCCTGCCTGACACCAACCCTCTTTGGATAAGCTATTGTTGGTGGTTTGCCCCAAGGTGCTTATTGGTATTGGTAATATTTACCGTCTTTTTGACATGTGACATTGCAGGTAAGTACAAAGTAAATATTGCACCAGATACAATTACATCTCCCCAATGACATAAACCGAAACCTACTGATGGTTATAAACCGTCAAATAGACAACACACACTTCTCCTTGCCCTGTTCCCAGTCTATCTTTGGTCGGCGCAGTATGTTTCCTCTTCCATTCATATCGGTCAGACGTCATCAAGCCATTCACTCCCTTTTGATTCATATCATTCATCACACCGTAAAGGTGCTAGTGATGCATGAATGTATAGAAAAGAGACGAAACAGACCATGCCGAGAGACCGATGAAAGGCGAGAGTGATTGGAATGACAACACTTCAATCCATACAGCTCAAAGTTTTGGCTTAGGTTTTACAGCCAACCGCCTAGCTTAACAATAACCCTCTTTGGGTATGCTGTTGTTGGTGGTTTGCCCTCCACCATTCGGGTGCCCCAAGGTGCTTATTGGTCGACACCGGGCAATCTCCCTTAGTCGAGTTTTACGACACCCATGGGATGAGTGGGGGCTGGCCTTTTCTACGTTATTTGTTCGCTTCCAGGCCAGCATAGAAGACAATTAGGAAACAACACACAATAGCGTAAATAAGCTAACGACAGAGGGCACCATCCGTCACGGCTCGTTAACTGGCATTACAATATGTTGGACACCGTATTGTCTCTTCAGAATAGTTGGTAGGAATTATAAGAGGAGCTCGATAGGCCGTGTGGTGACGGCAGAGCAGAAAACAATTGTCACCGCCCCCAATCCCTACCGTAGGTGTCGTACAATGCGACTAAGGGTTACCAAACAGTGATTTATAAGGAATGGGCAGCAGCATTCCTCTCATACCACCTAGCAATATACTGGGATTTATGTGCCCGATATATGGCAATAGCTTCGCCACCAGTAACATGGGACCTAACTTAATTGGCGAAAATTGGGTGTTAATTTTCCTCTGCCTATGGGTCTTGGATACAGGCGTGCCACAGCGGTAGCCACAGCGGTATCAAACAAACATCAAGTTTGTTTGATACCGCTGTGGCTAAGCGCGCTCAGCCTTCGATTGCGAAAACTAAGCAATGTTCGCTAAGGCTGGTCATTGGAGCTAAAATTTATTGTCTCGAGCTCCTCCGTGCTTCGGAAGGCACGTTAAGCAATAGGTACATTCGTTAAAAATATATTTTTGATGATACTTAAAATAAATATTCGAATGCTATTCGTTGGGCTTGTTAATATTCAATTCGCATCCAAAGCGGCACAGGTGTCATGCCTGAAGTGTCATTGTACCGTTAAGTGTTACAACAAAATTCTTTGATTGTCAATTGTCAAAAAGCGTCCATCAGGCTCATGTGACCCGCTGAGTCAGGTCCCTGCGACCTTCACTTACTTGATTACGAGGTTGAATAGACCTGTGCTCCTAGTCAACTGTAATCGCGTCACAATTAAAGAGCACCGACCTAACCTTGCAAGCCGATTGCAATCATCTTAGTCTACCAGTCACTCTCACTCATTAGGTATGATAGCAACGTTTGAGAGAGATGGCAAAACAAAACCGATTCCAATTAATTTAAAGAGTAGCCCCTCAGTGTAGAGTAGCCCCTCAGTGTAGTTTAGGTTTGATAACATCCGTAATTGAACCAAACAATTCAATATTAATTTAGAACGAATCATATTTGTACCGAGAAATCGAGAGCGAAATAATAACGTAGAATGTGTCAGCCCTGACTCTAGGGGTGTCATAATAATTGTCTAAGGGACGAACTTACCAATAACCAAACCTTGTGACATAATGTTACAAATACCAAATCACCAACAACAACAGACCCAATATTGGTGTCAGGCAGGCGCCTGTAAAATCTAAGCTTAAACCTAGAGCATTATTGATTGGTACGTTGTTATCCCAGTCACTATCTTCGGTGATCGAAATCTCTCGACATGGTCTTTACTATGAAAAAGGGAGTGAGTGGAAAGCTTGATGATGTCTGACCGATATGAAGGAGAACGGAAACATAATGGAGAGGAGCTCACTAGCGCAGTGGCATAGGGCTCTTGGCCTGCGATTGTGTAAACTAAAGCAATGTTCCCTAAGGCCGGTCATTGGATGGGTGACCAAACATTTATTATCTCGAGTTCCTACGTGCTTCGAAAGTCACGTTAAGCGTTGATCCCGACAGCATTTGCAGTCGTAAATACCCACCAATGTACTGGGCCAGCGTGGTGCGTTATGGCCCATTCTCCCTATAATCTTCCATCCGTAGAGAAGGCATGCCCAGCAGTGAGGACATTAAAGGGCTGATGATAGTGATGCGCAAAGCAATTTTTCGCTTCTACAATTCACTAACTAATATTCTACCTACGCGTTGGATTGGCCACAGAATACATTACATTGTCAGCCGACAAAAGAACATCATGTGGCACAATAGATAAGCCTGCCAAAGAGCTGACTGTTAAACGCGTACATTCTATCTGTCATTCAAGGGTTATTCACACCGTGCGATACGTACGACGCGGCGATAATATTTTAACGGAGGTTATAGAATTACGTTCGAGCTTTGCGATACGAAGGCAACGTCGGAAGGATTGAAAATGGCGGGCGTAAAACAAATGTAACTTTCTTCTTGTTCGGACATTAATGTTGTTGAGATGGCTTTTACAAAGAAAAAGGTAGCAAGAGCCTACCTATACTAGCCGCAAGCCTAGCCTAGCCGAAGTGACAATGGATGCATTGTGTGAAAGATATAAATATGAGGTATTTATGATACCATGCTGAGCTCACGTCTGATAGTGGAAAAGAAAGACATGTTGCGATAACTCTACTTTTATTAGTATAAGTAATAATAAAATATAAGTAATATGTATAAGTAATAAGAATGTTAGAAAAAACGTTACAAAAAATAGACGCCAGAAAATTATCTTTCGCAATCCGGGCGGCTGCCTATGCAATAAACCGCCCACACTGCGATGGGCACGGGTTCAATTCCCGCATGAGGAGAATTATTTTTCGAAACGTTCTCTTTTTAACTTTTGAATGTAAGAATACTGCCTAATAACAATCTGTATACTCAGGTACTCACATAATCAGTAGCACTAGTGGAGTAAATCTAGTATTATTTATTATCCTCTACGAGTAAATCGCTACAATGTTTTTTAACGGTCTATAGTTTAGATTAGCTGGGCCTTAACCGCACTGGCCTATATTACAGTACATTATTTTGTTTTCTATTCGTTGGAATAGATTAGTCACTTTGTCTATAGGGGCAGGTCTGGCGTAGGTAGAGATCAAAGCCAACACGTCAACAACGTAGAGTGTAAACGACACACGGACCAAGTAGATAATAGCGCCGTATTATCCCATAAAATTGACGGGACAGCTATTGTGAGCGGTGTGCAGTGTCCACTGATATTGCAATTGACACACTGGGCCCTGGATAACAGATGAGCTGTGGCCCTAGCCAAGTGGCCAAACAATTTGAACGCATAGAAAAATGTATGAAACTGAGGTATTGCAGGGAAAACAATACGAATTCTGTGCATTTGAATAGGAAAGCCATACTTTGCTACGCCCTGCCCTGGGCGTGTTATACATATACGTCTTTATACGTCATGGACCTTTCACGTCATAGGTTGCCAGGTGTAGACCAATAGGCACCTCGGGGCGCCCGAATGGTGCAAGGCAAACCACCAGCAACAGCTTACCCAAAGAGGTGTCAGGCAGGCGGCTGTAAAACCTAAGCCAAAACCTTGAGCAGTATGGATTGGAATGTTTGTATTCCAATCACTCTTTCCGTTCATCGGTCTCTCGACATGGTCCATTGCGTCTTTTCTTATACATTCATTCATCACTTGCACCTTTCCAGTGTGGTAGATAATATGTATTAAAAGGCAGTAAGAGAGATAACACGAGATAACCTGGGAACGTTATGATTTTGATTTTGAACCCTTTTGATTCATATCATCCATTACACCCTAAAGGTGTTAGTGATGAATGAATGTATAGAAAAGAGACGGAGCGGACCATGTTGAGAGACCGATGAACGAAGAGAGTGATTAGAATGCCAATCCATACTGCTCAAGGTTTTGGCTTAGGTTTTACAGCCGGCCGCCTGCCTGACACCAACCCTCTTTGGGAATGCTGTGGTGGTAGTTTGCCCTCCACCATTCGGGTGCCCCAAGGTGCACATCTACACCGGGCAATCTCCCCTGTACGACACCCGTGGGATGAGTCGGGGCTGGCACATTCTACGTTATTTGTTCGCTTCCAGGCCAGCATAGAAGAACGGCACGCAATAGAACATTAGAATTAAATAGCACCCCTGCTCCCCTCAGCTATCCTTCAATAGCCACAAGTAGATGATTGACCGGTCGCCAATGAAATCTCCGTGAATCGTGTCAAGGAAGGTACTAGCGATCCAGCCCTAATGGGCGCACAATGGGAGAATAATTGGACTGTATATTGGACAGCGCTAGCGCAGCGGCATAGCGCGCTTGGCCTGCGATTGAGTCAACTAAGCAATGTCGCTAAAACAGGTCATTGGATGGGTGACCAAAAATTTATCATCTCGAGTTCCTCCGTGCTTCGGAAGGCACACTAAACCGTTGGTCCCGACTTCTGCAATCGTTAATACCCACTAACCCGCACTGGGCCAGCGTGGCTTATGTGGCACAATCTCCCTATATTCTTCCATCCATAGGGAAGACCTGTACCCCAGCAGCTGGGACAATAAAAAGGCTGGTGATGATGATGATGATGTTATATTGGACGGCCGGCTTGGTCGAATGCTCAAATCGCTGGGTATTGGCCAAGCGGTCCCGGATTCGAATCCTGGTAGGGGAAAAATTTGTGATGAACACAAATATGTTGTTTCCGAGTCATGATTGTGTAGTTTAATTTCAACATTTATAATATACATAATTATTATGATTATAAAAATAAGTCCGTCATCTGGTATCCACACAAGGGTTTTAGGCTACTTACTTTGGGCTAGATGACAGGTGTAAGGGTATATTTTTTTTAATTTTTTTTTAATTAACCTATATAAGATCCCACTGCTGGGCAAAGGCCTCCTCTGCAGCCCTCCATCTCGAGCGATCCCGAGCCAAAAAAATATCTTTATAAAATACAAAAAATATGTGTCGATGCAGTACAGTTATTTAAAGTTGAATCTGCGTATCAGATAGCCGCGTAGCGCAGATGGCTTAGTCTCTTCGGAACGGAGTGAAACACAGCATCATTGCAGATAGCGGACATGTATAGCGGCCTCTAAAAGTTGTGCGACAACGAACCGACAGATTGTAGTATTTTGTAATGTGAAAATATACATTATTTTACTGTAGAAAATGGAAGATAATAATACACGAAAAGTATTTATAGAACGAGAAAAAAACACAATGACGACAAAAGAGTTCGCTACACAGCTCACGGAAAACATAATAATTATACATACATACACACAATCACGCCTATATCCCCGAAGGGGTAGGCAGAGGTGAACTAGCACCCACGATTCGCCAATTATGTTACGTCCCATGTAATAGGTGGCGAGCCTATTGCCAGTTATCGGGCACAAAAGTCGCAGTACATTGCTAGGTGGTATAAGAGGAACGCTGCTGCCCATTCCTCATCACTGATTTATCCTTAGTCGCCTTGTACGACACCCACGGGAGAGATTTGGGGTGATGACAATTGTATTCTACTCTGCCGTCACCACACGGCCTATAATAATTATGTATAAAATAATAATGTTTGACAGGAAAGCACTTTATATGGGAAAATGAAATTATTGTTTGTACTATTTTTCTTCGCAATGTTTTCCATATTTTCTCACCTTTTATGCCTGACCCAAGATTAAATCTGTTTAGCCGTTTTCAAGTTTAGGCGAGACAAGCCAACAGCAATTCATTTTTAAAACACGCCTACTTATATATCCACGAAAGGGTAGGCAGAGGTGAATTAACACCCACGTTTCGTCAATTATGTTAGGTCAGTGGCGAGCTTATTGTCATTCAGAACACGTAATTTCCAGTATATTGCTGGTAGTATATGTGGTTATAATAATATGCTACGCATTCCTTATCACAGTTTTAATCCTTAGTCGCCTTGTACGACACCCGCGGGAGATATTGCAATTGAATTGAGTGTAGTATGAGTGAAGACAATATGTAATTGTAGTATGCTCTGCCGTCACCACACGGAAAACATGTATAAAAAAATCAGCAAACCTAAAAGATCATTTGCAATTGCAAACACTTATTTAAAAAACCGATTTGACGTCACTGATACCTCTTACCGAGTTTCGCGCCATTTAATATTATACGCATTAAATCTAAAATACAAATACGTAAGTGATCATCTCCACGCCCTGTAGCACCGTAGCTCGGGACGTGGACAAAATCTCCTCGCGGGGAAAATAACATATTTTCCTCTCGCTCCAACTCCCGCTGAATTCCGTGACAAAAAACTGTCAAGTGGTGGAGAGAGTTTTTGTGCACGCTCCGTGCCAGGCTATCTGGTCCCAGTTTATCTGGGGTCGACACAGTATGTTTCCTCTTTCAATAATATCGTTCAGAAGCCTTCAAGCCATCCATTACCTTTTGAATCATATCACCCATCTCACCGGTGCTACTGATGAATAAAGTGTATAGAAAAGTGACGCAGCTGATCGAGGCGAGATACCGATGAATGGAAAAGATATTACGATGGCAACACTCCAATACATAATGCTCAAGGTTTCGGCTTACTCCTAAATACCCAATTGCAATGTTTTTAAAAACAATTTATATAAATAACATAAAGTTTATTCATGTAATGTATCATTACATACATTCATGAAACGTAAAAATTGTATACAATTCGTTTGACATTGGAAATGTCAAAAGTTTTCCAATAGTTAAAGCTACGGCATCCATTCGTAATTCAAACTACCCTTGCTCTGAGAATAACGGACAAGAAACTCCGCAATTTTTGATTCTCCCTTTACATGTGTAACATTGGGGTAATGAAAGATGTTATTAACTTTAAAAATATAAACCCTAGTCTAATTTTAATATTTTTTGAATATGTTGTAAATTAAATATAAGTTTTTATTTCTACAAAATAAAATTGCTTACGACAAAAGTTGTCGACATCGAAATTACTTTATTTTTGACATAAAAACTTCCTCGAGCATTACATTTATTTTTTTAATTTAACTAAACTGAGATAACTAAAAAGAAAAACTTACAGACTTAGATTAGAATGTACTGAATCTAAAAAGACCAAAACTTTCTCATTTTGTAAAGTTTTCGGGAAGTGAAAACTTTATCGCTCGAGACAAGTATTTAAAAAGGAAATGTAGGCAAATGTAGGCATTACTCGCCGCATATCGGCACTTCACAGTCCTCATAAAGAGAAAAACTACATTCAATGCCTATTGACATCCTTCGTTGAGTACAACATCTAGATGATACACTATTGACTGTAATCATAGCTTAAGTTTAGTTAAATTTAATAATTGAGCAATGGCATATGGCTACACTAGCCACACCACCAGCTGTTAAGCCTGCTATACACGGGTAGAGTAAATAGTAGAGTCAACTAGAATACTGGTCTAACAGTTACAAGTACTTTACCAGTTTTAGTAGAGTGACTGTCTACTACTACAAATTTACATTTTGTTAGTAGAGTAACGTCTGAAGGGGACACCATCAAGTGTTGCCGATTTGGCATTTTTTATGCTAAGTTTAGCATTTTTTCTTACGTTTAGCACATATTTTTAACAGTTAGCATATGGGCTTAGGCTTTGTTTTGTTTTTTTTTTAATGTTTGAACGTTGTTTATTCATATTTTTATTTTGTACCTTATTATATTGACGCTGCTCTACTCTATCAATTTTTAGTACTCTACTCTACCAATACTGACTACATCAATATAGTGGCATAGTTAGTACTACACCGCGCTACTATACCGTATGATCTACCCGTGTACAACAGGCTTTAAGTTGGTAGAATAATCTTCGGTCAGATGGGCCATCGCAAATTATACTTCAATTATTCGCAAGACTAAAATTTATGTATTGACGTCTGTATTGTAAGTATAAAATTATTTGACGTGTTGGTGGTAGAGCAGAATACAATTGTCAACAGCCCCAATCTTTCCTGTGGGTGTCGTACAAGATGACTTAAGTGGGGGATTCGCTACACGGACATGCCCGCGGGCATGCCTGCAGACATGCCTGCCGGACTTCGCTTCTATTATATCTGAGCAATATTTGCCTAGTGTAGGACTGTCACAGCCAGTCTTTAAACGAGGTTTCGCGCGGGCATGTCCGTGTGCACTACACGGACATGCCCGCGGGCATGCCTGCAGACATGCCTGCCGGACTTCGCTTCTATTATATCTGAGCAATATTTGCCTAGTGTAGGACTGCCACAGCCAGTCTTTAAACGAGGTTTCGCGCGGGCATGTCCGTGTAGTGCATTCCCCGCTTTGGGGTAAAAACAGTGATGATTAATGGGCAGCAGCGTTCTTGTTATACCACGTAGTAATGACATAATAATAATAATATGTAGGTATTACAATTTACATGAGACGTGTACAATATACACGCTTAGCCTCCTATAACACGTACACCCACCACCCTTTAAAAGCTGGTAAATGCTGTAAAGGCTTTCGGTCAACAGCCTAGATCCATAAAAATCTATTTATAAAAGAGCTTTGCAACCGAAATAGCTTGTAAGATAACATGAACCAGTTATGGAAAAAAACAGTACATCAGTTCTCTATGTAGGGAAGAGTAGCGATAATGGGCCAAAGCCCACCACGTTGCATATAAGTGCGCTTTAATCTGTAGTTGCAACCAACTAACGGCTTAATGTGCCTTTCGAAGCACGAATGAACCCGAGATTATACAAAAATATTTGGTCCCCCATCCAAAAACCGACGGTAGCAAACATTGCTTAGTTTACGCAACCGCAGGCCGAGCGCTCTCGCTACTGCGTCTATAATAAAAGTAAGAATCAAAAAGTGAAACCAAAATTAAAAAAAATAATTAACACCGTATTGCCAAGCCGCATCAGCCATTATCTTAAATGGTTTTCTCATTTTGTGTTTAACCAAACACATTCACACTCACACACACAATAACACAATGAGAGAACGTTGAAAACATAAAAAGAAACATTTGCAGAAACACGACCTATACATACATAGCTATGCAAAATTAAATGGCCATTAGGCATTAAAATAACATTAATATGATACCGAATTCATATTTAGTAAAATAATAACAAAACCGGTAACTCCACCTCCTATAAGGAAGAAGTTTTATTTTTCTGTGTCATTTGAAAATGGAATTCCGCCGTTTCCACTTACCCCAGGAAAAGGTCCATGCGAAAAGTTCTTATACCACGGCTAAGGAGTTTCGATAGAAACTTTTAGTCTAAAGGAAAAACTTAAAAATAAATACACAGAGAATATTGTATAGAACAGGTTTCTACTTACTCAAAGGCGACAGGTCGTCGATTAAATCCATGTTAAAGTTAGTGTGCTTGCATTTGTTTTCACTTTGTATGGCCGTTTGAGTATGTCATCCATTTCTTTTTAAGTGTATTTCGTTTTGTCATCCGATCTCGGGCGAAACATGTTGGGTTTAGTGTCACAGCTCACTCATTTTCCGCGTTTCTGTCTGTCCGCACAGGTATTGCTAGCTAACACTGCACTATTCACTAATGGACAGCGCACTATCCAACTGTACTTAAGTACTTTTAAAGCTAAACGGGGGATTTTCAACAAAAGTCAAAATATGTTGTCGTGTAAATACACGATTAAAAAAATGCAGGGTTCTCGGAACGCTCCGTGCACAGATACACTGACTGGTCAACCTAACGTCACCGAGTGAGTATACTAAACAGGTTTCTGGGAGAAAAAATATTCTCTCTATCGTACCACGTGATAGCATTGATTACTGGGCATGGCAGTTAGGTGAGCTGCCAACAGATGGCGTTGGGGGCGCTCGCGGCACATTTGCAATTAAAAAATATCTTCAATAGTTTTTCACATGTAACTAACCATGAAGTATTGTTAATTTTTATGTTGATTAAATCGCGATGTAATGTAACGAATATAAATTATTATTGACATAATGTTGCGTGTTGGATAATTTTCAATCACATAATTATAGTGACTCCACATTCAACTGTTTTCAGTTTTATTAGTCATAGATATTAGTATATTGGTATTTTTATGTCAATGGCAATTTTTTATTTTTATAGCCTCTACGGAAAATTATACGCAACATACAGCCGCAACAGTAATTGTAGAGTCCAAGAGAAATATAAATATTTTTTTTTATTTACAATAATTGGAACTGCAATTATCCGAGTCCGGCTGAGAGTGAAAGATAGAAAGTGACTAAAGATGTTCTTCAGTGTATTAACACTTCTTAAATACAAAAATGATACAACTCACTACGGTATTCCTGCAATATTGAGTCTAACTGTCCGTATTATAGAACACAGAATTTTCCTGAGTATTATTTTAGTTATCGAATTAATTTACCTCCGCGGCCTACCCGGGATAAATAGGCGTATTATAAGTATGTCTTTATTGTATGAGCCATTTGTAATGAATTATGTGCAATTACAATCTTTCAGTGAATATGTTAAATCTTGCGTATTTTTTAATTGAAAGTCAGACTTTCTTTCTGTTTCACTGCAACAGTAATGTTACTAGCAGTCAAATAAGACGGACTTCCAGGTAGGTCAGCGAAAAAATAACGTAGAAGGTGCCAGCTCCGACTTTCACCACTCCCCGTAGCACGGGACGTAGAGAAAATCTCCTCGGGGAAAAGAAACTAATTTCCTCTCGCTCGAACTCCCACTAAATCCCGAGATAAAACACTGTCAAGTGGTGGAGAAAGATTTAGTTTACGTCCCGTGCTAGGCCTACCTGAGTGTCGCTAAAGCACCTTAGGGTCCTTGGGGCACTCGAATGGTGAATCGAATACCACCAACAACAGCATACCCAAGGTGGGTGTCAGGCAGGTTGCTGTGAAACCTTTTTTTTTTTTGCCAGGGTTAAAATGCAGTTAGCATCCCCTCGCAGCGGCGGGAACTCCGCCTTGTAGGGTATGTGCGACTCGAGGGAATAGGTGCCCTTCCATACGCCACTAAACGTCCCCTGGGTGATACACCTTGAACGCGTTGATGGGGGCCTAGGACATGACCGAGGTTTCCCATCCATTGATCCCCCATCGCATTGCCCGCTAAAGGCGGGCAACGCGATGGGCCCTCCTCAAACCTACCGCCGCAGCACCCGTATCACATGTTTCCGGCTCAGCGGACGAACTTTTACTCCTCAAACGGGCAAGCCCGGAGATAACCCTCCCCACCTATGCACACAGCCGTCGGACAAACGCCCCGACACGGCTCCACGCACGGCTCCAACAGTGGCGCCAGAAGGGTAAACTTGGCGCTAAATTTACGCTTTGGCCCCCTACCAAAGGCGAACCATCCGAGCGCCGCGAATACCACCGACGGTGAGCCGACTCCGTGTAGGCACCAGGCTCTCGCATCGACCAGCCAGCCCGACCCTTCCGGTGCCACAATTTGCCAGCCGGGGACAGCCACTAGTTGCCCTACACCCCCGTCCTCTGGTAACAGAGGGACGGGAGGTGGCCCTCCTCCCCCCTGTAGGCCTCACAAGAGGCCTCCTCCCTCACACGCCGCCGGACAAACGCCCCGACGCGACACGACGTGTGGCACACACGTCTCCAACAGTGGTGACAAAAGGGGCCCGGATGAAACTCAGCGTCAAAATTATGACTATGGTCTACGCATTGCCCCCCTCCGAAGGCCGTGGCCATCCCGTGTCTTAGGTGGGAGATCCAACGCACCAGTGAGGGCACCAGAGTCTGCACCGACCAGCCAACGCTGCATCTTCCGGCACCACCATTGGAGACCACCTACGACCATCCGGCCGTCTGGTTCGAAAGTCAGACCAGACGTTGCCCAGGATGCACCACGTAGAGGTCTCAGAACTTCGCACCCCAGGTTGCTGTGAAACCTAAGCCAACACCTTTAGCAGTATAAATAGTATTTAAGTACAAGTCCGTTGGAAGAGATTTCTATTAGAAATAAACCACACCTTTTGTACTATTTATAAATTGATATTTTTTGTAATTTTCGTGTACAATAAATGAATAAATAAAATAAATAAATTTTAATGTTGTTATTCCAATCACTATCTCCTTATATTATCAGTTATACTTTTCTACACCAGAAAATCACCAAAAAAAATCATCACTAGCTTTCTGGAGTGATGGATAATATAAATCAAAGGGATTCTATAAGACTTCTGAGCAATACGAATGGAAGAGCAAACATATTGTGCCGACATATAGCAAACATATTGTGCATGATTTACAATTGTGGTTAGTTTTTGACATAACTACTAACGATAATGAGGAAATCTAAGGGAAACCCACCTTTTTAGTGTCTTAAACTTAATAATACATATGATGAATCAATTAAATCTCGTCCAGTATTTACAGATTCCCTCAGGTGAGGTCCTTTGCGCAATTTCAGGCTTCAACCAGCCTAGTTTTTTTTTTATTTATCTCTCCCAAAATGTCTTCATTCGGTTAGCGCCTGCTTTAATGAATATAGCAATGTTGTTGTACTGTAGTATTGTTGTTCATTATTTATAACTGAAACATCAAAATAGGCGTTTACATAAACAAATCGACTTTGTTTATTGTTTATTTTATTATCAGTTGCATTATTCTACCAATACAAGTACGTACTATCGTCTGATGTAGGTAATTAAAGGAAAATAATATTCTTATAATTAACAACGTTGCAAGAAGACCCTGTGCGCAGTTTCAATAATCTTCCGTCTCTTTTCCATTCTTCGTTTATTTTTTTTCCTTACTTCTCTTTTTCATTTTACGACATCCTAGATTAAGCCACTATATCGTGAATAGTGATCGATAGGAAATGCTGTAGGTCTAGAACGGGTCGTGGACAAAATCTCGCCCCACCACTTGACAGTGTTTTGTCTCAGGATTTAGTGTAAGTTAGAGGGAGAGGAAAATATTTTCATTTCGCCGAGGGGACTTTGTCCACGTCCCGTGCTACGGGGAGGTTCAGATTTGTTGCTGGAGGAGCACATCAGCTATCACTAGCTTGGCCTGCGATTGCGTAAACCAAGCAATTCCGCTTTGGCCGGTCATCGGATGGGTGACCAAAAATTATAATTTATTATCACGAGTTCCTCCGTGCTTCGGAAGGCACGTTAAGCCGTTGGTCCCGGCTGCATCTGCAGTCGTTAATACCCACCAACCCGCACTGGGCCAGCGTGGTGGGTTATGGCCCAATCTCCCTCTATTCTTCCATCCATAGGGAAGGCCCGTGCCCCAGCAGTGGGGACATTAAAGGGCTGGTGATGATGATGACGATGATGATGCGGCTAACGTATTTGTAGCAGCTAAGACTGTGAAAAGAAAACTTACAGCCTATTCCCAGAGCTACCAAGATACTTCCCGCGGTAGGCTAGGCCTGCGGGATGTGCTTTGTTACATCCATCAGCCACAGTTAGAGACTAACTCGCGGTGTGAGAAACTCGTCTACTAACGTTGCAGACTACCAATGGAAGACTTGTTCCAGTGGCGCGCGTTTCCTCATCTATCTGCCGCACTCAGGAGACGTCAATTAACGTTAATGAGTACTTACATACGAGGGCGGGTCAATGAGTCCGTGACTTTTTGAATTTTTTGAACCTCTTTTTGAACCTCGACAAATCATATTTTTTGGGAAGGGATAAAAAAATTTGAGAAGCGCTGGACAAAATGTATAGAGCTCAAGGGAGACTACGTTGAAAAATAAAATGATTTATTTATCAAAAAATCTGTGTTTTATTCCAAAAGTCACGGACTTATTGACCCGCCCTCGTACATAGATACATAAATCACGCCTATATCCCCTAAGGGGTAGGCAGAGGTGAATTAACACCCACTTATCGCCAATTTAGCTACGTCCCATGTAATAGGTATGCTAGATGGTACAAGAGGAATGCTGCTGCCCATTACTCATTGCTGTCTTTACCCTTAGTCGCCTTGTACGACACCCACGGGAGAGATGGGGGTGGTGACAATGTTGTATTCTAGTCTGCTGTCACCACACGGCTGTGTACTTAATGTCGAAAAATAACAATTCAAAACTCGTCGGTTTAATTAAATATAATTTTACATTAGGTAGCAGTAGTAAGGCTCTAATCTATGTCTTTATTTTGCCAAAAAAAACTATAATTCATTCATTCATTCATAATTATTGACTTTACATACATACACATCAAGTCTATATTATCCTTGAAGGGGTAGGCAGAGGCGAATTACACTCACGTTTCTCCAACTATTTTCAGTCCTATTTATTATTACAATAATGCAGAAAACAAGATAGTACCGGATTATTAGATCACCCACTCAGTCAATCTGAAGAGGACCTTACAATTTGCTTAAACCCTTTCATCAATTATGAATGGATTGGTGAATTTATAATCATAAAAAGTACATAAAATATGAATCATACAGTAGAGTCAGTAGAGTTCGCGTTGTAGCGTCGAAACCGTGACGCAAATCCGTCGCTATGGCAACTGACGCAGTCACTTTTTGACAACAGAAAGCTCTTTGTGGTAAGGTGAGTGTTTGTGATTTTGTGACTTTTTCGTTTTAAGAATGAAATTTCTGTGTATAGCGTTTCATCTTCAAAGCTTTCAATAACCTTAAAAAATCTATAACCTACTCGACATATATGGTAGACAGTATACACTTAGATATTTTTAAACATCATTGGTTAGGTACCTCATATATAATTTCCACGTGGTTGTGGAAACGAGACAGTACCTTAGATGTTAAAATAAAAATGGTTAAACAATTACCCTAAAAACAAGTCTATCCTTAACGTGTGGTGACGGCAGAACAGAATACAATTGACACCACCCCTGATCTCTGTCATGTGTGTTGTACAAGGTAACAGATAAGTAATGGGCAGCAGCGTTTCTCTTATACCACTAAGCAGCTTACTTCGATTTACTTGCTTGCTACCTACCTACACAGCAATGTTCGCTAAGGTTCAATAAATTTTTGGGGACTCTGGATGAGTGATTGATAGATGAATGTCCAAAAAATATTGTCGTGGGTTCCTTTGTAGTTCAGACGGCACTTTAAGTTAAGGTTATAATTGAACAAAAACTTTTTTAGGGTAAGTTCGATTCTGGAGCCGTGTGGTGACGCCAGGTCAGAATACATTTGTCACCACCCCCATCTCTCCCGTGGGTGTCATTCATACTAGGCGACTAAGGGTAGAGACAGCGATGAGCAATGGACAGTAACATTCCTCTGATACCACCTAGCAATATATTGCGAATTATGTGTCCGAGGGATATCAATAGCCTCACCGTCTATGTAACCTATGGGCCTAAGTTCGATTATTTCTGCTTAACTATGTCAATTTACCTTGCAGACAAAGCGTGAAAATCCTTCTCGAAAATGCCGGAACTGATCGAGCAAATGTACTGCTCCCAGCAGATTGTGATCCCGCCAAAATTCCCGTACATCTTAAAGAGATATTGCAAGGGTACGTATTGGAAATATACACTTGTAAAGCCACACTCAAACATAAGCGGTGGCGGGACGGTGGCGGTGGCGAACCCGAACAAACGTTGACCGTGCTGGTTTGAACACATATTATTATTACAAAGATTTTGGGGTTAGAAAAATAATTTCGAAAAATTATGATCTTGAGGCGGGAATCGAACCCGCGTCCGCTGTTATCCGGGCAGGTGCCTGACCGCTCGGCCACCCAAGACACACTTTTCTAACCCCAAAATCTTTGTACTAATTTTTCTAACATTTATATAATGTTAAAATTAAAATCGAATACATATTATTAAGTTACCTACATTACAACCTGCCCGCCATCGCCACTGCTGGCGCTACTGTTTGAGTGAGGCTTAAAGCTACTGGAGGAGCTCGCTATGGCATAGCGCGCTCGGCCTCATCATCATCATCACCAGCCCTTTCAATGTCCCCACTGCTGGGGCTCGGGCCTTCCCTATGGACGGATGAATATAGGAGATTGGGCCATAACCACCACGCAGGCCCAGTGCGGGTTGGTGGGTGTTAACGACTGCAGATGCATCCGGGACCAACTTAACGTGCCTTCCGAAGTACGGAGGAACTCGAGATAATACATTTTTGGTCATCCATCCAATGATCGGCCTTAGCGACATTGCTTAGTTTACCAATCGCAGGCTAAGCGCGCTATGCCAGCCAGCTACCGAGCTCCTCACCCGGCCTGCGATTGCGTAAACTAAGCAATGTCACTAAGGCCGGTCATTGGACGAGTAACCAAAAACTTACTATCTCGAGTTCCTTCAAAGGCCGATTCATTTCATCTTTTGTACTCGTTCCAGCCGCAATCAAGACGCAGCCTTATGATCTACTCCGTTGGTCCTATGAGTATTTCAAGGCTGTGGCAGAACGCCGCCCACCACCTGTAAAGCTGCGGCTGGAGTACCCGATCTTCAGCACCGAGGGAGGTCTCACTAAAGGATGCTTGAAGGTCTTGGCTAATCAGGTATTACATCTATATTGCAATTATAAAGCTGAAAAGTTTGTTTGTACGGTTCAACGAGCTAATCTCAGGAACTACTGACTCAAATTGAAAAATCTTTTAGTGTTGGATAGTCCATTTATTGAAGCCGCGAGCGTCCACTAGTACATAATATAGGCAGGGGGTAGATTTTCGCCAACATGATTGTAGCGTCACATGTAATTGTGGGCGCCTATTGGCATCTATGGAGACGTAAGCCGCAGTGTAGCTGCCGGCACGTAAGGTGAACTAAGATGGCGGTAGTCAGCGCTGGTTTAATTGACAACATTTCAAAAATGACAACCTCCCAAAATAAAAATATCGTTTCTTTATTTTCCAATCCTGACTTCGAAAATAATTTTATTAATTTTTTTATAACTTAATTACAGCGAAAAAAAATAAAATGTAAAAAACATGCGATGACGTCACAGTCGTAGATGTATGAATTAAAACGTTTGCTTTCCTAGATGGAAGAATAAAATGTTATCATAGATATGATAACAGACGTCAGTCATCATCAATTCATCATCATCATCATCATCAAATCAAATCCAATGTCATTAATTGTCATCGTCGAAATTAACATTAATAAAGTAGCAATAAATTGAAATCCTTCATAAACTTAAATTTAAAACGTTTTTTACTTTGAAATTAATTTCAAACATTTCCGATAAAATGTTTTTATTTTTGAAAACGCCCGTTCCAAAATTTTGACAAGTGATCTTTTTATTTTTCGAGTCAAGAGTGATTTTGCCATTCGTCCACGACAGTTACGTTATTTGGCGCTTACGTCTGTTTAGAATGACCGGTATTTCAATCATGATTTTTGTATGAAAACGACGGAATTCAAAAGAAATAAAAAATATGGGTATCTTCAATTTCGGTTTAATTTCATATAACATCATAATAAAGGTATGTTAAAAAAATGAAATGTTTTCAATTGAAGGAAAAGTGTCTGAACTAAATTTTAAACGGGCAGAAGCGGTTGTCCCTACGTTGCTATGGACTATGAACCTCAATTAATATCTGAAAACGTTTTAATGCGCTGCGCATAGGTCAACTTGTGTGCCAGCGGGTATTGTATATTGCTACGTGGTATAAGAGGACCGCCTGTACAGTAGTGGGATACCTACTCGAGGGTTTGGCATGGGTTTTATAGCTGGCCTGACACCAGTCCTCTTTGGGTTTCCATTCGTATCGGTTATCAATGATTGATGACCGATTATTAAATGATTATTATGGCATTCGATGTTTTAGCTATCTCCGATGGCGGACATACCACTGGCGATCCTCAAGTCGGCGTGGAGAGGGTTCTGCCTGGACCACATGGAGTTGAGACGGGTGCTGTGTCTATGCGAGGTCTATATGAGGGCAGACTCCGTGCCTTTCCTGCATTTCGTAGCGGTAGCTGGGGGCCTATTGACGAAGGTAATCAATAGTCACAAAGAAAATTGTGGTTAAAAATGAAAAATTATGAGTTGTCTTGATGCGGCTTCGATTTCCGCAAAGTTTAGAGAAATTTCGGCAAGTTAATTGACGTCGTGGTTGGCTAACTCCCGAATACAGAAACGCTAATCAAATTTGGGGCACTGCCCAAAAATTTAAGTGGACATTACCTGTCAGAATTTCTGCGGAAAAACGTAAATTTTGACAACATTTAAATGTTAAGCAAGACTCAAACTTTGATTATTGTTTCTGTATTCGGGGGTAAGTGGTATAGAAAATTAGGAATCTGCCCGGAATATGGAGGACGGGGTTCGATTCCCGAATCAAGGCTATAATTATTATTACTAAGTAATCAATAATGTTCTCTTATAATGAGCACTATATATAACTAATATTATAAAGCTGAAGAGTTTGTTTGTTTGTTTGGTTGAACGCGCTAATCTCAGGAACTACTGACTCAATTAAAAAATTATTATTGTATTGGATAGTCTATTAATTGATGAAGGCTTTAAGCCATATAATAACCGACATAAACGCGTGCGAAGACGCGGGCGACAACCAGTACATTGATAAAATCAATATGATTGTTAACAGTGAAATTAATGGAAAAAATAATGATTAAATGCCCTGATGCCCAATGTTGTGCCCAGATTGCAGAGGACGCGGGTTCGCTTCCCGCATGAGGACAAACAGTATTTTTTTTTTAAATTTCTGACTCTATTTTCTTTGTAATTTCTTTTTCTAACATTTATGTAATGTTCGAAACTCGAATAAATATTAAACCTTATAAATATTATCAATCCGGTTTAATGTTCGAAATTCGAATGAATATTTAACTTACCTAGTATATCATCAATTCGATTTCGATCCTCAGAACCTCACTCACACCATGATGCTTCTGTGCGAATCCCTGACCAAGGAGCCAGACGGGGGCTCGGCCGCCATACCAGTGGACGATTTCCTCACGATGTACAAGTTTTTGGCCACCATGGACGCCTCTCAGGACATTAAGTACCATGACGGATATAGAGAGGGTAAGCTTAACCGCCTCTTGGTCCAGTGGTTCGCCCACCGGAACGAAGATCCAGAGGTCCCGGGTTCGATTCCCAGGGGGGTACAAATTTGTGCTCGGTTTGGTTGGTGGTAGGACTTCTTTGAAGTCCGCCTGGCTAGCTACCACCATCTTGTCAAAATCTGTCACCATAATAATAATGTTATAGGCCTACCAGAATCTCATGGCAAATTGGAAAATAAAAAACTGTAGATGGGAACACCAGGGAAATTGGACTAAATTGTCTTGATACTTTTTAATTTTTATTTATTTTTCAGACGTAGCAGTAGACGATTCTTAAGTTTTAATTATTTATACTAGGTTAATTAAGATATAATTAGTACAAAGATTTTGGTGGTTAGAAAAAGTTCGAAAAATTATGGTTTTGATGCGGGAATCGAACCCGCGGCCACTGCAATCCGAGCAGGTGCCTATACCACTCGGCCAAACAAGACACTAATTAAATTGATGAAATTCTACATACATACATAAATCACGCCCATATCCCCGTAGGGGTAGGCAGAGGTGAATTAACACCCACGTTTCGCCAATAATGTTAGGTCCCATGTAATAGGTGGCGAGCCTATTGCCATTTATCGGGCAAAAAAGTCGCAGTACATTGGTAGGTGGTTTAAGAGGAACGCTGCTGCCCATTCCTCATCACTGTTTTATCCTTAGTCGCCTTGTAGGTACGACACTCACGGAAGAGATTTGGGGTGGTAACAATTGTATTCTACTCAGCCGTCACTACACGGCGGTTCACCAAAATCTTTGTACTATTTTTTCTAACATTTATATGATGTTGAAATTAAAATCAAATAAGATATAATTAATATGATTGTTAACATTTATAAATTAGAACAAGATTGAGAAGGGAAAAATACTATTAAAGTGCTGTTTGAAATTTTAATATACAAATAGATTAAATATTCAATTAGAACTAGAGAACGATTCTAAAAACTCCACATGCATATCTTGCTCTTCAGCATCTGTAGAGGAAAATAAAGCGGTAATTATTTTATAGCGTTCTGCCAGCATCTCTATTAATTAATTTTGCTCTATAAAATCATTTTCAATTTTCTTTATGCCAAAATTTACGCCAATCAATCGCCATAAGAGACAAAGAGTAAAAATCTATGTGTAAAAGTATCAATCTGGTATGTATCAACTAACCGGTCAAATCTACGATTGCGATTGATTTACACCTCCTTCTTGACGTATTTTACGAGACACACTAACAACAATATTTCTCGCTTGAGATATGAGATTCTGGTAGACCTATAACAGCATTATTGTGTTCCGACAATGTGTGATAAGATAGCCAGCCCCTCTGTGGCTGAGGGTTCCAGGTGAAGCTCGATTCCATCTTCAGCCCTTATCTTCACTTACCATTAGGTGAGCTTAATATAAAAAAATATTCAGATAAATATACCATTATGAGCGATTTACATTGGGCAAGACCGTGATGGAAGCGATCATTTTCAAAATAGTAAAATTATACTGGAATTGGACCAATTACCCCCGAATACAGAAAGATTACTCAAATTTTGACCACTGCTCAAAAAGTTAAGTGGACGTTATCTGTCAGAATTTGTATGGAAAAACGCCAATTTTGACAATACCTAAATGTTAATGCGGACTCAAAGTTTGAATAGCCCTTCTGTATTCGGGGGTTAGTCCTTCTATACCAAAATCGCATATGTATTCGTGGAATCCTGGGGAATGTACACTATTTTCCAGAATAGGCAAATGTCCAGTAAGTACTTACGTAATTGGCGTACAAATATTTTTACTGTGTACGATTGTGTTAAAAAAAATGGCCACCATTGGGTAATGCAAATTAATCCGCCACTTGACAGTGTTTTGTCTCGGGATTTAGTGGGAGTTAGAGCGAGAGGAAAATATTTTCTTTTTCCCCGAGGAGATTTTGTCCACGTCCTGTGCTGCCGGCTGGCGTAGGCTACAGAGCATTCTGAATATAGTGTAGCCAGCTTCATAATTTGGAGAGATGGACGTAAGAAACTCGTTTCATTTCAATACAGGCATGGCCCCTGAAGAAGAAACGGTAGTAGAAGAGGAAGAGACACCCGAGCCAGAAGTACAAGAGGAAGTAAGTTTCACTTCTAAGTTCTCCTTGGAAAAAAATATTATAAGTTTATCGAATATGTTGAAAGACTTTTGAATAATAATAGTTGTCATGACGGTCTCTTCAAGAAATATCGATTAAGTCGAAGGAGCTCGATAGCGCAGTGACTTAACGTACTTGGCCTATGATTGCGTAAACTAAGCAATGCTCGCTTAGGCCAATCATTGGATGGGTGACCGAAAATTTATTATCTCGAGTTCCTCCGTGCTTCGGAAGGCAAGTTAAGCCATCGTTGGTCCCGGCTGCAGTTGTCAATACCCACCAATCCGCACTAGGCCAGCGTGGCGGGTTAGGGCCCCTTCCTTCTTTAATCTTTCGTCCACAGGGCTTCCCCCTTGTACCAGCAGTGGGGACGTTAGAGGGCTGGTGATTATGATGATGAGATTGAAGAATATTTTTTTATATAATGAATTTTATAGTGTTCTCAATAATTGCACGAGCACTACACATTTGAAATAAAACAACTATACTTACTGCCGCACTCAGAGACGTCAATTAACTCTAATGAGTATTTAATGTTAAAATTTTTCATTCAAAAAATCAAGACCATAGACCCGGCAAGAATAGAGACTAGTTTTGAATTGTCATTTTTTGACGTTAAGTACTCATTAACGTTATTTGACGTCTCTGAGTGCGGCAGCTAAATTACTAGCGTGAAAGTATTTTGGTGTTTGGTGTTTTATTATTTAACCCGAACGGTTCGATCACTTCACGCGATGGTCGCGAGGAGACGGAGGGGGGAGAGTGATAATTATAATGCCAATCATTTTTTTTTCGTTCAAAGTCGTTTTGCTTCAAATAATAAATTAATTTTAATATATTTTCATGCGACACTTATATTTTAAAGACGGCTTCCGATGACTCCTGGCCCGACACAAAAGACACGCAAAAGATTCGCCTCATCAACGATCGCATGTCGCGCACAACGAGGCTAAGCGTGAAAATGGACATGCCCATCATAGGGCAGATCGAAAGATCCCCATCAGTTGAGAGAGCGGGACAAATAGAACGGGAGAACTATATGATGGAACGGAAAGGTCACCGAATTTTAGCTTTACCATAAGCTTAGATAGACAAACATATTTAGAAACCATTGTGTTATTGTAGCATTGATAAGAGAGAAAGTTATTGAAGTGACTTTAGAAAACTACAAAATTTTGACACTAACTTCATTTTATTTAGATTAGTAATGATTTTATATTACACGAGAGTATCCGTTTTAGAAAGTAGCCCTGGACCACCATTTCTAAGTAAACTAAAGCAGAGTAGACTATCAAAGCTTGTCATGACTGCATATCGCGTAGGCAGATTGTCGAATTCATAATTAAACGAAACTGTTAACCAATCTGTGTAGAGGAACGGATCCTTAATGCGGATTGAAAGTGTCGTAAAATAATTAAAAATAAATTGCCGGCACCACACAATATTTCGAAATGTTACGCAAAACCGAAAACAACGACATGCCTGCGACATAATAGTATATGGGGATAAAACAAAGAATGTCTCACTCAGATCGCAAATATTTGACAGATATGCGATCTGAGGCTTTACTATTTTATCGCCCGAGGTAAGACCATAGTTGACACCCCTGACCATGAAGTGGGATTTTCCCACTTCGTACGCGTAGCGGGCGGAAAAGTCTGTATGGCCTGGTGTGACATAAAAATTAAATTTATATTAATGACATAAAAATTATTGTTATACATAATTTATACTATTAAATTTATATTTTACTTGTTCTTTTCATGTACTGATGTTATTACAGGGCGCGCCCGACCGAGCGAAGATATAGACGTTAGTTCCCCAACGGTCAAATTCATAAAGTAAACTTTTAATTTGTTGATGAACTTAAAGGTCGATACAATTTTAGTCACAATTGAGTATAATCATCGACATATTTCCTTTCTTCAAATGTTACACTGATTTTTTTAATTAATTTTCTTAATGTATATTATATAGGTTTTTGTTTTAACCAAACCATAACAAATCTTCACATTCTTTTAAAAATAAATATCAGTGTTATTATTATTTGCATTAAAAATCTGAGATATTTCATAATTAAAAGCTTTTTCGGTCAAGTAACCATCTCTATTGAGCACATTTTGCTTAAAATGTTCAAAAAAAGTAAGAAGATTCTTCCATACAATCTACGGGCAAGGTTAGATTGGCTGTAAATTGTAAGATTGACAAATTTCATTTGCAAATCATATTTTTTCTTATTTTAATAGGAGTCCATTGAATGTCGGTTACCCTACTTTATAGTCCCAGTTGTAACAATGTATTTTCGTTGATGCAAGTGGGCTGCAATCATGGCGCTATTGGCATTGAGATAAATTTTCCAAAGGGCCCTGTTTGGTTTCAGAGAAAATTGCGTGAGATCAGCAATGCGAAGATTAGCTCTCTCGATGTCCAGAAGGAAGAGGGTAAGTCAATCTTTATTTAGATAATCGAGCGGTAGCAGGTCAGGTGTTGTCAGTCAGGGTTCTGTATGCACCTTAAGGTTTTGTACTAAGAGTCCGTTTTACAGTGAAGCGTCGCTTGGGACCCGGGAATCGTAGTGCACTGCAGTTGCACGTGTAGCTAGGTCTATTTTTCCTTATGCATTGCTAACTGCGCAGAGCTTACTGGGGAAATTGATCAACACACAATGTAGTGCAACGTGTCCCTCTACTGACGGTTGTTTGACGCACAATACCTAGCAATCAGTTCCCCTTTACAATGATCCAATGAATGGACACTTGAACACAGTGGGTAGGTTTTATATGAATTACTTAAACGCAATTTGTGGCAGCGTTCTCAGGGAACATTCGGGAAATAGAGCAGGAGATCCACGTTGCAATTCGAAAGATATCTTGTGTATGATTATAGTGAAGGGGACCCATAAACCTACACTTGGGTCACAAGTCCCTGGCGCTGCCAGTGACTACCCTCTCTGCCATACTATGGAAGGAATTTAGATGGAAGAAATAGATGGGTTGTGTGAAAGTAAACATAAATGACAAGAGGATAATTACGAGTATATATGTATAGGATTTGTATGGAAGGATGGGTATTACAGAGAAGAGAAAAATGACTTTGGCATTTAATTTAATTCATTTCATTTCAACAAAGTACAAGAAACAAAAGTTAAGGAGCCAAATATAGGCGAAGAGAAAAAAGAAGAGGCAGAGATTATCGTCTACGATGAACACGACAACGCAATTCCTTACGAATTATATGGTTAATTCTCTTTCCTTCTTTTTGAGTCGAAATTAGTTTGTTTTAATATGATAACTTATAGACATCATTAACCTTAATTTGTAGAAGAGCTTTTAGATTCCTATCTCTTGTGGATTAAGGTCATTTCAATCAGAAATGTTTGAAAATTTGTTTAAATGGGTTGTTATTGGTTTTTCGTCTTTAATTTTAATTAAATAAAATTAATACACATTTACATTATGTAAGTTGAAATTAATTAATAAAATACAATTAACGTTACTGGATAAGATGACAATATAATAAACACTTAGAACATTTCCGATGGAGACAGACCATGAATGTCTAAAACTAAAATGGATCCCTTACATACAAACCATGAGAATAGGAATACCTTTATATCTATAAGAATAAAACCTTCAAGCCATTACGGGGATAAGAAAGATCAGTAACATTTTTATTCCAAGAACAATATAAATTAACCAGTTTTGCTAATAGACCAGAACACCTTTCATTCATACAACCTTGAACTAGAATTCAAATATTAAGCGATATTGCGTAAAATAGGTGAACCGAAAATTGTTGAAGAACATTTGGATGAGGAAGAGAATCTAGGAGAGGTAGAAGCTGAGCATGAAGAAACAGCAGAGCCAGAAGAAGATATAGCGGCTAAGATTAGCAATTACGTGAATCAAGTAGATCGCATTTTATTTAAAGTAGTTTACTTTGAAAAAAGTAATATTATGTATTTTTAAATGAAATGTACAGAAAAAGCGACGCTTTTCTGAAACAGGGTAATTTTTTATTAGATTGTTATCACGAAACAATAACATTTACAATGTACTTACTAAGTTAAAAAAATAGGGCAGATAATAGATTCCATTAGATAGCACTTGCAGTAGTCTAAATATTCATAACGAAGCCCCTCAAAGATGTCAAAATTGAATAAGGAAAACCCCCTTATTATACAAAAAATACCTAATATCACACTAGACCATTTATTCGTGAAGGGGGAAAACTATTTAACCTCTATAATCCTATCGATGATACCAAGTTAATTTTTAAAACGACATTTTTTATTCGACTTATTTATTCTCTCCCGTTTTATAGTGTTACCTGGCCAGGCAAGCTCGATATGAAGACTTGGAACAAACATTTGAAGAAATATCTGCCATTGTGGATAGATTTAAATCGGCGAACTATGATCTTGGTTAGATCATCCCAATAATTTTTGACTTTTAGATGTTAGTATTTTGTCATTCAGTGACTACGGCAGAAAAACCATAACTCTTTGCTGAGAAATGTATTCTTTCACGAATTCTCATCGTTATATGACGATAAATAAATATTTTGATAAGAAACTTGCTATGTATTGGGTATGTGTATGTATGTTTAAAAAAAATTATCTATCTCATTCTCAATCTACTAATTAGGTCCTTCTTTCACCAGGCATGATAGCTGGTCGTCAAATGTCGACTACAAGTGGGGAGTTTATTGTGCAACATATTGAACGAGAAATTATGGATTACATTGACGACCAAATAGCTATATTGCCAGATCCTGACTTGAAAAAGAAGAAGGTACTATTATTATTCAATGTTATTTGAATGTTATTTGTCTATTCTACACCAATGCCGTGCTTACTTATTAGTTCCTGTTCTTAGGCGAAGCCGGAGGAAGTGGAGATGATCCGACAAATGCTAGAGACTTTTCTGGATGAAAATATGGATGTGATTGTTGCTGAAGTCGAGGAGGTGGAAGAGGAGGAACAGCCGATTCCTGAGGTGAGCCCTGCCTTCTGTATAATAAACAGGTTACGGTAATTAAGCCCGCGCTAGGCTACGCACAAACGTATGACAGTGCCATGGCTTGACATCAACTGCGTGCCTCGTACCCTGAAACTCAGTACGCGTGGTCAAAAGCGACGCTTGAAAAATACTCATATTCGAATTATCTTTTGTGCGAATGTACAACATCCCTTCCGAAACATTATCATAATATTTCTCAACTGTGCGTAAGCAGATATAATATTTAATTGGCTTTAAACATACGCAAATGTGCGAGATGAATATTGGAAACTTGGACTGGTATTAATGCAAACTACGTTGAAAATTAGTATGGACGTGAACAAAATCTCTCTCCACTACTTGCCAATGTTTTGTCTCAAGAGTTAGTGGGAGTTAGAGCAAGAGGAAAATATTTTCTTTTCCCCAAAGAGATTTTGTTCATGTCCCGTGCTACGAAGGCTGATGAGGCAATTTGTGGTTACATGAATTTTCAAATATACATCTTCTGTTTCAAAAATGTTAACCCTTTCCAGATCACTTTAGTGTATGCGGTCCCAGGCATTGGACCAGTGGTGGACGAAGACATAATCAATGACTTCGAAGAGTACGCTTTGGACGTGTGCAAGTCGCAAGCAGATTTCTTCATGCCGAGAAACATTAGACATTTCATGTGCCCACCCTTAGAGAAGTAAGTGCCTGTGATACAACAGGGTCTGTGCAGTACTGTTTGTCCAATAGGAATTTTTATTGTGGTCTAACTAGTCACGAGACTAAAGTGTTGATACCATCGAACCTGGATACCTCGAGACACGTTATAGACTTCGTACACTAGGCTGTGCCATATGCGTACACTAGGCTAAGCCTATAAACCATACATGTTCGCAAACGAGACGCATCGCCGACATTCGTCCCTCCAATCGATTTGTATTTCGATGACGGTAGTCGCTTGGAGACTAAAAATCGTCGAATAACGAAGATTTGCGTAGCCTATTGTACGAAGGGGCTAAGTCATAGTAATGGTAGACTGGTTAACACTATTGCCCGTTTGCCATCGTAATTGTGACCAATATTTTCCTATATTCTGGAGAAGGCTTTATAAGGCCTATATCCAACAGTGGACGTCTCTTGTCTTGGCTGAAATGATGGTAATTGTATGAAACAAAATGATGTATGAAATAATATGATGAAATATTTCCTTTTTATGATCAAACTACCCATGAAGGTGATTGCTGAATGGGTTTGACCACAAATACTTATATCCCTGCTGGAGAAACTAGACCGATTTAGTATAAAGGATTTGTGATCTATGATCCCAATTTGAATAAAAAAGACAGAATTTCACTTTTGTTGTTTTCAGGATAGAAGATCAAAAATATCATGACCCACATGCAGAGGCAGAAAAGAATTTATTTAAAGAAGAACTAGCCACTAGCGGTATTATAACTGAATAAAGGATCACCGAAGTCGCATGTTGAATAGGTCACATTATGATATACAACATAGATTTCTGAATAAGCGGGTGTTTTAATAATATTTTTAACCGGAATTATTCTCCATTCTTTCGTAGTCAAACTAAAATATAATGGTTAATTAATAATAATATATATAATGGTTAAAGTTTCCATAGTCAGACCAACATGTTTTCTCGGCGTTTCTCGCGATTTGTTTGGTCTTAACTAAACCAAACTAAATATCACTTTGATTTATGAGCCATATATATTTAGGTCTGGTTGTGTTGTGAATGAAGGTATCAAAATATTTCACTTTATACATCGCAAACTCTTACGGAAGATCAGGATGAAAGGTTGGGAGCATAAACAAAATAAAATAATAAAACCTCATCAACTTTACACCTTTTTTTATTTATTATATGGAATAGTAAATTAAACCCCCCTCCCCCATGTTATCGTCTTATCACCGTGACACTGTCTGCCTACGGACTATCCCCGCCCCTTTTTTGGACTAGACCAGATTGCCTTTTTAATATCAGATTTGATTGTTTTCATTAATAACAAGGCCTGCGTACTATCTTGTGACTACAGACTATTAGTTTCTTAGTTGTTACAAGGAACCGTCAAGGATAATTGTATTTCTGATTTTACCCATTGCTCTTTACTACACACAAGAGCAGTGAGATCCTTTGTCCCATTTTGTTCATTGTCCTTCAATGTTATTATTATAATTTTCTACTTTCACTAGCCTCTTAGTTCCAACTCCCCATGACTAGATCACAGAACTATTTTACGGATGAGAGCTATATGAAGAGTTGAATTCTGGTTACAGGTACATGATTAGTTCTGTATCATCATCATTAGCCTATCATTTTCTCCAATGCCGAAGCACAGATCTCGCTATGGGTGGATATAGAAACACTGCAATCATGCAATCGTAATGGAAAAAGTTGGATAAACATTATTGAAACATTGGACCCCACCACCACTAGGGTCAGGCGCCACAAGAGAAGATTTTTTTGAGACCATATTAGTTTACTATTCTGCTATACTAGCGATAACAGCAGCAAGTACATATTGCATTGTTTGGGGTAGTTGGTGCACCAAGCTTCTATTATGCCAAGGGACATATTTAATTTTATCTTATTCTTAGGGACATGTTTTTAAAATACGACATTTACCCACTGCAAATGGTGTCAATGCTGAAAATGTTGAATCCCCATCATACTTTATAGTTTTGCTAACTAACTCAGTTTTGCCAAAAATTGGAGTTACTGCTGATATCCTTACAATAAATCTTGAATCCTAAAATGATTCTGAGACTCAAAAGGAAAAGCTGAACATGAATAAACTTGTGAAACAATTCAGTAGAATCACATTTGGGCAAGGTTACATTCGTTCACGCCAATCATAGTTTTCATTATTAAGGTCCTAACATAGTACTTTATTAATTTAATTATTTACAAGCAACAACTCTACAACACAAATCAGTTTCCATCTGAAAAGATACCTTTTCTCATTAGCCGTTTTTGATATACCTACAAGGACTCCGGTACTAAATTGCGAAATTTAAAACTTCGATGCAATTTAGTTTTGAAGTAATACAGTATCATGTACAGCCAATAATGGCACTTCAGACTATCCAAAACTGTCAAATTAATGTCTTCAATCGATTGTCAACCTTACCATTTTTGTAGTAAGGCACAGAGTCGATTGGGATAATTAGTTTCTACTTTATTTTCTGGCCTAGTCCGAGGCAGGGACGATCAACCTTTGAGCATTTACACGAACCCGCACTAACACTCCCATGTTGTATTAACATACCACAAAGCCAAAAATGTTGGCAACTCTATGCAACACAAAATATCGTACAAAGCCTGCGTGTTTTTGAACGAAATGCAGCGGCTTATTGCTCCATTGCTTGACAACAATAGATTCCGGAAACCAATATACAAAATAATCCAAAATCGCAATCAAGATTGAAGGTTGTAGTGTATTTCATTCAAAAACAACAACAAAAGAACAATTACACTACGCAGTCCCAACTTTGTCAGTGGTGGAAAAACTACCAACATAACACTAAATTGACACCACCAAGTAATCAAGAATAAATAAATGCCACTCAACAATTCTCTTACGGAATCCAGTGCTAAATAGGATAATGGTATAAACAGTACTAATAAAACCCCATGGCTATGTTTACCGGCAACGATATATATAGAACGGGGACTTAATGGCGGTAGTGCAATTGGCCTTAAAAAGGGGATTCACATAGTCACAATATACGCCTTACACCTGTCATAACAACCGTTACAACATGTGCGTGCACCAATAACAATTGTTATTACACAAATGCGAATCCCCTCAACTTGACAATCCAAATCTACTGCCGAACCTCAGCGAAATCAAATTACATGAAACACTTTTTCGCATCGTATATTTTGGATTTAACTTCGGGTAACTAAATTCTATATACACAATAATATAAATAGCCGTACGTACATACATAGTATTCAAATCGTGTTTATTTCACAACTTATTATAAGGGACCACGCAATACTCTCATCGGTGTGTATCTGAGAACGATCTTACATGTTGTTCTGAGTCACACCGAAAAAAAGTTCCATGTTACATCGTGACAAATAGCCACCAACAAAAACCGTAACCAGCTAACCGAAATAATAAGACCGAAGTATTTTTGTATTCTTTGTTCAAAATTTACATATATTAATATTAATAATAATAATATACTTACAAGCATAAAACAAACACAATTCACAAAGGGTACTGACGGGGTTCTATACACTAAGAGCAGTTAAATACTATACAATAACTTATTCCCGTTTTATCTTTAGTTTCCATGTCACAGTGCTTGTACAGCCCGCTCAAATAGTTCAATTTATAATGGAGGCTTCTACCTATTCTTCGTCCCACAGTTCACAACACGCAAAACTCCAATAACAATTCCTCGGCTTCAAAACAAAACCTCACAAATCAGAAGCACGCATCATTCGACCGACTGGTTAAAGGTGGCGTTGCTTATTCGTTTTGTGGTATCGAAGAGGAGCGAGGCAACGTGAAAGAGTATTATGAATAAGTCTATACGGAAGGAAACTCTGATTTAACTGGAAGAAACGTGGGAACAAATTTTGGAAAGTTGGACATAATCTAATGGCAAGTTACGTTATTATCTCTAACTATACTACCGATAATAAAGGCGATGCTCCTTTTTAGTTAATTATAATAATATATTAAAACACCGCTACCTTCAAATATACAAATTAACATTATAAACACATAAAATAAGTATATACAATTAAAAAATAATCTAAATTTTATTTAGTAATATGTTAGCCATGAAATAAAACGCCGCTGTTATGATAAAATGACCTAAAATAAGCTTACTGGAATTTTGCAACATTTTCACACTATTCCAGATGCTATAATTTGTAATTTAGTGAAAAAGTTGAACACCACAGGCAAATTTGATATCTTATGCCCAACTTACTCAAAATTTTTCCATTTAATATGACAGTATCTTAAGACCGAAAGCATTCCGCTTTAGACTTAATATTAAGAGAAAATGCTAATACTTAAATTAACACGTCGTATAAACTTAGGCATTACTTAACAAGTAAATCTTACAGCAGTTATTAAGTTGTGATATTAAGAAGACTTAAATTCCAATTTTGGTAGACGAGATCTAAACAAATACATATACGAGCTGAAATGATAATGGCAGAAGTATGGCAGTCAATAAAAATCGAGCACCTAAGTAACGCTTATAAAAGTAGTTCGTCATATCAAGTTCAGAAGCAATGGAATAAGTATATAGACATAATTTTCAAAAACGTGTCATACAAAGGATAATAAGATTCTATAAGTAAATTAACATTAAGAGCTATGCATACTAACATCTTTAAATCCGAAACGCAGTAAACATGCAATATAATATTATACAACAGAACAAGGAAGCGCCGGAAAAACTAACGGGAATAAAATCACATTACAGCCTAGAGTTACTATAATTAGAGGATTCCTTTGGATAAGGAAAAAGACAAAGGAAGAACTACTTGACTTCGATGATTTACAATTCTATTTTTCATTATAATTTATATCGGTTGTTGCTTAAACTAAAGCTTTTTATAGGATTCAAACAGTACTGGACATTTGTTTTTCTTCTCACACAATTTTACAATTTTCACAATTAGTTTGTCACGCCTATATTATTATACTATAAAAATGTTTATTCATCTTTATTTCAGAAGCGACTCATTAGCATTACAATATTAATTACTATACGCTATCCACCGTCATTTTAGGTAGTTGTAAGAGGCAACTCTCAAAATATAAAAGATGGTACAAAACGTTTACAATGATATAATCCAGATCCGAAATTCTTTTATTTCCTAAGAGTCACGCCTCTTAAACTGTAACGCGTATCACTTGATACACGTATCATTACAATAATATTATTTGAAACTTAAACATCATCGAGATAAATATAAGTTACATAAAATTGCACAGAACAAAATAATATGTGAAACCAGCAATTTTAACTCGTTGAAATCTACTTTAAAACCAGATGACATAACTTAAGAACCAAACAACAGTAAATAAATGTCATAATTATACTAACACCCACAAATAAAAATAAAAGTGAAACTTGGAAGTAACCAGTACTTAGATCTAGTTTTTGACCAAACATATTTAGTATAAAAGTGGTAACATTTAAATCCGATGCATGTTATTAGAAATCTACTCATAATTATTTAGGAAGAACTACAATCTCCATTGAGCTTAAAGTTTTTTACATAATCTATTATCCTTGCTAGACAAGAGACATTCTCAGAAAAATGAAATGCAAGGTAAAGTATTATCGGAATAATTACTTAAAGTTAGATAACAAACAACAGTATATCGAATCTGAAAGCATCGAAAAATAAAGTCTTGAGCAAGCTATTGGAAATTCCATGACATAGTTACTGTAGTAACGTGCAACAGTTCAGCACTTTAAAAAATATTTGTTTGGTATAAAATATGTCACAAATTTCGATGACAACCTTATAAAAGTACTTTAAAGAGACCTACTTATCCGTGAAATACAACTGTTTAACAATTATGTGCTAATTATGGCTTCTACGGGCAATAATTGTTATACCCTGACATAACCAGATCGTCGTTAGCCTTAAGAATTCATAACCATATTCGTTAATAAAATTAACCTGGGTTCAAAGACAAAAACTTTTCTGTATAGACAGCGGATTTCTATATGATTAAAAACTACAAACTCTTCAGAAGATACAATAATTAATATCGGTTACAGTTATTTTGGACCAACAGTTAACAAAATAAAACATAATGAAAACTAATTAAATGTTTGATTACAAATAACGGATATCCAATAAAACCAGTAAAGACTATGAACATTACTAGCTATGTTCCAAACTTTCATAATTGAATAGCGTACACTGACCGTGCCAGCGGCGTGTCTCAACATTTTGAATCACTAATTAAAATTGAGTCTTTCATTGTCAACAGGGATATATACTTAGTTATTATCAATATAGTAAATTAAAGGCCGGTTTCACCGGGTGCAGCAACTAGTGTGTCTGTCTGATATCTCATAACGTAATAATTTCAGGAGATAACTGACGAATATCTATTCGAGTCTTTGTCAGAACATGGCGAAATCAGTCGTAAGTCAGCTGTATACTCACGGAGACTTCGTAGGTCCTTCGCACCTCGTTAAAGATATTTGAGGTCTTGACTTACATAGCATTCTTTCTTTACCTTCAGAACAATCATTATAGATCCCAACCTCTACATTACTCAATCGCGAAACACGGGACAGATATACTACACTCCTAGCCTCTATAAACCGCGCATTCCACGTTTCTATAATTTTTTATTTAATTATTATTTATTTCATTACGTAAATCACTAGTAACCGTTTCGTTTAACAATTTTAATGGAAAATTGGTAATTATTTCACATGGGTGCCTATATTATCGAATAGATAGTTTACTCTTGACTAGTACGTATTCATCAGCTAGGTATTCGTATTTGAGCTTTCACATCTAATCGAATTTATATGCGATGTTCAGCTTTATAATTATTATTATTATCCAAATCCAACTTTGGCAAAACTTGCATCTCCATAGTGATGTGCTGACAAAATATTTATGATGATTTGATCGGTGATCTGATTAATCGCGCTATCACTCGAATCTTTACAATGTCAACAACTTAACCACGAATGATACAAATACATTGTAACGATGCAAATGTGAACGTTTCTATCTAATAACAGGTTAGAAGATTATTGATTTGCGCGTGTGACTGAACATTTGGTATGATATAAAACAACATCAATATTTTTGTAACATTCGAATGTCATATGCAAGATTATGGACTGGAGGTGAGGCTTAATGCCTTAAATGGTTGATGTTAGAACGAAATCGATTTAAAAATAATGAACATACTGATTACATATCTCTCGCTTACGCCAATAGGCAACCGGTAAACACTATTTTACTAATCAAAATTACAATTAACACTGTCTACATATCAAACCAACAATAACAGGAACTGTCCCTTTTCAGTGCAGTATTGGAAGGAGTGGTAAAATGTCCACATCAATGTAGGAAATGCATCTTGATTGGTTTGATATTCAGCCAGTAACGTTAGCATTACATAACTGGTGTTTTTTTTATTGGGCATAATAACTATTATACATTATTACTATGCAATAACAGGTTTTTGAACTTTGTCGTCTTCGTGATAACCATTGAGCCTGTAATATAGGTACAAAAATTATGTGGAATTACAATAATTACTTAGTTTAGAACAATTAGTAACAGAACTATCTTATTCGCCTATCGCCTGGAGAGTGACCGTGCGATGACCTAAAAACAAACGACGAATCGCACAGTACCAATGGGAAGGAAGCAAAGTACAACAGCCCCGAAAGCTTGAATTACTTCTATAAGCTGCCGTGGCTTTTTAAAGTGTCAGTGAAGTCGGCGCCATCTCGGTACCCCCAAACGACAGCCATATTAGTAACGTCAGCGTGAAAGAAAATGTCCAAAATTTTTTAGTAGCAAGTATGGAAGCATTCTATTATTATTTAAATGTCGAAGGGGCGTTGTGGGTTCAGAAACTTTTCAGCTCAATGCTCAGTCAGGCTAACGCGACTAAGCGGGCGGCTCGCGTTAAGTAGTCGACGATGTAGCGCCATAAGTTGCGGAGGGCGGTGGAACGGGAGAACAAAAACCGCCACAAGAAAAACACGGTAAGGACTTGTGTCATCACGTGCATCACGCGTAATCTGCAAAGATGGAAACAAACACATTAAACAATATTGTGGTAGAAAGAGTTCCAAAAATTATAGTCTTTATCGAACCCGTGTCTTCTGCGATCCGGGCATGCCACTCGGCCAACCAACACGTTTCGATCTACATCTACATCTGCAGTCGTTAATAGCCACCCACTAACCCGCACTGGGCCAGCGTGGTGACTTATCACCTATTCTTCCATCCATAGGGAAGGCCCGTGCCCCAGCAGTAGAGACAAGGTGATGATGATGATGATGAGAAGTTTTGAAAACGCTTTAGCGTCTATCATAGCTGACCGCGTGTCAATACCGTGTCCTAAGAATCCGTAAATCCAGAATGCGATCGAAACTCACCTGAAAAACTTTTTAGCGACTAGCATAGCTGGCCGCGTGTCATACCGTGTCCTAACAATCCGTAAATCAAGAAAGCTGTGGCTGTACTTATACTTGGTGTAAAAGAGAGATGTAGTCATATTTAAAGGGGTTTTTCAGGCCATCAAACTGAACAACTTTCGGTAAGGGACCAAAATCGAAATCTCAGAAAATAAAATCACTTCCCCATACTAAACCGAGAACCAGCTGACATCAGTTTGTATAGGGGAGTGTTTATTTTTTCCATTTCAAAAATTCTCATGATGATGATCATGATGAGAATTTTTGAAAACTCTTCAGCGACTAGCATAGCCGGCCGCGTGTCAATTCAATACCGTGTCCTAACAATCCGTAAATCAATCAAGAAAGCTGTGTGGCTGTACCCTTATAAATAAACAAAAAAAAAAACAATCAACCCACCTGAGCATCAGCAGCCGCGACTTGGGCAGCGTGCTCGGGCTCTCCTTGAACAGGAACCGCCTGATGCCCAGCACGTACGACTCGATGTACGCGTCCCAGTCGATGTTGCGCACGTTGAAGTCGAACGTGTCGCGATCGTCCGCCGACAGAGCGGCGCACAGCCGCCGCACGTTGTCGTCCGAGAACGACCACTGGCGCGTGGTGAAGTACTCGAGGCAGCCGGCCGCCTTCTCCAGTTTGTTCTGCACTCGACACATCCTGCAGCAAACATATTATATTACTTATTCTTCTGCTCCTTGTACCTGCTCTGAGGGTGAGGCAAGTGGCTTATCTATTCGAACTACCTCCTACTATACAAGTACGCTGGACTGAAGGTTGTCATTCAAAAAATTATACATACATACATAAATCACGCCTATATCCCCGAAGGGGGTAGGCAGAGGCGAAACGTGGGTGCTACCCACGTTTCGCCAGTTAGGTCCCATGTAATAGGTGGCAAGCCTATTGCCATTTATCTGGCACAAAAGTCGCAGTAGATACATAGCTAGATGATATAAGAGGAACGCTGCTGCCCATTCCGCATCACTGATTTATCCTTTGTCGCCTTGTACGACACCCACGGGAAAGATTTGGGGTGGTGACAATTGTATTCTACTCTGCCGTCACCACCACCAAAAATTATGCCATTTGATTATCGCCGTCTTGGCAATGATGGCACTGGTGTACGAAGGTAAACGACCACCGAACTAATATTAGAGATGCATATCATTAGCATTATCAAGCAACAAACGTCAAATTTTGTACCTACCTTTGTCGCTCGAGTATTGTTTATTGAGTATCGAGTATTGTATGAGCGAGGTCAGTGATTCGAATGCATAGAAAATAAAAGTAAAGGAAACTGACGTTTTGTTCTCTTAGTAATTATGTCAGTATCATACATTTCTTATTCTATGCGTTAGATAGATTGGTCACTTGGCTAGTGGGGGGGGGGGCTGTTCCATATAGACTGCAGTCTATATGGTTACGGTGCAGTATGTTCCTCTCTTCCATTCATATCGGCCAGTCATCATCAATTCATCCGCTCCCTTTTGATTCATATCATCCACAACACCGGAAAGGTACTAGTGATGAATAAATGTATAGAAAAGAGACGGACCGGACCATGAGGCCTACCGCTTAACTCGATTGCTGATAATCGCTTTAAAGCAATGCATTGTTTATGGCTATCAATTTAGCTAGCAACCATCTTGAATGTTTATGCAGTACGAATTTTCTTCCAAATTCATACAAAATCATTCGATGATCATTCGTTCAAAGCTATTGCTGATAGTTTAGGTACATTTGGTGCGAAATTACAGCATGACGTCATAAATTATAGCTTTTGCTTTAGCAATCGAGTTAGCCGGTAGGCCCCCATGTCGTGAGACCGATGAGCGGAGAGAGTAATTAGGATGACGACATTCCAATCCATACTGCTCATGGTTTAACCAACGCTCTTGGGTATGCTATTGTTGGTTGTGTGTACCAAGTGCTTATTGCTCTCCACCGGGCAATCTCCTTTAGTCGACTTTTGCGACACCTATGGGATAAGTCGGGGCTGGCACATTCTGCTTTATTTTTTGCTCGCTGGCCAGCATGGAGCAGAGTTTGTCTTCTCAGCCGTTATTTAGCTTTTAGAGTAGGTAAGTTAACAACAGGCGGTTCTTAGCCAGCCCAGCCCGGCTAGCAAGACCACCGAAACACGATATGATATAGGTAGCCGATTATCGTGTTGAACTGTTAAAAATCCAATTATTTATCGCGTTGAATTGTCAACATCCAATGGTTTTCGACAGTTTAAAGCGATAAATGGGTCTAACATATCGTGTTTCGGGTGTCATGCTGGCCTGGTCATGCTAGCTCGTGACATTAGCAAGCTAAAATTGATTACTTACACAGGCTTATCGCCCGTAATCCTCGCCATGATGTCCATGATGATGGCGGGCACGCGGTGCTGCAGCAGCGAGAGGACGCTGTGCTTCAAGCGGCTGCTGGTGATGTCCCCACCGGGGTACCAGAGCACGTCACCTGCAATACGTTTGTCTTTTAAATCACTCTCTTGAAACTCGGAGTACCTATCCGACTTGGGAATGGAATTATTTGTAGTGCCTACCAAAAAAAAATTATAATGCTCACCAAAATGGATATGGACAAACTGTGGTGAGCATTTATCCCTTTTTGTTCAGCATTTATCCTTTTTGTAGGTTAGGTTAGGGTTGTCTGGTGTTCATTTAAACACAAGCCCTTGGGAATTTCTACTGTCACTAAAAGAATATTAGCCAAGCTCTGCAAAGAGCTCAGTGTCTCCAAGATTATTAACACTTTATCAGCTCCAATCTTTATTTATATGCAAGTCCAGATTCTCCAAAGGCATAGAGACGCTGGCGTCAAAAACACGTCATCACCAGCCCTTTAATGTCCCCACTGCTAGGCTACAGGCCTTCCCTATGGATGGAAGAATATAGGGAAAACGAACTATAACCCACCACGCTGGCCCAGTGCGGATTGGTGGGTAAAACCTTGGTGACAATAATGTTTCTGGCTGATTGTTTGGCGCAAGATATAGCACCCATATTTTCCGAAATACTTTATCACTAATTTTGATCTCCAAGTTTTCAAAGTTCCGATTTTCAAATCACTTAATTTAGGAGAAGTCAATTTTTTGTAGTATTTTAAAGTTCGAAGAACTGGTGCTCCGAGAAACTGTATTCAAATTAGTTCATTGCCGAAAATTATTATTAGTTTAGAACTGTTTTGACTAAACAAATTGATCTATGAGCATGTGGCCGCTGACTACAATTATTTTGATAATCGGAATAATTATTTTTGTGACAATTAGGAAATAATTGATATTCGTAAATCAGTTACGTTAAAGGTAATATTAGATTTATGAAAACATAAATTACGGAACAATTTTCAGAATCGTAAAACATATCAGAATTAATAACATTTAATACAGCATATAATTAAATGAATACAAGCAAATTATCTTGCAAGTCCCTATTACTTGACAGAAAGACTAATATAAGCTATTTGCATAGATGCAAATAGCTTATATTAATAGGTAGACCTATTTAAGGTTTAGTCCGTTTTGAATATCTGGGTTTTACTAAGAAGACCTAGAGCCTAGACGAACTTGATCCACAAAATATAAAGAATACCGGAATCCACCCCTTTGGCGAAGAAAGCTGTTACTAATAATCGCTTAGCATAATATCTCGCATTGTGCGCAGAGCATTTGACAGTTATTTCGAAGAAAGGTAACGGATTTTTGATTAATTATTATGACTGTCACACGGTAATATAGCAGGTACGTTTGGCTAAAGAGAAACGAAAGGTGGCATACTCAAAACCAATATTTTCGTTCTCAGTCCAGTGTCTATATCTATTTTCCAATTACAAGGGTTATATAATGGTGCTGTAACGAAAAACGTTATGGTGACAGAATATACAAAATTTTAGAGTTGAAACATTCTAGAGGAGAATTTTCAGAAGATGGCCAAGAAAGCACTTGGGGCTTTCTAGAACATAAAGAATGAAGAAGAAGGAAGAAGAAGAGAGAAAGAAGAAAGTCGTAAAGAATTTTTCAAAGGAAAGAACGCTCCTGGTGCAAAAGAAATCTCGCAAGCAGGCAAATTTAGTACAAAATCAAAATCTACAGGTAAATTTAGTACAAATTCAGAATCTATAGGTAAATTTAGTACAAAATTAGAATCTATAGGTAAATTTGGTACACATTCAAAATCAGGTACAGGTACTTACTAAACGGATGTTTCCGCATATATTTGAAGCTGGTCTTGACGAAACTCTGCCACGTGATCGGGTTCTGCTGGCCGGTGCAGCAGTTGTACACCACCACGCCTTCGGTCCTAGAAAGATTGCAAACATGTAATTTTTATAATTTTGTTTTTTATTAAACCTATTCTATAAGACATTAAAAGATTAAAACCTCTTTTGTTAGAAATTAGACTACCTGGTACTTTTTATCTGTGTAAAAAATGTCAAGAGAGTGTTTGGAGCGTTTCGTGGTGTCAGTCAGATTTTTTTTTCAATAATTCTAAAATTGGTTCAGACTGGATTTTGTGCAGTGAAAGTGGTGTTATTTTGATACACAAGCATCCGTATTGATGTGCAATTATGCAAAATCATCGAAAATAAGTCTCATGATGTGTTTGATGTTGTGGTGAAGATCACTATAAAAAGTGGTTTTATCCATTTCATCAAGCACCATCATTAACTCTGTTACCATTCAATTCGCGCCAAGCACTCCCTAGATGCGTTAAAATATGTGGCACCCATATTTTAACGTAAAATTCATTTCATTCGTGAATTTCACCCACTCATTATTTCATAAGACAACAGATAAAATATACACTAAAGACTTGGATGTATGGGCTAAACCCTTTGCCTTCCCTAAAATATAGGGAGAATTTAACAAAAAAAAAAAAAGTAAAAAATGTCAAACAAGAGAAGTCTGTGAGAATACCTAGGTAATACGGTTACGATAGTATAATCAGAAGCATCTGTAAAAGTTTAATAATTGAACATGATTAACGTTCGTTTGCCAGAAAAAAGACGTAATAGTACTTTTAGTAGGTACTGCCAAAGGACAAGCGAAATCAGTAGTAGGCCTAGCACTGGATGTGGACTAAACTATTCACATGTGGGAGTTAGAGCGAGATGAGAATATTTGCTTTAACCCGTGGAGATTTTGTCTGTGTGTGTGTGTGTGTGCTACGGGGGCTGGTGTAGGCTACAGAACATTCTGAATCCAAGTTATTTATCTAGGATAAATAATAAAAATGATAACATCATCAATACGAGCGAGCTAACTGGTTTTATTTCCAACTAGTGGCCGCCCGCGGCTTCGTATGAGTTAATGTCGGTTATTACATAGCCTGTAGCCTTCCCCGATAAATGGACTATCCAACACGAAAATAATTTTTCAATTTGAATGCGTAGTTCCTGAGATTAGCACGTTCAACCAACCTAACTAACAAACTCTTCCCCCCAAATACAGAAACGCTAATCAAAGTTTGAGTCATGCTTTTATTTACAACATTTAAATGTTGTCAAACATTTGACGTTTTTCCACATTGACGTTTTTCCATACAAGTTCTGACAGGTAATGTCCACTTAACTTTTTAAGCAGTGTCCCAAATTTGACTAGCGTTTCTGTATTCGGGGGTTCAGCTCTTAACAGTAGTATAGATGTATAGTTAAACGCCTCCAACAACTTTTGGCACTTTATCAAACTCACCTCTGAATGTGCGTCCTCCAAGCGCACACAATCATCAGGTTGATGACCGTGTCCACTGGCACCAGATCCGCCACGCGGTCGCCCGTGCCGCGCATGCTGCGGAATATGCCCTTGCCCACGGCGGCGATGATGCCGTTCGGCCCGTTCCAGTTGTCCACCCACCCCTTCACCGGCTCCCGGAGGGACGACAGAACTGGGGGGGAGAAAGAAAGATTTCATTTTTATTTATTCACCTACTTTACAATACATTTGTCATTACAGGTATCAATACCTAATTCGATAAAGCAGCATACACATGCAATAAGAATAAAAGATCTACATTTTTTAACATGTTATATGTTAAAAAAAATTTGTGAATTCACTCACAGAACATGAAAATATGTGTAACGTTTCTGTCTGTGACCAAGATAGAACAATCAATAATTGTTCTATCTTAAAGAACTGCAGGCCTAGCACGGCACGTGGACAAAATATTTTTTACTGCCCGAGGTAAGTAGGCAAGGCATAAAGTTATATGTCACCCCCTGACCAGGATGTGAGCTTTTCCGTTCGCCTAACGGGCGGACAAGTCCACTTCATGGTCAGGTGTGACATAAAACAATAAAGAAAATTGTTTGCCGGCAAAACTACTACTGGCTATATTTTTCGTTTCAGTGAATTCTGGAGTTTCTGATCAATATAATATTAAACAACCATTTTATCACTGGCCACAGGCCTTCCCTATGGATCGAGCCATATAGTAGGACATGGGCCATAAACCATTTCGCTAGTTAGATATTACCGACTGCAGAGGGCTGAGCGCGCTAAGCCGCTGCTTCTCTGACGCATTTAATTATATTATACTAATCATGTATCATGAATGTAATAGCCGAAGAGGGTTGGTTTCAGGCAGGCGGCCGGCCGCAAAACCTAAGCCGAAACCTTGAGTAGTAGGTATGGATGGGGAATATTGTGATTGGAAATACTATTGTATTTATTTCTTCCGCGGTCGTCGGTATCTCGACATTATCCTGTACATTCATTCATCACTAGCACCTTTCCGGTGTTATGGGTGATATGATTCAGAAGGGAGTGGATGGCTTAATGGCTAGTTTGAATCTTTCCATCATCATCTTTTTCTTCTTTTGCTCTGCCCTTATCTCATTGCATTTGGCATCGACGCAGACCGCAGTGTGTATTTTTGTTCCGTGTATTTCTGTAAGCTGTTACCTCCTCACTCCCTCATTCACATTCATAACATTTCTCAACGATTTCACCCATCTCCTATGTAATCTTTCTCTACATTCGTCATCGATCGATCATGTTCAGAGGGGCCAAACGAATAGGTCCTTTTGTGTATTAAACTCAATTACAAAAATAAATCGCTATCATTAGCCATTATAATTTTACACTTTATAACCAAGTAAATAAATTCATAACGGAATACCTTTTGTCGGTGTAATACAATATTCATGACCAGACATCTAAACTGCTCTGTTTACTCAATACTTGACCTTTTGTTGCCATCGATACAATGGAAATATCGGTATTTTCAAGCAAGATTGTTTTTTTTCCACTAACAAGATATTATAAGAGGAAATCTCGAGCTCCTACTTATATTATGAAGAAACGGCAACAACAAGATGAAAAATAAGATTTTAGAACATTGTTATCGTACTTTATGAAATACTGTTAGAATTATGCGTTCATTATTGTAATAAGGATTAAAATACAAAATTCGTAAAGTTGGCCTGTCCGTGATCCTTTGTGCCTCAGTCAATCTGCGACAAAGCCACTGTCAAAAACCATGCTCTTATCTCCATAGGTGAGTTTCCAAGATTATATCGAACCAATGCCAGCGTGACTTTTTCTTATAGTAACGATGTCAGCACTGCAATATCTTAATCACACGGCATTTGCACCAATGACACAATGAAATCTATCTCTTTTATTACTGAACTAGCTGTGCCCGCGACTCCATTCGTGTGGAATTCGCGTGGAATTCGGAAAGTTTTTGCAAATTTTTCATCGATGTTCAGCTCCTATTGATCATGGAGTAATTGTGCATAGCCTTTCTCGATAAACAGACTCTCCAACACAAAAACAATTTTTCAATTTGAGTCAGTACAATTCCTGAGATGCGTTCAACAAAACAAACTTTAGAATAATATTATTAGTATTGATTAAGCTCCATTTGGAATTCGCAGTGGTAGCCGCAATATACGACGCACGCTGCATTCAGCACATGCTTGGTGTGAATGAGAAAACGCTGATATTGCTTGCACGGAACTCTAAGCGAACAATATTGAATTCCTGGGATTTACCGTTAAAGAGTTTCAGCGCATTTTGTTTTAATTTTTTTAAAAGTAATTAAACCTACACTGATTCAATTTGGACTCTTCAGTCAAGGAGTTCGATAGCGCAGTGGCTTGCACGCTCGGCCTGCGATTTTGCAAACGAAGCAAAGTTCGCTAAGGCCGGTCATTGGATATGGGTGACCAAAAATACATATTATCTCGGGTGCCCCCGTGCTTCGGAAGGCACGTTAAGCCGATGATCCCGGCTGCATCTGCAGTCGTTAATATCCTATAAGGTTATAGCTATGCCTATAACCTTCCTCAATAAATGGACTATCCAACACAAAAAGAATTCAATTTGAATCAGTAGTTCCTGAGATTAGCACGTCCAACCAACCAACCAACCAAACAAATAAAATCTTCAGCTTTATAATATCAGTTTATAAGTAATTAGAAGCATCCCTGATCAAAACTTACCGATTGATGGTCTCACGATGGCGACGGGAAGTTCTCCACACTCTTTGATCAACATGTCCTCTGCTAGAGCTTTTGTGAAGGTGTAGGTGTTCGGCCGGTCACCTGGAAAACAAAAATTGTTTTAGAAACAATTATTTATCTACAGCTTACATGACGGAGCGGTACACGTAAAAGTTCATTTAAATCTTACAGGGTTAGATTTAAATGAACTTTTTTTGTATTAAGGACTGATTAAAGTTAATCAGCCATCATCATCAATATCATCATCACCAGCCCTTTTAATGTCCGCACTGCTGGGGCACGGGCATTCCCTAAGGATGGAAGAATATAGGGAGATTGGGTCATAACCCAACACGCTGGCCCAGTGCGGGTTGGTGGGTACTAACGACTGTACTAAGAACATCCTACATTTTGGCCCAAAACGAAAGTGCCGGCCATTAAAAAAAAGGGCTGTATTCTGACAGAACACGTCGGCCTTTGTATATTTTATAATATGGCACCAAAGCTGTAGCACCAATATTACCAATATTAGTAGTGCTATACAGGGAAGAAAGTTGAGATGGGGCATTAAGGGCAGCTACCATATCCCTTGCTGCCACGCTCTCCACCCCTTGACAGTGTTTTGTCTCGGAATTCAGTGGGAATTAGAACAAGAGGAACCTATTTTCTTTACCCCGGGGAGATTTTCTCCACGTCCCGGGTGCCACGGAAGGCTGGAGGTCGCCTCACCGACTAGGTCCGCAGTGATTCTATCGACCAGGACGTGGACAAAATCTCTCTCCACCCCTTGACAGTGTTTTGTCTAGGAATTTAGTGGGAATTAGAACAAGAGGAACCTATTTTCTTCACCCCGGGGAGATTTTCTCCACGTCCCGCGTGCCGGGGGGCTGCAAGTCGACTTACCGACTAGGTCCGGCTTTAGTGGCAGTTGGGAGAAAGAGGAAACTATTTTCTCTACCCCGGGGACATTGTCTCGACGTCCCGCGTGATACAGAAGGCTGCAAGTCGACTCACCGACTAAGTCCGGCGTGATCCTGTCGACCAGGTCGTCGGGTAGGGTCTGCACTAGGGTGACCACGTGCTCGGGGCGTGCCGGCGGCGCGTACACAATCTCCTCGACGCGCTCCCTCTCGCAGTTGCAGTACGCGGTCGACACATGAACTAGCGCCTAACAAAAACGACAGCGTTCAAAATACTAATATTCTATACAGGGTTATTTTTAAAACACCAAAAACCTCGCAGGAGTAGATAGCTAACATCATAAGCAACAATGTTTGTTCTACGACTTTTGAAAATTCGTTAGATTTTACTTTCATACAAAACCAAATACTAATTTAATTTACCGCTCTAAAAGTCAATAACTCTACGTTCACCTACTTGCATCGGCAATAAGCAGCGCACGGGCTTAAGTCCGGCAAGTTCGTGCGCGACCTTCCTGTTGCGGTATGAGACGGCGGGGACGGGGCACTCTAGGTGTTAGCGGGTGCGGATGATGCGGCGAGGAGCAAGTTATTCCTCCTCCCCGCATTGCCCGCCCCCGCTGGCATCTGGACTGCCCTGTCCCCGCCACCGTCTCTCATACCACAGGAGGGTCTCGCACGAAGTTGTCGGGCTATAATCTTCTGTATAAAAAACAATTGCTGTGTGTTTGTCTCGCTAAAACTCGAGAACGGCTGGGCCGATTCAGCTGATTTTGTTTTGAAATGATTCTCTTGGGCCAGGCAAGGTAGAAAATATGGAAAATATGCGAGGAAATGGTAAAAACAACAATTTCATTTGCCCATATAAACTGCTTTCCTGACAATTCTTCCCACCACAGGGAAGGCCTGTGCCCCAGCAGAGGGGACGTTAGCGACGTGCACTTGTGACGCAATATTGCACGGCGCCCCATCGCCACTGCCTATGCAATATTGCGTCACTCGCTTAAAATGTGTTAAAAGGCTGGTGATAATGATGATGACCGTCTTACCTCGAGCCCCTTCATACGATGGCAGAGCTGCACCAGCTGTTGGGTGCCGAGCATGTTGATGGTGACTGACAATTTCAGTTTCTCGTCGAATTTCACTGTCGCTGCTGAATGGAACACTACCGAGACCTGTGAACAATAACGCCCTGTAAGTTCACTAGTCATAGGGTTTATTTTCCATTAACATAATTGTACGAGCGGGCAGTTGTAAGTCGCCGATTCCCGCAGGTACAGAATTCTAAGGAACTACTCCTGAGAGTATCCCTGGCTGGCAGCGGGGAGGTAGGAGTGAGATCCAGCAAGGTCGATTGGAATCCAACTTATTGAATTACAATACAGTTTAGGACAAACTTAGTCTGTAAACATTGATAGATGTTAGTGTTATTTTTGACTTTTAATTTAATACTATAAATATAAATGTCAGAAAAACAGTTCCGAAAAAAACTCTATGAAAAAAGTTCGAAAAATTTAGAGTTTAATTTTTAAGTTTAAGAATAAGAGTTCGAAAAAGGAACATGAAAAATTAAGACCGTTCCTATGCATCGAGACTAATTTTTCGAACATTTTCTTACCTATATTTCTTTGTAACAAAATTTGTTGCCGACAGGCGTCTGTGTGCCCGTAAGTGGTTTTTTCTTAGAAGTCAACAAAATTGATGGCGGCTCACAGTTTTCACCAGTTCACAATCTTACGTAAGATTACACCACCACACCTATAATCGTCTCGTAGTCCAATCTCATAGTCCCAATGTTCTTAAATGCAAGTTAAAGAACATTGACGGCCGCCTTGGTCTAATGCTCAGATTCCTGGGTATTGGCCAAGAGGTCCCGGGTTCGAATCCTAGTAGGGGCAAACTTTGTGATGACCACAAATGTTTGTTTCTGAGTCATGGTTGTGTATATGTTTATGTAGTATATTTTCAACATTAATATACATAATTATATTAAAAATATGTCCGTCATCTAGTATCTATAACACAAGTGCTTAGGCTACTACTTTGGGCTATGATAGGTGTAAGTGTATAAATATTTATTATTATTATTATATAATATACTAATTAGACTGAATTAGAATTAGACTGATTGTTGAATCTCAAAGAGGCTTGGAGTCAGACAGGCGGCCGGCTGTAAAACCCCATGGCCAAAACCTTGAGCAGTATGGACTGGAACGTTGTCATCCCAATCAATCTCTCCGTTCGTCGGTCTCTAGACATGGCTTGATGACGTCTGACCAATATAAATGGAAGAGGAAATATACTGCACCACCCGTGCCAACCGAGACTGGGCAGGGAGAAGAAGAATGTTCTCTAATTTAATTCCATTGCATAAACTGGGCTGCAATATGCGCTCAGAAGCACAGCCAGTGTAATATACTGGGAGCCAGTTAATATACGCAAATACTTCGGACTATCCAAAGCATTCCCATAATAATATCGGCGCAAGTTTTCGCATGGATTGCAGCGCTTGAATTCCGATCCTTCACAACTTCAATAATGGAGAATGTAGACTATATTCAGTGACGTGTTATAATAGGTCACATTCACATCTGATGTAACTCTATAATCCATGTCAAAGTTAGCAAATTGATAGAAGAACTTGTCGACGATTTTACAGTTAACAGGACGTCGGGGTCAACATTTTTAAATTTGATATACTAACGGCGGGTCCCAATATTCTATCTACAGTTAAGAGTAAGCTTACTAAAGTTTAGTTGCCTGGCATGTTTTCTTATGTTACGATCAATAACAAAAGTTGCTAAGCAACTTATCTGTAGTACCGCCTATCTTCAATAACTGTTGTTAATATTGGGACCCGTCGTTACTGTGAACAGCATTGTTACCACAATATAGGCCAGACTGACTGTGACGGTCCTACAATAGATGTAATGACGCGAGGACGTCTGTCGGGCATGTCTGCAGGCATGCCCTCGGGCATGTCCGTGCAGTATATTCCACGCTTTACGAGGCCGCGTAGCCGAAGCTATCCAGTCCCCGTAGCACGGGACGTGGACACGTCATCTGCTTCGGGGGAAAGTAAATCTTTTCCTCTCGCTCTGACTCCCACTAAATCCCGAAATAATGTACTGTCAAGTGGTGGAGAGAGACTTGTCCACGTCCCCTTGCTAGGCCCGGATCTAGGATTGTGGAAAATAAAGAAAAGAAAATATTCTCCTCTCGCTCTGATCTCGAGACAAAACACTGTGAAGTGGTGGAGAGAGTTTTTGTCCACGTCCAGTCACAGATTACTAAATAGTTACTACGATATGAATGGAAGAAGAAACATACTGCGCCGACTCCAAATAGACTGGGTACAGGGCAGGGAGAAGAAGAATTGATGTAAGAAGAATGCTTTCTATTAGTGAAAAAGTTTTTAAAATCGGTTTAGTGGCTTAGGCGTGAAAGCGTAACAAACAAACAAACTCACTTTCGCATTTATAACATTACTTAAGGCTACTCTACACACTAAACCCGCAGACCCGCCGGCCTTAGGGTGCTTTTCCACCATAGACAGCTATTGTTACGGATGCGTTACGAGGCATGTGTTTGAGTAAAACCAATAGAATCACTCCATTTTCAAATAGAGTGATTCTATTGGTTCTACTCAAACACAATCACTATACCAATAGAATCACTCTATTGAGTGATTGATTGATTGGCCGCCGTGCTTGTTTTTGGCACGATTATCCCCAAACAGGCCTGCCCAGCTAGCATGACCACTGAAACACGATATGATAAACCCAGTTAACGCTTTGAACTGTCAAAAATCATTGTTTTTTGACAGTTCATGGCGGTAAATGGCTATAACTGACCGTGTTTCTGCTGCTAGCCGGGCTGGCTGTCAAACCCGCCGGGTAAAGCCGACGATTTTGGTGTGTAGACAGACAGCTTAAGGAATTTTTGTAGGGGAATTGTGTTCACCCACCTTCTGACATAGCATCGCCTGGTCTGCTGCGCTGATGCCGAGCTCGGGCTCCGTGATGTCGCCCACTATCGGCACAATCTTTTTCAGCTCCTGGGGTCTGCTATTCCTCAGTGTCTCGAACAGCTGGCGAATAACGGGAGACATTGTACACACACATACATAAATCACGCTTATATCCCCGAAGGGGTAGTGGTCCTACGCCCTGACTTGTAAATGGCGACATACTAAAATAGAACGGGTTCACCCAGGATTGGAAGGCATACATTAACCCGATGGGGGAACTTCTGGGGAGAGCCGCGTCGCCCAGTGAAACGGGTGCTGCGGCGTTAGGTTTGAGGAGAGCCCGCCATTTGCGGGCAACGCGCTGGGGGATCGATGGATGTAAGACTACCGTCATGTCCAGGCCCCCAACGATCAACGCGTTGTAGGAGTGTCATCCAGGGGATATTTAGTGGTGTATGGGGGGAACGCCCTTACCCCGAGTCCCACCGTAATAGCATTTGAGAATAGCCGTAATCGTCCTTGACGACGACCTGGGGGCCTAGACAAAGTAACACACCGACAAAGATAACGAAGTTCGATAAAGCAAAATGTATGGGATTTGACGTAAGTCGTCGTGAAATCACGTGACCAAAATCGTCTTCGTAAGTTCCTAGTTATGTTGGTAGCGCAAGCTAAGGCGCTGTAGATACCAAAGTAATATAGTCGATCGTGACGAACTTTGACACGTTACCGTTATGAAACGATTGCCACTTGGCTACGGGCCCAGGTAGGCGGAGGTGAATTAACACCCACGTTTCGCCAATTAGGTTTGGTCCCATGTATGTAGGTGTAATAGGTGCCGAGCCTATTGCCATTTATGGGGCACGGAATTGATTTCTAGGTGGCATAAGAGAAACGCTGGCTGCCCATTACTCATTGCTGTCTAGCTTAACCCTTAGTCGCCTTGTACAACACCCCGCGGGAGAGATGGGGGTTGGGACATAATGTATTCTGCTTTGCCGTCACCACACGGCCAATTTGTACACAGAACCTTGTAAAGCTACTAAGATACATACATACATAAACCACGCCCATTTTATTCCCCGAAGGGAAAGCAGGGGTTAATTCACACCCACGTTAGGAGAGAGGCAGGGGTGGTGACAATTGTATTCCTATCAGCGATTACAACACAGCTAACTATTATTAACGATTCATAATTTTTCGAAGTAGAAAAAGTAATCCAACCTACAGAAAACCTCGATATCATTTGAAAATTCTTCTCCAAATGGTAAACACTTCGTCTACATAAAAAACATGTTTCTCCGCACAGAGGGCTTAGCCACATGAGTAAATAAACGTAACAGAATAAAAGCTTGTCATCTGGCTGTGCGGGCGTAAACCGGTTTTTTCCAGTCTCGCCTAGCGGCCAGTTGACAAGCTTATTCTCTGTTCCGTTTATTAACTCATGTGGCTTACCTACTGTGGCTTATCTATTCGAACGTACAGAAAACAAAAATATGAATCTGACATATTGTTTTCACATACATTTTGTATTCGATGGGTTCAATAGATGGCCACTTGGCTAGGGGGGCAGATCGTTCATCGAACTACTGTTCCCCGTCAGCTTGTCTCTCCGAAACAGGTTAATTTATGGAAAATTTATCCTGAACCCCTAAAATCAAAGCTATAAGTACTTAATCCAATTAAATTCCAAGCCCAGATTTGCGTTCATTCACTCAAAGTTCATTGATTTCAGTTCGTTCTATAAACTGCAAGCGACATTTGCAGCCTTAGGGTGGAACATCACTTTCTCAGCCTACTGTACATTCAAAATATAAAATTCATTTTCATTTGGATTCAATTCCAGAACACCCTTGAAATAAGAAAAAACTGGTTACAGCTTTGCTGTACACAATACCATCCGATTATCGGGTGAAAAACCATGCACTTTATTTAATGTATTTCGGCTTACGTTCCATTTTCCCTGTACGTACTCATGCCTGAACTATAGCACCGAAAACATTATCAGATTCGGCAGAGTAATTTAAGCCGCAGTAGCAAATATAAACATTATTGTAATGCCTTTCGGGATTCCAGACGCGGCAATACCTACAGCATCATTTCAGGAGTCCTCATTCGGCAAGATAAACGGTTACAACGTAAAAAAACAGCTCACACTGCTCATGCTAATAAGGTTGAATTCTGACTCGGTTATAAAAGAAGATAAAAAAGGAATTAACATCTTAATCACATTGAATCACAAGAATCGTTAACCAATGAAATAAAAAAAATAAAAAAATGAAATTTTAATTAGTGTGAGAGTGGGTCGGCCCTGAAAGTGGTGTACCACGTTTGATTTACTTTGCAAGTTTTTAAAAATTACAACATGGTTCATACTGACAACTGTGAGAAACGTCAATATCATAAGATAGCAATGTTGTCAGATCAAGGTGCAAGCAAAACAAAACTTTATTGTTCTATAAACAGTAAGCGATATTTAGCCTTAAGTTGGTACATTACTTTCTTGGCCCACCGTACCTACTGTAACAATTTTGCTGTGATCCCAATTTTCATTATATTAAGAGCCTGTTTCACAATCGACAAGTAAGTTAGAAGTAGCTTACTTTGCAGTTCAATTGAATATTTGATATTATAACTGTCAAATGATCTGCGAAGTGAGCTACTTAGAACTTACTTGTCGATTCTGAAACAGGCCCTAAATAAATTACTAAACCAGTCTCACACCTATGATCTAGTTTAAAAGTAAGCAACATTAGCACTTGTGTTAAGGATACTAGATGACAGAAAATTTCTAATGGAGATAATAATTATTACATTTATAAATATTTTTAGTATAGGTACTATATAAACTTAAAAACAAACAAGATTCGAGAATAAATGTGTTTGTACTACATAAACATATTTTGCACCTATCAGAATCCGAACCCGGGACCTCTTGGCCGATAGCCTACGATCACTAGACCAAACCATCCGTCACATTTCAAGATCTTCAAACTCAAGAAAGGATTTCCGATGCGCCTAATTTATATTTATAAGCTTAAAGATTAGATAACGTCGATCTAGTAAAAAACTTTATGTTAAATTGCTTTAAGTTGATATGGTCTATGTCCATATTGCTGCTTACATTTGCCTTATGCCAATAAGTTAAAGCTTTGAACCAGTAAAAGTTCACAAATAAAGCCTCTTTCAAGAAAAGCCTACCATGGCTTAACTCTTAGTGCTTCTGTTATAAGAGCGAAAATAATTTTACTCTTTTATAAACTGAACTATAACCATGCTTGTAGTTTAAAGACGCGTAGAAACGTACGTTTATTCTAGGTCCTGTTTCATCATCATCATCATCAATTATTATTTTATCATCATCAACAGCCCTTTTAAAGTCCCACTGCTCCTGGAGCCCTACCGCCTAACTCGATTGCTGAGGATAGCTATATTGCAATGCACTGCTTACGGCCATATCAGCCATCCTGAATTTTTAGGCGGCACGGATTTTGTGCCAAATTTATACCAAATCATTCGGTGATAATTCATTCAAAGCTATCACTAATAGTTTAGGTACATTTGTTTAGTGGTCCTTTATTAATTAATCTGTGATATTTAATGTTTATCCATTAGTGGAAGTTTTCGGCTTGGTTTCTAGACTTTCGAGCCCTATCTTTTATAAAGTCTTTTAATTGCAAGCAGTTTAAAATCTTGTAAAAGTTTTAATAACAATATAATAATAAAGCAACTGGTTAGATTCTTGAAATTCCGACAGAATGATTGTCACTAACACCCTGATTTCACAAATATCACTAGCTACTTAGCGGCATTCAAGAGCATTTCAGAAAGTTATAAATGGAATGACTAAAAACAAGAATCATATTCACAATTTAAACCTTTGGCAGATAATCTCGCAATTTCCAATCCTCTTAATTATTATTTCCGAGCGGCCAAAAATATCTGTAATAATAAAACTTTTATTATCTTAGTCTGTATAAAACCATATCACTTTCCCTTTTAAGTCTTGATCTTTCTACCGAAATTCCAAACATAAGTTCTGACTAACGTTATCAATAGCTGTGTAACGATCTGTGAATGGTATAACAGTTATTTCTTTTACATCTAAAAGATTAATCCCTTTAAAAGCTAAAGCAGCCTTATCAGTTATCTCATTTCCTGTAATTCCTTTATGAGAAGGAAGAAATGTACATAAAATATATTTCAATTCCATTTTCTTCATAAAAAAGAGCAACTCTTTAATATTGTATACCATTATGTATAACATTTAATTAAACTACATGAAAAAGTTAAACACAAAAGTATTTAGAGTTATATTAAAATTAATGTAAAGAATAGATGTAAAGTATTTTAAGTTTAACTTTTTCATGTAGTTTAATGAAATTTTTAGAGAGTAACGAATAGTAAATACTATTTGACTTCCTCAAAGACAGCATAAATATGCCTCTGCAATAAAGATACTACAAATATTATGGAGAACTAAACTTCCAGAAAACTTTAACAGGGGATCATATACGGCACATCTTACGTGATTATTTCCTTTAGTCCCATCAGTATAAAATCTATTTTAACTATCCAAAGCCATCATATCATCATTATGACATACTTTGTGTTTTTAATGTTTGTTTTGTCAAGAAAAATAGTAAATGTACTCAATAGGATCTTTTGAATATATGTCGGAACTTTAACTACATCTGCAGAAGTGATTGAATTTTTGATTTTTTAAGTGATAAACTGTCTTGCAATAAACACAGTGTTGGTGTTACAATATTAAAATAAACAATACATTTCTACAATACATTTAGTAAAAATCACTTCCACATTAACAGATAGACTTCGCAAAAGTCGACCAAGAACTCCAAAAACTACATTTAAAGGTTCAAAACCCTCATTTCAATGTCATGGGCAAATAAGTAAAAACTGACAACTTGGCTGTATTGGTACCCCTTCATTTCTCTCATGAAGAAAAACGAATAACCAGAATGTAGTCATTTTTAACCTATTATTAATTATAACGACAAACCAGGCCTATATCAGCGATTATTAGATCAAAATATTTATGCCAAATTGTCAAAGCGAAACATTTCAGACCACCCTTCATCGGTCCAGTAACCATACTTAAATAATTATGATTGGAGGACGCTATGTAGCGCTTTAATAAAATATTTTGGTGCTGCTCAAACTTCATAAGCCAAATACCCTAATACTTTAAATATTCATAGCCACAAAGAACTCTTTAAAAAAAAACAGTTCTAAGTTCTAACATAGGCCGCTGGATGCGGCTTGATCCAGCCAGAATTAGACTTCATGGGCTTTATTATTTTTGAATTAAGCAAAACTGTCACACGCGATGCCTAATTTTTGAAGATTTCAAGTAATTACTCGAAGGTCCGCTAAATCCGCAATTCGTGTTGTCAAACTACTAACGAAGATTAGAAAATCAAATTCACTTAAAGTTAAGCTTCTTAAGTCTGCTTTACGTAGTGTAAATTGGAAGAGAATTTCCGACTGTAGGTGTGATTAGCGATTTTCTTTAGCAAGTGCCCCGCAAATTATCCGTTCTTCGTCAGATCTAGGGCGTCGAGTGTCTTGCGGAGAGTTCACAAGGGTTTTGCGACCGAGCCGTTCATAGGGGAGGATTTCTAGGGAACTCTTACGGATGCGGTATTTTAGAAAATCTTTCTAGAGAACTCTTACGCGTGCAAGTGCGGCATTTTAGACAGTGCCTCTGGGAGTAGAATTACAAATCATCATTCAAGGTGATTCGTAATTCAACTGTAAAGGATTCATCTTCTAACACTCCGATGCATGTTGGAAGCGGACGAAAAGCACCCAGGTTCTATTTAAACTGGATGCTCGCACTCTTTTACAACGACGACGGTTCGAATCCTAGTAGGGGCAAATTTTGTGATGAACACAGATATTTTTTCCCGTGTCATGGTTGTTTATTGTATGTAGTATATTTTCAATATTTATATATAATTATTAAGAGTACCTATTTAAAAAAATTTCGTTATCTAATATCGATAACACAAGTGCTTATGCTACTTACTTTGGGTTAGATGATAGGTGTGAATTAAGAAATATGTATTTATTTATTATCATAATCACAACTGTCGCAGTCCTACCAAACGCCGCTACGGAGAGAGCAACCAATGTAGTGGATGCGGAAATCAATGTGCCGTAACTCACAAAATACTAGAAAACATGATGTGTTGTAAATTTATGTCAATAAGACTTACTGTTGCAGGAATGCAATTTTCAGTTGTGTCTGTTTTGTATTTAAGGAGCGAATTGTCTATAATGCGGCGGCTAGACGACCTCGGAGCAATAAAACAGATTGCTAAACTGAAGAGCAAAGAATTCGGCTCACTTGAAAATATCAGGGTACAAGCTTAGCTTGCTACAAATTGCATTTCACGAGGCATACTCCTTTTTTATCCGAATAGCAATATCGTATCTCCTACAGCATGCGTGTCGTATATTTATAACCGCCCGCGGCTTTGCTCGCGTTAATATCGGTTGTTATATAGCCTATAGCTATAGCCTTCCTCAATAATTGGACTCCCCAACACAAAAATAAATTTTCAATTTGAACCAGTAGTTTCTAAGATTAGCACGCTTAGGGCCGGTTTTTTGATCCATAGTTAACTCAACCAATTGTAAAAAACTGTTACTAATTGCTTAATATCAGTCTGATATGTAACCATTAGTAACAATTTTAGTTACTAATGTTACTAATCGATAAATATTAGTCTGATATTGTTACTAATTGTTAAATATCAGTGATATTTAAAGATAAGTAACAAATTTTAACAATTGGTTAACAGTTAACTATGCATCAAAAAACCGGCCCTTAACCAACCAAACAAACAAACTCTTCAGCACAAAGATTTTGGTGGTTAGAAAACTCTTCAACTCTTCAGCTTTATCATATTAGTATAGATCTACCGCTACATACAAATACCACATCAATGGTATTTATAGTTGCAAATCTCGCATATAATATCCGACATCGCGTCTAAACACCTTTTACTAATTGTCTAAATATTAATAAATGTTATTCGTTGTGCCGTGTGGTGACGGAAGAGCAGAAAACAATTGTCACCACCCCCATCTCTCCTGCGGGTATCGGGGTACAAGGTGACTAAGGGTAAAGACAGCGCTGAATAATAGGCAGCACCGTTTCTATCTAGGTCTACGATTCACGTGCCCGATAGATGGCAATAGGTTGGCCGCCTATTACATGAGACCTAAATTATTGACGAAAAGTGGGTGTTCATTCGGCTTTACTACCCAATCGGGGATAAAAGCGCGATTTACACTATGTACGTTATTCGAATGCTAAAACAATCTCCATCATCTGCGGAGACGCACCCTCCATTTGTTGTTGGTGCTTAGCCAAATGGCGAATCTATTCGAACGAATGGAATACAAACGATAATTTTGACAGCTTCTCTTACATTTGATACGACGGTCGCCACGTTATTGCCTCTGTAATACGTCAGTTTCATACATTTGTATTCTATTCGTTTCAATAGATTGGCCACTTGTCTAAAGCTGCACAGACTTCAAGGTGTATCTCTCATTGTTCAGTGTTAATCACCTCTCTGCCTAGCTTGCACCTAATTTTAACCATAATAAGTGTTTTCTTGAGGGCTAAAGAAAGTACTTTAGCGACAGGTTTCAATATTCTATCTACAGTTAAAAGTAAGCTTATTAAAGTTTAGTTGCCTAGCATTTTTGTTATATTACGATAAACAACAGAAGTTGCTAAGCAACCAAATTGGGATACGTCTATCTTCAACTGTAGAAAGAATATTGAAAGTAATAGATTGGCTACTTTTCTACAGGGGCAGAATGGGTGCTTTCCATTGCAATAGTGTGGTACTTACCGGTGATTTGGTGAGCTCGTCCAGTCTCGAGGTGACATCTTGCCCACGCTTCGGCCGCATCAGCAAATAGATCTTCTTGATCTTCGGACAACTTCTTAGTAATTTTTCAACTAACACCTGAACAACACACAAACCAAACGATCCGTCAAGACATCAGTGTAGCGGCTTGCCGGCAATGACGCTGCGTCACTGAGCGAGTCCAAAACATCTAAGATTAGTTGCGCAGTGATAATTCTTAAAATGACATCATGCAAGCGACCTAAGCTCTATGGATCTATAATTTCGAATGAGATATAATATCTATAACTTTTTACAAAATAACCAACACATTTTATTTGATGATAAAGTATTATTTGATATAGAAAAACGACAATTAGATAACAACTGTAGTACAAATGTCAATAATTCATGGTGCTATTAAAGCACCCATATATGGTCCACCATCAAGTATGGACTCATTACCAAGATTTTCTATGGGAATCCTGATAATACAGTTATTAGCTACATGTGAAACTGAACATGTAAAGCCATCAGCAAGTTAGACCAATGTTTCGTACAGATTTTGTGGATCTAAAGGTTTGTGGAAACATTGAAGTGTTATAACTGTACACGCATAAACCACTAGATGCAGTTTATTGTAATGATTATATTAAACATGGTCCAAATGTTTTGAATTTAAAAAGGAAGGGAGAAAACAGTATATTAACCAATAATACAAAACCAAATGTAACACATGAAATACAAATATTCGAAAGTGTTTAATAATTTTGATGGGTGTCTCTTGAGGACATATGGAATTTCCAAAAAGAAAACTCTTCAATTTTTTATAACATTTATATGAAGTGTTAATCTTATGGACGCAGTACAAGAAGTGTCAAAAAATTATAAAAAAACCGGATACAAGACAAAACGCGCCTACAAGCTTCGCATGGCAATTACGCCGATATCACTATAAGCAATGAATACCAGCGTGAGGCGCGAACATAACTCCCCGCCGTTGAAGACCTCGTTCTTCAACTTTCTTCGGCAGTCGTCGTCGGCAAAAGTGGGCAGAGTCGCACAAATGGGCGTCGATAGGTCCCTTTGGTGGTGGTGACATCAGCAACACGGGAAACCTTGTCTGGTCCGGGGAATAATTTCGTGACTCGTCCAACGCGCCAGCAAAGTGGGGGAAGCGAGTCTTCACCGAGCAGCACCAGATCACCGATCTTCAACCGAGTTGTATCTTGCTTCCATTTGGTTCGAAGTTGAAGTTCCGAGACATATTCCCGCTGCCATCGTTGCCAGAAGTGCTGTCGGATTTGTTCCAGGCGGGCGTAGCGGGAGAGGCTGTGTTCCTTTTTGCCTTCCAGGGCAGGTGCAGGCAACGCATTTAGTGGTCTTCCTATCAGAAAGTGCCCTGGGGATAGGTATTGGAGGTCGTCGGGGGATGAGGAAAGAGGACACAAGGGCCGACTATTTAAAATACATTCCACCTGTGCAAAGAGGGTGCTTAATTCCTCGAAGGTAAGATGGGTGTTACCCATAACACGTTTTATATGGTATTTTGCCGATTTCACTCCCGATTCCCAAATGCCGCCGAAGTGAGGAGCGTATGATGGAGTAAAAATGAATTTAAAATTCTCCTGAGTGGCAAACTCAGAACAAGACTCCGCATTGTTTTTTAGGAATGAACTTAGCTCCTTAGCAGATGATGTAAAGTTGCGTCCATTGTCGGAAAATAATTCCGCCGGCCTGCCACGACGTGAAATAAATCGTCGCAGTGTCATAATGAAAGCCTCTTTTGAAAGGTCACTCACGGCCTCTAGGTGTAAGCATTTGTACCTCAAACATACAAAAATACATAAGTAGCATTTTGTTAACTTAGCACCGCGACCCTTGCGATTCAGAATATAGAACGGTCCAGCATAGTCCATACCTACAGATTTAAAGGGAAAATCTGGACTAATTCTTTGTGTAGGTAGGTTTCCCATTTTAGGGTATAGTGTTTTACCTTGAGCGCGGCGACATAGCACACAGTTATTTACTGTGCGTCGAGCCAGGCGTCTACCATTGAGAGGCCACACTGATTCTCGGACTATAGCCAACAACAGCTGCGGGCCGGCATGCAAATTTTTTATATGTTTATATTCAAAAAATAATTTAGCTAAATAATGCCTTGAGTCAAGAAGTATAGGATGTCGTTTCTGATAAGAATATTCGGAAGCATCTATTCTTCCTCCTACTCTTATCAATTTATCGGCTTGATCTATATAGGGCGATAAGCTTAAAATTTTAGATTTAGAATTAAGTACTTTATTTGCATTCAAACAATTATATTCGATAAAAAATGTTTCTTGTTGGGCTATAAAACATATGAAGTTAAAAGCATTGGAAAGTTCATCGACCGTTAGAGCACCAGTAAGTTTATTATTTTTATTTTTTGTATTGTGAATAAAACGTTTTACATAGCATATTGTTCTTTTTAATCTCATTAATTTAGAAAACCTTTTAAAATCGATAATTGAATTAAATTTAACTGTGGATAATGTATTAATTGTAAGTTTTGTTTCAGGTAAATCGTCTAATGTTTTATGTTTTAAAGCAGGCCATTTAGATTCGTCATTTAGCAAGTATCGAGGACCGTACCACCACAATATGTTATTTACTAATTGACTAGGGTTGACACCTCTTGAAATTAAATCAGCAGGGTTTTCATTGGTGGGGACGTATCTCCAAGATAGTGGATCAGTGGTTTCTAAGATTTCGCCTACTCTGTTGGCGACAAATGTTTTTAATTTGGTAGGATTGTTAGCCAGCCACCCCAAAACTACTGTAGAATCACTCCAGTGCACTGTTTTGTGTGGAGTGTAGTGTATTGATTCTGTGACACTTTTATACAGACGAGCAGCTAGTAGGGCGGCGCACAGCTCGAGCCGAGGTATGGAAGTCGGCTTCAGGGGTGCGACTTTAGACTTAGAGCACAGCAGCTTCACCATGACGTCACCGTTGCCTTTAACTGAACGCATATATATACAAGCCCCGTAGCCTACCTGGGAAGCGTCACAGAATGTGTGAAGCTGAGTGGAGTTGGGGGTGTCACACAACACATGCCGAGGAATTTTTAGGGTAGAAAGAGAAGGTAAATCATTTGAAAAGTTAACCCATTGATTTTTAATAGTATCTGGGGCAGGTTGGTCCCAGTCAACCCTATGCTGCCACAGATTTTGTAACATTAATTTCGGTATCATAATGCAAGGGCTTAATAGACCTAAGGGGTCGAAAATTTTAAATGCATTAGACATAATGAACCGTTTAGTAATTACATTATTTAGAGGACTTATAGATATAGGAAAATGTAGTGTGTCTTCGTTAGGGTTCCAATTGAGTCCGAGTGTGTTGGACGATTCGCTGATGGTTAATATTTCTTGAGGTTCAGACGATTTGAAAATAGAATTTGCATTAGTTTTGTATTTGCGTAAGTTAAAACAACCCTTTTGGAGCTCCCTACTAATAGACCTTTGAATATAGCTTAATTCTTCTTCATTGTTTGAACTTGTTATCAAATCGTCTATATAAAAATCTCTCTGTATTATAGTTTTAATTACAGGATCGGCACATTCCTCCCCCAACTGCCAAAGACAGCGTGTGCTTAAATAACTGGCACTTGCAGTGCCGTAAGTGACCGTATTTAACTGCATTGTTTGGATAGGTAGTGACTCATCCTCTCTCCATAGGATCAGCTGCAAGTTTCTGTCACCGGGATGAACATCGATCTGACGGTACATCTTTTCAATGTCCCCGGTGAGCAGATACTTGTGCTGTCGCGCGCGTATCAATATGGAGAAGAGAGAGTCTTGTATATTTGGACCTACCCGCTGCAAGTCATTGACAGAATAACCAGAAGAGGAAGGTGCGGAACCGTCGAATACAACACGGATTTTAGTTGACTCACTGGAATCCTTGAAAACTGCATGATGACAAAGGAAATAGGATGTTTTTGGTAAGTGTTCTTTTGACTTTGAAAGATGACCTAATGATTCGTACTCTTTAATAAATTGAACATATTGTTTTTTTAAAATTTCGTTTTTCCTAAAACGCTTCTCCAAATTGAGAAATCGTTTTTTAGCTAGCATATACGTGTCACCTAAACAAAGAGGTGAGTCACGCAATGGTAGTCTAACACAAAATCTGCCTGTTTCTAATCTTATTGTATTTTTTATAAAATGAATTTCGCAAGCCTTTTCAGATTCGCTTAGAAGTGATTTTTGGGGAAGCTCTTCTAGCTCCCAAAAACGTTTGAGAAGATTGTCTACCTGGGATTCTTTGGACAAATCCTGCTCGGACAAAACTGTATGATTGGTATGTATAATGTTGTTTTTTAATAATTTATTTGAGATTGGATTTAGAGAATTGTTATTATTGTTATTTTGTTTATTATAGTTTTGTGGATTGTAGTTTTTTGTTTTTATATTTAGGTTATTTTTTGACGAAGACTGTATTGTTTTATTGCCATTTGCCTTTAATAAAATTTGTGATGATTTATTGCGTTTTGTGTTTGATTTTGGCATGATTGCTGGGCCTCCGACTAACCAACCAAATTGGGAATTATGTAACTTAGGATAGCATTTACCTAGTGATTTTTGTTCGCAATCTATGATATCCCAAAATATGTCGGCTCCAATCAGGACATCTATTGGACCGGGCTGGTTAAAATGTGGATCGGCTAGGCATATATTTTGTGGTATGTTGAATTGGGATGAATCTATAGAAAACCTTGGCAATTTTCCGGTAAGCTCATCTAAAACAAAACAAGACAATGTAATTTGAAAATTGTTAATAGAATTTCGGGATCGCAATTGCACGACACATCTTTCGGTGACTGTATTGGCGTGACAATTACCGATTCCGATGACATTTAGTGATGTGGGGAATATATTTAGACATATTCTCGCCTTTAATGATTTAGATATAAATGATGACTGGCTGCCTGAATCCAGCAAGGCACGCGCTTGAACTACCTCTTTAGTCACCGGATTCATAACCTCAATTAAGGCAGTAGACAAGAGAATCTGACTAGAAATTTCTTTAGTGAAATTTACGATAGACTCAGGCTCATGAATTTCAATAGCATTTACTTTAGAATCGTTAGAATTGGTATGAAGTAGTGAATTATGGCGTTTTTTGCAATACCTACAAGGCCCCATACGACAATCGCTAAGAGCGTGGCCTTGTCTCAAACAATTTGAGCAAAGTTTATATTTTGAAACATCAGCTAATTTATCTTTAATAGTTTTTGATTTAAATGTAGGACAGTCATAAATTCTATGGCTTTGATTACAAATAATGCAGAGAAATACGAAGTTATTGTTTTGTAGAACTGTGTTTAATGACTTTGTATTTTGTCGACTACTACTACTAGCGCCATCTACATTTCGGAGCGGAAACTTATTGCAACTGCTGTCTTTATTGCTGTGTATGGATTCTAAAACATGCGCACGATCAAGTAAAAATGACTTAAATTGTTCTAATGTAGGTATGTCGTTTAAATTATTACGCTGCTCCTCCCATTTTGTTAATGTATTGTTATCTAATTTGGATGTCAACATGAAAATAATTAATGTGTCCCAATGCTCAGTTGGTTGACCAAGGTTGGAAAGGGCACGTAAATTTTTGGTTATATGATCAACAAAGAAACGCAAAGAACCTTCTGATTCACGACTAATTGTTTGAATGTTAAATAAAGATTTTAGGTGATAATTTATTAATAATCTTTTATTATTGTACCGATCACAAATCAAATGCCATGCAGTAGTGTAGTTAGCAGATGAAACTTCAATGTTTGTGACTATGCGCTTTGCCTCGCCCTCGAGGTAGGACAATAAGTAGTGAAATTTTTGTATGTCAGAGATACGTGAGCTGTTATGAATTAAATTGGAAAACGTATCGTGAAACTCAAGCCAACGGAAAAATGATCCGTCGAACTTAGCAATTTGAATTTGAGGCAACCTTACGCCGATTGCTTCGTGGTTGTGATCGAAAGAGCATTGAGCTTCCATAAATATAGAATCTCGTTTTCTCTTTTCCTGTTCTAAAGATTTTAATTCATTTTGTTTCTCGACTAAGCCCTTGGCTGTAGCTATACATATAATAATGTCCTGCTCAATACGCTCTCGCTCATCAATCTCACAATCCAAGTTATCAGAATTCAAAATCTCAATCTGAGTCTGCAACTCATCAAATTTAGTGGCTAGGCTCTCAAACCTGCTCAGCTTTAAAGATAACTCAGCAAATTCAACAGCTGTGAGTGTATTTTGCGTTGTGACCTTGTCAATATAGTTTTTAAATTTTGTAATTTGGCCTTTAATGGAACTTCTTTTGGTTAGAAAGTCCTTTAATTCAGATGAAGAAGAAGTACCCTCAGATAATCGTACCGTCTTCTTCTCGTATTTATTTTGGCCTTCAGACATTGTAAATTAATAAAATTTGTAAATATAATATGCGAAAAGTACGTTAACACAAAAATATACTGCAATTAAAACAGCTGATTACTAAACAAACAGACAACGCAAACTATCCACTTTAGTTAAAAATTATAAATAAATTGTTTGGCTCACGTTCCTCACACGGCGATACCTGGGACCAGGACTGCAATCGGGTGGAGGCAACCGTCACAGTGGTTCAGCAATCACGAATCAGCTGATGACAACTTGCAGCCCTGGAATTAGTCGGCAAATACCTCTAAATATCGCGTAATAAGTGGTGCGAGGTAGGGAAATCTCAGGGATCTATCGGTATATTATATAGTTTTTATAATATTTGACTATTATTAACGATAAGGCAAAAATAAAAAGAATTTAAAAAAAATGTTTATTTTGCTTGGAGGTAGATGACTTTTTTGCACTGCGAAACACAAGTAGAATTTATTTCAATAATAATGAGATTAAAAGTATTTGGATTGAATTTAGGAGGGAATAAGGAATAAACCAGGCCACTTAACTGATGTATTCTGCTGCGAGGTGGTGCTTTAGATGCGTCACTGCCCGGCGATATCAGTAAGATGTCAGCTGGTATTTGATAGTCCAAACTTCCGTCGATGGTATTTCGTTTGAAGAATGTGTATATTGTAGCTTCTAGATCACGTCGGGGTCACCAATTTATGTCTCTTGAGGACATATGGAATTTCCAAAAAGAAAACTCTTCAATTTTTTATAACATTTATATGAAGTGTTAATCTTATGGACGCAGTACAAGAAGTGTCAAAAAATTATAAAAAAACCGGATACAAGACAAAACGCGCCTACAAGCTTCGCATGGCAATTACGCCGATATCACTATAAGCAATGAATACCAGCGTGAGGCGCGAACAATGGGTATCGCACTTAATATGTTACATTGCAAAAAATTCGAAAATGTTTAACAATCTCTCACGTCAAAGCAACTAAAACAGCCCACGTAATTGGATTTTCAGTAAAAAACATGGCTGCCACATCGCCACAGCGTCATACAATGGGATCAAAAAACTCGTAGGGACAATTAAAATTTCGCCATAGCAGAACAAAAGCCAATAGTCATTTTCAAATTCGCTGCGTTTAAGAGGCTTCGCGCAAGACAATGAAGGTGTTAGTAGGAAAATTTCATCACCAAGAAAGGGAACCAAAATAAAATTACACAAAAACAAATAACAAAAACAATTGTATAAGTTTTCAATACGAACTTCAAACAATACTGTTCAAACAAAACAAAGTGAACAACAGAGCCTGAGAGGTGACTAAAACGTGACTCATGTAAAAACTTGGGCTCAAGAATAAGCCGTAAAAATGCAGAGTTGATGAATTTGTTGTATAGTGTACAAGTCGTTCTAGATATTGATGTAAAGCAGTGCACGTTTAAAATATCAACTGATACGCTAGCAGGAGGATCGAACATGCAATTGTCCCTATTCTTAGATGAGATATCAACGAATGAGGAGCCAGTCTCAGTAGAACTATCAAAAAAATTGGGTGTTATCGGACCGTCAGCGCCATATGTACCAAATCTTCAATTAGATATTCTTTATTTTTCGATTTTAATTTGAACATTATATAAAATATTAGAAAAATTTGTACAGTGGTCAGAAAACGTCTCGGTCGGCCGTGTGGTATAGGCATGTGCAGCGGACGCGAGTTCGATTCCCGCATTTCGACTATAATTTTTCGAACGCTTTCTTCAACCACAGTTTTCTTTGTTCAATCGGTTCAATTAGTCTATCGCCAAGGCCAGAACAAACCAATTTATAATTTAATTTCCATAGCTCGATAATATACTTAATTTTGATGTACTACTTAAGATTGACATTAGGAATTGCCCAATATCGAGAATATTGGGCAATTCCTAATGTCAATCATTGGCATATGACGCTCACTGCCAAAGTACTTTCCTCGCTTTAATGGCTGATTCACATGTATTAATTAATTAAATAACTAAATTTTAAGTTACTCATTGCATGTAAACAATGAATAAATCAGCAAGTTGCGAGTTTTAAAAATTTTACCCCCGAATATACAGAAACGCTACTCAAATTTTGAGCACTGCTTAAAAAGTTAAGTGGACAATTATACCTGTCAGAATTTGCATGGAAAAAGGTCAATTTTGGCAATACTCAAATGTAAAGCAGGCCTCAAACTTTGAATAGAGTTTCTGTATTCGGGGGTTAGTCGCTTAAGTTCAAGTTAAAATTCACTTAGGGCCGGTTTTTTGATGCATAGTTTACTGTTAACCAATTGTTTATAATTGTTACTTATCGTTGAATATCACTGGTATTTAACAATTAGTAACAATATCAGACTGATATTTATCCATTAGTAACAATATTAGTTACTAACATATCAGACTGATATTTAGCAATTAGTAACAGTTTTTACTCTGGATCAAAAAACCGGCCCTTATAGTCCGATAGGTTCGTGCGCGACCATCCTGCGGTATGAGGGGCGGTGGCGGGGACTGGGAGCTCTGGATGCTGGCGGGGGCGGGTGATGCGGGGAGGAGGAAAACTCGCTCCTCCCCGCATCGCCAACCCCCGCTAGCATCTACTGTGCTCCGGCCCCGCCACCGTCTCGTACCGCAGGGGGGTCGCGCACGAAATTGTCGGACTGTAGCAACAACTACTCGATACATGTAAACCAGCTTTCGCGGACTTACGACTCACCTTTCCCATGAAGCCGGTGCCGCCGGTGACGAACACGGACTTGTCCGCGTAGAAGTCCGCCACGGGCACGTACGTCATGTCGACTACCCTCGCCTCCTCGGCGTTGAAGTTCATGTTGGTGCGCGGCGGTGGGGGGGTGCGGCCGGATCGAGAGCGCTGAAACGAATGTAGTGGGGTGGTGGGGTGGTGGCGATCAAGCACTCAGTTCCGCTATCTTCATGGCTGACGGAGTTTATCTGCAACAAGGGGAGCGGGATGTTAGAAATTTGAAAAAAAAGAGGATGTTATAATTTATTTTTTACAAACCGTTTACAATTAACCTTGGACTGGTCTCCCTAGTAGGTTTAGGAGAGAACTTGTGTCAGGAGTACGCCCGCTCCTTCTTATCCAATAAGATTACAACGATTTGTAGAAATTTAAAATATAGTATACTAACTGGCGCACTCAGAGACGTCAATTAACTTTAATGAGTACTTAATGTCATAAAATCTCATTATATCTAGACCATACATCCGGCAAGAATAGCGACTAGTTTTCAATTGTCATTTTTTGACATTAAGTACTCATTATCGTTATTTGACGTCTCTGAGTGCGGCAGTAAGGGCCGGTTTTTTAATCCGTAGTAAACTCAACCAATTATTAAAAATTCATTCTGATTTCTGATAATCAGTCTGATATTGACCACCAGTAACAATATCAGACTAATATTTAACCATTTGTAACATTAGTAATTATAATTGTTACTAATAGTTAAATAGCAGCCTGATATTAAACAATTAGTAACCATTTTTAACAATTGGTTGAGTTAACTACGGATCAAAAAACCGGCCCTAAATAATAATAATTATGTGTGTGTTCTATCGTGTGTTCAATAGGCTCGCCCCAGTGGGTGCTGGTTCACCTCTGCCTACCCCTTCGAGGATATAGGCGTGATTCATGTATGTATGCATGTGTGTGTATGTGGGTGGATGTGAGTTTGTGTATGTTAGAAAATACTTAGAAGGAGTTACTATTAGTTTGAGAATGTTACGATTTCATAATACAATACACGGGCACGAAAATTAAACACACAAGAGTACCTGCTGCATGTGGCATGTCAGTTTTGAACCACTTTCCCCTATATTCCCATATTGGTGCCATGTAATAGGTGCCGAGCTTATTGCCTATTGAAGTACAAGAGGAGCGCTGCTGTTACTCATCGCCTTCTTAACCCTTATATGACTATATTTAAGGGTTAAGAAGGCGCTTTGTACCCACGGAAAGATTGGAGGTAGCGACAATTGCATACTGCTCTGCCGTCACGACACGGCGTTCTCTGGGAAAACTGACCTCACGCAGGTTGAAGACCTCTCAAAGTGAAGAAGTGTTCACTATATGCGTCCGATTTGCCTATGCCCACATTAAATATTGTTATATCAGACTTTGGTGTTGACTGTTCACTTGAAAAGCGCTACAGTGTTCTGTCGTGCTTATGAAAAACTCATCATCTACCTTTTTACAACTTCTGAGAAAAACGCGTTGTAAGTGTTATTCTTAGTAGGTATATTTGTAGATATGCTCGGCCGGAACTAAGCCAACTATTGATATAAGGAGTATATTAAAGTAAATTGTGTACATGTATTGAAATGGTCTCTATGGGAAAGTTATAGAGCTCGTTTTAGTGATTTCAAATAATTATGTTTCGTAATCAATTCCGCTAAAAATCGTACATAGTGCGTTCTTCGTAAGTGCGGCTGTGTCGGTCGCGGGACCTTGGCAACTTGGATGAGCAATAACTCGGTGAAGGCTCACCATCTTTCCCAGTATCGCCTCGGAATGTCAAGAATTTTGGGTTGCCACCATGTTGGTGAACTCTAGTCTTAGGCTGGAGTTCACCAACACTTAAACTTTCACCAAATCGTAAAACAAGTGATTAAAAATTTACCGTCCGTTTTTGACAGTTCTTCCATATGATAAAATGTCAAAAACCTGTGGTTAAATAATAATCGCCTGTTTAAGTGGTGGTGAACGGTACTCAAATTTTGAGCACTGCTTATAAAGTTAAGTGCACAATACCTACCTGCCAGAATTTGTATGAAAAAACGTCAATTTCGACAATACTTAAATTTTAAGCAGGACTCAAACTTTGAGCAGCGCTTCTGTATTCGGTGGTTAGTCATATTAATGCAAAGGTGATATCAAAAATCCAAAATTGTAAAATTAATTTTCGAATTTTCAATACATTCCGCTTTACGGACCGAACAATTTGTATGGGGGAAGAAAAATTATTACCGTTACATGATTATGTTAGCATTCAGCATTCAGGGTGTGCGTTATTTCTGTAACATGTCGTAGAAAGTACCTAAACCCAGGGTTATTTCGACGGCAACACGTTATGTTATCAAATGGCGCGATAAATATTATCAACATATAATAAAATCCCATTTGGGCGTAGCGTACGCACGTTCAATAATTCCAGTGATAAATTATGTCTTTAGTAAATATCAGTTTCGACGAAAAAAAGTTGCATATCCGTCTTGTGCTTATCAGCGCCATCGTAATTAGATCATGCTACTTTGTAGCATGACTTTGCAATACAAATTTTAATAGTGCGCTTACTTGCATTATTCTGTATGTATTTTATGCAATTTCAACATTAAAATCGCTTCAGCTGAAACCCCACCAGCACCCGGTGAAAAAGTTACGTAACTGGCCGTAACCATGAACGAATTTATTCAGTTAAAAATTTGGTTACATATATAGGTAACGACAGTAAAATTAAAATATAATACAACCTTTTGTTTACCCTCGAGGCCCTTTAAACATAGTATTTTAAATTAAATTATTTGAAATACAAAAAAAATTATAGTTAATACTAAAAAGTCAAATTATTTTTTAATTTTCATGAGTTAACAGTGTTAATAAGCAAACTACGAATACACAATAAAGTAGAAATCAATTTTCCAATAATGCCCATTGCATAGGTACTAGGTAATTGCTACTCTATCCTATCTAGTAGCTGCTAAAGATGTTTTTACAGTTAAATAATTATTTAATTGAAGTACACGTTCCACAGACACTTGAATAAAGTCGTCTCAAAAGGGCAAAACATGAGAAATAATATTATTTTTATAAATTATCTATAAGGTAGAGGATAACTGAGTACTTGGAGAATTTCACAGTTTCAATGCTTAAGTGGAGGCAGTTGACTTATCAAATTAGTAAATGTTGGGGACTACAAAGCGTTGCTTCTCAAGAAATTAAACATGTATGGAAACATCAGTACCTCGTTCAAAATCGAATTACGAAACTGCCAAGAACAATCGTTGGAGGTCACAAAACTCGATAAATTGTTCGACAGCACATACGATCGATACAGTGACATTAAAGGACTAACAAATTGATTTCAGCAAAATTAGCTCACCATCTATTCCAGCCAACTTTATAGTTTTCCACCCTTCGAATTTCTGAATGGATCTCAGGCCCAACTGTGGGATAGTTCAGTTATATCTGTGCTTAGGTAGCTCGCACTCAATACTCGCCAAAAAACTATTGACTCTCAAATGATCCGACACTTAAACCAATCCATAGTTCACAAGCAAATTCATTATGCACTTCACTTAAATGTTTATTTATTTGTGCCCAAGCGTTTACTTAATCACGTAATATTTCATTGATAAAAAACGCTAAAGCAATATCTCTGTGACATTCGACGCCATGATGATGACGCTTTATTTTTCAATAACCAAGTCTGTAGAGATTGAGAAGGTTTTGTGAAAGAAGTTCTAATACGTCCACCATGAAATGTTCGCTTTGTGCTACTTTAATAAGAGCCAGCAAAGCTTCTTTAAGCTGCTGTACTAGTAAGGCTTCTGATGAATATCGAAGTACAGTGCAATTGTTAGCCTGATCGCAAAAATGAAGGCGCAGAAGTGAAATGATAAGGTTTCAACAACGATTAATGTTTTATTTTGAAAAATTGATTAAATTCAACATTTCAGAAGCGTAACTTATTTTATTTGCTTACCGAGTGTACAATAAAGTTTAGTTAAGTACTTAAGACTTAGTTACCGTTAGGTATTGCAAATTATTTTCAATAGTAACATCATATAAAATTTTAATAATAATAGTACAATTAACAGCACGTCAATACAAATTGGATGTCTTTCCAATTTTAATCACCCGTCTGAGTAGATTATTTCAGCTATTTTCATAGCTCCATCTATTATGGACCATACTTATTTTGGGTAAGGCAGCAGACGTCGAAACTATTTATAATGCAGCTGAAAGCTTTCAGTTCCGTTAGTTTCTTACAAATCGATTTAAAAATATCAGAGCTGGCCGTGTGATGACAGCAGAGCAGAATGCAATTGTCACCACCCCCATTTTTCCAGTACAAGGCGACTAAGAGTTAAGACGGCAATGAGTAATGGACAGCAGCTTTCCTCTTATGCAACCTAACAATGTACTGCGACTTCCGTGCCCGATAAATGGTCATAGGCTCGCCATCTCGCCATTGGGCCTAATCTAATTGGCGAAACGTGGGTGTTAATTCACCTCTGCCTACTGTTTCGGGAAAATAGGCGCCATTTAAGTACGTGCGTATGCAGATTTAGTGACTTCGCAATGTAATATTTGCACTTTGCAACACACGTCAAAACTGAAACTTTCCCTTGTAAGACAAATATGCATTTAATATGAGACATAAAACGAGATTCTGAGGCCGTCCTTGGACAACAAACAAAGTTCTTAAATCTTTTATGAGTACACTCGTGCAGGGAATCCTTCTGAAATGTCGTTTAGCAACTCCAGCTTATTTTGGATTGAGAATTGTAGCATAGTTTTAAAGTTAATATAACATTATTATGAACTTCTTGAGGGCTAGCTTGCAAATATATATGACTAGTGGTGGCCCGCGGCTTCGCTCGTTGTTATATAGCCTATAGCCTTCCTCCATAAGTTGACTATCCAACACAAAAATATTTTTCCAATTTGAACCAGCAGTTTTTGAGATTAGCCAAACAAACTCTTCAGCTTTATTAAGTATAGATTTCGAGTTGCTCCGTGTTTCAGATGGAACGTTAAGGCTTTGGTCCCCACTGCATCTTCAATTCACCATTGCCCTTTTTTTCTACATTCTTCCATCCATAGGGAATGCTAGTGCCCCAGCAGTAGGAACATACAGGGCTGGTGACGATGATGATGATACTGACACAGCAGTGGGGACATTACAGGACTAGTGACGCTGATGATGATAAACTTCTTGAACAACCAAATTGTTTTGAAGAAAAACTGTGATTGATTTTCTTTGTTTGTGATGTTATGATGTCGCCGGGCAGAATATAATAAGACAACCTCGCAACCAGCCAGATTTGTAGCATTGTCTTTGTGTCCCTCGGCGTGATCCAATGAAAACATTGTTATGTATTAATATGTAAAAATCGTCGAGTCAAAGAAACTTTTTGAGTGTCTGACCGTTTTTCAGCGAACAGGGCCTCTTGGCAGTTCGGCGAATGGATTCGGCGGTCATAAGAGTAAGTACGTACCTACCTAAGCTGAATAAGTAATACGGCTATGACCCACGGGTTGTACGCTTGTTCTGTGTGCATAATATAGATATACAAGCCGACAGGCTCCCGGTGCCCGGCGAGTGGAAGTCGGTGAGTAATTTTTTTATGAATGGTCCGGAGTGCGGGCTCTAGACCTCCGCTGAATTAACGATTGTAGTTACAAAGACATTTTCCACAAGCTCTACTGAATGATGGCCTGTTAGATTTTTGAATAAAACACACTGAGTAGTTTTAGACGAGGCATGCGATTTTTCGTGAGGAATTCGCTACTTTTTAGTGACAGAAATGTAATCTGTACAAACATTCATGGTTGTAGTGTTCTATCGTTAACATATTTGACGAAATTTCAAAAAATCTTTTTACTTAATTTTAAATTTAACTTTGTAACCATTATGCAATATATCTACAATTTCATTAGTATTCAACTTTTCTAAAACGAAATATGGCGTAAGGAGTGAGATTTTTTTCATTCAATAAGTTAACGTTATGTGTTATTTTATTATTAGCTGTCAAACATTAATTAAAAATCATTCCATTATAGTGGTGAAACATCAAGACACAAAAGATGAAGACAAGAGAAAAAGGGACAGCTTTTCCACTACTTACAATTTTGAACTATACTGATTAAGGCGTACAACATACCAAAAAAAACTGGCCCAAAATCCAAATTGACGCTGACAAACTTAACAAACTCAATAACATTGTATCACAAGAGACAAAGTACAAGAAAGACGATAATATAACGTGAGACAGCGCTGGGATGCATTCGTTTCAGTTCGTAGTGCAGATCCAGTGTGAACAGACTGTAATCCAAGGCTGACAAATACGATTTGCCTACATAGGTGCACACAGTGACACCTTTACTAGCCGCTGTTGCTGTACGTGAAAATAAATATACCGACTCCTTGATAATTCCTTTTGCAAATACGAAACAGTTAATGTTGCGACTGTATTTTCATTGTGGATCTACTGCCTGCTTAGCGTGAGGTGCGATAATTGATACAGTGCTGATCTAATTTTTAGATCGTTTGCAAATTGCAACGCAAACCGTAACCATAGGTTTTTGTCCAATACACCGTGTGGCTATAAAATTTAAAAATGGTTTATTTATATATGATATCATAACATCTATACTAATGTAATAATAAAAAGCTTAAGAGTTTGTTTGGTTGAACGCGCTAATCCCAGGAACTACCTACTGATTCAAATTAAAAAAAAATCTTGTGTGAGATTGTATGACTATACATTCATAATTCGTCAAAGAAATACAATAAACATTGCAAACGAATGTGTCAAAGTATTCCAGACCATGTCAAAGGTTTTCAATATTTAACGTGATAATAGATTTCAAGAAATGTTATTATAATAAGTACCAGGAGCCATACCCACTTTTAGATGCATTAATCAACTGTTAGCTTTATTAGAAAGAAGCTTTGATAGAAATGTGCTAAGATTCTGGAAATCCGGTCATTGGCTGTGTGACCAAAAATATTATTATCTCAAGCTCCTCCGTGCTTCCGAAGGCACGTTAAGCCTTTGATCTCGGCTGCATCCCTTAACCAGCCCTTTTAATATCCCCACTGCTAGAGCACAGAATAAATGGAAGAATATTGCTCTAGGCCAGAATGGGACATAACTAGGCACATATTCTCCCTATATTCTTTCATCCATAGATGCCTGTGCTCCAGTATGAAGGACATTAAAGCGCTAATGGTGATGCTGATGATCACGAAATTTATTACGATTATTATATTTCTTATCTAATGATTTAAATGTATTTTAAAAATTTTGCAACTAATAATAATTATACCTACTAAAATGTCGTTAAATGAATAGTTGTATACCTAATTAATATACGGTGTGGTGACGGCAAAGTAATTATTATTGTGATCACCTCAAGGTTGTTCCAGAAAGATTTTTATCTCCTATTCTTTTATTTTGTTTATATTTCATTTCTTCGAGGGAAACGTTGGAAAAATCAAACCTACTTCTGCTCCCTGCATTTCCACTTAATCAGGGCGCCATTTTCTATTAACACACTTAATTGAATAATAGATTGCGCTGTCCTGCAAGTGGTACATTTAAGTTAAGTGTTTCTCGTTACGCAAATAACAAAACAGTATTACTTAGACAAAATACAATTAGAAAACTATCACAACTGTTCATTATAAAGAAGACGCGGGCTGCAATAAATGATAATCAGTTTTAGGTACTGGAGCATGCATTAAAAATGGAGAGTAAATTATGATTCCATTAAAACTTTTTAAATAGGTACCTATAAATGGAAGAGGAAACATACTGGGCAAATAAACTGGGAAAAGGTTAGGAAGAAGAAGTCTAACTAAGCGAAATTATACTTACCAACTACAGCGGAGGGCTGACAAATCAGAAGAATATTTGTGAAATTTGGGAATCACTATATTTATTTGATATATTATATTATGGTTTGTTTGTCTTGTGTTGTCTCAATTATTGTTTCTTTCTTTTCAATTTCAAGTCGGAATATACGATCTGAACTATAACAGTGTCACTCCTAATGTAACACACTTTACACAAACACTAGTACACCGTCTACTTTTCTAATTCAAAGTGCAATTAAAAACGAAATCGTTTCTCTACTCGACAAAGTAACGCTGGAAGGTTATTCAACACAACACAAGCCTAGTCTTCCGCCGCCGAACGTAATCTAATCGTTCATATGGCGAGGAGTCAGGTTTTCGGCAAAATCTGACGAATCAATGGGTCTTGCTCACCAAGTTAACTTTTGCATGAGATAAGTTTAGGGCTGCCAGAGGCGAGCCGCTAATCGGATACTTTAACCAATAATGACGTTCGAAACCTCGTTCTATGTTCCCGAAGCGAAACAATGTATTATACACGATAAGTGTAGTACACAATATGAAGTATAAATCATAATTTCAGCCGAGAGACGAAGAATGGAATGGCCACCAATACAAGCGAGCCAGGGTATTCTCGCATCGCTAATGGCCAATATGTCTCATGCATAAATCGTTCCAGAGTTAATACACTATACAAAGTGTAACAGAAATAACGCACACACTTAATACTGCCTTTGCTAACATAGTCATATAAATATATACATACATAAATCACGCCTATATCCCCGAAGAGGTGAACTAGCACCCACGTTTCGCCAACTATAAATACTAGGGTGTTATTAAAGAAAAGAAAAGAAAATGGTTATTTTTTTCAGTTTGATGGTCTGAACGAATTTCAAAATTTTTTGCAGTTATAAAATAGTTACCTGGTATATGTATAGGTGTGTAATAATGATCCTCATTATAAATTATTAAAACATAACACCCACATACTAACAATTTCGTCGAAAAGAGCAGCTAACGTTCTCAAATATTACGAGGAAAGAAAATGCTTGCTTTGGCTCAAAAAGTGTTGTCACAAAGCGCCATTTTAAATGAAAACATTTACTTAGGAACAACCGTCATACGACCTCCTTAAAAGAATGCGATGGTCCATCACCCCAAGTCGAAAGTGTTGAAAATTAAAAAATAAATACGTTCCTACCGCGTGTCAAAGCAGCTTCGCGTCAAACACGTAGATTTTCTGTTGTGTTTGCTGAACAATGTGATTGAAAAGCCTGTCAAGACATTTAAAATCACATCAAGCGCGTATCAAGCCCATAATTTAGACTCAAGCTTCAAGCGAGCGTTGAAGACGGTCAAAAAGATTGAAGCAAGCTAAAATCTACGTGATTGACGCGTAACCGCTTGACCGTTTCCGAGGCCCATTATATTTTTATTTTTGTGCTCGTTTTCCTGGCATCAACCCTAGTTCACCGTAACGATACACTAAGATCGTGATAAGATAGTGTGACAGCGCAGCGATAAGTTTATATATTAAATTGACCCAATTTGTGGAACAATGATAAAATTTGGATATTGCAAGTGGGCGACGCGATTAAAACGAGAAATTATGTAATGATGTTAAGCGATTCTAATCATATTTCTAATTGCATCGCAGCGATACTTAAGAGAAGCAGTAAATTTTATTACAAAAAGCGATAACATTTTTTACCCCGTGAACATAGTGGAATTTTAATAATTTTTAGATATGCTGTGAATATAGTATAAAACTTAGGTTATAACGGATTTATTTTATTAAAATATGGCTTACAATAAGAGTTGTTAGCGTCGAAATATCTTTATTTTTGACATAACAACTTATTCGAGCATTATATTATACATTTTTTTTAATTCAACTAAACTGAATTATTTAAAAAGAAAAAGGTACAGACTTAGATTAGGATGTACTGAATCTAAGAAGACCAAGGGGAGTGAAAACGTTATCGCTCGAACGAGTAATCGAAAAGGAAATGTAGGCATTACTCGCGCTGCTTATTGGCAATTACTCGATTGATCACTGGGTGGACTTTTGGGAATGCAATCTTGCAACCGACATCGTTACACGCGCGTCTTCCACCAAGCTTCTGCCTATACCACTCAGATTGCCGAGTCACAACACAATTCTTCGAGCTATTTTTTAACGTAACAATTACTCTCACTTTAGTACTAGCATAAGAACCGGCACATTTCTCACACATCACAAGGGCGTTTATTAAAATTGTTTTACTTCTTATCTTTGTTATCAAGAAGTCCCGACGTATATTGCACTACAGACTCACATTCGTTATCACGCTTCTTCTTTTCGTTATCAAATAAGAAGTCCCGACGTGTAGTGCACTAGAGACTCACGTTCGCGTTCGTTATCACGAGCCACGTCGACGAAGCTCCGTGCGGGAATAACGAAGCTCCGTTACAAATCACGGAAGACTACTCGGGAGCTTCGGGAGAGAGGCGGGTGCGCGCGCCGCACTTTCTTCCTTGAATGTGTGCTGTACTGTGACCGTTTCCATGCAAACCGACACCCACACATGTAAATCTGCCCTATACGTCGTGAGTTCGGCTTTATCTAACGCACTTGGGGAGCTCAATAGCGCAGCGGGTTTGTGCGCTCGATCTGCGATCGCGGAAACTAAGCAATGTATTCTAGTCCTGTCATTTGATGGGTGACCACAAGCTTAAAAACAATTTGGACTCTTTTTTTCAGATATGTATTTATAAAATGTTCAAATGAAAATCAATTCATAAATGTATTAACTCGAATTCCTTCGTGCCTCGGAAGGCACGTTAAGCCATTGGTCCCGGTTGCGACTGCTGTCATTAATCCGCACGCTGAGCCATCATGGCGGGTTATGGCCCATTACTCCCTATATTCTTTCATCGAAAGGGAAGGTCTGAGTCCCAGCAGTGGGGACATTAAAGTGGCACAGTGTGCCAGGCAGGCGGCCAGCTGTAAAATCTAAGCCAAAACCTTGAGCAGTATGGATTGGAATGTTGTCATCCCAATCACTCTCTCCATTCATCGGTCTCTCGACATGGTCCTTTCCGTCTCTTTTCTATTCCATTCATTCATCACTAGCATCTTTCCGGTGTGATGAATGATAATACGAATCGAATGGGAGTGGATGGCTTAATGACGTCCGACCAAATAAATGGGAGAGGAAACTTACTGCGCCGCCCCTAGATAAACTGGTAACAGGGCAGAAAGAAGAAGAAGTAGGTCACTTAGTTCTGAAGGTGCTATAATTATGTAGGTCTAGCATAGCTAAGGTGCATATCGAACCGAGTTACAAAAATAGCGCATTCCTGGAATACTAGATGGTACAATATAAAAATTTTCGCACCTTTGACTGTCACTTACAATGGGTGGAGATTTCACGTGTAGACTGAATATTGCATGCAAACGCGACAATACGCCCAAACGAATGAATAAAGCTCGACGCTCATTAGACCCACCCGGCACCCGAGCAGCAAAGTCTCGTCTCGCGCGGTTAGTATTCTTTATATTGATTTGTATGGAGGTAAGGAGCCTTCGAAGAGCTCGCTAGCGCAGTGGCATAGCGCGTTTGGCCTGCGATTGCGTAAACTAAGCAATGTCGCTAAGGCTGGTCATTGGGTGGGTGGCCAAAAATGTATTATCTCGAGTTCAGCCGTGATTCGGAAGGCACGTTAAGCCGTTGGTCCCTCATCTCATCTGCAGTCGTTAATACCCACCAACTCGAACTGGGGTAGCGTGGTGGCCCAATCTCTATATATTCTTCCATCCATAGGGAATGCCCCAGCAATGGAGACATTAAAGGGCTGGTAATTATATGTGATGTATTAGTGTGCTCCCTACATCACCTCGGTCATAAGGCGTCAGAGCGCAACCAGCGAGGCGTTCACGCGAGAACAATGCATGGTGAAGCGTCATTTTCAGGTTTTCTTTCTATATAACGAGTCGGACGTACGGTGTTTGCTTTCAAAATAGATAAAGAAAGACTTTAACTTCAAAAATATATTTACTGTACGGCCGTTGTGGAGGAAAGGTCCCCGAATGCCAGCCGCGCACTGGGAGACGCAGCGTTGGTAGGCGGGAAGCCGCAGGATCGATTGGTTTGAAGATCCTTGGGGGGTGCCTATGACTGATAATAATAATATGATCTTAGTGACTCAAGGCACTGTCACGTCAGGTCAATGGGTCGTTCACCCGTTGACCACACGTCCACCAGTGAATGCTTAGCAGCGAGACGGTGCTGCCCCTCTAGCCAAGTTGCCAATCAATCGAACACATACAATACAAAATGTATGAAACTGACGTATTACAGGGAAAACAATACACCAGATTCATACTTTTGTTTTCTATGCGTTTGAATAGATAAGCCACTTGGCAGGGTCTAATGAGCGTTAACCTTTATTTGAAAAGTGACTACGCGAAGTGTTCTAAAAATAAAAATTGCTACCTATAACCAGCTGGTAGCAGCTGTGGAAATTGCAGAATTCTCACGAGTAGGTACTTTTATAAGGAAATCCGGTAGTTACGAGAGGGGACCATTTGTTGAACCAAAACTTATTGTCTGAGTGTTGGGAGGTTGGGTTTAAAGAGTGGTTGATTAAGGAGCTTCGCTAAGGCCGGTTATTGGATGGGTGACCAAAAATTAGTTGTTCCGAGTTCCTCCGTGCTTCGGAAGGCATGTTAAGCCGTTGCTTCCGGCTGCATCTGCAGTCGTTTACGCACCAACCAACCAGCGTGGGCTATGATGGCCTTAGCGACCATTGCTTAGTCTAAATGGCAATGCAGGCCGGCCAGGAATGGCAGGCCAAGCGCGCTATGCCACTCCGCTAGCGAGCTCCTCAATATCAGATCAATACGGTCATCCAATCCACTGTTCTGCTTTAATAATAGTGAGCCCAAACACTGCCAAAAATATAGGCAAGGATTTTTATTCCCAATTTTTCCTTTCATTATTTTGTTTTGTGTGGGGCTGTATCGACTTAAATTACAAAAAACCCGCCAAGTGCGAGTCGGACTTGCGCACGAACGGTTCAGTGCCATTTCCTTTGCAAAAAACAGCTAAAAATCATGTTTATTGTATGGGAGCCTCCTTAAATAATTATTTTAGTCTGTTTAATAGTGTTTGTTAATAAAGCGGCAACAGTGATACATCATCTGTGAAAATTTCAACTGTCTATCATGGCTCATGAGATACAGCCTGATGACAGACGGACGGACAGACAGCGGATTTTTAGTAATAGGGTCCCGTTTTACCCTTTACGTACGGAACCCAAATACGGTCAAGAGTGGGCGTCGAAAGTTGATATTTCCATTTGTTTTAAATAAATTTAATTGAACAAATTTGATCCGTGTACATTTCGGTATTAACTATTGTTAAAATTATCGAGGGATGTTGGGCAAACACTGGTATTCGTACCTACAAAACCCATTCAATGTAGGTATACTAATGGGATCAGTGGCCAGATTCGAATCAGTGTTTTGTATCTGTATTTGGTGTGAGTTAGAGCGAGAGGAAAATGTTATCTTTTCCCCGGGGAGATTTTGTCCACGTCCCGTGCTACGGGGGCAGCGTAGTCACTTTTATCCTTAATTATACCTATGAGTTTTAGTAGGTACAGTAATTAGTTGTAATAGTTGTTCTCGATTGAAATTTGAATGCCACGTTGAAAGCTTAGTTTCTCGAACAAGATCTTAACCAGTCCACTTTTTACTGACTCCAAATCCCCTCATTACTAAACTTACGAAGCGACCTATGTTCCCTTTAAAAGCACTCACTCTCTAACGCATATCTTAAAGGTGACCAAGCGAACATAGTTGACGGGCGCTCAGTAATACTTTTATGCACAAAGTTAAAATAGGTACAAGGTTTTAACGAATGGTTTTATTTGGATGAAGTTGTAAAAACGCTATCAAATGTTCATATTTTCGTCTTCTTGTATCACGATTCAGTTTTAGAGTCGATTCATATCATTATGTCGAGGCAAAGAAATGATCAATAGAGCATTATAATATAAATGTTTGAAACATTTATATTATAATATAAACAAAAAGAGCTGAGGAAAGTTGTTACGCTTGAGGTCGCGGGTTCTATTCCTGCTCGATTTGATTCCTTTACATTTCCAGGAAAACTTTTTTCATAAATATAAAATAAGCACTATTTTCTCTAAATATTATACACTGAGCTGGGACCGCTTGAGACAAGTTAAGTAATTAGTATCTTTGGTACTTTAGCTTGTTTATTTTGTTGACTCGATAAATTTTTTTTCTTTCATTGTCTTTGTGTGAAAAATCTAATTTACAAATGTCTCCACATACCGCGAGGGATATTGTTAAACAATTTTACAGTGTGTCCACGCGAAGACTTGTTACACCGCCTGTCAGTCAACTGTGCACACGGAGTAAGTGGGTCGTTACTTTCACCAAGGTCATTGGCATCGCTGGTTCATTACTCCACTTATTTTAAACGGTACACTCCGGGGTACGTAAGCGGTGACACATATCGTCTTCGAAATTTGACAGTGCTATGCTTAAGGCGTCCCACGAAGGTATTCTATTGCTCCCAGAATGTTAAAATTTCAGACTTAAATTATTATGCAGCGTTAATCGAAAATTATTGACATTGTTATGTGGAATTGGAATTATTCTGGTATGAGACGAGGCTGGAATGAGTATCAGCTCTTTTGTAATGTTTTGGGATGAAACAACCGTGAATTGGGCTGCGGCTTAAAATATTAAAACAAAATACAGTATCTAACTCAACAGTAACTTGCCCATACGACACCCATAGGAGAGATGGGGGTGGTGACAATTATATTCTGCTCTGCCGTTACCACACGGCTTAAGCGGGGTAATCCACTAGACGGGCAAGCCTGCAGACATGCCCGTCGAACCTCGATAAGTCTGTGCGATGTTTGCCTAGTGTAGGACCGTCACAGTCAGTCTGGCCTAGAAGCGAGGTCAGTCGGGCATGTCTGGAAGGCATGCCCACGGGTATGCCCGTCAAGTGAATTCCCCGCATTAAGCAAAAAGCTTAGTCATAACATGCCAGTTGCAATTACTTTAATTGGCAACGCAATTTCGTGTTCCGCTGATAAGAATAGTCCCAGCAGTGGGACTGGGATATCTCCTGACGGGTCGCTTCCATTTCGCAACTGCAACATTTCATTAAATTAAACTAAATTTGATTGCAACGCGTGAATCCGCACACTCGTTGTTAGGGTCCGTTCACACAGACCCGGTCGGAAAGAGCATATTTTTATTAATAAATTTGCTTATTCATTTCACTTGTTTTGGTATAAAAATGGTCGAGAGCCATTCACAGCAAATACAGGGACAGGTAAAAATTAACCGTATCTCAAAAGTTCTAGACTCAATTTTAAATGCTTTAGAAATCTTCTCTCCAATCCGAGCGGGCCAGTCTGAACAGGCACTTATGTAACAGATGGATCGTTCCGAGTTCGCACCAGCACGTCGTCGTTGCTTTTAATAAGCCGAAACGAAAGAAGATCTATCTTTTTCTCCCGCTTTAAGGTGAACCAAATCATAGTTACACAGTCTCGCTGTCAATACACGATGTATAGTGTTCGAAACATCAGGTAAAGTTGTTTTTCATCCCACCATCTCGGAAAAAGCGTTTTTGCTCTTCGATATCTGAGTGCAAAAGCCGTTTTTATCCTCAAGAGGATAAAGTAAATTTGAATTTAGAACATCGTGTGCAATGAGTTTGTGAATTCAAAACATCATTATACCTATTTATTTCTACCTCCATGGTGGCGAAATTATCATGCAACCTATTTTTATTTGTTAAAAACTCAGACTCCGAACCTTCTTGGTGTACTTTTTTTGTAATTTGCTTTGCGCGCGCCATTTTCCTTTCCCGACATATGAGTGGGTGTTTTGTGGGTGTTTCTGGATGAATGGGTGTTTTGTGGGTGTTTCTGGGTGAATGGGTGTTTTGTGGGTGTTTCTGGGTGAATGGGTGTTTTGTGGGTGTTTCTGGGTGAATGGGTGTTTTTTGGGTGTGTCTGAGTGGATGGGTGTGTATTGCGGGTTTGAATGTTGTGGGTGTTTCTGGGTGGGTGTTGAGAGTGTGTTTGGGTTAATGGGAGGGTTTTGTGGAAGTTTCTGGGTGAAAACAGAAACTGTTGTCATTGTATTTTTTTTGTATTTTGCAATTTCCTCGTTGGGGGGGATGAAAAGTTACGTGTTGCACTCGAGTGAAAAGATTTTTCACCTTGTGCTCTTTCGCTAGCTCGGTCATCAAATTTGAGCACGCGGTTAAAAAACAACTTTGCACTCACGTACAACAAATAAATATTATTTCAAACTATAGCGTTGTGATGGTGGAAACACATATTTTTATCATCAGCCTTTTAATGTCTCCACTGATGGGGCACAGGCCTTCCCTTGGATGGAAGAATATAGTGCGAATGGCAATTAGCCTGGCCCAGTCCGGATTGGTGGGTATTAACGACTGCAGACGCAGCCGGGGCGAATGGCTCAAAGTGCCTTCCGAAGCACGGAGGAACTCGAGATAATACATTTTTGGTCACCCATCCAATGACCGGTCTTAGCGAACTTTGCTTAGTTTACACAATCACAGGCCGAGCGCGCTAAGCCCCTGCGGCATCGAGCTTCTCGTAAAGTTATGTCTAATGTATACCCATAAATTATGTAATACACAGTTATAAATCACATAAAGTTGCATTACATCACCATCAACTGTATGAGTCAGCTGATCTTTTTATTGGTCCCATAGTAAAAGTTGTTTGTATTGTATGAACGAGCACTTTCACAACTTGAGGTGTTTGTACGAGGTAGGGGAAGGGAGCCCAAAGAGGGCATATACTGCCTAAAGTGGGCATTCTTGTGTACAAAACTTAAAAACGTGGATGTGACTAGATGATAGGTGTGAGTTTACAAAATATTTATTTAATCAACAAATCGAAAGAACCGCAATTATTTTTAACCGCAATTATTGTTACGGATTGAGAAAAAACAAAGTAGCTATAGTTAGATTTTTATTTAATATGTGGTGCAAAATTAATATTAATGTTTATGTTTGAACACACTCTGCGGCTACGCTATTACGCTATGGTATTGCATGTCAATGGTAGAAACGTAATCTTTTCTTTTAATTAATATTCATCATCATCACCAGCCCTTTAATGTCCCAACTGCTGGGGCACAGGCCTTCCATATGAATGGTAAAATATAGGGAGATTGGGCCATAACCCACCACGCTGGCTCAGTGCGGGTTGGTGTGTATTTACGACTGCAGATGCAGCTGGGACTAACGGCTCAACGTGCCTTCCGAAGCACGGAGGAACTCGAGATAAAAAATTGTTGGTCACCCATCCAATGCCTTAGCGAACATTGCTTAGTCTACGAAATCGCAGGCCGAGCGCGCTAGCTAGCTCCTCTCAATTATTATTATTTTATAATGAAATAGTAACGGATATTCTTTTGTTTCTAGTACCCGTAACGTTCTATAGTGATAGTTCAATTAGGTCTGATATCTCGGCGCAGGGAGCTAATTCTCGCACAATCGAAATAATTTAGAATTCCAGATTCGAGATATTCTGGACAAATAGACAGAAAAATTTATTTCGAAGGAAAACCGTTCGAATTACTTCGAGTCGTGGCAGCGGTCGAAATTCAATTTCGAATTTCGTCATTTAGTAATCGAAACAAGGGTTCGAAATTTAAACTCGAATTCAAAATAATCTCGTATATGGCCAGAATTGGCCCCCAGGTCAGTCAGTCGTCAGTAGGTGGACATTTCTAAGCGTAACTCTAAGCGTAAGCATACGAAAGAGTCTGTAACCTTCGTTCTGGAAGGGTCATCGTTCGTCCTTGGCCTATCGATCCAAGCAAGTACCTACGGGAGAAAGCTTTGTCACATAGAAACCCAATATCCGGTCCGAACGAGAGGAACTACGCTCGGAAACAAATGAGTTGAGGTATGTATGTACGGTTCAACATTCTTTGAAAGGGAGGTCAACAATTATTCATTACTGTAGAGTCTGTATAGAGAACGTATTAAGCAAACTAGGTTGTTAAATTTGAAATGAGTAGACACATTTTACACATGTGTATCAGAAATAAAACACTCCCTGAACCCATGCTAACATCTTCTAAATTTATATATATATATTCATATATATTATATTATATAAGATGATATATCTGTCACAGTGTTTGCTAGAAAAGTCCTGCGAAACGGCTTGACCGATTTTTATGAAAATTTTTGTGTATGTCTGGTAGGCCTGAGAATAAATAAAGAAGGAAGGAAGACGGAAGAAGCGATGGTTGGATTGTGTGAAAAATTAGATGGGGAAGAAGAGAGTTCTAGCTGAGCTCACTTCTAATATAAGAGTATGAGAGAGGAATACATGTTGTGCCGCCTCCACTTTGAGAAGAAGTTTTTTGAAATTCTGTATCCCTGCTTCTTACTCTGTACTAGATAATACTGCCATACTGATAAAGAATGCAGTAATTCTGAATATTTTAGTCTCAATAAACTTTGGAGATTTACCGGTTCCTACAGTTTTTTTAGAAAAATATAATATATTTTTTAAGAATGGGTGTAATAAATAAAAGATAACTTTTAACTTAACGTGCCCTGCGAAGCACTGAGGAACTCCAGATAATAATATATTTTTGGTCAAATCGAACAAAAGTGATTAATCAAGTTTTTGATGTAATGTCGCGACATTTGTAACTCTATGTTTCATTCATAAATGAAAGAGCGACGCTCCGCTCGCGCGCTGTCCAAAATATAGAGTTCTTAACATTGCAGCGGTGAATTAAATTATGATGTTTATTTTTGTATGAAAGTAATTTCTAAAGAATGATAACAAGATACAATCATTGACGATATCTAGTTCTGCAAGTTTGCTGGTACGTTACAATTAACTCTGTATGAGGTCTTGTTCGGATGCTTCACTCCTTATACAAGTAATTGGTGAACCTAAAAAATGTGCCGGCGTAATAGTTTTTTTGTTGATCTGTAGTACTATTACAAAGCTCTTCAATTAAGGTAAAGCTTATCTGGAGGACCATTAGCTTGATCATTTATTTACCTTACAATGTTTATTTTAATTTGGTAAGTGGCTTGCGACAACATATTCACCCATTGCTTCTACAAATATTGATAACAAGCACAGTTTGTCGTCGTTTATGGTAATATGTGTCGCTGTATACTCGTATATCTCTCGTAGTCTCGTCTGGTAAGCTGAGCAATGTTCGCTGAGGCTGGTCATTGGATGGATGACATAAAATTTATTGTCACTACACTATTTCCTCCGTGCTTCAAAAGAAAAGTTAAGCCGTTGGTCCCGGCTGCATCTGCAGTCGTAAATACCCACTGGGTCCGAAATCCGCATGATGGGTTATGGGAACATTAAAAGGGCTGGTGATGACCGATACATATCTATACTTACGGCGGGGTCCTATATTCTATCTATAGTTAAAATTAAGCGTACAGAAGTTCAGTTGCCTGGCATTTTTGTTATATTACAATAAAGTTGTACGTTGTAGTACGTCTACCTTCAACTGTAGATAGAATATTGGGACCCGCCGTTATTATTATAAAGCTGAAGTGTTTGTTTGTTTGAACGCGCTAATCTCAGGTACTAGTGACTCAAATTGAAAAATTAATTCTGTGTTGGACAGTCCTTTGGTCGAAGAAAGCTTTAGGCTATTAAAATTTAATTACGGACATGACCGCGAGCGAATCCGTGAGCCACCAATAGTCTTTTCTATTTTTCTAATAAAACCTACATTTACGCTACTGTACGCGATGTGAGGGATCAGGGAAATTAAGAAGCGGAATCTGAGAGTAAATTTACCACGGATTTATTGTGCCAAAACTGCTAAGCTAATATTTTACAAGACGTATATAAAGTGACAGAAATGACATATATAAAATAGACAAAAACAAGTAACAAAATTAAATATGATATAAAAGAGTTCGGTTTGCCACAGCTACATTTACGCATGTTCAACTTTATTATTAAATTATACCCGGGTTTTAAAAAGCGTTTATTTTTTAATGTCTCTGATCAACACGGATCTCCGGGGCGACCTTTGCAGTAATTTACCAAAATAGCTTCACCGATTACTCTTAATAAAATTAAAACCCTTTTTACTTACTTCGAGTCGTGGCAGCGGTCGAAATTCAATTTCGAATTTCGTGATTTAGTAATCGAAACAAGGGTTCGAAATTCAAACTCGAATTCATAATAATCTCGTATATGGCCAGAATTGGCCCCCAGGTCAGTCAGTCGTCAGTAGGTGGACATTTCTAAGCGTAACTCTAAGCATAAGCATACGAAAGAGTCTGTAACCTTCGTTCTGGAAGGGTCATCGTTCGTCCTTGGCCTATCGATCCAAGCAAGTACCTACGGGAGAAAGCTTTGTCACATAGAAACCCAATATCCGGTCCGAACGAGAGGAACTACGCTCGGAAACAAATGAGTTGAGGTATGTATGTACGGTTCAACATTCTTTGAAAGGGAGGTCAACAATTATTCATTACTGTAGAGTCTGTATAGAGAACGTATTAAGCAAACTAGGTTGTTAAATTTGAAATGAGTAGACACATTTTACACATGTGTATCAGAAATAAAACACTCCCTGAACCCATGCTAACATCTTCTAAATTTATATATATTCATATATATTATATTATATAAGAAGAAGATATATCTGTCACAGTGTTTGCTAGAAAAGTCCTGCGAAACGGCTTGACCGATTTTTATGAAAATTTTTGTGTATGTCTGGTAGGCCTGAGAATAAATAAAGAAGGAAGGAAGACGGAAGAAGCGATGGTTGGATTGTGTGAAAAATTTGATGGGGAAGAAGAGAGTTCTAGCTGAGCTCACTTCTGATAGAAGAGTATGAGAGAGGAATACATGTTGTGCCGCCTCCACTTTGAGAAGAAGTTTTTTGAAATTCTGTATCCCTGCTTCTTACTCTGTACTAGATAATACTGCCATACTGATAAAGAATGCAGTAATTCTGAATATTTTAGTCTCAATAAACTTTGGAGATTTACCGGTTCCTACAGTTTTTTTAGAAAAATATAATATATTTTTTAAGTATGTGTGTAATAAATAAAAGATAACCTTTAACTTAACGTGCCTTGCGAAGCACTTAGGAACTCCAGATAATAATATATTTTTGGTCAAATCGAACAAAAGTGATTAATCAAGTTTTTGATGTAATGTCGCGACATTTGTAACTCTATGTTTCATTCATAAATGAAAGAACGACGCTCCGCTCGCGCGCTCTCCAAAATATAGAGTTCTTAACATTGCAGCGGTGAATTCAATTATGATGTTTATTTTTGTTTGAAAGTTATTTCTAAAAAATTATAACAAGATACAATCATTGACGATATCTAGTTCTGCAAGTTTGCTGGTACGTTACAATTAACTCTGTATGAGGTCTTGTTCGGATGCTTCACTCCTTATACAAGTAATTGGTGAACCTAAAAAATGTGCCCGCGTAATAGTTTTTTTGTTGATCTGTAGTACTATTACAAAGCTCTTCAATTAAGGTAAAGCTTATCTGGAGGACCATTAGCTTGATCATTTATTTACCTTACAATGTTTATTTTAATTTGGTAAGTGGCTTGCGACAACATATTCACCCATTGCTTCTACAAATATTGATAACAAGCACAGTTTGTCGTCGTTTATGGTAATATGTGTCGCTGTATACTCGTATGTCTCTCGTAGTCTCGTCTGGTAAGCTGAGCAATGTTCGCTGAGGCTGGTCATTGGATGGATGACATAAAATTTATTGTCACTAGTTCCTCCGTGCTTCAAAAGAAAAGTTAAGCCGTTGGTCCCGGCTGCATCTGCAGTCGTAAATACCCACTGGGTCCGAAATCCGCATGATGGGTTATGGGAACATTAAAAGGGCTGGTGATGACCGATACATATCTATACTTACGGCGGGGTCCTATATTCTATCTATAGTTAAAATTAAGCGTACAGAAGTTCAGTTGCCTGGCATTTTTGTTATATTACAATAAAGTTGTACGTTGTAGTACGTCTACCTTCAACTGTAGATAGAATATTGGGACCCGCCGTTATTATTATAAAGCTGAAGTGTTTGTTTGTTTGAACGCGCTAATCTCAGGTACTAGTGACTCAAATTGAAAAATTAATTCTGTGTTGGACAGTCCTTTGGTCGAAGAAAGCTTTAGGCTATTAAAATTTAATTACGGACATGACCGCGAGCGAATCCGTGAGCCACCAATAGTCTTTTCTATTTTTCTAATAAAACCTACATTTACGCTACTGTACGCGATGTGAGGGATCAGGGAAATTAAGAAGCGGAATCTGAGAGTAAATTTACCACGGATTTATTGTGCCAAAACTGCTAAGCTAATATTTTACAAGACGTATATAAAGTGACAGAAATGACATATATAAAATAGACAAAAACAAGTAATAAAATTAAATATGATATAAAAGAGTTCGGTTTGCCACAGCTACATTTACGCATGTTCAACTTTATTATTAAATTATACCCGGGTTTTAAAAAGCGTTTATTTTTTAATGTCTCTGATCAACACGGATCTCCGGGGCGACCTTTGCAGTAATTTACCAAAATAGCTTCACCGATTACTCTTAATAAAATTAAAACCCTTTTTACCGGTAAGGCTGCTTTAAGTGATCTGTCATGCCCATCGTCCGCCGTTAAATGGTAAATTCCATTGTTTTTTACTTTATAATAATAAGTTCATTTTATTAAGTTACCAGCAATGCTGTGAAAAAAAGGGAAAAATAATAATAATAATAATTCCCAGCCCTTAATGTCCTCACTGCTGGTGCACCGGGCTTTCCCTATTGATGGAATAATATAGGGAGATTGGGCCATAACCTACCATGCTGGCCCAGTGAGAGTAACCCACTACGCTGGCACATTGCAGGTTTATGGGACTGCATATGCAGCCGCTACCAACGGCTTAACGTGCCTTCCGAAGCACTGAGGAGCTGAGGCGTTACTCTGGAAGTTTATTTCGTTCGATCGAGTCGCTGCGTCTTTGTCGCTCTTATTTTAGCACGCAGTGGCGTGAGAAAGACGGATAGATATGAGTTCGTTCGTTCGGAGTTTTAGAGTAGGCCCCCAGGATATAATAAATTGCATGTCACACCTGACCATTCAAGTGGACTTTATAGAGCGCTACGCGTACGAAAAATCCCACTTCTTGGACAGGGGGTGACATAAAACTATTTTACCTCGGGCGACAAAAAAGAAGGCCTCAGATCGCTTATTTATCAGTCAAATACTTGCGACCTGAGACATTCTTTTGTTTTATCGCCCTTGGTGTACAATCTACTCATTTGGTCACCCATCCAATGGAAAGCCTTAGCGAACATTGCTTAGTTTACGCAATCGCAGGCCAAACGCGCTAGGCCACTGCGCGAACGAGCTCCTCACGCGTGGTATTTTATGTATAGGTAACAGTGATTGAAAAACTTGTAATCAGGTTAACCCACCCCTCATGCAATTGCAAGTCTAACACAATTGAGACCATACTCACCTTGGAACGCATCTCAACCTGGCTTTACCGGGTCACGGTCAGGTGTCCTACCAGTTTCCGAAGGCTAGTGCCGTTTCACAATACTTATGCTACTGAAAGTACGATTTTGAACTGAATGCCTACATACATCACGCCTATATCCCCGAAGGGGTAGACAGAGGTGAATTGACAGCCACGTTCCACCAATTAGGTTAGGTCCCATAGGTGGCGAGCCTATTGCCATTTGTAATCATGCCTAATATGAATATACGAATATAGATTTTGCCTTTGATTTATCGGATACGAAAATCACAGTACATTGCTAGGTGGTCCAAAAGTAACGCTGTTACTCATTGCTGTTTTAACCCTTAAGTCGCATTGTACGACAGCCGCATAGATGGGATGGTGACAATCTGACAATAGGGATGATGACACTAACAAAGAATCACTAATATGATGATTTATAATAATAATTTAGGATAATGAGATTCATAATGTTTTCTTATATTTGCACGAGCACTACACATTTGAAATAAAACAACTTTTACGGATAAGACTCGCGTATAATTTGGTGTTTGGCATAATTATTATTTAACCCGACGTTTCGATCACTTTACAGTGGCCGTGGTCACGGGGGGACTAAAGATGACAGGTGTCCTCACAATAAAGTAATAATTAACTACCGTCATAATATTTGATATTTTAGGTGTTCCGATTTACACAAACAGAGCTTACAGTATCATTGTTTTTGGCAGTATGAGGACGGTGTTGGGATTTAATTATTCTAATAATTGGGTCCCAAGCAGGTGCTATGTTAAATAATAATTATGCCAAACACCAAATTATACGCGAGTCTTATCCGTAAAAGTTGTTTTATTTCAAATAATGAGATTCGTTAATAGTCACTTGTTATCAGATAATACTTGTGATCGATATTTATTTTATAAAAGTAAAAGCACAAAACTTAGCAATCCGCCATATTTGCTAAAGCGCCGCGTGACGTCATTATTTAGTTGTCTCCATTTTTACATTTTATTTGCCAATCAAATTCACAAGTTTATTAAACAAACTGGCCTTTTTACGGAATAGTGACGTTACACAGACGCCATTGCTATATTTTAAATTGCATTACTCAAAACATGTTTTTTCTATCAAAATCGAAAGTTTTTACAAAAAAATATTTTATTTTGGGTAAAGTAGACACGTAAGAAAAACATGGTGTACTTTTTCAAAATAAGTCTTCATGCCTATTGTATTCTGCTCTAACGTCACACGGCTTTAAAATTGGGCAAAACTAAAACTCGGAACATACAGGACATGGTGGAAGCACAAAACAGAGCTTGCAAACGGCGAATACTAAAGTAATAGAGGAAGAGGCCACATTTGTAATAATAAAAAATTGGTTATATATTTTTACATATAGGTGTTGTTTACATTGGAGTGTTTTCACAATTAGGTGATTTCACGCTTGGGTATTTTCACATTTAGGTGTTGTCACATTTTAGTGTTTTTAAATTAGGTGTTTTTTACACCTAATGATTATTGATTGATTGTTCATTTTCTATTTGAACTCTATAGAGATTATTTGAACCCGCCGTTAATATTGTTTGTTTGAAGAATTTGTTTGTTTGAACGCGCTAATCTCGGGTACTAGTGACTCAAATTGAAAAAAATCTTTATGTGTTGGACAGTCCTTTTTTTAAATTTAATAATGGACATGACTGCGAGCGAATCCGTGAGCCACCAATAGTCTCTTATATTTTCCTAATAAAACCTACCTTTACGCATGTTCAATTGTATTATTAAAATATACCCGGGTTTTAAAAAGCGTTTCAATTTTCTAACGACTCTGATCAACACGGATCTCCGGAGCGACCTTTACAGTAATTTACCAACATAGCTTCATCGATTACTCTTAATAAAAATTAAAAACCCTTTTTACAGGTACCTAAAGCTGCTTTAAGTGATCTGGTATCGTACGCCGTTAAATGGTATATTCCATAGTTTTTTACTTTATAATAGTAATAATAATAATAGTTTTCAAATTAGGTGTTTTTTACACCTAATAATTATTGATTGATTGGTCGTTTTTTTTTATTTTAACTCTTTACACAATGAATATTCATCACATCCAGCATAGCCAACATAGCCGTCCCATACAAAACATCCGACTAACGTTTATCATTTTATTCATGTAGCGTTTTGCTAGCAATTTTACTTAACGACGTTTCGCGAATAGGCATACTGCAGTTAAGATTTTATTTTTATTAGAACGGCTTACATAACAGTCTGCAATCTATAAAACGCGTTTATATTTAGAATTGCTATTCTGTTAGAGATACAAAAACTTGTATTCAATAATAATTGTTCCCAATAGACATTCCAAAAGGTATGAAAAATTATGAATGATAAGAAATTATTAAACAAGTTTGAATTTTATCATCATCATCACCTCGTCCCCACTGCTGAGGCCCCAGGTATCTCCTATGGAGGGAAAAATATAGCAAGAAATTTTACTAATGCAAGAGAAACGTAGAAAGTCATTTTAGCTTTTTAGGCAACAAGTGGCCCTAGTCAAGTGACCAATCTATTCGAACGCATAGAAAACAAATGAAACTGACGTATTTACAGAGATAACAAAATGTCAGTTTCATACTTTTGTTTTCTATGCGTTCGAATAGAAAAGTCACTTGGGTAGGCCCTGAGGGATCAGAAAGGTTGACTGAGGTTTAAAAGTACATACAGCTATTGAAAAGGAGGAGCAATTTTTATGCCACATCTAGCAAACATTACACCATTGGGTGAACGCAGAGAAAAGAGAAGAATGCATTTGTCACCCACCCCTCTCTTCTGCCAGTGTCAAACCACACGACTAAGTGCTTGATTTACCTGTCAATTGTGAAACAGGCAAACCAAGGGAAACAAAATATATAACGAGGAAAGGGCAGCAACTAAAAGGTAACACACATAATGAGGAAGGGGAAGCAGACAGCGTTGCTAGTACACCACCTAGAAATAGTACGTTAACGTGCCGGTAGATGGGAATGGAATGGAAAAGGCAATTAAAGTCCCCGGTAGATGGAAATGGCGATGGAATGGAAAGAGCAATTAACGTGCCCCATAGATGGTGATAGGAAAGGAATGGAAATTGCAACTAAGGTGCCCGGTAGATCTATGGGAATGGAATGGAAAAGGCAATTAAAGTCCCCGGTAGATGGAAATGGCGATGGAATGGAAATAGCAATTAACGTGCCCCATAGATGGTGATAGGAAAGGAATGGAAATGGCAACTAAGGTGCCCGGTAGATCTCTGGGAATGGAATGGAAAAGGCAATTAAAGTCCCCGGTAGATGGAAATGGCGATGGAATGGAAATAGCAATTAACGTGCCCCATAGATGGTGATAGGAAAGGAATGGAAATGGCATTTGACGTGCCCGGTAGATGGTAATGGAAATAGCAATTAACACGTGCCTGAGCCTGGTAGATGATTATGGGAATGGAATAGAAAGGGCAATTATTATTAACGTGCCCGGTAGATGGAAAAAAGCTTGCCTCCTATTACAAAGGACCTAACACAGTTATCGAAACACTTCTATAGCAAGGTACCTTTCGAGGACAAACAGACATGTATGTGTGTATTTTATGAACCTATCTGGCAAACAGCGGTACACGTTCTTGGTAGACGCCAATAGTATTTGAACTTCATCAATATGAAGATTCAAACTTGTGGGAGATAAATCCCTGCCTACCACTTCGTGAATAACCGGCTTGTCTTGTGTATATTCGAGTATTCGCAAAACTCACGGATCAATGTTAATTTTGTATCGATATTCACGACTGGAGAAAGTGTATAAACCACGCGATGTCTCGTGTGTAGTGCGTGAGCGTGTAATGGGGACGACACATCTCGCAGAACACTGCCATCTGCCCCTCCAGATAAGTCGCCAAAGTGTTCGAACGATTAGAAAAGAAAATCTCTTAGCATTCCATGGATTCACTATCACACTGTAGCGGAGAGGAAAGTTAGTGGCAGCGCTTGGGACTTGTGACACAAGGGTGTAATTGATGTATGTATGCATATACGAGGATGAAAGTTTCATTAAAAGAAGAGGTCGAAGCTGCAGTAACTCAATATTTTGAGGTGCTCGAGGAATCTTTTTATAAAACAAAAAAACAGAAATTATGGAGATTACGTCGAAAAATAAAAATAATTTTGTATGATTGTACTTTGTGTACTAGGCCGAGAACTTTTCAATCTACCCTCGTACCTAGAAATAAGTGACGTTTGGAATGGCCCAGTCGAGGATGGGTGACCGAACAGGAGCCCTGAATTCCTCTGTGTCGCGAAAGTTATGGCAAGAACCGTCGCCGTTTTTAATAAAGTGGATACAAGCCTCGCAATCGAATGGGGTGGCACGGTACAAAGCCAATAAAATTTAATCACTTCGACAGTAATAACATTATTCTGCTAATCTTTTCCTTTCTCCGGGGATGGAAAGAGACGGCATGAACGTATTATAATGCTGTGGGAGTAATCAGATTCAACCCTAATCTGTGTGAAGGTAAATGTTCGAACGAGACAACTGAATAACGTTGGTCTAACCGTAATGGTGCTTCTACACGGTGCAAGCAGCTGGAGCGGGTAAAGGCGCGAGCTATTTGTGCTAGCAGCATGCTCAAGTTGATCAACGTGTATACAAAGGCACGGGCTACTTGCGCAAGTTACTTGGTCAAGCTACACGTGCATGCTGCCCGCGCGAGTACTTATGTATGGGTCTTGTTAGTTTCAGCTGTCAGCATGTCTGCGCAAGCAACCCGCGCGATGTGATCGGAGCGCAGGCTACTTGTGCATGTTACCCCGCAAGTGCTTCAACATGCGCAAGTTACATGCACCGTGTAGAGTAATGGAATGCAATAAAATATTGAGTTTAAAACTGCATGCTCCGTGCTTCGGGAGGCACGTTACGCTATTGGTCCCGACTGTATCTGCATACGTTAATACCCACTAATCCGCACTGGGCCTGAAGACATGTGTCCCAACATTGGGGACATTAAAGTGGTGGTGATGATGAAGGATTGCAAATGAAACCGTGGTCAAAGCTAGCGTGCCATCCAAATCTTGACAGAATTGAAGAAGTAAAATTTTTAGGAGCAATGCAATGACCGGCCTTTGCAAACATTGCTAATACACAAAGCAAGTTCAATGCCTTTCTTCAAATGTAGCAACAATTCATAACAGGAATCAGTAAACACAGCGTTTAGTCAACCAAGAAAATTATCGGAACGGTAATGTTACAGTTAATTTTTAGCGAAATATTACCCAGCTAGCATTTCAATGTCTTGTGAAGCTGTAAATTTTAATGCAAACAGCGATAACATTTTTCAACCCGTAAAAATAGTTCAATTTTAATATTTTTTGGATATGTTGGAAATATAATATAAAACTGGGTTCGTACATTTTTATTTTAACGAAATATTGCTTACAATCAAAGTTGTTAGCATCGAAATATCTTTATTTTTGGCATGAAAACTTCCTCGAATATTATGTTTTTTTTTTCAATTGCAATAAAGAGTATATATATATATGTTTCTTATTGAACTAATATGAATTTATTAATAAGAAAAAGGTACAGAATTAGGTTAGGATGTACTGATTTCAAAAAGACCAAAATGTTCTCATTTCGTAAAGTGTAACGGGAGTGAAAAGGTTATCGCTCGAGACAAGTATTTAAAAAGCAAATGTAGGCATTACTCGCGCCCCGTATCGGCACTTTACATCCCCTTGCTTCAAATCGTCGGCACTTCATGCATCACACACTTGTTTTTTAAAAGTGTTTAAAAATCACCTTACCTGAATTATTTTTAATTAATAATTATATAAATGTTAAAAATAATATATATATATATTACAAAGAAAAAGAGGACAGAGAGAGACATGGTTGGTCGGATTGCGGAGGACGCGGGTTCGATTTCCTTATAATGACAATTTATTGGTATTTTTCTCTCGTTTTTCGTGAAATAATATTAACAACTGTTATTATGTGTTATTACGAACTGTTATTTGGTCATTAAATTAGTTTCGATTTGAAACTTCTTTGGTTTAACCATTATCACCAGCCTTTTCATGCCCCAGTGCTGGGACACAGGCCTTCCCTATAGATGAAATAATATAGAATATAGGGCCTTACCCCCCACTCTGTCCTATTGCGGATTCCAAAGAACGGAAGACCTTGCGATGATACATTTTAGTCACCCATCCAATGACCGACCTTAGTAAGTATTGCTTGGTTTACGCAATTACAGGCCGAGCGCGCTAATCCACTGCGCCATGAAGCTGTGTTTAGATTAGATTTAATTAGAAAGTCTACATTAAAAAATCTTGTTATTCAAGGAAAAGACTGTTTCTCATAACACAGCGAAGGCTGCTTTGTACAGTATTAATTATTTTAATAAAGAAATTGCTACTTTTCCGTATTTACCCCGGACTAGGGGAGAACAGTGACCCAAGCACGAACTTTTCATGGATTGGAAACGTAACCGTTAGGTAATTATATTCAATTATTGTTGTTCTTATAAATACATATTTAATGACTATTAAATTATGTAGTATTTTATGGAACATAAAATCAACTTTAATAACTAATGAAAATAAATAAATATTTCTAGATAATAATAAATTTTTGTGTTTGCTATAAGAACGCTTCCCGTGTGTGTTTTGCTTTTTGAGGAATGCAAAAGTTATGTCACATAAAATTTATTGGAGAGAAAACGAGAGAAAATAAAAAATATCGAAACTGTCACTGTCAAACACGAAATTGATCATAGAAACCGTTAATACCTATATTCATACATTGAGTGCTTTGTCGATGCGATTAAAGAAAGCAAGAAAAATGTTTATGAAAAGTTCGTGCTAGAGGTCCAAAGCGAAATTATTTTTCTCTGCAGATATATTTTCGCTACTTCCACTTTTACATAGAACAAAATCTACAAGAATTTATCATGAATACAGTTTCGCATGGACTACGCAGTCCAGTATAAAATAATCCTGTGTAATAAACTAGAGTAGACCAAAGAGAGTTAAATAAATAGACTACTTAAATTATAAGCGCGATTCTTCATCTTCTGCTTTAAGCTACAATATCTATTTATAAACGAGATGAAAGATGAATAATGCATGAAACTTTGTTTATAAAACGATTTTAGTTCACAATGTCGATGTTAATTCTTATGGAAAAATTATGATGAATTAAGTAAATGAGAAGTAAAACTGTATTACCTATTCCAGAAGAATATAAAATAATTTATACCACGAGTTTCATAATTTCTTAAATCAGGTGTAAAATAATGAAACCTTTATTCATCTTACATGCCTTGTCCTCAATACTATTATGGAACTAGCGAAATATCCACTGTTTTCATTTTTCTACTACTGTCTATCTCAAATTTTCTATTTGTCATAATTATATCACAACAGTACAAATTATGGATAACAATGTTTTACATTACCCTACTAACCTAAATACACTCAAGCTCTAACTATAAAATAATTTTTAAAAGTTGTTGGTTGTTGGGAATATTTTTTAAAAGCTGGAAACAATTTTTAAATGTGTCATAGCTCCATTTAAAGAGTTCCATAATCGTGCACCACGGTCGCAAGAAATATTATTTCTTGCACATTGAATTCATGGATTGCTGTGTAGAATCGTTGTCTCTAAAATGTAAGTCTTTCTTTCATAGTTGCAACATACTTCGTAACTATATTTTTAATACTTACTACATTTGAGTTTCGAATTATTAAAAATTGTAAGCACCTCACAGAACTCAACGGAAGCTTTCACGTGCCATAAAATTTGTATTTAAGTAACTGTGCAGAAAATCTTAACGTAGAAAGAGGAAAACGAAATCACGGCGTCACCCCAGAATATGATTCAGAAAGTGTGTCAATTTTTATTCAATCCATAGAAGCAGCTGGTGCGCATACGATTTAATTAAAAATTCATTCATCACCAACGATTCGCGAAGAAACGCCGTTTGAGTCATGTGAAAGTCTGACGCAACTTTTTGTACGCACATCTTAATTGCGGATTTACCGAGCAAGTGTACGAAAATTGAGAGAAACTCGCGTGGCTTACGTGTTCTCTTGTGACTGAAAATCTTGTTTAAACGGCTCGCAAGACAATTTTTATAATCTGCAAGGCTCGACATATTAGCATTAATTATTTATTTATGTGTTTCTCATGTTAATCCTCTATTTTAACGCCGAAGTTTCCACAGTCTTATGAGTCCAAATACATGATAGACCTACTAAACAACAAATCAGAAAGTGAGAAAAAAATCCACAAACCTCTCTCTAAGCAGCCACCTTTGCGTCACATTAATAAAAAAAACACTCAAAATATACTTTTTTAATTTCCAATAATCTCTAATGACACTTCAAAAAAATATTCTCTACTCAAGAGGTAACCATTACCACCAAACACCACGATCCACAGAACGCTGACGGTTGTATTTAGACCACGGCACACAATACCGTTACTGCACGCGCCGCAAGACTGCACGATAACTGGGATACTTGCGATTGTGCTGTTGGAAGCGAAAGTGAATACTGGACGTACAGTGGCGCGCGTCCCAGCGGCGACACCTCACCACAACTGACCCCTCCCTGGTACAGCTTCGAAAGTATTTGAAAGACGCCAAAGACGTAAAGGCATTCCGCCCGCGGGCGCGCGGGACCACTGTGCAAATGTTGTGTTCACTGTTTTCACGTAGCACTTCACACAATATCGATGGAGCAGTGACTAAGCAATCACATTACTCCCAATTTCACATTCTCCTTGTAGAGGAAACGATGCCACCCCTACAGTAATTGAAGCTGATGGTTGGTGGAATAATTAATTCAAACTGTCGTCAATGGACCGGAACTTGAACAGATATTTCTTAACACACTACACGTGTTTCTAGTACGCTAAGCTTCTGCTCATATTGCCAATTCATTAGCACTCGCTTAAATGGATATAGAAATTCATATCTTTAGTACAATTAGAGTTACAGTTTTAAAAGAATTCAGTGTTAATAACTGTACAGTAATTGCAGCTTGCAGCTGAGGAAATTCATCTCTTAATCAATCTCAGCTCTAGTTGCATACAAATTACAATATAAATACACAAGATTACATTCTTGTAAGGAGAGTTTGAAATATGAAATGGTAAAAGAATCGCTTGAATCTGAAGATGATGGTTCAATTGTCATTTGTTTACTTACTACAAAAAAAGTTAGTAGCTCTTCAATGCTGGCCTGAAAGCGAAAGAATAACGTAGCATGTGCCAGCTCTGAGGGCGTCGTAAAAGTCGACTAAGGGCCCGGTCTAAACCTATAAGCACCTTGGCAACCGAATGTCGAAGGACAAACCACAACGTCAAGGCTGGATATACAATGCGAAGGGGAACGCCTGAGTGAATAATTGGCAATCAAATTAAATCGAAAAAAGATCAGCTACCCGTGGCAGACGGGCTTGTATGAAGACATTTTATGATATTAGACGAAGCGAAAGAAGGGTTGTAAGAAAGATTGTAGCAAGTGGATAGGAATGGATGTCTGACGAAGTGAAAGAAGTGTGTAAGGACTGTAGCAAGTGTATAGAAATGATCTCTGTATTCTCAAACGAGGGAAAGGTGCTATTATGATTGTGTACGTGTGTTATAAACCCAGTAGATAGATACAGAATATGGATATATTGTCCATGGTATTTATATTGATCCAGACCAATTTCCTGGATCCATATAAAACATAATATTTTATAAGGAATCTGCTTAGCTGCCTGGCCATGCTAGTGAAAAAGCACTATTAATGTTTCTGCTGAATATGCTAAATAATTCTGCTGACATACTTTCATTTGGGTCCTAATATAATTTACGATGACTAACGAATTCGCATTGTTTCCTGTTAGAAACAATCGGAGAAATACAGAGGTCAGCCACATCAGCTGGTACTTCATTAGAATCTGTTGTTTTAAGCTCTAAGAAAAACCATGAGGATGACAAATAATTTCGCTATAAATGCAACAGTACCTAAGTGCATGAGTGCGTGAAACAATAATACTTTTATGAGCAATAATACCAAGGTTCACGGTTCTCGATTGAATTGCGTTAAAGGATTATTGTTAATTTACAAAAGTATAAACGACTGGATTTAAATCGAATTAAACTTTCATGGCCAGTCGTGTTTATGCTGATTAAATCTTTGAGAAATGTAGTAGTGCATTTATATTGTTTACATAATGTTTACTAATATTATAAAGCTCAAATGTGTGTTTGTTTGTATGGTTAAACGCGCTAATCTCAGGTACTACTGACTGAAATTGAAATATTATTTTTGTGTTGGACAGCCCATTTATCGAGGGAAGCTATATAGGCTATATAATAACTGACATTAACGTCGGCGTCCACTAGTTATTTAGCACATAAATTGCAGGTTTGTTTTTAAGAAACTTGTCCAATTCGTGAATTTTTTTATGGTAGACGACGAATAGTCCCATATTACAATCAACAACCATCCTTTAGACAAGCGTGTACCATCTTAGGCCTCATCATCGTTTTCGATTACATTTTTTATTGGTCTCGCTTTGAATAAGCGTGGTGACGGCAGAGCAGAATACAATTGTCACCCCCATCTCTCCTGTGCTCGTACATACAAGGCGACTAGGGTAACTAAGTTATGAGTAATGGGCAGCAGCATTCTTTATAACCACCTAGCAATATATTGCGATTTATGTGCCCGGTAGATGGCAATAGGCTCGCCACCTATTACATGGGCTCTAACTTAATTGGTGAAAAGTGGCTGTTAATTTTATTCACATCTGCCTACCCCTTCGGGGATATAGGCATGATTTATGTATGTATGTATGCTCACTATGAATATAGCGATGTCATCAGACTCACGTGAATTGGTTAAACTTTTCCATATAGACAACAGCTGTTACGTGGCAGCCATTTTAAAAATGACTGCACTGCATCATGGGTCAATGTCCTTTTGACACTTCTTGGAACGATTCACCATCGGTAGAATACTGAATTCAGAATTGATTGATCGAAATGAGGATATCCTGATATTACAAACTTGGGTGACAGTTAATGCATAGCGGTCAGTTTGAAAAGGAACGCATTATGTGATTGTCACTAAACCAAAAGAATCACTCTGTGCAATAGATAGTTAACGGCTCTAACCTAATATTTTAGTTAGATAAATTTTAACACAACAATGAATGACATTTTTATAATTTTATTATGAAGGTAATTTTTATATTCATTTAGTCCTCTTTAGTCGCCTTGGACGACACCCGTATCTGGTGACAGTTATATTCTGATCTTACACACTTTCAGAATTTACACGGTATCCATATAACTTGATCTGACTGACTATGATCTATTAACATTAAGATGATTGTGAAGAGCAGCTGTAAATTTTAGTACAGAAATCGATAAAAGATTTCACCTTGATTTTCGAAATGAATGCACATATCGGCACTTCACAGTTCTCTAATGCGCCGGATAGATGACAATAATACCCACCCCCTTATTCGATTGCTAAAGCAAAATCTATAGTTTATGACGTCATGCTGTCATTTCGGACCAAATGTACCTAAACTATTAGCGATAGCTTTGAACGAATGATCACAGAATGATTTTGTATGAATTTGGCACAAAATCCGTACCGCCTAAAAATTCAGGATGGCTGCTATAGCCGTAAGCAGTGCATTGCTAAAGCTATCATCAGCAATTGAGTTAGGCGGTAGAAAAATATTAAATTAACAAATATGTGAGCAAAATGTAGGTCTACTGGTAACTTCAAAAAATTCTCCTATCTGACGTAAATAGTGTTTCATATAATGTAGGCCATATTACGAATTCTCATACAAATCTGTCAAATTATATTAATCGCTGAATGAATCATCTAATATCTAGTCATTTTATGATTTAGAAAATGAAACATTATATGAGAATAAAATGTATCATACAATCTCGCTAAATTAGGCCCCCAGGCATGAATTGTGCTTGTATATTATTATTATGTATTCATATTCATCAGAAAGTAAGAAGGTACATACAAAGAGAAGAGAATAGCCAATAGTTAGTCGCTACGAACGCAAGGGAATCGCGTGTTCGCTTCAGTAATGTAATTAACTGCGTTATAACATCAGAAGCCAGCGAATTATAGTGTTATCTGTCATTGACATGGCATTCCAATTGGCAGACTACACTCATGGTATCATCATCATCATCACCAGCCCTTTAATGTTGGCTGGTGATGATGGCCCTAAAATATTCTTCCAGACATAGGGAAGGTCTGTACCCCACTGCTGGGGTACAGACCTTCCCTATGTCTGGAAGAATATTATAGGGAGAATGGGACTTAACACACTACGCTGGCGCAGTGCGGGTTGGTGGTATTAACGACTGTAGACGCAGCCGGGACCACCGGCTTAACGTGCCTTCAGAAGCATGGAAGAACTCAAGATAATTAATTGTTGGTCAATCATCCAATGCGATGGCGAACATTGATAAGTTTGCACATTCGCAGGCCGAGCGCGCGACGACACTACGCCAGCGAGCTCCTCATGGTATTCAAGGTGCAAAAGACGGATTTAAGTGTGCACAAGACGGATTTAAAAATACGGATTTAACTGTCGCACTCAGAGACGTCAAATAATTATAATTAGTGCTTAATGTCAAAAAATTACAATTCAAAACTATCCGTTATTCTTGCCGGGTCTACGGTCTAGATTTAAATGAATTATTTTGACATTAAGTACTCATTAAAGTTAATTGACGTCTCTGAGTGCGGCAGTAAGGGTGCAAAAGACGGATTTTACGGAACTGCTCGTGAGCAGATCAACCCTTCAAGACACGTGGTCAATTTATTCGGACGTATAGAAAGAATACAAATGTATGAAACTGACATGTTATTATTACAATGAAAAAAAAGTGGCGACCGACGTGACACATGTAAGAGAAGACTAGCTGCCGCACTCAGAGACGTCAAATAACGTTAATGAGCACTTAACGTCAAAAAATGACAATTCAAAACTAGACGCTATTCTTGCTAAGGTCTATGGCCTATGGTCTAGATTTGAATGAAATTTTTTGACATTAAATACTCATTAAAGTTAACTGACGTCTCTGGGTGCGGCAGTTAGTTGTCAATAATTATTGACATTTGTTCGATAGAATTATAAACTTATCGTTTGCCACTGGGCTCCTAGCACGGGACGTGGACAAAATCTCCCCCGGGGAAACGAAAATATTTTCCTCTCGCTCCAACTGCCACCAAATTCCGAAACAAAACACACGCAGACCTAACACATAGACACAAAAAAAATCAGAAAAATCTGTCAAACGGCTTAACGACGGAGGAGTTGAATACGATAAGAAACACTGTGACACGAAATTATGTCAGTGCCTGAAAAGTCTTGAACCGGATAATACCGGATAAACTCTTCGACAAACTACTGATCTATTTCTAATAGCCACCTGTTATCTCCAATAAATCGCTGTTGCTTCATGGTTCGTAACACGCATTACAACGGATATCAATTGGATTATCTTCCAATTACCTACGTTGTCTACCGTTCGAGTTAAAACGGTTCTATTACCTATGTCTTCAGAAATAAAGGCTGTTATTGTAAACATCGCTCAGTCTATTGCGACCTTCTAATACTTTGAACTCCAGGCAACATTCGAACTTCGATTGGAACCCTTTGTTGAAAAGTAGCCAATACTATTTTATGGATTTTTGATTCTGCTATAATGTGCTTGGGTGAGATGAGAAAGCTCTATTATAATTAACTCTTCATAGGGTTTTCTATTGCTTTTAAACCGTATTATACAAATCATGATGGTTCAGACTAACTTTAAAATTAACTTTATTAGATTCTAGTGAAAAAAATACTACGTGACAACTTTTATTGTACACTTAATAAGCAAATTAATAAACATTTGATTTCATAAGATTTGAATTATCATTTGATTTGACTATGTTGTGTTTGATTTGACACGCTGTCCCAGCTGGTGGTAAACGACATCAGATACAGTCAGGACCAACGTATAATGTGTCTTCTGAAGCACATATTAACTCACAATACTTCTGCCACCCATCCAATGACCGGCCTAGGGAACATTACTTAGTTTACACAATCGCGCGCCAAGTCACTGCGGCATCGTCCTCCTCCAATGAGGTACAGGCAACGCAAATAGCGAAAGAGCTGGACGCAAATCGATCGGTCAATTTAGTTTCCCATTTGGAATGAAGTCCGTCTATTCCAAGTCTGGAGTATCGGATTAAAGTGTAAGTTGTCTGTTGTCAATTGGAATCAACTGCCACGACCGCTATCGTTTCCGGCGTCACGACGAACTGATATATGATCGGCTCTTACATATACTATAAAGAGCCGTTTATATCTACAGATATTGAGCGTGCCAGACTCGTGCCGTAGCAGACACCCTAAAACACCATATCTTTACTTAATAGCGTACCTGCCATAAGTGTGTCGTATCAGACATTGACAGACATCGTCATCTCTATCAATTTCTATTAGCTTTACGTAATCTAAGGCGAAAAAAATAAAACACGTCTGTACGATTCCGATACTCTATTCGCACTGTCCGGCAGGTAACCAGCCACACGTAAGTACAGACATGAACAGCGCAGACAAAATATTCTTTCCGCGAATACGGACCGGGCACGGCCGGTGTCTGTCGGCGTCTGCGCGGCCGCGTTATGATAGATGTAAATACGTTAATAAACACTGTATAGAAGAATTTGTTTTGTCCGAAACGCTCAATGTCTGCAGATATAAACGGACTTTATCTGGGCACCGTAGGCGTGTGATTTTGACATGACTTTCGACATGACGTCGATGTTACATAAAGCCGAAAACAGGAGCAATGTTTCGTCGACGGGATGTTTAAACGTAACAAAAGCGAAACTTTAACAGAATTGAGCAGGCGGCTTTGTTACAATAGGCTTTGTTTTGCAAAAGCAATCAGCCAATTTCCCTCGGACCGTATTGAGCAAAAATAAGTTATTCTAACAATACACAGCATACGTTACCTACCCTTTACGAGTACCATGTAAGTGCTACGACAATATGTGAGATTAAATTCATTAAACGTAGAGCGGACCACAAAAACAGGCTCTATTTGCTAAAGTGAAGGCTTTCAACAACCATTTAAATAAGGCAAAGTATTTTAAAGGAATATGTTTTATTTTATTTTTATTATTTTACTCTCCGGCTTCACCCTATATTTTTTCATCCATAGATAGGGAAGGTATAAATAACAACAATGTCCCTTTCAAAAATAGACTTCCAACATATTAAGTTAGTAATTCTTACTGCCGCACTCAGAGACGTCAATTAACTTTAATGAGTATTTAATGTCAAAAATTGTCATTCAAATCTAGACCATGGACCCTGCAAGAATAGCGACTAGTTTTGAATTGTCATTTTTTGACGTTAAGTACTTAGTAACGTTATTTGACGTCTCTGAGTGCGGCAGTTAACTACCACATTATGTATCCCCGTTGTCTGAAATGAATAGTTTTTATTAATTTATTAAGCCGGTGATGATGATGAGCGTGACTTAGCATTGCTCATATATCCTTTTGTCCTATTGTTGTAGTATTGTACGTCATGGCTCTGTCCTGATAAATCAAATAAAACATTTATTTGCTTACCAAGTGTAGAATAGGTAGAGCTGTTACATGTTTGGTTAGTACTACAACACAAGACTTACTGCCGCACTCAGAGACGTCAATTAACGATGATGAGTACTGAATGTCAAAAAATGACAATTCAAATATAGTCTATTTTCTTGTCAGGTCTTTGGTCTAAATTTAAATGAAAATTTTTGACATTAAATACTCATTAAAGATAATTGACGTCTCTGTGTGCGGCAGTTAGCTACCGTTAGGTATTGCAAATTGTTTTCAGTATGTGATGTTAACTGTTGTTGTTGTTTGTTAACTGTTAACAGCACGTCAGGCCATGACAAATAAAACAGATAGTATTATAGCAACTATATATGCCACCCCTTTCTCCCACGGGGGTAGAGTTCTTTCCACTTGCGATACGACCCATGCTCGTCTAATTTCATTAATTTCCTGATGCATTCCCGTCGGCTTCGGGTACACTTGACCTGGCAAACCTTTATGTATGTGCAATTTTTTTTGAACATTCATGAGAGTAAGTAATTGTACCTTATATACATATACATACATACATACATAATTCACGCCTATATCCCCGAAGGGGTAGGCAGAGGTGAACTAGCACCCACGCTTCGCCAATTATGCTAGGTCCCATGTAATAGTTGGCGAGCCTATTGCCATTTATCCTATTGTATAAGAGGGACGCTGCTGCCCATTCCTCATCACTGATTTATCCTTAGTCGCCTTGTACGACACCCACGGGAGAGATTTGGGGTGGTGTGCTGACAATTGTATTCTACTCTGCCGTCACCACACGGCCGCATATATACATATACCAGTTTTTAATATGGAACGTCATTTAAGCGTTAAGGATTTGTATCCTGTTAACGTCTTGTAATTTTGATAATTCATAAGTATAATTATTATATAATTATTTTTGCCTTTGTATTCGAATAAGCGAGTTTTTAACATTGAACTTGTCGGAGTTGAGTTTTTAAGACATTTCAAGTTTGAATTGATTCATGAGTGTACGTAAGTAATTGTGCGTTTTGTTTGTCGAAATTTTGTTTTTAGGTGTGTATGTTGTGTATACCTATATTGGAAGAAATTTAGACAGAAAGCCGCCATCCCAATCGATTGATGCCGAAAATAGTAAAACGAGGTTCAACTGGTTTCCGATATTTATATCAGAGTGATAATTTCGACTTTACCACATTTACTACCGCACTCAGAGACGTCAATTAACGATAATGAGTACTCAATGTCAAAAAACCACAATTCAAAACTAGTCGCTATTGCCAAACTTGCCGAATCTATGGTCTAGATTTAAATGTTTTTTTTTACATTAAGTACTCATTAAAGTTAATTGACGTCTCTGAGTGCGACAGTTAAATCTAAAAAAATGACAATTAAAAACTAGTTATTCGCTATTCTTGCCGGGTCTATGGTCTAGATTTAAATTAAAAAAATTGACATTAAGTACTCGTTAAAGTTAATGGACGTCTCTGAGTGCGGCAGTTAGGTAAACTGTAGAGAATAGCGAAGCACCAGCCCTTTAATATCCGCATTACTGGCACAGGCCTCCCCTACGGATGGAAGAATATAAATTCAAATAAGGCTCTACTTCGCGAGTATATATTATTATTACTACTACTATACTATTGCGGCCGTGTGGTGACGGCAGAAGGTGAGCAGAATACAATTGTCACCACCCCTATCTCTCCCGTGGGTGTCGTACAAGGCGACTAAGGGTAAAGACAGCAATGAGTAATGGGCAGCAGCATTTCTCTCATACCACCTAGCAACATAAATTTGTACTGCGATTTATGTGCCCGATATATGGCAATAGGCTCGCCACCTGTTACATGGTAGTGATTTATGTATGTATGTATGTATGTACTATACTATTATTACCCATTGTTACTGGTTTCCGAATACATATATAATGTCAGAGTTGACTTATCAACAATTATATTCTATGGTGTTATTAAAAAACAGAAATTGTTGATTTTTTTTCTCTTTCTTCTTTCATATAAATTGTTCGTGCATAATGTAAGAAAAATTCAAAAATTAATTTATTATTATGAATTATTTATATTACTTCTTTAGTTTTTTATAATAATGACAAAGCTAGCTTGGGTAATGGTCAGGGTTTGCGTTATTTCTGTTACATATTGTAAACTGAGCTTTTGATAAAACATGTTTTAAGTGATTGCGACTATAATTATAAAGTGCTTAATACGAGCTGTTTGATATAATATATCGAAAAAAGGAAATACATATTATGTATTTCCTTTTTTCGATTTTTTCTTAACACAGTCGCAACACGTAGGAACTCGGGGTAATAATAATACCCACCCATCCAATAACCGGCATTAGCGAACATTGTATAATTTACACAATCACTGTGCCATCAAACTCTTCACGAGTGACATATGGCAGGTCCCTATAATCTATCAACAGTTTAAGATAGACGTACTACAGCTTAGTTGCTTAACTCCTGTTATAAATTACCAAAAAATGTCAGGCAACTAAATTCTTCTCTTCTCCCAGTCTATCTGGGGTCGGCGCAGTATGTTTCCTCTTCCATTCATATCGGTCAGACGTCATCAAGCCATCCACTCCCTTTTGATACATTCATAATTATCATCCATCACACCGTTAAGGTGCTAGTGATGAATGAATGTATAGAAAAGAGACGGAACGGACCATGGCGAGAGACCGATGAACGGAAAGAGTGATTGTAATGACAACTTTCCAATCCATACTGCTCAAGGTTTTGGCTTAGGTTTTACAGCCGGCCGCCTGCGCGACACCAACCCTCTTTGGGTACCTAAACTAAAGGCAACAAAACTTTAGTAAGCTTATTTATTTTAAACTGTAGATAGAATATTGGGGCCTGCCGATAGTGTACTGACATAGTGGACATTTAATAAAATCCGAAAACAATTCTAAACCCCGTTTTGCGGTAAGCTTTCGGCGGTTTAATCCGATGGAAGTGGCCAAAAGCGTACCTACGTAACGTAGCGTAAACGTTTAGGTCGGCCTTTCTATGTGACGAGTTTTAACGAGACTCCTATTTATATACATACCTACTTACATAATATTAATATATTTTAGTCGACGCTTATTTATTTTATCTTATTACATAGGACCTAACATAACTGGCGAAACGTGGGTGCTAGTTCACCTCTGCCTACCCTTACTTATGTATGTATGAATGTATTTAAATAGCTTAAGATTGTCACTTGTCACAATACAACTATAATAATTATAGTTGAGTTAGAACTGATATTCTATATCAATCAAAACCGAATAATCTTCTTCTTCTTTGTCCTAGCGTTTTCCCATTATTAGGGGTCGGCTCTCCTCGTTCTGCGGCGCCAGGATGATCTGTCCTGAGTTGTTAAAATGTTTGTTTGAGCACGCTCTAAGTCCTTGGCCAGTGTGGACCACCAGGTGGCTAGTGGGCGTCCTCTTCCTTTCCTATTATCTGGCAGTGCCAGGGCCTGCTTCACGACATGGTCTTCAGGGCGTCTCATGACATGACCGAACCTTCGTAAGCGAATTTCAGTGAGTTTTTCTGCTATGGGCGCGACCCTGTAACTTCCTCTGATGTGCTCGTTCCGCACTTTATCGAGTCGAGTTACGCCTGCTGCCCATCTTAATCAAAACCGAATAGTACAAAAATAAAATTAATTTGACCTATTTCAGGTTCTGGAAATGATTTTCCTTAAAACGATAGTAACAGATAACTGGTAGTAGATTTTTATCAGTATAACACAATTTGAATGTTTAGACTTTACCAATCTACGAAATTGTCCAAATAATTTAACTACAATTGGGTAAGGGTAAATATTATTTTTTATTTTGTGTAAAGTGGTATCATTCCTAATGTCAATTTATTACATCTAATAAAAAATCAGAGTGTAGGTTTATAATATATTTATTAAGTATAGCTAGAGTTGGCCTGAATAATATAAAGCTATAATAAAACAATAAAATGGTGTTACCATAGCAACAGCGACAGTACTTAATCGATAAGCTTTTGACGTGATCGTAAATACTAAGGGCAGGGAAATCCAAGAAGTGAAGTGTAAAGTGCTCTAACACTAGCAATTATAAAGCTTATGATTTTCTGGAATGCGATTGGTCGGGAGTTTTATTAGCAACGCTCATGAACTATGTAACATAACTAACGTACACCTAATTACTACCCGCTAACATAGTCAGCAGCACTCATAGATCCATTAACTTTAATGAGTACGTACTTAATGCCAAAAAAATTCACTTAAATCTGGACATATAACCGGAAAGAATAGCAACTAGTTTGGAATTGTCATTTTTTTTAATTAAGTTTAGTACCCATTAACGTTAATTGACGTCTCGGAGTGCGGCAGTAAATTACCATGTATAGTTCAGGGTATGCATTAGTTCCGTTACATGTTGTCTATGGTAGAACGATCTGAGTCCTTTCAGATTATCTAACCCTACGTTCGTAGTCTTAATACTTTAACTGCCGACCCTTTGATAGAGCGCCTACTCTGATACGCCGTACCAGGTACGTGATTACCAGTTACAGTGTAAAAGATTAATTTTTGTATGTGTTAATAGTTCCACGGGTTAAAGGGCCGGTTTTTTGATGCATAGTTAACTCAACCAACTGTTAAAAATTGGTGGTAATGGAAAAATTGGAGGAGCTCGAGTGGCTTAGCGCGCTCGGCCTGCGATTGCGTAAACTAATCAATGTTCGCTAAGGCAGGTTTTTGGATGGGTAACCAACATTTATTATCTTGATTCCCGGCTGCATATGCAGTCGTTAATCCCCAACAATCCGCACTGAGCCTGCGTGGTGGGTTACGGGATTATTCTCCCTATATTCTTCAACCAATAAGTGGGGACATTAAAATTTGTTATATTTTATTTGTTTGATGGTGGTGGCAAATGATGGTGTTTAAATAAATAAATAAAATTATTGTCAACAAAAGACAATGTGCTCTTATTTTTATTTATGTGAAGGTATCTTTAAATTAGTCAGTCAGTCGGACTGCGTAGAATGTCCTTATTGTCGAAACGTGAGTGTCAGTTCACCTATGCCTACCCCTTCGAGGATAATCTGTGCATTTTTTTCATCTGGCTATATTTTCCCTAGAATACCTAATATACAGGGCGTCCCACGGCCCTGCCACACGGAGGGAAAGTATATTAAATATTGAACGTAGGATATTTTACTAAAAGAAGACATCGTTTTATTTTTAATAATAAGTAGAACTGCATTCACAGATTTTTTAAAAATCGCCTACCTCAACCGGGAATCGAACCCGCCAAATGTGATAGAAAAATTACTTGTATTTTATAATAGCGTTTGAAAGGGCTACTCATAAGCATTATTTTTTCCTAAATAACTTAGCACGAGATTTTATTATTATCATGTACTTACACCACGGAAATCTCGTATCTCAAGTGGGTAGGTCTTTGAAATGATAATGTTAATTGTTGGAAGCATGGCCAAATCAGAGGAAATTTCCCTGAACAAAATTTTAAATAAAATGAAAAATTTTATGATCTTAGTTTCATTTAATATGCTAGGTTATTTAGGAAAAAATAATGCTTATGAGTAGCCCCTTCAAACGCTATTATAAAATACAAGTAATTTTTCTATCATATTTGGCGGGTTCGATTCCCGGTTGAGGTAGGCGATTTTAAAAAAATCTGTGAATGCAGTTCTACTCATTATTAAAAATAAAACGATGTCTTCCTTTAGTAAAATATCCTATGTTCAATATTTAATATACTTTCCCTCCGTGTGGCATGGCCGTGGGACGCCCTGTATACTATTTGTTATTCAAAGAAAATTCTGGTTAGTAAAAGTTCGCAAAATTACAGTCTTGCTTGACGCGGGAATATTACCTATAATTTCTTAAACTTTTTCCAACTACAATTTTCTTTGTAATATTTTTTCTAACAATTATCAAATAAAATTCTAAATAATAATAGTTAATAATCGCACGCTTACGACATTTGCCAGTAGGTAATTATTGAAGTTTATCACAATAAAAAAGGGTGATAAACTTCAATAATCACCTACTGGCAGATGTCGTAAACGTGCGATTTCAGTGAAGGCTGTATGTAAAATGTACGTTCTGTAATGCGGTCATGGCTACTCAGCAGTTCTCAGTGATCATGAAAATACACGCACATCGATAAACGCCAATACCATTCGCAATAAGTGTCTCGATCCGACGACACAAGGAGAGCAACTACAACCTCGGAATCCAATAAAGCTAAACTGTTATCGACCTCTGCCTCTAAGGGCCACTTGCAGCAATGTTTTAAATCTAGCTTTAGTGTATCTAAAGGTTATTTTCCACCAGAGTGGCGAGACGAGGCGAGGCGAGAAGAGAATTGAAATCCACTGACCCTTTTTCACTGAAAATAGCTATCGCGAGCTCGCGGTATTCTCAGTTAATAACACGGCAATAAGTAGCAACAAACAACAATAAGCCTATCGCCAGAAGCGGGTTCCTGTTGCAGAGTTATTTTTATTTATACTCTATATCAGAAGCAATAGGTTCATTTTACACAAACAAATATTTCAATTCACGCCTCGCATATGCTCGTCAATCCACACTGTTTCGAACAAAGATGCGCGAGGAGATGATTATAAATTTTGCCATACAAATTTCAATGCTCTCCTCGCCTCGTCACGTTTCGCCTCTGGTGAAAAATCACCTTAAGGCCTGAGCTCTCCAACACGTAAAACAAGAGATTAAAATTAACCGTCAGTTTTCGACAATTCTTCCATACGGTACAAATATCAAAAGCTGAGGGTTAAATATATCGCCCGTTTAAGTGTTGGTGACCCAAGATCACACGATCTTTCCAAATGAAGTGACATCGCTCCACATACGGATTCCCCACACACAATCGCGTTTGATTTGTAGTTTGTAGCTATGTTTGGATTGACTGGAAATCACTCCAATCCTTCCACGTTGGATTCCGCATACATACATGGAACATTTTTGCTTGATTTCGGAGTGATGGCATACATGCCATCACTCGTGTACCTAGACGCGACTCTTAGCATTCCAAGGATTCACCGTGCGGGTGCCGGGTCCACAGTGTGGCAGAGAGGGAAGTCAGAGGGAGTCAGAAGCCTACACTTGGGTCACAAGTCCAAAGCTCCTTCAAAAAATGTCGTTCATTTAATATAAGAGAGACGCAACTGAAAAAATGTTCTGAAAATGTGTGTTCTAAATTTATGACTATAGGGCTCACTTTTGCATGAATGCAATTTTGATTTGTGTCTCCTTTGTATCCAAGAAGCGAATTATTAACCTGTGCCACCCCGACTTATCTTTGTGCCCATATTTATGTCCTGTAGCGGCATCGGCAATCGAACCGACCAACTGCGGAAAATTTTGGCAACTCAACTGACGCACAATGGCCGAGTGGTATAGGCATCAAGCCTAGCACGGGGACGTGTCCACCACTTGACAGTGTGTTGTCTCGGGATTCAGTGAGAGGAAAAGATTTTCTTTCCCCCGGAGGACATGGGTCCACGGTCCCGTGCTACGGGGGCTGGCCGGGTTGCAGAGGACGCGAGTTAGATTTCCGCAGCCGATTATTTTCTTTGTAATATAATATATTTTTTATAACTTTTCGATTATTTTCTAACTTTAACGTTATTTCATAAATTTATAAAAGTAATGTAATTTATACATAATTATAATGTCCAATTTAAAAATCAAGTCATAACGCGGTTTCAAGCGTGAATCGATTTTAATGTATTTCACGCTATCGATTCAATTTTAAATATAGATGGAAATAAACGTCAAAGTTAACCCGCCATCGAAGTCGGTTTAAAGTTGTTAAATCTCGATTTAAAGTCAGTGTTATATGTATATTTTAGCTGGAACGTTATTTTGCTATTATCACCTAGGGGTATAAAAATAGCCTACGACCTATAAATTCTCAGACCTACCAAATATACACAAAAAAATTCATAAAGATCGGTCAAGCCGTTTCAGAGGAGTTCAGTAACAAACACTGTGACACGAGATTTTTATATACTTTACGTAGCATTCAAATGTGCAAGAAAACTTTGATGAGATTTAAACTCAAGTCGAGTTTGGAGCTAAATCTAGATTAGGTAAATAAAATCGTGATTTTATTAACTTTATTGTACCTAACTGGCCCTAAACTCAAAAGCTGTCACAGATTCAAAGCCTGCTTTTACAGCGTTATGCACAATATTGAAAAAGGTAAAGGGGTTAGCATTGGACTTGTGGGAATAAAAATTTAAAAAGTGTTATTTTTTAAGGTCGCTTTAGTTATGCACAATAATGATAAAGGCATTGAATGAGGGAAATAAAAAAAGCGTTATATAATGGTCGCTTTATTCTGCCAATTTAAATTTCGAATCAAGTAAAATGTCATGAAACATGCGGTGACTGTTTAATTACTTTTTTCTCCGATTTATGTCGTGCAAGAAAAAGAGTGTATCAGATGGATAAATTTAATTTTAAATGATGATATTACATTGTTAACAGAAACAAAGTAAAACTTATACGTCAATAAGCCGTGTGGACTTCGATTAAGTACGGGTTTTTTATTATTCACATGTGGCAACATACCACCAAATTTGAATCTGCTAAAGAATTGAATTGCTGCAATTCTGCTTAAAATTGAGACCATTTTACGAAAATTAGAGGAATTGCTTAGGATCTGCCAGGAATTCTGGAAATGAATTCATTTTAGCAATATTGCGTAACGCGGCCTTATTAGGTCCCCAGATTACTATTGTCACCACCCTCCATTTGTACCTACCCCTTCGGGGATATAGGCGTGATTTATGTATGTATGTATGTATCCATTTGTACCGCGGCGCGAGTGTCGTCTAAAGCGACTTAACGGTTAAGACAGCGATGAATAATGGGTAGCAGCGTTCCTCTTATACCTTACCACTTAGTAATATACTACGATTAACATAGGTTCACCGGCTTTTCAATTAGACCTAACATAATTGGCGAAAAGTGGGTGTTAATTCACTTCTAAATATTATCAAAAGGTGTGATTTCTGGGTGAGTTTAGTATACGTCAATACAAATTGATATTACCTTGATTACACAAGTGGTTATATAGATCAAACCGCTCAGCAGTAAAGATTTGGTACGGACGGACAAATCTTGGAGTATGCTATCTCTTATCACCTACTGAAGTAATACGCTTATCGACAGGAATAAGACGAGAATCATAGACTCATAAAAAAGACAAACTCTCAAAATATGCCATTCGCAAAGCGTCAGAGCGCGGTGACATTAAAAAAAGCTCTAATGCTTTGCCTAAAAAAACATGGAGAAATAAAAAAAACACTATTTTATTCTCTATGATAACCTGTTTCGAAACCACACAGTCACAACGTTCCAATTTGAACCCACGGAGCCAGGCACAAAGTAATGAACTAGACTATTGTCGTGAATCATATACTTGACACTGTTCCCGCAAAAATTAAATGAATTCGATGATGTCACCCTTTTAACCCGCCCGGGCGCGTTACTGAGGTCACTGACATTAGGATTCATTAAAATAAAAACTTTTTCCTGAAAAACTTCCATTTTAACAATTTGTAAAAATGTCCAATGAGTCATATATGGCTCACGAGGTAACTTTGAGATAAGTTCTGGAGTCACATGTGACCCCTTTTCTCTGTGCGGTTTCGACTCATTTTCTGATATATGAACGTTTTTTCCTGAAAATGTTTACTAAAATAAAATACCAGTGGATGTGGGACATTTGCAAAATTCGTTTTATATACGGACAGGGACGTTGTTAAGTATCGACGTAACGTGTAACTATGTAATTCATACTCATCCTCATTAAGGGCGCTCAAATGCGAAGGCATTGCACCTCATTACAGAAGGTAGCCCTGGTGCGACCTCTGTACGGGGGCATGTCGAGAAATTACCATTAAAATTTCCTTTCCCTACTCGTCCCGAAAACACGGCGCATGCCTAACACCCATTCAGGAACATTAGAGGGGGACGGAGCTACCGGGAAAGATGGAGACAGAGCGGTATTCCAAAATCTCATGGAAAACCGTGCCGAGGTGTCCCCGTCAATCCCACATTATGTCATTCCGAGCACATGTCCCATTAATTACAGGAAACTGAAAAAGAATTTCTTGACACACATTCGTATTTCGAACGCCGCTAATTACCTAGTCGAGCACTGACTTTTTTATGCGGCCAGTTACAAACTGAGATTATGTAAAACGTAACTTTTCTCTGAAAAGGTCCGCGAGCGAACTAGGTATGCCTAGGCTATGGTTAAGCCGATACTTGCTAACCGCATTAACTGCCGATTATTAGGTCAGGCTAACCGTCTCAGACAGGCAACCTAAATCGTACATAGGCAAGCGACGGTAATACAGAATTGAGTAATACTCACATGCAATATTTTGATGGTGAACGACGGAGTCAGACGCAAGCGACACTGCAACTTATCATTTGTCGGGGAGATGATTGACGAAATTAATGTTGAATCTTATGCATAAACAGCCACAGGTTAGGTCTCGTAACGGTTTATTTATATGCGCGGTTCCCCGACGGCGTAGATCTATTTTAGTTATAATAAACTGTTAGCGGGCTTGTACGTTCGATATTTTGTGTGGAACTGGTGTGGTGGAAAAAAAATCAATTTGAATCGCGCTAGACAATCGCCATCTTGTGTCTGGCCAGGGTTAGAAGGGTGTGAGCCCGGGCGCATGCGCGGTGCGTCGCCGCCCAAACGTCTACTCTGCTAGAGATTTTTTTTCTCGTCTAAACGCCGCCGGTCTGCGTTTCACAACCTCGACACGCGCGCCTTTTGCCAATCGTCTTTTCTTTTTAGCTGCCTTGATTACCAAAATTACCTTTTAAGACGACTTTTTACAATTGAAATGTGCCCAACAATCAAATGAATTTATCAATTGTCTACATTTTTCCCGAGCAAATGCCGTAATTACTCATCGCGTCCGCCTAATTTTCAGTTAACGTTGTCTACTTTTGTTCTGGTTATGGTTCTCATTTGAAACAGTCTTCATTTTTACATGTTCAATGGGTCGTTTCCGTTTTAAACCATACGTAACAAGATTGCTAAAACTCTGCAACGTTTATGTACATAACTCTACGTCAGATGGCGTTCGCGTAGACATCACTGTGTACCGGTATCCGCATACGGAACTTGACACTTTAACGAATGTGCCGTAATCCCTAGACATAAGAATCGGTTCTGACTGGCAACTGAGTTAGAAATAATGTATGTCTCCTCTTCCATTCCTATCGGTCAGACGTCAGCAAGCCATCCACTCCCTATTGATTCATATCATCCATCACACCGGAATGGTGATAGTAATGAATTAAGTACCTACTTATAGAAAAGAGACGAAACGGACCATGACGACAGACCGATGAACGGAGAGTGATTGGGAAGACAACATTCCAATCCATACTGCTCTAGGTTTTGGCTTAGGTTATACAGCTGGCTCTAATATTCACATTCTTGGTCGAGTTTTGGGAATATGGTGCAGCTGCAGGGGGTCCAACGGAATCAGAAAAAATTTGAAAGTGAGAACTAAAAGCTTTTTAACCGGTTCTTTTTGACATATAACAAGTATGGCAGAAATGTCAAAAATAGACGATTAATTTTTAATCGCTTGTTTTACGCGTTGGTGAACTCGGCCCTTGTTAGATCAACCAACGATACTCATTTGTTTATGTTTACTTGACAGTGATACAATTTCTCTAAAGTGGGTTCTATTTGTCAGGTGTCAGCAATTAAACAGTCGTACGTCTTATGTCACCCAGTAAATCTGCCAATAAACTATCAAGCTAATCTCTCGGAAACAAGAGTCATTTCGCAACGGCATCGTCTCCACGGGAATGCCCTATAAAATTGTTATAGTCCATCGCGTTGTCATATGGATAAAAATTATATTCTTCAACAGCGTGGGATGTCTTGCTATCAATAACAGATGTCCAGAATTACGAATCGGGTGACAGTATAACCGAGTGTCTATTTTAGGGTTCCGTACAGAAAGGGTAAAACGGGACGGGACCCTATTACTTGAGGTCTCTGCATACGTAACGGGAAAAGAAGTCCCCGGAAGGGACGTGGACGGGACGGGTACGCGACTGCAGAAATATCGTTTATTCAAAATGTACATGAAGGACATAATTATGTCACGGAGTCACGGACGGGACGTGCACGGGGCGATTTGACGAGAGGTCCCGTCCCCGTCCCGTCCGGGATATTTTCCCCGTACGTCTGCAGAGACCTTAATACTCCGCTGTCCGTCCGTTCGTGGTCCGTCTGTGACATGCTCAGCTAGCATGACCACCGAAACACGATATGAAGCAATTTATCGCTTTGAACTGTCAAAATCCATGAACTTTTGACAGTTCAAAGCGATAAATGGCTTTATCATATCGTTGTTTCGGTGGGTGGTCATGCTAGCAGGGCAGGTTGTATGATCTCATGAACCTTGATAGGTTGAAATTTTCACAGATAACGTATTTCAGTTGCCGCTATAACAACAAATTAATACTGATAAACAGAATAAAATAAATATTTAAGGCGGCTCACATACAAAAAGGTGTTTTTTTTGCTTGTTTTATAGATAGATAATGGTACGGAACCTTTCGTGCTCGAGTCCGACTCGAACTTGGCCGGTTATTTTTATTTAGTCGGCGCTAATGATTGAATGATAACTTTATGGGCGAATTGATCATGCGTCTAATTCCAACCGGGAATCCGATGAGTTGTTGACAATAATAATTGTCATACGTTATTCACTCTCTGCCGCACTCAGAGACGACAAATAAAGTTAATGAGTACTTAATTTCAAAAAATCTCTATTCTTGCCAGGTTTATAGTATACATTTGAATGAATTTTATGAGTGTTCATTAGAGTTAATTGACGTCTCGGAATACGGCACCTAGTTAGCGAACTCCATTAGAACTAAACTCCACCCATTATGGAGGAAGACAAAATGTAAACAATCTTGATGTGTTTAATTGTAAAATACAAAAATAAAACTTTCACGCACCAATTCTTTCTAAGTCGCTAATCGTTTAGGTAAGAATAAGATCCCACTGCTGGGCAAATCCCCCGCCGACCTCCATCTCAAGCGATCCAGAGCCAATTTCGTACTGATTACACAATGTGTATGATTACATATCGCTTAATGAATACAAAAGACACAAATAAAAAACGCTTTTCTTGCAAAAAAATGTATCAATGCCATACCTACATTTGGAATGGGTACGTATACACAATGCTTGGAAGTGTTTTTTAATTTGTGCCGTTTTTAGGTTAAATGAGCGATATGCATATTAAAATACATCATACATAGGTATATGAATTATACATACATACATACATAAATCAGAGGCATCATCATAGGCAGAGGTAAACTAGCACTTGACATATTTAGCGAAACGTGTTCGCTAAATATGTCAAGTCCCATGTAATAGGTGGCGAGCCTTTTGCCATTTATCGGGCATAAAAGTCGCAGTAAATTGCTAGCCTAGGTGGTATAAGAGAAACGCTGCTGCCCATTTCTAATCATATTCAGATTTATCCTTAGTCGCCTTGTACGACACCCACGAGAAAGATTTGGGGTGGTGGCAATTGTATTCTACTCTGCCGTCACCACGCGGCTATATATGAATTAAGCCTATTTATACCAAAGGGGTGGGTAATACACCTCTGCCTAGGTGTATTACCACCCTCTTTTCGCCAATAGGCCCGTTTCCACTAAGAATAAATCGGTAGGCTTATGGCCTGTTTCACAGTCGGCAAGTAAGTTCTGAGTAGCTTACTGTGCATCTCATTTGACATTTGTAATATGATATACATATATGTCAATTGAACTGCCAAGTAAGCTACTCCGAACTTACTTGTCGATTGTGAAACAGGCCCTTAGAGTTTTTAATGATTTATATGTAGTTATGATATGTAGTAAACAAAAAACAACATCATTTATTTTATTATGTAAAGATTAATATTATTTTTGTAAAAAAAAATTGGCAAAAAGTGGCATGTAGCCGCACGACACTAAACACCAATCAGAAGCCGCAAGCACGGGATGTGGAGAAAATCTCCTCGGGGAAAAGAAATTTTTTTTTTTATCATCCTCTCGCTCTAACTTCCACTAAATGTGGCGAAGAGAGATTTTGTCCACGCCCCGTGCTAGAGAGCGTGACATCATTTGTTTATTTGACGGGCAATGTAGGACGTCGATTGTCATCACTAATGGTATTACCGTGACGTCATTCAAGACGCCATGACGGTCTTTGCCGATTTCGAAGCAAATTTAAAATTGAGTTGTGAAAACGTGAAATATATAAAAAAAACGCCTATTTTTATTAAAGTAATACATTTTTTGTGTAAGTTAGACACAAAGGTATTGTTTTATACTATTTTGCAAAATTTGTCAACTAGCCTATTATGCTAGGTCTCATGTAAGGTGGCAAGCCTATTGCCACCTAACGAGCACCTAAATTGCAGTATATTGCTAGATGGTAAGAGGAAAGCTACGTACCTACTCAACGATTTCTTTACTCTCCTCGCCTTGTACGACACCCACAGGAGAGATTGGGGGTGGTGACAATTGTATTCTATCTACTCTGCCGTCACCATACGGCGGTCTAGGAGAAGAAGCGGTCGGTGATGATTATTTATGGGGAATTGTACCAACTGGTAATGAATTTGAAGCAGATTTATCGATGGCAGTTGCCATGATGTTAATTCTTCTCCCTACCCTGTTCCCAGTCTATCTGGGGTCGGAGCAGTATGTCGACTCTTCCATTCATATCGGTCAGACGTCATCTAGCCACCCTTTTGATTCATATCATCCATCACACCGTAAAGGTGCTAGTGGTAATTGCATGTATAGAAAAGAGACGGAACGGACCATGTCGAGAGATCGATGAATGGAGAGTGATTGGAATGACAACATTCCATTCCAATCCTTACTGCTCAAAGTTTTGGCTTAGGTTTTACAGCCGGCCGCCTGCCTGACACCAACCCTCTTTGGGTATAATGATGATGTTAAATGTATAACAAAAATTAAGGGTACATGCGTAGGGCAATAATATCGCGTCCATACCCCCAAATACAGAAACGCTACTCAGTCATTTTTTTAAGACAAAATTTAATTCCAGCGTCTTCGATAATATGCATCGGACTACTTTTATTTATAAATAGCATACATACATAAATCACGCCTATATCCCCGAAGGGGTAGGCAGAGGTGAACTAGCACCCACATTTCGCCAATCATGTTAGGTCCCATGTAATAGGTGGCGAGCCTATTGCCATATATCGGGCACAAAATGTCGCAGTACATTGCTAGGTGGTATAAGAGGAACGCTGCTGCCCATTCCTCATCACTGATTTATCCTTAGTCGCCTTGTACGACACCCACGGGAGAGATTTGGGGTGGTGACAATTGTATTCTACTCTGCCGTCACCACACGGCACTACTAAAAAAGCAAACTTACCGCCAATTTTGCAATAAAAACACCAATTAATCAATAAATTACCGTTTAATAAACAAACTAAGCATAGGTACTACGCAAAACAATAAATTATCGTCTACTTCATGTCTTCGTCCCTCAACTCCACCTTCTTGGTGTCTTTGATGATCTCATCTATCCTGTGGAGGTCTTTCAGAGACATCTCGCCGGAGCCCCTGTCAATTGGCTTCGGTTGGGACGGGTCGGGTTTCCACCCCAAGAAGTTGATGATTTGAAACGTCGCCGGCACTCCCCTCGACTCTTTCTCAGGGAACTCCTGGAAAGAGGTGGGCAATTTTTTTCTTCGCTTTATTATGGCACAAAACAGTAATTACAGTAAACTACTTAAACTAATTACATAATAAAAGACAACGAGTGGCCATTACCTACTATACACCAAAGAGGGTTGGTGTCAGGCAGGCGGCCAGCTGTAAAACCTAAGCCTAAACCTAGAGTGGTATGGATTGCAATGTTGTCTTTCCAATCACTCTCTCCGTTGATCGGTCTCTCGATGCTAGACCAACCAATCCAAACATAGCTCGTCCTCCATTCCCGTTAGCCCCAAGTGAACTCATCCCATTTTCCATTTTAACCCCTATAGTGCTCTCAAACTCATCCCATTTCCCAGCAGACCCCCTACGATGCACCAAAACTCAATACATTTTCCAGTAGCACCTCCGCGCTGGTCGCAAACCCATCCCATTTCCCAGTAGACCCGCTCACCTTGCCGTACATCTCGTTGTACAGCGCGGCCGCGGCAAACTGCGTGTCCCGGTTGAGCCTGAGCGGGCGGTTGTGTGCGGCGTTTGCCTCGCCCATCGTGCGCATATCATTCATCACGTGCCACGCGGACGGGTACCATATCGTTATGCTGTCGACGTCCACGGTCTGGAGGGTGAAGCCACTCCTGAAATCAACGGGACAGGTGGGAATAGGGATAAGCTGTGTAGTGACAGCAGCGGGGTTATTATGTAAGCCTCTTTCAATCGCTTTCGTCTACCTGTCACTCTCACTCGTTGAGAATAATCGCAAAGTGTGAGAGTTACAAGTAGACGAAAGCGATTGAAAGAGGCTTACATAATCGGGGTTCGGTGCAGAATAGAGCCTCCCAAGCGAGCCAGGTAAGGCCAATCTATTCGAACGCAAAGAATACAAAAGTATGAAACTGACGTATAACAGAGAAAACACCTTAGCGACCGGTGAGTCAAACGTAAGAGAAGTTGTCAAATATTGACATTTGTTTTCAATTCGTTCGAATAGATTGACCACTTGGCTAGACTCCCAGAGCAGAAACAAAGAATATAAAGTCAGAAAAATACACACATACCTACACAAATCACGCCTATAGGTATCCCTGAAGGTAGGAGTGAATTAAATACACACTTTTCGCCAATCAAGTTAGGGGAATGTAATAGGTGGCGAGCGTAATGCCATATATCGCAGTATAATAAATCTCAGCCCATTAGATACTCATCGCTGTTTTACCCTTGGTCGCCTTGTACAGCATCCACGGGAGAGTTGTACAAGGTGACTAAGGCGGTGGTGACCGATTTTTTAACTGATTGGTAACAACAAACAAAAACATGTAAAGCAGTTCTTTAAGTAAAAGTAATCATAACAATATTGCAGTATGATAACCATGACGTCCACTAGTTAAGAGGATAGTACAGCGAGCACGTCTCCATACAAAAGGGAGTATACTCCATACATTCTCCATACGTTTTAATACCTCTATAATATTCGTTTATTAAAGTTTATTAAATGGAATCATTTGCCTTACAGCATACCATTATGCGGACTCAAGAATTTATGTTTAGGGGGGTAGTAATAACCTATTAAAAGCCCTAATCTTTTTGAAAGCTTCGATTTCATACATACATACATAAATCACGCCTATATCCCCGAAGGGGTAGGCAGTGGTTAACTAGCACCCACGTTTCGCCAGTTATGTTAGGTCCCATGTAATAGGTGGCGAGCCTATTGCCATTTATCGGACTGAAAAGTCGCAGTACATTGCTAGGTGGTATAAGAGGAACGATGCTGCCCATTCCTCATTACTGATTTATCCTTAGTCGCTTTGTACGACCCCCACGGGAGAGATTTGCGGTGGTGATAATTGTATTCTACTCTGCCGTCACCACACGGCATTAAATTTCATGAAGTGGTTTATTAAACCGTATACAGCGATTACTAAATGAAATTAAAATCATAGTACCCTACGCGATAAGCGTATATTTTTATTGTTAAGATATAAGTCTGGACAAAGCTTCCATCCATAGCAACTTACGCAGATAGCAATCCTCCAATATCCCTTATCCTGGTGAACGGAGACACATGGGGGAAGACTCCGCCTAGCCTTTCAGTTTCAGCCAGCTGAAGTGACTGCCGCAGCTCCAAGAGTGTGTCACCCCCAAACACCGTCGCCATGAAAACCTGTAACATGAAAACTTAATTTAAATACATACACTCTTCAAAGCAGTCAACTCGCCTGCTGCTTAAATGTGTGCATTCATTCCTCTTCAATTATAATTATAGCTCACCTATTAAAATTGCCGTGTGGTGACGACAACAAATACAATTGTCATGCTTATGGGTGTCGTACATAAACTCATCCCATTCCCACTAGACCCACTACACTCGTGGTACTCGTCGTACAAGAAGACTACACTGTTATAATATAACGGGAAGCGGGCAGCAGCGTTCCCAGTGCTACATTTATCAAACGCCTGCTATTAAAGTTATCGGTGAATGCCTAGTACAATGGTGGGCTCGCCCCCCATTACACAGGGCCTGAAATACGCCATTACTTCTGCAATTGCTTTGAAGAGAAAGGCGTTTATCTAAGGCGTTTTTCTAAAGGCGTTTATCTATTAACATCACTTATTACACACATCTTGAAATAATAAATAGCATTCGCAATAAATACAGAAGTCATATAACACAAATCCAAAAATTCTTTTAGCAAAGTTGGAATTGGATAAATTTTTAAAGATATTTAAAACAAACTTAGTAAACACTCAAACTAGAAACCTTAGGATATGCAGAAACCACTCAACTAGTAAATATTTGACTTACCCCATCTGGTCGTAAACATCTGATGATCTTGTCGAAACAGCCCGGCAAATCATTCACCCAATGCAAAGCCAAAGAAGACACCAGGAGATCCACACTGTTTTCTGAAAACTAAAAACAAATCACAATTTATATAATCTCATCATCATCATAAACTTTATTACATTATATTGGTATTACATTTGTGTCTTAAAGTAGGTACTGCTCGACTGTAAGGTTGTTGCAACTGTGAAAAACTAAACTTAAAGAACTAACATAATGTAAATTAATGAACTTATAATAAACATGATGTATATATGAATAAAATATTGTGCTTGAAACATTAATAAGTTCTGTAATAATTTTTGCTTCATTATCTATTAAATCATAAAAACATTTTTGACCAAGAAATCTTTTAAATTTTTATAGAGTATATTTTGTTACTGTTATCAAATTCACTCTGGATTACTGATAATTTTAATGGTGACACAGGTAATGATATAATTATTACTGTTGAAACAATTATAGAATTTGCTTTAATAAACACTGGTAACAATTATACATAATAGTAAAGAATAATCAATTGCATGCATTCAAATGCACTAGGTAATCTCATAATATAGTAAAGAATAATCATTATCATGCATTTGAACTAGGTAATCTTGTTGATTAATTATGAATGAAAATTTCCCTTACATCAATATTCTCCTCATCCATAACCCGTTTCTCCACCAATACTCCTTCTCCAACTTCAGCCTTGTCGAGATGGGTCTGTGAGGTGTCACACAGTGTGACCTTCTCTACACTATCAGGTAAAAAATGCCGAGAGACATAACCTCGACTGGCCCCTGAAGTAGAAAACAATAAGTTATATTAAACTTCATGTTTTAAATAAAGTTAAATTACTAGTACCCAATAAATGAATTTCTATTCTATCCTAAGTGGAATAAACTAACAGTTTTTATATTATCTTACTATGATTTGTGCCACTAAGAATACACATGCAGAACTATTTCACAGTTTGCATGAACATCATATTTTTTTTAATGTGCAAATGTTATTACGCCATTCTTTAAAAAAGGAGTAATAAAAAATATAAATAATTTTTAATGAATGAATAAAAAACAATAATAAAGAAAACTAACTTAACTTTTCATATTCTGACACCGATCATGTCAAAGTAGCAAAACAGATCCTATTCCTATTTAAAATTCCTAAAGAATCTTACCTAGTTCTACAGCATTTTTGAATGTCCTCTTTATATCGAACACTCTATCCGCTGTCCTCCAGCCGACTTCTTCTCTTATATGCTCCACCAGGTGATAATCTTCCCTAAGGGCTGATCTTTCCCTCTGCATCATCTTCGTTTTTCTATCAAAAATATTCATTGTCTTATATACAGAACTGGCGGTTTTAACCTTTGTGTTTTTATTACGTTTCAAAATGTCTGCATCATTACGTAAATATTTTAAATATTTCAGCAAACCAATGAAAGAATTATGTCTACAAGACCAATGCAATATCTTAGTTTGCGCCATAGTTATAATATTATTCTATTAACGAATACTGAGAAATTAAAATAGTATCATGTTTTAGAGATGGTACGTTTCTGTATAATTAAGTAGGTAGCGAAAGGTTGTCTTGTATTTCTATTCTACAATAATATTTCAGAAGTTGATGTTGTTATCCTATCCTAACCCTAAAAAATCCGCTCTTGCTTGTCAGTCTTGTGACATGTCAATTGTCATTGTCAAATATATGTCAATGACATGACAATCAATGTCTTTTTCTCGCATTTAGCCAACGACTATCAGCTCATACAGCCATGACTTCAATATTTAATTATTTCATTGTTAAAGTTAAGTCAGTGTTAAGCATTTCAATTTTCTTATATACATAAATGCTTCAACAATCAACATTGCATTACAATGAAATAACAGATAACAATTTAAAATGAAAAACCCAAAGCAAGCCATAATAAAAATAACCCAACATAAGCTACTCCTTTTATGTTCGATATCCTTTTTTGAGGGCTGGATTACGCTCGATAATACCAAAATCCCCAGATTTAGTGCCTGTTTCACAATCGACAAGTAAGTTCGAAGTAGCTTACTTCGCAGATCATTTGACAGTTGTAATATGAAATATATGCCAATCGAACTGCAAAAGTAAGCTACTTTGAACTTACTTGTCGATTGGGAAACAGGCCCTTAGAATATTAAACTATGGAATATAACTAAAGTAAAACCCAACTGACAGATAAACATTCTTTTTTATTTTTTCTGCTTATTTCTACAATTTATTATATAATAATAAATTATATTATCAAATTTGTTTTCTATAATTTATTACAGCATAGATCTAGAGATAGAGCCTAATCGGCAAAATATAAGTAGGTGGGTAGGTAACCTACTTATATTTGCCAATTGATGTCGTAATAATATAGGAGACCTGCTAGATACAAAAGAGACCAATCGATTCAAACTGATAGTATACAAAATAAAAATTTCGTTTATTTAATAAAACCACAGTATTGTACGACTATGTCAGCATGGACAATATTATGGGTGTCCGTGATTACTGTAACTGTTACATGTTGTATGTGAAGGCGTTTTAATTACAAAATCATCAAATAACGACACTGGCTCTAACTCGAATATATGTTGTACTGCGGCAGCGGTTCGTAGGTCCATTCTTCGTCGGAACAGTCGACGTGCTCCTCATCGTATAACTCGTAGACGGGCTCTGTGGATGTGAAACCAGCGGGGTTAGAGTGCGGGCCAGATAGGATTGCGCGCGAGGGGTGGCGCTGCTCGCTAACATTGACACTCGTAGACAAACAGAATAGCAGACGAATTTTTAGTTCCTATTTTGACCACGCGCGGACTTATCTGGCCCGCACTTTATTAAGTAAGTCGATTGCTCTTGACGGCAGAGTAGAATACAATTATTATTGTCACGACCTAAAATCTCTAGTCCCGTGGGTGTCGTACTTACAAGGCGACTAAGGGTAAAGACAGCAATGAGTAATTGGCAGCCAGCAGCATTCCTCTTATACCACCTAGCAGTGTACCTACTGCGAATTTTGTGCCCGATAGATAGTAATAGGCTCGCAACATTTTTTCACCAATTAATTTAGGTCCTAGGTAAGTAATTGGCGAAAAATGGGTGTTAATTCACCTCAGCATACCCCTTCGGAAATATAGGGGGTTGTTTGTTTACGTATCTTGTATGGGTGGTTTTCGAAGAAGTTCGAAAATCAAATTTATTGTATGATCGGGACTCCAACGACAGTGAGTGATATGTGGTCCACTGGTTGACCACGCGGCGTCCACCCGTGAACCACCTACCGACAATGAGTGGACGCCTCATCATCATCATCACCAGCCTTTAATGTCCCCACTGCTGGGGCACGGGCCTTCTCTATGAATGGAAGAATATAGGAAGATTGGGCCATACATAACCCACCACGCGGGCCCAGTGCGGGTTGGTGGTTATTATTAACGACTGCAGATGCAGCCGCGACCACCGGCTTTACGTACCTTCCGAAGCGCGGAGGAACTCAAGATACAAAATTTTTGGTCACCCATCCAATGACCGGCCTCAGCTAACATTGCTTAGTTTTCGCAATCGCAGGGTGGGCGCGCTATGTATATGTCGTGGCCGAATCGTAGAATTGATGTGGCCGACTATTTCATGAAATGGTTGGTTTCATGAAATGGCCAGCTAAAACTGACCATATCATGATAATGGTCTGGCCAGATCAATAAATAAACAACGTTTAACGATATGAATAGATAAACGCACGGCGATTTCATGATATGGCCAAACATTATTGATCATACCGTAAAATAGTTACATTAACCACCGTAAGAGGCGCTTATTTCGATTTATTTTTGTGATGCATCATGGCGGCGGAAAATTATCCTAATATAAATACATACATACATAAATCACGCCTATATCCCCGAAGGGGTACGCAGTGGTGAATTAACACCGACCTTTCGCTAATTATGTTAGGTTCTATGTAATAGACCGCGACCCTATTGCCATAAACGCGCGTTTTATCGCGACTGAATCATGGTTACGTCGTCGTGGGTGAGGGCACACAGTTAGCGACCGCGTGACGACTGTATCGCGACTGTATCGAGCGATCGCGCGATAGAATAGCTACAAAAAAGTCGCCGTAGACGAGGGGGGTGGTGACAATTGTATTCTGCTCTGCCGCCACCATATGGCTATCTTAAAAAAAGTATAAAGATAGCAAATACCTATAGTTTGTACCTTAAGGGGCGGTATGGGCGCCGGTCGCCGTAGAGAAGTCAAAGGGTTATCCGGAACTAAAATAGTTGATTGCATGATAAAATGTATTCAAAGATATAACTTTATATATCTTAAAGCTTTACTAGATCCCCAATATACCCAAAGATCAAAGTCATGGCGTCAAGCAGGTAAAGGTAAAACCTAAGCCAAAACCATGAGCAGTATGGATTGGAATGTTGTCATCTATCGATGGCGGGAAATATAGATTGATATTTATTTAACCATTAGGTAGTAACAATTTTTCAACAATTGGTTGAGTCTCAGGTTTTTGATCCATAATTAACTCAACCAATTGTTACAAATGGTTAAATATCTGACTGTTATACAAAACCATTAGTAACAATTTTTCACAATTGGTTGAGCTAACTATGCATCAAAAAACCGGCCCTCAGTCATTGTGTGGGTGACCAAAAAATATCTCGAGATATCCTTCCGAAGCACGGAGGGTGCTTCGGAAGGAAGGCACATTGGACCGTTGTTCGCGGCTGCACCTGCAGTAGCTTATACCCACCAATCCGCATTGGGCCAGCATGGTCGGTAAAAGTAGGGCCTGTGCCCAGCAGTGGGGACTTTTTGTCACATTCTACACTCGCCCGCTAAGAATAATTGGATTGAATTGCTATACTAGAAGTCTTTTTCTAACTCTAAGCTAATATCGATTATTTACCTTTAATTTCAGTTGGGGTAGGCATCGGTGGTTTTATTGACGAAGTAGGTGCTGGAAGAAAATAAACATTCATTGCATATAAGATCTATCATAACGGGGTTTTATACCAATAAGATGTAGTCAAGCAGTATCTATTGAGAATGTTGTAATACTAATCACTTTTTCTTTCACTGGCCTCTCGGCATGGTCCTTTCCAAGCATCTTTCCAGTGCGATGGTTGATACAAAATAAAAGGGGATGGATGGCTTGACACCGATACAGTAAAATAGGACCTAAAAATATACATGTATTAATGTCCGAAATTAGATTTTTATACATACCCATAGTCTCCGAGATAAGAGTGATTGGATTAGGCTTCGGTCGCTGTAGAGATGTCACAGCATTAGCCGAAACTAAAACAGTCAATTAATAATTAAATACTCTTACTGCCGCACTCAGAAACGTCAATTAACTTTAATGAGTGCTTAACGTTCATTAAGGTTATTTGACGTCTCTGAGTGCGGCAGTTAGGGCCGGTTTCACAATCGACAAGTAAGTTCCGATTAGCTTACTTGGGATGAACTCCCAATTGACATATATTTCATAATTACAAGTGTCAAATGATCTACCAAGTGAGCTACTCAGGACTTACTTGTCAATTGTGAAACAGGCCCTTAAAATAAAAACTATACAGGGCAGAACTGAATATTTTTTTGTGGGACCAAACGGCAACTATCATAGCATCGAATAAAAAAAAGAATCACGTAAATCGTATCAGTCCCTAGACAAGAGGCCAATCTATTCGAACGAATAGAATAGACTACAAATGTGTGCAACATTGCTTTTGTGTATGCAACTGACATAACTATTACAGAGAACATGGCGGCAGTCGGGTCACATGAACGAATTGACATTTCTATTCTATTCGTTCGAATAGATTGACCACTTGTGTGGCAGGCCCCTAGGAATCTTGGTACATATATATTTTAAAAAAACATAGTTAAACATACTTTTTTGAAGTCGGTTAAAAAGCGTCAAGGGTCAACTGATTGATGCAGTCAAGTCAATGAATAAATTAGTTAAAGCATAAGCTGTTAGGCTCCGTTCACATAGACCGGCTCGGAGAGGCGAGCCTATTTTGAACGCGTATTAAATAGAGTGTTGTGCCATTGTAATAAGGTTTCACATTAATTTCATTATTTTGTATAGAAATTCTCCAGAGCCGTTCACCAGAGCAAATACAGTGACAGTTAAAAATTAACCTAATGTCATGATAAATGTAGAGTTAATTTTAAATGCTATACCAGAACTCTGATTATATAAGCCTCTTTCAATCGATTTCGTCTACCTGTCTCTCACACTTTGCGATTATTCTCAATGAGTGAGAGTGACAGGTAGACGAAAGCGATTGAAAGAGCCTTACATAATAACCCCGCTGGTCTCCTCTCCGAGCGGTCGAGTCTGAACGGATACTTACCTAAGCTGAATACACAATAGGCATGATGACTAATATTTGAAAAACTACACCATGTTTTTATACGCTTTACCCAAAATAAATTATATTTTTGTGAACACTTTCGATTTTGATAGAATAAACATGTTTTGAATAATGCAATTTAAAATTTCCGCCTAAATAGCAATCTGTGTGACGTCACTATTCCGTAAAAAGGCCAGTTTATTAAACTGTTTGATTGGCAAATAAAATATCAAAATGGAGATAACTAAATAATGACGTCACGAGGCGTTTTAGAAAATATGGCGGATTGCTAAGTTTTGTACTTTTATTTTTATAAAATAAATATCAATCACAAGTATAATCTGATACAAGATGCCAAGTGACTATTAACGAAGACCTACTTGGGTGTTTGGGATTGGAGGGCTTGGGTAGTGTCGCGATGGCTGGCTTCGTGTCCGTGGCGCGAGGATTCGTGTCTTGAGGCTTCGGAAGGCCCAGAGCTGCTTTTGGTTTTATTTCTACAAAAAATTGGAAGCCGTTAAGCCCTTATACAATTTGAAATTGTTTGCATGGATACACAGTGTGGAAAGAAAGTGTGGGCCCTGGAGGGAAAGTACCTTAAATCTTTAAAATAGCTCAATTTCCTGAAAGGCGACATTCCTTTATTTTTAAAAAGAAACATAACTGCATTCACAGAATTCTCAAAAAGCTTACCCGAACCGGCAATCATACCAAGTAAAAATTTAAAAAAAAAATTTTTATTCATCGATGCAGTCGATGTAAACGATAATTTTTCTCTCAGAAACATAGGGTCTTAGAAAAAAGCTACTATGAAATCTAATATTGATTTTACACTCGAATTAAATCAAAATTTGTTCATTTGACAATTTTGAAATTAAGTTGCGCTCGTTTTTAGAGTGACTTAAAACGTAAAATTCTAGTTATATGATGTCGTAGCGAAGTTTCACTTCACTTTTATCTTCCATTAAAACATTACTAATAGTTTTTTTTATACGCCGTGTGGTGATGGCAGAGTAGAATACAATTGTCAACACCCCAAGTCACTCCCGTGGGTGCCGTACAAGGTGACTAAGGAAAAATCAGCGATGAGGAATGGGCAGCAGCGTTCCTCTTATACCACCTAGCAATGTACCTACTTCTGTGCCCGATAAATGGCAATGGGCTCGCCAACTGTTACATGGGACCTAACATAATTAGCGAAACGCGGGTGCTAGTTCACCTCTGCCTACACCTTCGGGGATATAGGCGTGATTTATGTATGTATGTATTTATATTAGGATAATTTTCCGCCGCCATGATGCATCACAAAAATAAATCGAAATAAGCGCCTCTTACGGTGGTTAATGTAACTATTTTACGGTATGATCAATAATGTTTGGCCATATCATGAAATCGCCGTGCGTTTATCTATTGTTTATTTATTGATCTGGCCAGACCATTATCATGATATGGTCAGTTTTAGCTGGCCATTTCATGAAATGCAACCATTTCATGAAATAGTCGGCCACATCATGAAGTGATCAATTCTACGATTCGGCCACGACATATATATATTAAAAACTGACGGTTTTTAATAATCGCTTGTTTTACGTGTTTGTGAACTTGAGCCTTTGGCCCTCTAACTGCCGCACTCAGAGACGTCAATTAACTTTAATGAGTATTTAATGTCAATAATGTTCATTCAAATCTAGACCATAGACCCGGCAATAATAGCGACTAGTTTTGAATTGTCATTTTTTGACGTTAAGTACTCATTTACGTTATTTGACGTCTCTGAGTGCGGCAGTAAGTCAATCACGCTGCATTTGGTTGCAACTAAAAAAAAACCTTTTTCTTTACCTTGTACCGGATTCGGTGGAGGCAACGGGGGAGGACTTGATGACTTTAACGTCGGTGTCTCTGCAACGAATTTAATTATTAAAGGTCATAATTCTATATTTCTTACTGCCGCACTCGGAGAAGTCAATTAACGATTATGAGTACCTGTAATGTCAAACCTTCTATTCAAAACCATAATAAAATTACCTTTTCATCCCACCATCTCGGTAAAAGCGTTTTTGCTCTTCGATATCTGAGTGCAAAAGCCGTTTTTATCCTCTAGAGGATAAAGTAAATTTGAATTTAGAACATCGTGTGCAATGAGTTTGTGAATTCAAAACATCATTATACCTATTTATGTCTACCTCCATGGTGCCGAAATTATCAAGCAACGTATTTTAATTTGTTAAAAACTCAGACTCGGAACCTTCTTGGTGTAATTTTTTTGTAATTTGCTTTGCGCGCGCCATTTTCTTTTCAAGTAACAAATTTGTTAAAAAACCTAGGAGTTCCGTGACGGTCAATCAGCTTGGCGTCAATCTTGCTTTAAACATTTAAAAGCATTTAAAAGCTTTTTAGGTCTGTTTGCTTTGTTTACGCTAGCAACGGAACAAAAACATACAGAAAATCAACGTGCTTGACTCAAGCTGATTGACCGTCTCGGAACTCCATTAGGAATGGTAATTTTTATTAGGTACTTACAGGTGTGTCTGGGTTAATTTTGCGGGTGTTGCTGGGTGGATAGGTGGGTGTTGGAGGTGTGTCTGGGAGAATAGGTGTTTTGTGGGTGTGTCTAGGTGAATGGGTGTTTTGTGGGCGTGTCTGGGTGAATGGGTGTTTTGTGGGTGTGTCTGAATGGATGGGTGAGTATTGTGGGTGTGACTAGGTGGAAGTTGTGGGTGTCTGAATGGATGTTTTGGGTGTGTCTGGGTGGTTCGATATTTTGTGGGTGTGTCTGGGTGTTTTGTGGGTGTTTCTGGGTGAATAGGTGTTTTGTGTGTGTTTCTGGGTGTTTTTTGGGTGTTTCTGGGTGAATGGGTGTTTTGTGGGTGTTTCTGGGTGAATGGGTGTTTTGTGGGTGTTTCTGGGTGAATGGGTGTGTTTGGATGTGTCTGAGTGGATGGGTGTGTATTGCGGGTGTGAATGTTGTGGGTGGGTGTTGAGTGTGTTTGGGTTAATGGGAGGGTGTTGTGGAAATTTCTGGGTGAAAACAGACACTGTTGTGATTGTATTTTTTTTGTATTTTGCAATTTCCTCGTTGGGGAGGATGAAAAGTTACGTGTTGCACTCAAGTGCAAAGATTTTTCACCTTGTGCTCTTTTGATTCCCTCGCTATCGCTCAGAATTCTAATTTTTGAATCACTCGCTACGCTCGTGATTCAATTTTAGAATCCTTCGCTAGCTCGGTCATCAAAATTGAGCATGCGGTTAAAAAACAACTTTGCACTCACGTACAACAAATAACTATTGTTCTAGATTTGAATGAAATATTTTGACATATTTATGTACTTACTGCCGCACTCAGAGACGTCAAAAAACGTTAATGAGTACTTAACTTCAAAAACGACAATTCAAAACTAGTCGCTATTCTTGCCGGGTTTTTGACATAAAATTTTTGACATTAAATACTCATTAAAGTTAATTGACGTCTCTGAATGCGGTAGTTACTTATTAAACTTAATTGACGGGTCTGAGTGCGACATTTAATGAAAAATAATTCTTTATTTCATAGGCTCAAGTTCACCAACACTTAAACAGGCAATTAAAAGATTAACCGTCAGCTTATGACATTTTATCGTATGGAAGAACTGTCAAAGACTGGCGTTTAACTTTTAATCAGTGGTTTTACGTCTCGGTGAACTCGGGCCTTAACGTTAGATCTTTTTTCTTATAGTTAAAAAGCGACAGTGGTGTCAAATGTAATAGTAGGTAGTTGTAAAAATTATGAAACTGACGTATTATTTGTCTGTAATATGTCATTTTCATACATTTTGTATTCTATGCGTTCGATAGATCGGCCACTTGGCTAGACCCCCTGATGACACAGCCAGCTAAATAAACATTTTTAATTACCTTTGATTTCAGTCAGGGCAGGCTTCGGTGGTTTTCCAGGCGCAGTAGGTGCTTGAAGAAATTAAACTTTCCTTGTAAAATGCATACATACATTCATAAATCACGCCTATATCCCCGAAGGGAATTAACACCCACCTCTCGTCAATTAAGTTAGGTTCCATGTTATAGGTGGCGATCTTATTGCCATAATATATCGGGCACATTAATCCCAGTACATTGCTAATTTGCTAGGTCGTATGAGTGGAATACATACATACATACATAAATCACGCCTAAATCCCCGAAGGGGTACGCAGCGGTGAATTAACACCGACCTTTCGCTAATTAAGTTAGGTTCTATGTAATAGACCGCGACCCCATTGCCATAAACGCGCGTTTTATCGCGACTGAATCATGGTTACGTCGTCGTGGGCGAGGGCACACAGTTAGCGACCGCGTGACGACTGTATCGCGACTGTATCGATGCGATCGCGCGATAGAATCGCTACAAAAAGTCGCCGTAGGCGAGGGGGGCCGCCACCATATGGCTATCTTAAAAAAAGTATAAAGATAGCACATACCTATAGTTTGTACCTTAAGGGGCGGTATGGGCGCCGGTCGCCGTAGAGAAGTCAAGGGGTTATCCGGAACTAAAATAGTTGACATGATAAAATGTATTCAAAGATATAACTTTATATATCTTAAAGCTTTACTAGATCCCCAATATACCCAAAGATCAAAGTCATGGCGCCAAGCAGGTAAAGGTAAAACCTAAGCCAAAACCATGAGCAGTATGGATTGGAATGTTGTCATCTATCGATGGCGGGAAATATAGATTGATATTTATTTAACCATTAGGTAGTAACAATTTTTCAACAATTGGTTGAGTCCCAGGGTTTTGATGCATAATTAACTCAACCAATTGTTACAAATGGTTAAATATCTGACTGTTATACAAAACCATTAGTAACAATTTTTCACAATTGGTTGAGCTAACTATGCATCAAAAAACCGGCCCTCAGTCATTGTGTGGGTGACCAAAAAATATCTCGAGATATCCTTCCGAAGCACGGAGGGTGCTTCGGAAGGAAGGCACATTGGACCATTGTTCGCGGCTGCACCTGCAGTAGCTTATACCCACCAATCCGCATTGGGCCAGCATGGTCGGTAAAAGTAGGGCCTGTGCCCAGCAGTGGGGACTTTTTGTCACATTCTGCACTCGGCCGCTAAGAATAATTGGATTGAATTGCTATACTAGAAGTCTTTTTCTAACTCTAAGCTAATATCGATTATTTACCTTTAATTTCAGTTGGGGTAGGCATCGGTGGTTTTATTGACGAAGTAGGTGCTGGAAGAAAATAAACATTCATTGCATATAAGATCTATCATTACGGGGTTTTATACCAATAAGATGTAGTCAAGCAGTATCTATTGAGACTGTTGTAATACTAATCACTTTTTCTTTCACTGGCCTCTCGGCATGGTCCTTTCCAAGCATCTTTCCAGTGCGATGGTTGATACAAAATAAAAGGGGATGGATGGCTTGACACCGATACAGTAAAATAGGACCTAAAAATATACATGTATTAATGTCCGAAATTAGATTTTTATACATACCCATAGTCTCCGAGATAAGAGTGATTGGATTAGGCTTCGGTCGCTGTAGAGATGTCACAGCATTAGCCGAAACTAAAACAGTCAATTAATAATTAAATACTCTTACTGCCGCACTCAGAGACGTCAATTAACTTTAATGAGTGCTTACCGTTCATTAAGGTTATTTGACGTCTCTGAGTGCGGCAGTTAGGGCCGGTTTCACAATCGACAAGTAAGTTCCGATTAGCTTACTTGGGATGAACTCCCAATTGACATATATTTCATAATTACAAGTGTCAAATGATCTACCAAGTGAGCTACTCAGGACTTACTTGTCAATTGTGAAACAGGCCCTTAAAATAAAAACTATACAGGGCAGAACTGAATATTTTTTTGTGGGACCAAACGGCAACTATCATAGCATCGAATAAAAAAAAGAATCACGTAAATCGTATCAGTCCCTAGACAAGAGGCCAATCTATTCGAACGAATAGAATAGACTACAAATGTGTGCAACATTGCTTTTGTGTATGCAACTGACATAACTATTACAGAGAACATGGCGGCAGTCGGGTCACATGAACGAATTGACATTTCTATTCTATTCGTTCGAATAGATTGACCACTTGTGTGGCAGGCCCCTAGGAATCTTGGTACATATATATTTTAAAAAAACATAGTTAAACATACTTTTTTGAAGTCGGTTAAAAAGCGTCAAGGGTCAACTGATTGATGCAGTCAAGTCAATGAATAAATTAGTTAAAGCATAAGCTGTTAGGCTCCGTTCACATAGACCGGCTCGGAGAGGCGAGCCTATTTTGAACGCGTATTAAATAGAGTGTTGTGCCATTGTAATAAGGTTTCTCATTAATTTCATTATTTTGTATAGAAATTCTCCAGAGCCGTTCACCAGAGCAAATACAGTGACAGTTAAAAATTAACCTAATGTCATGATAAATGTAGAGTTAATTTTAAATGCTATACCAGAACTCCGATTATATAAGCCTCTTTCAATCGATTTCGTCTACCTGTCTCTCACACTTTGCGATTATTCTCAATGAGTGAGAGTGACAGGTAGACGAAAGCGATTGAAAGAGCCTTACATAATAACCCCGCTGGTCTCCTCTCCGAGCGGTCGAGTCTGAACGGATACTTACCTAATCTGAATACACAATAGGCATGATGACTAATATTTGAAAAACTACACCATGTTTTTATACGTGTCTGCTTTACCCATAATAAATTATATTTTTGTAAAAACTTTCGATTTTGATAGAATAAACATGTTTTGAATAATGCAATTTAAAATTTCCGCCTAAATAGCAATCTGTGTGACGTCACTATTCCGTAAAAAGGCCAGTTTATTAAACTGTTTGATTGGCAAATAAAATATCAAAATAGAGATAACTAAATAATGACGTCACGAGGCGTTTTAGCAAATATGGCGGATTGCTAAGTTTTGTACTTTTATTTTTATAAAATAAATATCAATCACAAGTATAATCTGATACAAGATAGCCAAGTGACTATTAACGAAGACCTACTTGGGTGTTTGGGATTCGAGGGCTTGGGTAGTGTCGCGATGGCTGGCTTCGTGTCCGTGGCGCGAGGATTCGTGTCTTGAGGCTTCGGAAGGCCCAGAGCTGCTTTTGGTTTTATTTCTACAAAAAATTGGAAGCCGTTAAGCCCTTATACAATTTGAAATTGTTTGCATGCATATACAGTGTGGAAAGAAAGAGTGGGCCCTGGAGGGAAAGTACCTTAAATCTTTAAAATAGCTCAATTTCCTGAAAGGCGACATTACTTTATTTTTAAAAAGAAACATAACTGCATTCACAGAATTCTCAAAAAGCTTACCCAAACCGGCAATCAAACCAAGTAGAAAATCAATAAAAAAAAAATCTCGCCTTTTTATTTTATTCATCAGTCGATGTAAACGATAATTTTTCTCTCAGACCTTATGTCTTAGAAAAAAAGTACTATGAAATCTAATATTGATTTTAAACTCTAATTAAATCAAAATTTGTTTAATTGACAATTTTGAAATTCGAACGAACATCTTGGTAATTTTTATCGATTTTGATTTGTTTTGCCACTATTTCGTAATACCTAAGTATTTTGTACATATGTTAATAAGCATACATTCTTAACTACAACGATTACAATTTAGACCTTCAGTAGTATGGTGAGAGGTATCCGAATAATAATTCACCATACCCCTGACACAATTTTTTTTACTTCTTAAACCCTATGTTTCTCAGAGAAAATTAAAGATTTATCGTTAACATCGACTGCATCGATTAGTAAAATAAAATGGAGAGTATTAATTTTTTTTACTTGGTTCGATTCCCGGTTCGGCAAACTTTTTGAGAATTCTGTGAATGCAGTTATGTTTCTTTTTAAAAATGAAGGAATGTTTCCTTTCAGTAAATTGAGCTATTTTAAAGATTTAAGGTACTTTCCCTCCAGGGCCCTCTCTTTCTTTCCACACTGTATACCTACTTCCGCAGGACTTAAGTAGCTTATCATTTCTATTCGAATGGTAGAGGGCAATCCACCAACAGCAGCACACCTAAAGAGTGTTGGTGTCAAGCAGGCGGCCGGCTAAAACCTAAGCGAAAACCTTGAGCAGTATGGATTGGAATGTTTTCATTGTCATCCCAATCACTGTCTCTCCGTTCATTAGTATCTCGACTTGGTCCTTCCCATCTTTTTTCTATAGATTCATTCATCACTTTCCGGTGTGATAGATGATATTAATCAAAAGGGAGTGGACGGCTTGATGATGTCTGACCGATATGAATGGAAGAGGAAACACGCTGCGCCGGGAACAGGGCAGGAAGAAAGTGTTTAAGAAAACCAATTATGACTTGTAATAATATGCTTACCAGGTTTCTTTAGTGCCTGATCCGGGGTATCATCAGAATTCTTGCCTGTATGAGAAAATTACTCGGCTTTAGATCCTGACACTAATTCAATAGTAGAAAATTATTATTATCTATTAATAAAAACCATTTTTAAATTTGTGCTAGATACCTACTACGTATGCCTCATCTTTTTTATAATTTAGGTAGGGGTGTGGCAATTGTATTCGTCTCTGCCACAGATATACAGATATAATTGATATATCTGTGGTCTCTGCCATCACCACACGGCATTAGCTAACCTAATTTGATATAAAAATAAATTACCTGGTTGTCGCTTTTTGAAAATTGAATCCAACTCCGTCATAACCGGAACTGTGGCTGCGTAAGAAATGAATTATTAAATAAGTAGATAAATGGTTTGTTGTTGATGTTTTATACACGAAACCCACCATGAACAAATTAGTGGGTAAAAATAACTTCTTGATGCTTACTACTTCAATGCAATTTTACATACGAAGGTACATTACATCACGCCCTGAATGGGCCAAAGGCATAGGCGGAGATGAAAAATTTAATAACTCGAGTTCCTCAGTGCCTCGGAAGGCACGTTAAGGCACTGGGCTAGCGCAATGGGTTATGGCCCATTCTTACTATATTCCCCCCAAAGGGAAGGCCTGTGCCCCAGCAGTGGGGGCATTAAAGCTCGACGGCCGCTTTGGTCGAATGCTCAGATTGCTGGGTATTGGCCAAGAGGTCCCGGGTTCGAATCCTGGTAGGGGCAAACTTTGTGATGACCACAAGTGTTTGTTTCCGAGTAATGGTTGTGTATATACACATATGTTTATGTTGTATATTTTCAACATTTATATACATAATTATATTAAAAATATGTCCGTCATCTAGTATCCATAACACAAGTGCTTAGGCTACTTACTTTGGGCTAGATGATAGGTGTGAGTGTACAAATATTTATTATTATATTATTATTATATTGAAGGTGACGATGAGGTTGTATAGGTAAAAGGGCATCCCATTTTGGGTTATCACCTTTATCAACTTTTCCGACTGATGGTTTGCGGGCAGTTTCCGGAGCTGGTCTGGCAGTGGTCGGGCGTGACGTTAAGACTTCAGGCTGCAGCGGCTTTGAGAGAGGCAAATCTGTACACGCAAATAAATGAATATATTTTGGTGTCAATTTGAACATTATATAAATGTTAGAGGAGCTCGCTAGCGCAGTGGTATAGCGCGCTTGGCCTGCGATTACGTAAACTAAGCAATGTTCGCTAAGGTCAGTCATTGGATGGGTGACCAAAAAATTATTATCTGGAGTTCCTCCGTGCTTCAGAAGGCACGTTAAGCCGTTGGTCCCGGCTGCATCTGCAGTCGTTAATACCCACCAACCCGCACTGGGCCAGCGTGGTGGGTTATGACCCAAACTCCCTATATTTTTCGTGATAGTAAATTTTTGCTCACCCATCAATGACCGGCCTTAGCGAACATTGCTTAGTTTACGTAATCGCAGGCCAAGCGCGCTATACCACGCGCGCGAGCGAGCTTTTCAATACAAAATACGTACCAATGGGAACTTTCTTTGTTAGGGGATTTCCACCGGTGTGACTCGAGGCCACCGACTCAGACGGACCCGTAGCACGAGGCGGCATCAGCTCAGGCAGCAACGGCATTACCTTATCTGATTCCACAATACGTACCAATAATCATTTTATTAGTCTACAAGTGGTCGTTCTAACAATAAAAGAATTTTTCAATTTGATCCAGTAGTTTCAACTCTTCAGCTATATATAATATTAGTATAGATACAGGGCCCTAAACAAGTGGCCAATCAATTCGAGATACAAATGCAATTAGAACGGAGAATATTTTTTTGTAAAAAGCGATTGTCTCATTAATTTAATTTTATTATTTCCGTCTTTTACTTTTTTAATATATTTAAACTGACCTAATTACTTTCAAGGCATATGTCCATGATTTTTATTATTTATGTATATTTTACCATTTACAATATAAAATGTAACAAATACATTTGATTTTAATTTTATGATATGAACCCATGTTGGTAGGCGTTTATTTTAGGATGAACAGAAATAGTTACATGTGTTTATTTGGTTTAATATTGCGTATTTGTAAGCAATGTCGATGTTGATATTTGTATTGATGTTTAATGTAACTCTTTATTGTCCGTAACTGTTTAAAATTTTTACAGTTACCGATTTATAAGGATCTTGCAATAAACTAATTCGTGATATTAAATTAAATGAACACGTTTATGTGTGGGTAAATACGTATAAGCACACATTGACACCAATTTAAAAGTCGGATGGCATTTGTAGATAGAGCTAGTGTGAAATGAATTGACATTAAGCGGTTAACAAATAAAATCGGCGAGCGGCTCTCTATTCCCGTAGGATTATTGTCCTCTATGTACAAATGTATGAAACTGACGTATGTATTACAGAGACAATAACTGGCAACCGTCGTGTCAAGTGTAAGAGAAGCCGTCAAATATTGACATTAGTATTCTATTCGTTCGAATAGACTTGTCACTTGACTAGAGGGACAGTTAAAACTCTGCCGGTCAAAACCACTTTTGACTGCAAAAATCTGTCAGAAGTGTTTTTTTTTTATTATTTGGCTCACAAAACTGGGTACAATCAAGTAACATACTTAAATTAACTTACAATACCGGTACACAGTTATTTACCCTACTAGATGTAAGCACAGCTTGCATAAAGAAAATAAAGCAGTATAAAACAAAATCAATTAGATACTAGACTAAGGGCCTGTTTCACAATCGACAAGTAAGTTCGAAGTAGCTTACTTTGCAGTACAATTGACATATATTTCATATTACAACTGTCAAATGATCTGCGAATTAAGTTAGCTACTTATAACTTACTTGTCGATTGTGAAACAGGCCCTAATAATCATAATAACCTTAATAAGATTAACATACATACATACATACATAAATCACGCCTATATCCCCGAAGGTGAAGAAAAGTATCTTGATAAAGTTTTGACGCTTGGCTCATAGCCGGTAATAGATAATATAAAATAATTAATGCTAAGGTTAATCTAATCCGTGTGGTGACGGCAGAGTAGAATACAATTGTCACCACCCCAAATCTCTCCCATGGGTGTCGTACAAGGCGACTAAGGATAAATCAGTGATGAGGAATGGGCAGCAGCGTTCCTGTTATATGTATGTATGTATTTATGTTCATTGTATGATTGTGATTTATGTATATGTGTATATATATCCTCTTATACCTACTACCTAGCAAAGTACTGCGACTTTTGTGCCCGATAAATGGCAATAGGCTCGCCACATCAATATAGCTATTTCCAAAGCTCTTGATTGGTTTACAAATAACAACTTGTTACTCAATTCTAAGAAGACCAAATGTATTAAATTTTCATTACCAAATGTTAGGCAAGTTAGTAGTCCGATTGCAATTAATAATGAAAAGACAGAGTGTGTCAATTCTACAGTATTCTTAGGAATAAAGTTGGACTGCCAATTGCAATGGAATCCTCATATTTCAACTAGAGAGACTAAGTTCAGCAGCATATGCGGTAAAAAAAATAAGGCTATTAACTGATGTTGAAACAGCCCGGCTTATTTATTTTAGTTACTTTCATAGTGTAATGTCGTATAGCTGTCCTGTCTGTCCTGTCCTATCCTGTTAAACCTCTTAAAAATAAATCATCACCCCCGTAGCATGACCGATGCCTGAAAAGAATGATATATGAAAAAACTAAAATAAGGAAACGTTACCAAAAATACAGAAATCCTTTAGATGAAATAGAACTAAAATTGCTAAGTAAACGTTGTAGTGTTTTATCAAAGTCATGTTACAAAGAGTATATGAATAAGGTAGAGGAAAACATAAAATGTAATCCTAAGCTTTTTTGGACGTTTATCAAATCCAAAAGCGATGGAAAAGGCAATTATCCTAAGTCAATGACAAACGGAGTAATTACAACATCTAATGGAGAGGAAATATGTAGGTTATTTGCATCCCACTTTAGTGAAATTTACAATGCAAATAGTGAAGGTGTCCACAGTATTGATTTAGATAATCATTATTGGCGACATATTCATAATTACAGCCAAGAATTAAGAGCACCCCACATTAGCCAAGAAGATATAATTAATATCCTTAAGTGCTTAGATCGCAACAAAGGCGCAGGGGCGGACGGTATACCACCAATATTCATTAGTGCATGCGCACAAGAATTAGTTATACCAATTCATCTAATTTACAATAAATCACTACAAACAGGTGTTTTCCCAAATGTCTGGAAGTCCGCTAAAGTTGTACCAATTCACAAGGCTGACAAGGTAGATGTCATTATGAATTACAGACCTATATCGATCTTGTCAGTTTTTGCAAAGATTCTAGAATCACTCTTATATCCCTTTTTGCTTCTCTCCATCTGAAACACCATATCTCGGAATATCAGCACGGCTTCGTAAAATCTAGGTCAACCTGTACAAACCTAGCTTTATTTACTGAAATTCTTGCCGAGGCATTAGACAAAAATAAAGAGATTGACGTATTGTACACCGACTTCAGTAAAGCATTTGATCGGGTTCCGCACGGCATTCTGCTGGCAAAATTAGCCGCATATGGTATCACCGGGTTGCTTCTTTCTTGGTTTAAGTCGTATCTTGTAGGCCGTTCTTATTATGTTGTCGTCAACGGCTACCAGTCATCTCTGAGTAATGTGACATCAGGAGTGCCAAAAGGTTCTCATTTGGGTCCACTTCTTATTAACATGTTTGTTAATGACTTACCAGATTGTTTCTCGCATTCCATTCCATTCATGTATGCTGACGATCTGAAAATTCTAAAAACATGTAATTCCGTAGACGACATTAGATTGCTCCAAGGTGATGTATATCGTTTGGTTGAATGGTGCAAATTTAACCACATGGATCTAAATAATAACAAATGCTACCATGTGAAATTTAGTCGAAAGAATAAGATCCTAGAATCCGAATATCACATCAAAGGCAACCCTATACAGAAGACGGAAAATATTAGAGACTGGGTGTATTATTCGACAAAAAATTAACATTTACAAATCATATAGAATATATCACAAAAAAGGCTAGTCGTACGCTCGGTTTCTTAATTAGAAATGTAAAGGCTTTTAAAGATAGTGAAATTCAGATTCTTCTTTACAACAGTTTAATCCGTAGTTTGCTGGAGTACTGTTGCGTAGTATGGAGACCTCATTATGCCGTTCACTCGCTGAAAATAGAACGCATCCAAAAGCGGTTTGTATCAAGCTTGGCATATTGGAACAAAATCTCAAGAAAAACGCGCTCCTATAACAAAAGGTTACAACATTTTAAAATGATGTCGTTGGAACGCCGGAGGACTTTGCTTGATGGATCGTTTTTATATAAATTTTTTCAAAGTGAAATAGATTGCCCTCAGCTACTTCAGAGATTCAATATTCGTTTGCCTAGGAGAATACCTCGTACTCCTGTTACTCCGCTGTGTCCTCCCTTACGCTACACAGCTCTTGGTGCAAACTCCGTTGTACCGAGGCTGTGTAAACTTATTAACAAAACCAACTTTGACTTTTTGCTGACCCGTTTACCAAGTTCAAAAAAGTTAAAAAATTATATTTGGCCTGTACGGATACTTTTTGATTTATTGCACCGATTGTTTTTGTTATTTTATTTTTATTATCATTACTTTTTTTTAATAACTGTTATTAACATATGGTCGTAAATATATAGCTGGAGTTCGGTTTATTTACTACATTTAATTTTATTGTATATGCATAATCAATTTTGTAAATGGTACGTTATCAATTTTGCATGTGGTGTTCTTGCCTTCAAAATTTGTAACACTTAGTTGTAAGTTTCAAGTTATATATATACCTATATATTTTTTTGTATTGGTGTTAACAAATGCTGGTGTACCTTAAATAAATAAATAAATAGCTCACTTCTTTGGGGTACAGCTGCAGATATTCAGGATATATTTATTTTACAAAAAAGAGCTATACGTGCTATTTACTATTAAAACCTCGCGATTCACTTAAAAGTCTGTTTAAATATATTAATATCCTCACTCTTGCTCCACAATACATATACGATTGCATTCTATATGTTTATAAATACTTAAATACATTTGCTAAAATTAGTGATATTTATAAACACAACACTAGAAATAAAAATAAACTCGCCTTTACTAGATTCAGATTGCACAAGTTTGCTAATTCTTTTATGGGGAAATGTATACTTTACTGTAATAAGATACCAGGGGGCCTACTCTGGAACTCCGAACGAACGAACGAACATCTATCCGTCTTTCTCACGCCACTGCGTGTTAAAATAAGAGCGACAAAGACGCAACGACTCGATCGAACGAAATAAACTTCTAGAGTAGCGCCTCTGGATCTTTGACTGAACTGCCTCAACACAAATTTAAGCCTTATGTAAAAAAAGTACTAATAGCAAAAGGATACTATAAAATTCAGGACTATCTAGATGATAAGGATGTTTGGAATAAATAACTCTTATTTTTATTTATACAATCGATGATTAATATGCTGTTCTGTCTGTAATGAAGGATGTTGATAGCTTCAGAAATTGTGACTCTAATTATTATTACTTGACGTTAAAGCTTAACATCTTTCATTAAATTTTCATTTAATTATTATTGGATTTAGATTTTATTCTATATACCCGACTGAGTTACTTGCCCGTTCTTCTCAGAACAGGGCCTCCCGGTAGCTTACGAACGGATGGCGTAGATTTTTCGCTAGATATTGAAAACTTGTGTGTCCGTATAGGTAGGTTGGGGGTTGGGGGGTTGATTGTTAGTGCGCGGCATGTTTCGGTTTATGTGATTGGCGAGTTCTGAGATTCTATTTGGTGCATAATTTACAATGTACCTGCAATGTCATAACTCGTTGACAATGGTGGGTTTCTCTACAGCCTACTTGCGTGCCGTTCTGCTAGCGGAGCGTTGGGCCCTGATGCGTTTAGTACCATCTTGGTATTGAACGCGGCAGGGTCGGCGCTTCGTTGCGGATCGGGGCGTGGGCGGGTTTGGGAGACCTATCATTACAGACTGAGGCATGCTGCGCACTCCCCTATTTTTTCTTGCACACACGGGTTTTCGGTATCTAGCGTCTTGACGATTCATAAGTGTATTGTAATCATACCAGATATGAATAAATGAATTTTGACTTTGACTAATTACATGGGACCTAGCATAATTGGCGAAGCGTGGGTGCTAGTTCACCTCTCACTATTCCTTCGGTGATATAGGCGTGAAATATGTATGTATGTGTGTTTATTATAATTTGTTATTTCACGGCTGCCTACCACTTCGGGGATATTTCGGGTGGTTTATATAAGTACGGTAAGTATGTATAGTAAGTAGGCCTATCCAAGTGGTAAACGATACAACGTTTCTATCGAACAAATATCATTGAAGTTTTCTTACATTCGACACGAAAGTCGCCATGTTGTGTCGCCATTCTACGTCAGTCAGTTTCATACATTTCGTATTCTATTCGTACAGTTTTCTATTATTTTCGTCCGTATAGATTGGTCACTTGTATAGAGGGGCATAAGTTTTTACCTAGACATGTTATAAGCAGAGAATGTATAGACTAACCTTTTATTGGAGGCTTAGATACAGTTGACGGTACGATGAATTCTGTCTCGATAACCAACATTGGTTCTGTGAAAATATAAAAACAATAAGTGGTTGGTGGTTAGAAAAAGAAGTGTCTTGGGTGGCCGAGCGGTCAGGCACCTGCCCAGATAGCAGCGGACGCGGATTCGATTCCCGCCTCAAGATCATAACTTTTCGAAATTCTTTTTCTAACCACCAAAATCTTTGTACTAATTTTTCTAACATTTATATAATGTTAAAATTAAATCGAATAGTATACTTTTGTATGTACGCCACATTACAAATTGTGGACGTTCCATGCCTTTTCTTATTAACTATCGAATGGTATAAATATACTAAATCACTATCCAAATTGCAGCAAATATTAAGCAAATATTAACGGTTTTATTACAAAAAAGTGTTTAAGAAGTATTGTGTGAACTGACTACAACAGTCCATTTGTCCCGATTTGGCCCATCCTCTCGGTAATCTTCCATCAAGGCCTGTTTACCCAGTAGTGCGGACATTAAAAAGGCTGGTGATAATGCAGTGGCATCTTGATTTATCAGCAGCCTTTAATGAAGAACATAGGTAGAATGTGCCATAACATAACCCACGGCCCAGTGCGGGTTGGTGGGTAATGCCATATATAATCGACGCCACTGAATCCAGTCAGTGGCAAAACGTACCTTCATAATTTTCTTGTTCCAGAGATGCAATATCCGGCAACGGTATCGGTGGTCTGGAGCTGATATCTCTCTCTGTTAAATACGAGAAAGGTCTAACGTTATTTCACATTTAGTATAAATAATCCTCTTGTAAGTAATGTGACAAATTCTAAAGCAGAACTGATTTTTGTTTCCAAAGTGTCAGGCAGAGTAGGCCGGCTGCTTAATTTGAACCAAAACCTTGAGTAGTATAGATTGATAATTTGATTGATTGGAAGATGTTGTCATCCCAACCAATTTCAGAACATTTCTTTTCTGTACCTACATTCATTAATTCATCACTTACCACTGATATGAACTACAAAGCAATGCTGCCGCGCTTACGAAAAACTCATTAACTACCTTTTAATAAGGTCTGAGAAAAACGTGTTCAAAGTTTTTCTTAGTACATTTGTATGAGCGGAGCTGAGCTAGTTATTGATGTAAAAATTTGAATATTCAGAACATTGAAATGGTCTCTATGGGAAAGTTATAGAGCTTGATTTCCTGATCTCAAATATGTATATAACTCAATTTCGCTAAAAATCGAACACAATGCGTTTTCCCTAAGGGCGGCATAATGGATAGCTTGATGACGTCTGACCAATATAAATGGAAGAGAAAACATGCTGCTCCGATCCCAAATAAACTCGGAACAGGACAGAAAGAACAAGACATGGCAAAAGGCTCTCCCCGCGTTACTCCAGCAAGAGAGAGGTTCCTAGAGTGTTATTAGTAGAACGTTTATTTAGAGTGCGATCTACTGTATTCACATTCATTTTGGGGAACTAGTGAAAAATGATTCCTGAGTAGTTAGTTTGTAGTTACTAGGATAAATTAATGTTTTTCCTAATCTTATAATTTATTCAAGAAAATGCTATATTACTCAGACTCGGTATGGTGTCCACTGAAGGCGTCGGTGGTAGGCGATCTGAAAAGAGGAAATAAAATGGAATATTTTCAACAGTATTTGCTTTTGTGACATGCTTAGTCGTATGGTGACGGGTATTGTAATCTGCTCTGATTACAATACAATTGTCACCATCCTCTCCCGCGGGTGTCGTACAGGGGACCAAGGGTAAGGGATTAAAAGGCAACAATATTCGCTTAATTCACCTAGCAAAATACTGCGAATTATGGGTCCGATAGATGGCAATTGGCTTGCTCCCTATTACATGGGACCTAATATAATTGGCGAAACGTTGATGTTTATGTATTTACATGGTTTTAAGCCTTGTTTAGCGATCGTGCTTGTTCCGTACTGAATTGTGGATAAAAATTATGGAAATATCAGGCATATCGCCGTAAGAAAAAAGAGTTGAAAGTAGCTATTGTTTTAAGAAAAGAGTACAGGAATAATAAATGAACACATAATCCCATTTGAGTAGCAAGTAATGATTTTACACAAGATGTCACCAAAAAACTATTGAATGTGGTCACATCCATTCCCCCAATGAAGGACTTACCTATAGAATACAATAAATGAAAACGTGTTGTGAATAACAATGTAGAGTCTAAGTGGCGGTGAACCGTAAAAAGCGTATTTAACTGATCAAACAAAGAGAAAAACAAAGATTTAATGAAGCAACCTTCAAACTCCTAAACCTTAAAGGTATCATAGAGAAGAGTGAAAATATCCTCAAGAATACTATGCAATCAAAACTTGTTCAAGACTCTAAAGTAGATCAATATTTTTTTTTATCTAACGATCCGTCAAAAGTGACAAAGATAGAATGATGATATTCATCTATGATCTGGCCCAAAGTAGTAGTATTTAAGCACTTATTTTATCGTATAATAATAATGACTGTAAAAATATTTATACAAGAAACAAAGTAGTCATACACTTATCGTCACCTTGTTCAATAACATCACAGAAAGCGGACACAATAATGTTTATCAAAATGAATTTTACGCCAATTGCCCTTGCTTTTGATTAAATCGCTAAATGTATTTTTTTTCGGTTCATTAGTGTATGTATGTACCTAATGTACCTTATATGAATGCACCATATTTTTATTAATTTATTTAAGCTAAAGATCGGTGAAAGCCTGCGTTAGCGTTTCGTCATGCTGGTACTCACTAGACTGAGCCTCTTGTAACGTCTCATAGATCTCCTCATCTTTGTTTCGGTTCTTGATTTTAAATCTCGATAAACATATGAAGCTTCTAGATCTCATCCCTGGCGTAGAACTGTATCTTTCTGAAAATACATCATATATTGCGGTGGGACATTATTCGTATTTATTTCCTTAATCCAACTAAGTTTCTAAATGGAAATAATATAATTTGGCAATAAATGTTTTATTACGAATGTAATATGACCATTTTATGATTAAAAATGGTAGAAGAAATAACCTTTTACCATAATTGTGCTAATGAAAAATAATTATCAACGTACCGGACGTGTGACTGAGACAAATTCGAATCGCGTTCGATAGGTGTGTGTGTAAACAAAACCTTACTCTAGACCAAAATCCGAGCAAGCGGATCTAAACTTATCTTGCAGACTCAAAAAACCTTACTGACATAATACCCTTTAACTAAATGTCAGATATGACTGGTTATCGTATCGGTTAAAACAGAGAAGTGGAAGGGATTTATCAGAAAACGATACAGTCTATTTCTAACAAGGACTGTCAATCATTTTAACCTCATTTCCAATACCATGAACAGAATTTTTCGAATTGATTATACTCTACCGAGTTTTGTCCCAGATGAAGAAATAGAAATACCTAGATAAAGACACACCGACCGCTTCTGGACCGAAAGAGAGAAGAGAATCAAAGAGAGTCAAGAGCCAAACCTAAAAACGAAGTATTTATTGCAATGTTTTTTTTCTAATGTAAACCGATAAAATGAGTAATGGCAATCTTGAAACAGGACTTGCTAAATTGTGATAACACCAATATAAACTTCGCAAGGAATCCTGTTCCGACGCCACATTGAAGCAACCAAGTTTTACTCTCTAATCCAATTAGTATTTATAAAGAAAAAGAGGTCAGAAAAAAGTCGGAAAGAATATTTTTTACTTTTAATCGAAAAGAAATCAAGCTGTGTTGACATTGACTTGTTGTGAAGTGAAGGGTTAAATAATAATAAAAAATGTGCATCATTCTTTTTCTCAACTTTTAGTAAAATAAAGAGGGAAATTTATAGGAAACTTGGTGAAAAATCTACAATTCTAAAAATCACATCTAAAAACCTACACTTGGGTCACAAGTCCCAACTGTCCCAAGCGCTGCCACTTCCCTCTCTGCCACTTACTTCCCTCTCTGTCACACTATGGCGCCGGCACCAGCACAGTGAATCCGTGGAATGGTAAGTATTGTCGTCTCGTGTTTAATATATTTTTTATATTTTTTATATTTTTTACTTTATTTTCTTTCATTAATATTTACACTACAATAATATTTAAAAGCTTTAATAATAATAATAATAAAAAAAACACAAACCTCTGTCTCTGTCGTTGTGTTTCGTTTTCGTTGTAAGAGATACTGTGCTTGTTTCTCTTGCTGAAAACATAAAAAGAATGCAACATCAGATATTCTTCCTCCATCCAGTCCCTGCCGTATCATGTGGAGTCGGCGTTAACCTATCTTGTCTGCCCCCTTACCCAAGCGGTCAATCGATCGAATAGACTACAAAATGTATGAAACTGACGTACGTATTACAGAGAAATCAATACGTCAGTTTCATACTTTCGTTTTCTATGAGTTCGAATAGATAATACTCGAGTGGCAAGCGATACAACGTTTCTATGGAACTGATGTCAATTGTTGATAACTACTGTTATCAACAAAGGTGTTAACTGACAAACATGCATATATTTTACATTTTCAAACACTCGTAACTCATTTTGATCTTCTTACTAGTTAACATCTTTGTCCACTCACCCTTATTCTCGTCGTTTTAAGTCTGGTGAAATTCACCTATCGTATCAGCCAACGTTCTTCACACGCATTCATACCTCCTACAATCTAACAACGAATGGTTTTAGCTACGAGACATAGGCTATGTATTACTCGCGCATGCAATAGCTCCTAAGAGTGAGAGAAGCGCTTAGTCGCTTTCATTCCTTAAGCGATCGCTACCGATGGAGTATACTGATCCTTCCCTAGTATGGGATTAAGGTGGGTTTTAGTCGGTGGGCGTCTGACCTCTAACCTCCAGCGGGCCTAGCACGGGGAAGTGGACAAGTCTCTCTCCACCACTTGACAGTGTTTTGTCACTGGATTTAGTGGGAGATAGAGCGAAAGGAAAAGATTTTCTGTCCCCCAAAAGAGATGTGTCCACGTCCCGTGCTGCGGGGGCAGGCCATCCGGTCTCCCTCCCCCGCTGTCCGGAGCGTTGCCCACTCATGATCTTCAGCTATAAAAAACCCGACAGGGTGACCTGTACATGTTGCACCACTCAATCGCCTCCTATTACATATGGGACCTAAAATAGCTGGCAAAATGAAGATGTTGACAAATAAGCCTACGTCGTCGGCGATAAACAGGCATCACTCTTAACAATATCTGTAGGTAAATTTTAATAGTGCCTCACCCTTATTTTTCCAGAGGGTAATGATGACGGCGCACTGCAGTAAACAAATCGAGGCAAGAACCCCAATAGCGATGTAAATCCAATCTGTAACTGAATTCGGAGAACTCGATTACCTATTAGTGTTGAATAGCCTTCATATTGTCTTAAAATGATCCGCAAGAGAACTAAGGTAGCTGACACAGCCCGAAAAATTGCGGACCCGAAGTGGTAATGGACAGGGCACATTGCGAGGAGGACTGGCGGCCGTTGGGGGGGAAAGGTCCTCGAATGGCGGCCACGCGCCGGGAGACGCAGCGTTGGTAAGTTCCCCACAAGGTAGACCAACAATTTGGTAAAGGTTGCGGTAAACCTCAGGACCAATCGGTTTGGAGATCCCAGGGGGAGGCCTATACCCAAAATTGGACGTATTTACGCTAAAATTCATCAACAGATGGTAGTCTTTAGGTTCAGATTTCACTGTAGGGGAACGCAGAATGTCAAACGTCAACGCTCGTGCCACTCTAAGCAACTGACAATATATTCCTCGAAGTACTTAATGTGAACATATTCGTCCTAATCTGAATATATCCTTAATCGCGCCACAGGCCTTCCCTGTGGGTGGAAGAATATAAAAAGAGTGACCCATAACCCACAACGCTGGCCCATTGCAGATTGGTGGGTATTAACGACTGCAGATGCAGCTGGGAAAAACGGCTTAACGTGCTTTACTAACCGCAGAGGGACTCGAGATAAATATATTTGGTTACCCATCCAATGAATGACCGGTCTTAGCGAACTTATAACCTGGTTATTATAACCAATCACTCTTATTGCTATAATCATTAAAAAGAAACTTATAAGTAATTATACATTTTTGTTCTCACCGTCAAAAGTTACTGATTTCTCAGGATCAGCTGGAATATTTGATGGCGCTATAAACAGATTACAAAATTAAATTGAAACGATATCAAAATTGTTACAGATAAATAAATCACACCCTCTACCATAGGACCCATACTCCGATCAGGGGAAAAACCGACTAAACTCGAATGGGGTACAAACAATATTTATACAAACAGTATCTCTAACAAATTGTCAATACAAAATAAAAAGTTACTGGTGAATGGCAGTAGGCTCGCCCCGTATTACATAAAACTTGAAATAAGCTGGCGAAATGTGAGTGTCAATAAACCTGCCCCTTAGGAGGAGAGGCGTGATTTATGTATGTATATATATATATGTATGTATGTAGTTCAGCAAATATGGCGTGTAGTAACGTCAGCTTTTTTGGAAATCTAATTTGCAAAGTTTCATAAATTGGTGCTTATGATCTCATGATTCTAACAGGGTTATACATATATACATAAATCACGGATATGTCCCCGAAGAGGTAGGCAGAGGCGTATCAACCCTAGGTGGTGATGACATGCCTTCGGGCACGTAAATCGCAATATATTAATTGCTAGCTGGTATCAGAGAAATGCTGCTGCCCAATCTCTGTCTTTGCCCTTAGTCGCCTTGTGCGACACCCGCGAGAGAGATGGGGGTGGTGACAACAGTATTCTGCTCTGCCGTCACCACACGGCCAAACATTGTAAGTACTTAAATCAATAAATAAAATTGTATCTAATTCGAAAACGATATTATATAGGCACTTACACGTTACAGTCACATTGACAAAGCAGCTGGTTAGAACATAACTGGTGTTGCCTTTGACAACGGTGTTATTAGTGGTAGTTTTGACACCTTTCAATAAATACAGTTGGCACACCCATTGCCCACTGTAAGCCTCTTTCATGATCACCTGAAACAAACATGTCATAAATTTCATTCTTCGGCGTGTCACCTGTTGTGTGCTAACGCGACCGGCACAATTTGTATTAAGCTTCATAGTAGTTTTCATTTGTTCTGCGTGCGGTCGGTTGCTTAACTTCATACAAAACGCGCCGGTTATACACCGAACGTTTTTGCTTGATTGTGGAGTGATGGCGTGGAGCTATGTGGATTGCAGCGATCGTGTGTGGCCCCTTTAACATTTTCCTGCCCTGTTCCCAGTTTATTCTGGGGCGTATGTTGCCTCTTCCATTTTTATCAGTCAGACGTCAATAAGCCATCCACTCCGTTTTAATTATATCCTACACGCCGGAAAGGCGCTTGTGATCATTGAACTACTATTACTAGCGTACTCAATGCTTGTGATGAATAAATGTATAGCAAAATGATGGAAAAGGCCCAGAGACCGATGAAGGGCGAGAGTGATTGGGATGACAACATTCCAAGCCATACTGTAGACCAAATCTCTCTCCACCACTCGAGAGTGTTTTCGTCTCGGGATTTTGTAGGAGTTGGAGCGAGATGACAATATTTTATATTCCCCGAGGGGATTTTATCCACAGTTTTGACTTAGGTTTTACTGAAGATTTAGATCGCCCAGATTACGGACGGAATTGGTTCAATGCGGTTTCACTTACCTGTTCTGTTTCCCAGTATTTTTCGTTATTGTTATTTGTCACCTGCAGGTTAGGCTCTCTTTCTTTCGGTCCACAGCTGCGAAAAAGAAAAAACACGTTATAATACTTTTAATGGTCTGACAATCCTTAGTGGAAACAGTGTCGAGGAATGAGCAGCGGCGTTCCTCATATCATCATCATCACACCACCAGCCCTTGAATGTCCCCACTGCTGAGGCACGGGCTTTCCATGTGGATGGAAGAATATAGTCAGATTGGGCGATTACCCACCACGCTGGAACAGTGCGGGTTGGTGGGTATAAAGGACTGCAGATGCAGCCGGGACCACCAGCTTAACGTGCCTTCCGAAGCATGGAGGTAGAGATAATATTTTTTTCAATTTTCAATTTTCAATCAAAGGGTTTACGGACTTTCCGTGGAATGGAGAAATTTTGGTCATACGTAACCACTGACCGTCCTTTTAGAACATCATTTCATTTCATTATAGAACATTGCTTAATTTACACAACCGCAACAGAACAATAACTCATCTATACCTAATATTTTAGTTAACAACTGTTAGAAATTCCAATCTTTAGGTTTGTAGCGGCTACGTCAGAGCGCTACGTAAACAAAATGTCGAGTAACCGAGAAATGGTTGATCAGCAAAAAGTACGACAGCTCACGATAACAATGGAGTCAAATAACTGTAGACCTTAATGACTGTGGTGTTAAGGCAGAATGAGAATAGCAAGTCCTGAATCACGATTACAAAGTTTCTGGAGGAACTCAGAATATATACAAGATCCGACGAAGTACAGTCGAACCGCGGTCCCCGAGTGCAACCTGGCTCGGAGGAAGATCTTCTCTTTTTCGCTGAGTATGCGGCGACTTTACCGCATACCCACAGGGTTTTTAGAAAGAGAAAATCCAATCTAACATTATATAGTTTATCCTAAAATAGACTATAATAATTTTATAATCCCAAAAAAAACTATAGTTTTATTTAGGCAAGAGGTAAATCTATTAGAAAGAATAGAAAAGTCAATTTTTGACAACTACTCTTACATTGGACATGCATGACAATCGCCATGTTGTTTTATCTGTAATACGTCAGTTACATACGTTTGTACCGTATTCTATACGCTTGTATTCGTTCGATCGAATAGATTGACCACTTGTCTGGGGGGGCCGAGAGGTCTACTCACACTCCGCTGTTAATGAAATACGTAGAATATATTTTGAAACGCATCGCTTGGCCGGATTTCGCTTGGACTGTCTTTTGTTTCTTGCAGCTATCCGACGCGGCCGTTAAGTTGTTGAATTCGATTGTCAGGACGCCATCTGAAACCAGTTACAACCGCTTAAAACTAGGCCCGAGTACCTTTACCTATTTTTGGTATAAAAGCCTGGTATAAACCAACAGAGTACGGCAGAGTAGAATACGATTGTCACCACCCCAAATCTCTCCCGTGGGTGTCGTACAAGGCGACTAAGGATAAATCAGTGATGAGAAATGGGCAGCAGCGTTCCTCTTATACCACCTAGCAAAGTACTGCGACTTTTGTGCCCGATAAATGGCAACAGGCTCGTCACTTATTACATGTGACCTGATATAATTAGCGAGACGTGGGTGTTAATTCACCTTAGCCTACCCCTTCGGGGATTTACAATAGGCGTGATTTGTATACTAATTGTAGTTTGAAATTCTATGTAGAGACAAATAAAAATTCGCTGCAGGCCTAGCACGGTACGTGGACAAAATCTCTCTCCACCTCTTGTCAGTGTTTTGTTGGGAGTTAGAGCGAGAGGAAAATATTTTCTTTTCAGATTTTGTTCAGATTTTGTCCACGTCCCGTGCTACGCGGGCTAGAGATGTTTTTGTCTCTTCGCTTAATTAATGCTTATAATATGAGCTCTATGGCGCAGCGGCATATGCGCTCAGCTTGCGATTGTTTGTCAACTAATCGATGATCACTACCCCATTTTGTTATAACATTTTTACTGCCGCACTCAGAGACATCAATTAACTTTAATGAGTATTTAACGTCAAAAATTTTCAAGACCATAGACCCGGCAAGAGTAGCGACTAGTTTTGAATTGTCATTTTTTGACGTTAAGTACTCATTAACGTTATTTGACGTCTCTGAGTGCGGCAGTTAGTGACATTATTGATGTCTCTAACTTGATCACTACAAATCGTAGGCCAATCTTTGAGCATGTAAAAATACAGTATCAAATTGAAATTGAAAAGTCAAAAGAGAACCTTTGTAATTGTTTTAACAATTTTATATGTATTTTATTTTTATATTTTTTATATATTTTTTTTATTTAGGTATATACGTATTTATGCTCATGTTGTACATTGGGTTTGGCATAATACTTTTACGACCGGCCGCCCGCCTGACGTCAACCCTCCTTGGGAATCCCATGTTTATAGGAAAGGGAAGGAGTAGTATGGGTTAAGGGGGAAAAGAGTAAAAGTAAGGAACAAAATGGTAGGGGGTTTAGGATCTGTTTGCCACGGATTGGGTTGTTGGGGTATGGCAAAACAGAGGCTCGAGGTCCTAGGGTCGCTACTCCCTATGCGCCTTGACTGGCGGTGATAAACCAGACAACGACACCCTCTAGTGGGGTATAAGGTGAGCAATACCCCTTTGCCGATCCATTAGTCGCCTTCTACGACACCCATTGGCGGATATGGGGTGATACTATTCTACTCTGCATGGATGGACTGTGTAAAGGAGGATATGACAGCGAGAGGGGTGGATGAGAAATTAGTGAAGGATAGAGAGAAATGGAAGAAGAAAACATGTTGTGCCGACCTCGCCTAGAGCGGGATAAGGGCAGGAAGAAGAAGAAGGTATATACGTATTTAGTTACAAGTGAGTACCTAATCTTAAGTTAATTCTTTACCACTGTAAAACACAATTGCATGCTGTGTTTGTCTATAATTAGGTTGTGCAATTAAGTTTTAAGTTAATTAGGCTTTGATCTTATGCTATGTTTTATTGTAACAACTGTTGACAAACCGAATAAATAAATAGAATTAAACACTTCACTTTTATTAAATTCACTTTTATTTGCTGAATGAAAGACAGAGTATTTTAATCCATGTTACTAGGGGTAATGTTTTAGGATCATCATCACCAACCCTTTAATGTCCTTACTGCTGGGGCACAGGGCTTCCCTATGGATGGAAGAATGTAGGGAGATTGGACCATAACCCACCACGGTGCCCCAGTGCGGGTTGGTGGGTATAATTAACAGCTACATATGCAGTCGGGACTAACGGCATAACATGCCTTCCAAAGCATGGAGGAACTTGAGATAATAAATTTTTGGTCACCCATCCAATGACCGGCCTTAGGATGGGTGACCAAAATAATTATGTCCTGGTCCTTCGTGTTCCAGAAGGTATGGTAAGCTGGCAGCCACCGTCGTATACTAAGCATCAATACACACTGGGCCAGCGTGGTGGTTTAAAGTCCCATCCATCTCACTTATTTCTATCAATAGGGAAAGCCTGTGGCTTAGCAGGGCATTGAAGAGATGATGGTGATGGATGAAATGTTAATGAATCATTTCTAATAAGTATTACCAAGCCTAAACCACACGACCAACAATTTCAAATTTTCCGCGTCTTCTTAACAGAACCTCTGTTTGCGAAATTGCGAAATATTCAAGGAAATTTAATCCTTAATGAAATTCATTCCTCAACACTTAATGCATTAATTTGAGAAAACTCTTTATTTACATAGGTGTACGAAAAAAGATATAGGTAGGTATAGTGTAGGCACACTTTTATTCCACATTCGCCAAGTAGCCTCACACACAAAAAATTAAATTATTCGCCCATAGCCTCAATAATAAATTAAATACATATTTTTTCTCCTTTTTGTAATATTTTGGACGCATACTGAACCAATAACAGCATAGGTACCCAGAGAGGGACGCATACCGAACCAATAACAGTATAGGTACCCAGAGAGGGTTGGTGTCAGGATGTTACATCCCTAATCCAAAACTTTGAGTAGTAGGTATATGGATGCGGGAATGTTGTGATCCCCATCTCTCTCCCCATACATCGGTCTCTCGACATGGTCCTTTTCGTCTCTTTTCTATTCATTCATCATCAGCACCTTTCGAGTATGATGGATGATATTAATCAAAAGGGAGTCGATGGCTTGATGGACTCTGACCAAAAGAATGTTTCTTCTTCCATTTAGGAAGAAGAAACATCCTGCGCCGACCTAAGACAAACTGGGAACAGGGCAGAAAATAGAAGAAATAGTCAATTTAGTCACGATACGTAGTTATGTTCTTAAAGGGACTTATCTGCGCATCGTCTGAACTTTGTAAGCAGTCAACACTTCAGCAGCGATTAATTATAAATTGTAAGTTACTAAAACAGTCTACCTTTCATCACCACAGGCCGCACTTCACTCAAAAAGTATATAACGTAAAATAGCGTTAAAGTCTTTTTTAACATATTCACTATTATTGCTGTTAATACCGAATTAGAGTAACTAAATTGCTGTTAATACCGAAATAGAGTAACCCGTACTATACACAAGCAGACTGAGCCTTAGGGTGGCCAAGCGTGCGAATATAACAGGACTTTTCCTGGAATAAAACGTTGTAAGTATCTCCATTACTGGTCGGCTTCCTATGCCCTAAGAACTTGTTAGTCCGACATAGGTATTAGCTTTGTATACAACTGATGTAACAAAAATATTGCACACCCTGAACACAACCCATGCTAACTTAGCCACGTTAAAACTGTGGTGATATCAAAAATTCAAAATTGTAGAATAAATTTTTGATATTTCTATACATTTTACTTTTCTGACCGAACAATTTGGGTAGGCGTGGTATGGGGTCACATACGTTGCCAGTCTATCTGGAGTTGGCGCAGTGTGTTTCCTCTTCCATTCATATCGGTCAGATGTCATCAAGCCATCCACTCCCTTTTGGTTCCTATCACTCATCACACCGGAAAGGTGCTAGTGATGAATGAAGGAATAGAAAAGAGACGGAAAGGACTTTGTTTTTAGATCGATGAACGAAGAGAGTGATTAGAATGACAACATTCCAATCCATACTGCTTATGGTTTTGTTTTGGCTTAGGTTTTGCAGCCGGCCGCCTGTCTGACACCAACCTTCTTTTGGGTATGCTATTGTTTGTGGTTTGCCCTCCACCATTCGGGTGCCCCAAGGTGCTTATTGGTCTACACCGGGCAATCTACATTGGTCAACTTTTACGACACCCACTGAATGAGTAGGGGCTGGCACATTCTACGTTAATTATTTTGCTCCCAGGCCACCATCAAACCACTCACCAATTAAAAAAAAATTGGAGTAGGAATCTTTAAGAACCAACCGAATTGCAGACCTTCTATTTTTTGAAATCCGTTAAAAACCTTACCCTCGCAATTTTAAGTTAAAACAAATAGTAGAGATTAAAATGGTGGTCACACGACAAATAGTGCATTTTATTTATAATACCAACAAGGATAATGGGCAGCAGAACATTCCTTATAAGCATGTTATAATACGCCAATCGAAAATTATTTCAGCATTACTATCCATCTACCACAAATTGTCTAATGTTTTCAATCAACTTTATCCTTTAATGCGAATACGTTAAGGTTGACAATAGATTGAACAAATCGTACATAACAATTTTGAATTAAATTAAAGGATGTGTCATAGGTGAATACTCAACACATTTCATCTTATTTATGTGTTGTTTAATTTAGTTAATTATGTAGTAACGAAACCTTTTATTACATTAGTAAAATAAACTTGGTGGTATTTTAAATGCCGTGCAATTCAGACTTAATTTTATTACTGTGGAACTGTCCGATAAAAATACTAGTTCTTTAGTTTATTTTCTATTTTTTGACATCGCAGAATTTGATGGGGATATTTATGAGAATCTTTTTAGATTCATCTGGAGACACTCCGCTTCTTACCAAAAAGTGCATTCATTAAGCAACGTATTTACCCCAGCACTCAATAGAATATAATCATAGGCAGTAGGCCCCCCACAAGGTAATCATCTGGTGAAGGTCGCGGGAAGCCGCTGCATGCGGACAGCGCAGGACCGATCGGCTTGGAGATCCTTGGGGAAGGCCTATGCCCAACAGTGGGCGTCTGTCAGCTGACTGACTGACTGAGTTCGCCATTGGATGGGTGACCTGTGAGATAAGTAAGTAAACTATTCGATTTTAATTTTAACATTATATAAATGTTAGAAAAATTAGTACAAAAATTTTGGTGGTTAGAAAAATAATTTTGAAAAATTATGATCTTGAGGCGGGATCGAACCCGCGTGGTGGCCGATCGGTCAGGCACCTGCCCGGTTAGCAGCGGACGCGGGTTCATAAGGCATAATTTTTCGAAATTCTAACCACTAAAATCTTTGTAAGTAAGTAAGTTAATTGCAATTGCTTTCATCTGCTTGCCTTTTTCGCTCATTGAGATTAATAGCAAAGTGTGAGAGGGACAGGTCATCGTAATCATCATCACCAGCCCTTAAGTGTCCTCACTGCTGCTCACGAACCTTCCCTATGGATCGAAGAATATAGGGAGAATATAATAATAATAATAAATATTTTTACACTCACACCTATCATCTACCCCAAAGTAAGTAGCTTAAGCACTTGTGTTATGGATACTAGATGACGGACATATTTTTAATATAATTATGTATAGAAATGTTGAAAATATACTACATGAACATATACACAACCATGACTCGTAAACAAACATTTGTGGTCATCACAAAGTTTGCCCCTACCAGGATTCGAACCCGGGACCTCTTGGCCAATACCCAGCAATCTGAGCATTCGACCAAGGCGGCCGTAACTTTGTTAATTTATGTAATATCTGTTTGTTTTTTTAGTTATGTATTTGTGATAATATTCTCCTTGTATTGCTGACGTCCAATTGCCTATGGTTTAGTGGTTACGTTATATGTAGTCATTGTCAGTAAACGTAGTGTATTATATACTCTTTGATTGTCAGTTTGTCATGTACAATTTTATTGTTGAATAAAGCCAGATTCTTGGTTTAGTCTTTCTTTGTATCAGTATTATCATAAATATTGTATGTTTCCCAAATAATAAATAATTTAATAACCTATCACGCTGGCCCAGTGCGGGTTGGTGGGTATTAATGACTGCAGATGCAGCCGGGACCAACGGCTTAACGTGCCTTCCGAAGCACGGAGGAACTCGAGATAATACATTTTTGGTCACCCATCCAATGACCGGCCTTAGCTGAATATTGCTAAGTTTACGCAATCGCGGGCCAAGCGCCTCTGCGCTAACGAGCTCCTCGAGAGAGACGGGTAGACCAAAGAAATTAAAATCACCTTACTTAATTACTGACTCGGAAATGTTATTTATCTCGATTTCCTTCGTGCTTCTGAAACTTATGCCGTTGGTATCGACTGCATCTTCTTTCCTGTTTCTCCTGCTTCCTGTCCTGTTCCTATTTATCTGGGGCCGGCGCAGTATGTTTCCTCTCCGTTAATATCGGTCAGACGTCATCAAGTTATCCACTCCCTTTTGATTCATATCATCCACCACACTGAAAAGGTGCTAGTGATGAATGAAAGCAGAAAAGAGACAGGAAAGGACTATGTCGGGAGACCGAAAAACGGAGTGAGTGATTGGGATCACATTACAATTCATACTGCTCATTCATACGGTTTTGGCTTAGAGTCGGCCGCCTGCCTGACACCAACCCTCTTTGGGTAAGCTGTTGTTGGTGGGTTAGCTTCCACCTTTCGGGTGCCCCAAGGTGCTTAATGGTCTACAACGTGCAATTTCCCTTAATAGTCGGACGTGGACAAAATCTCTCTCCACCACCTGAAAGAGTTTTATCTCAGGATTGATATGTCATATATATGAAAAAGTTTTATCTCAGGATTGATATGTCATATATATGAAAGAGTTTTATCTCAGGATTGATTTTACGAGTGAGTAATGAAGAATGAAAGTAACATATTTAAATTGAAAATATGTATTATGATTTAAATCTATACACTGCGTTCCTGAGGTTATACATTAATTTCGGGATTTTATTCAGACTATTAAATTGATCATTTTTTTAATATGGACACTTGTATTCATTGAAATTCCTTTAATTTTGAAATCCTAGAATAAAACTGTGGAGATATAGAATAAAACCGGTCAAGTCCACCTTAAACCAAATGGCATATATGATGTTAGTAATTGCCGTGTGGTGACGGCAGAGCAGAATACAATTGTCACCACCCCAAATCTCTCCCGTGAGTATCATACAAGGCGACTACGGATGGACGGACAAGTGATGAGGAATGGGAAGCAGCGTTCCTCTTATACCACCTATCAATGTACTGCGACTTTTGTGCCTGATAAATAGCAATAGGCTCGCCACATATTACATGGGACCTAACATAATTGGCTAAACGTGAGTGTTAGTTCACCTCTGCCTACTCCTTCGGGGATATAGGCGTGATTTATTTATGTATGAGAGTAGAGGAAGTGAAATCACCAATTTTTTTACATTTTGTCTGTGTGTATGTATGTTTGTGCACACATCATGCATAAATTACGCGACGGATTTTGATTGGTATGATGATAGCTAAATGTCATTGTCAACATTTAAGTTAACTTTATTTTTTATTAATATTTAAAAGCTCCTTTAAAAAACCCGGTGGTACTAGGAGTGAGGTATGTGGCACCAAAGTCTTCCGTACATAAATGAAGCTTTTGGAAAATATTATTGTAGTATTAAAATCAGAAATGATCGGTATGTGTAGTTCAGGCAAAAATACCTCTGCCCCTAGCCGGTATCCTAATTGCCGGTATTTATACTGTAAGCTTTCACATTCCCGAAACTTCTAAATTTTTTAGTTTTATTTATAGTTTTCATAAAGAATACAGCATACGAAAAAAATGGGTTGATGCTTGTAATAGGCACGTCTCTTGAGCATCTACAAGAACAAGTATTATATGTTCTGTAAATTTTGAGCCGTCTCAGTTTCAGAAATTATCTAACAATAGAAGAAGATTTTATAGAATACAAGTTTGTTTTTTCCTCGCAATTGTGTTGAAAAACGTCGTATGCAACTCGTATGCTCTGGTCATTACACACTCAGCTTCCTTACCGCGCTCGCCTGCGGCTCGCGCTTGCAATAATGCCTCGAATGACCAACATAAAATACTCGTAACTTATTGTACTATAACCTATTAAGTTCCACACATTTTGAACAATTACCAATTCCCAGTCTTTGCAAAATCGAAAGAAAACTGATTGTAAAGTAAGCGTGTAAATCATCATTTAATTTTTAATAATGTAAGAATACTAATGCAAAATAAATGCATTAATTCATTGAACGAAACTGATTTATCGATATTCTCGTGCTATGTCATGTCACTACTCACACAATGACATTCGTGTGTTTGAATAGAACGTTAACATTAACACACTATTTTTAAGTATGTGTACGTGAATTTTAAATATGTGTGTCGTATTATGCATGTGTGCGTTTGTAAATACGCAAAAAGTTTTTGTTTCTGTGTGCTGGCATTCAGTGTAATAGTAACCTCACCCCCCCGCAACAAAAGGCACAAAAATATCTACGAGAAATTGACTAATGGCTACTCCAGTCCTATTTACTTTGAGCATTAACAGGAAAGGGGGGGAAAGGTTGACGGACACTGGCAACCCAATTTGACCTACCTGTAATGGCGGCAACCGAGCTTGAAAACATCTGGTATAATGGGGCCCCCATTACGTTTTTCACGTTCACAGAATTTGTTCGCCTTTAACACCATTAATCTTTGACCACTTTTTAATGTTTTTGGCATGATTTTCCAAAAGATTTCATAAAAAACTTATAAAAACCTACACGTATGACAAATCGCGATAAGCTGTTGACAAACAGGGCAGCCACCATCACGGCATAGGAACTTTATGATGAAACGCACTATACCTCTGACGATTTCCATTTGAGAAGTGTCAGAGGTAAAATTATCTGTGGACGCACTGTCTGTGCACATGTACATGTCAATTCACAATTGTCAAATGTCAGGAGTGTTTGGCGCGTTTCGTGGTGTCAGTCAGATTTTTTTTCGACAATTCTTAAATTGGTTCAGAGTGGATTTTGTGCAGTAAAAGTGGTGTTATTTTGATGCACAAGCATCCGTGTTGATGTGCAATTATGCAGATTCATTGAAAACAAGTCTTATGATGTGTTTGATGTAGTGGTGAAGATCACTATAAAAAGTTGTTTTATCCATTTCATCAGTCACCATTATGAACTCTGTTACCATTCAATTCGCGCCAAGCACTCCCTAGATGCGTTAAAATGTGTGACACCCATATTTTAACGTAAAATTCATTTCATTCATCCATTTCACCCACTCATTATTTCATAAGACTACAGATAAAATATACACTAAAGACTTGGCTGTATGGGCTAGACCCTTTGCCTTCCCTAAAATATAGGGAGAATTAAAAACTAACTAATTGTCAAATGTCATGTGTGTAAACGTAGTGTATACTCTTTGGTGTATGAGACTCTGTGGAAGGAAGGAAGGAAGGAAGTTTTGTATCGGCGATCGGCACGGTAATATTTTGATATTTTCAAAAAAGGTAAACTTTTAGTTTTTGTACATTCTTGTAATACTACTTATAATATTTCTTTAAACCGGTCTCTCGCAATGTAGGTAAATGCCATGATCATAACATATCATAACCTTAATGAACATTTGGATAATACTAAGTTTCATTAATAATATTTTAGGATCGCCGTAGTAGTATCCTTTTAAATCTAAACATCTAATAAAAAATAGTAAAGAGGTTATAAACTATACCTCACGACATGATTGATTTATATTACTTAATTTTTAAACAAGAACATTTACAACAATAAATTTATTCAACTGAAAATTCGATCAATGCAATGTTTTCTGTTGTTCTAGATGTGGCCAATCTTCATGCAGTTTTTACGCACAAATGCACCATACATAACTCTTCCAATAGCAGCTATAGTGGGTATAATTGGATACAATTTAGAAGGGCTACTATCAGACAGATATACACCTTACAATAGTATGTATGACATTATAATTCGTATATAGAAGAAATTTATTTGCTTGAAATTCTGTTTTATCTTTGTGTACAAGGCAACTTACTGCCGCACTCAGAGACATCAATTAACAATAATGAGTATTTAATGTCAAAATTTTTCATTCAAATCTAGACCATAGACCCGGCAAGAATAGCGACTGGTTTTGAATTGTCATTTTTTGACGTTAAGTACTCATTAACGTTATTTGACGTCTCTGAGTGCGGCAGTTAGACAGCGAAGAGTAATTGGCAGCAGTATTCCTCTTATGCCATCTAGCAATGTACTGGGATTTCCATTATTACTACCTATTACATGGGACCTAACTTAATTGGCGAAAAGTGGGTGTTTAATTCACCTTTGCCTATCTATAAAGGCATATATTATGTATGTATATATGTTAAAAAGTAAGTGCTAGTAATTACTTAGTGCTGTCTCTGACTGCCGCACTCAGAGAGGTCAATTAACGTTAATGAGTAATTAATGTCAAAAAAAAACCATTTAAATCCAGACCATAGACCTGGCGAGAATAGAGACTATTTTTGAATTGTCATTTTTAATTTTTAATCTGCAGTTAGAATGCTTGAAAGGTAATGCTTTTTTTAAAAAATTATTAAAAAAAGGTAATGCCAAACTAGTAAAAAAATTTCCATTTGTAATTTAAGCTACACTAATTACTGCCGCACTCAGAGACGTCAATTAAGTTTAATGAGTATTTAATGTCAAAAATTTTCATTCATATCTAGACCATAGACCCGGCAAGAATAGCGACTAGTTTTGAATTGTAATTTTTTGACGTTAAGTACTCATTAACGTTATTTGACGTCTCTGAGTGCGGCAGTTAGTGCTATAGTTCTGCAATAACTTACATTGCCATTGCTTCTTGCCCAAAAACAAAGTCTTCTATTAAGAGCAAGAAATTCAAACCCTATTCCGATACAGTAATTTCTTAATATCAGATCAGTAGATGATGCTACCTTTTGTAACATATTTTTGCATTAACTAATGGACTTTTGTTAAAGTTTCATCTCATCTGTGGGCTCCCACCATTGTTACATCCCTATGGTAAAGAAGTTTATTGAGCACTTCCAATATTTAATAATTTTATTTTCAGAACCTATACAAGATCAGAGAGTTGATAGACAAATCGATGAGGAAGGTTTGAATGACCCTACAAATGTACAAAAGTTAAAATATAAAGAAAATGTCTTAGGAAAAAATGTGTCACCATCATTACAAAAGAAAGACTAAAGTCACTAAAAAAGTCATATTAATTTAAATAAGTAGTATACAGTAATTTTAGGCACAGATACTGCAGTTAATGAGAGTGGTTACAGAACATAGCTTTTACAGTATAATAATTTAATATACTTTGATTATACTCAACATTAGAGAAACTAGTGAAGGATAGAGAGGAGTGGAAGAAGAAAACATGTTGTGCCGACCCCGCCTAGAGCGGAATAAGGGCAGGAAGAAGAAGAAGATTATACTCAACATGTAGTCAAGTTACAAATATTATAAGAAGTCATTTATTCATTATATGTTGCTAAAAACAACTAGTCAAACAAATTTTATTGTTTTAACTGATTTTGTCATTTTGTTCAACAGCTTTTAGTCAGTTGACCCAATTCCATGGCAATCATGATAAACAAACCATTATTATTAGTTCAGAGATAAAATAATTCTGTCACAAATTTCATGTAGTCTCCAGGCTTAATGGAATTTATCTATGTCCTAACTATTGAAAACAGAACTTTTAAACGATTATAGCATAACCCTCTAAATTAATAGACAGGTCAAAGCTGGTGTTAGATAAAGATACTTAAGCACTTTAAATGCTCAAGTAGTTTAAAAATTGCACCTTAAAGCCTCACTTAAACAGCAGCGGTGACGGTGGCGATCCCGAACAAATGTTACAGCACTGCTTTGAATAATGTCCATAAGTTAAATAAGTTACAACTGCCTGCCACCGCTGACTGCTGCTGTTTGAGTGAGGCTTTATGCATGTGTCCGTCCACATGTCAAATAACTGACAGTAAAAGTGTTGTAGTTTATATATTCTGTAAATATTGTTGTAGAATTGTTACATCATGTTAAAAATAAATGAACTTATTTTTATGCCTGTTGTTTTCTTCAAAGCAAGTACAGAAAACATAAGACTTATTAATATTGCTTAGCTACGCTAGATAATAAGTTATTACTCTAGATATATATTTAAAAGCTCGCAAATGATTTGGGGTTGTGTGCAGAATGACTTGTCATACTGCAATGGGCCAGCCACTGGTCTCTTGAGAAGCTCAGATCAAACAATATATTGTGGCAACAATATATTGTTTCCTAAGGCCACCATTGGATGGCTGACCAAAAATATTTTATTTCGAGCTCCTTCGTGCTCCCTATATTCTTCCAAAGGGAAGCCCTATGCTCCAGCAGTGGGGAAATTTAAGTGGTGCTGAAATACAAAGCTGATGAAGTGATGATGACCTGACCTGCCCATTACTATCCCTGAGAAACCTGTTTTTATATCAGCTATTTGGAAAGAGCCAACAACAAGCTTGATTAGAACGTGATTTAAAGATGCGATTAAATTTAATTACCCCCTTTCCATTATAGTTGGGTAGGTATATGAAACTTATAGGTAAATATACTTTGTAAGGTTTCGTACTCTATTGATAAAACGGGACCCTAGGTACTAAGAGTGACCGCAGATATACGAGTAAGTTGAACAACTACTTGTAACTTGCATAAAAGCCTGTTCTAATAAGCTATCGGCCGATAGTTGGACAATTTTTTTGTTTTACGATTTAGTGGGAAAGATGTGCGGGCTACCATACGTTTCTATGTTTAATGGTACCATTAATCATGTACAATCGTGTCGTGCAACCTAATCGCATGTCTGAGGTGGCCCTAACAGTTCATACATATTAACCAAAAAGTCGTTTTCGGATTCCAACCAATATTAGTCAAAAGAAAATAGAGGGCAGGATGGCCGTCTTAACTATCAATACTACCTCCAACCCAAACCACAAAATAATTGTTTTAATAATTTATATATTAATTTTGGTTGACTGGCATTGGCAGGCCTACAGAGCGTTCACAGTTATTTTACGATCACCGAACTATTTAGTAATACATTGCTGTTATCACAGGACAAGTGTCACAATAGCATTATAGTAAAGTAGTAATGGATCAGTAAATAGTTCAGTGATTATCACTTAAGTGTCAAAAAAAGTTAGGTATCTGGGGTCGGCGCAGTATGTTTCCTCTTCAATTCATATCAGTCAGACTTTTCTACTAAACACTACTGAATTATTCTTAATATTATTTATTCAAATAATTAAAGGTTTTTATTATATTATTAGACCTTAATATATTGCATTATTTAGTATGGCAACAATCGCATGTCAAAATTTTAAAAAAGAATACACTGCTGTCAAGATGCCACTGCCAGAAAAAAAACTGCGCTTCGCTTCTCTTTTGGAATTTATGGTACTGTAACAAGGCTCGCTTTTGTGTTACCGCGACATTTCGTTGTAAAATATCCACGCGAAAGGCATCAACAATGTGCGATTAGTGTTTCTATCGCGACAACGTACCGTTTACGCGACTTTAGAAGCACGGGCGCGTGTTTTACGGATCAATATCGTAGTGTCTGCTATGTGCATATAGTAACCACTTAGCGTCACCAGTCTGCAAATGGAGACGAAATCCGGCGTCGGTATACAAGACCATTGGATGAAGAGCATGATGGAGCCAGCTGGAAGTGACAAAGACCGCAACTCGGTTAAGCGTGAAAAAATGGGGGAGCCGTACAACGGTGGCGAATCGGTGACATACGAAATGAAACCGCAAAGCGACGCGCGATACAGGTGCGATGTTTGCGATCTCACGTTCGAAGGGATGGAATATCTGATTTTGCACAAGAAGTTTCACGGGAACGACAAGGACGCGCCGATCATGGAGCCCGAGCCGCAGATGGTGAAAGACGGGCCCAAGAAGCGACGCAAGTTCAAATGCGACCAGTGTGACGTCAAAGTCAACTCGCAGTACCACCTGGATATCCACCGCAGCAAACACGAAGGTGCTGCCTCCAAAAAGTTCTTGTGCGAAGTGTGCGACCGCAGCTTCGTGGCCGCGCAGTTCCTAAAAAGCCACATGCAAACTCATTCCTCAACAAGCACAATCAACTGCGAGATTTGCAACAAAAGCTTCACGGGCCAAGCGTACCTCAAACTTCACATGCAGCTGCATAACGATGTAAAAAAATTCAGATGTTCCAAGTGTGACGAGATGTTCCCCACCAAGAACTGTCTCAAAATTCACATGAAGAAGCACACAAAAGTGAAAAACTTTAAATGTGACTTTTGTTTGAAGCTGTTTGTGTCTAAAATCACAATGGAAAAGCACAGGCAAACACATGAGGGCCAGCCGGTGGACTGCCAAGTGAAATGCCCCCAGTGTGACCGCACCTTGCATGCGTCGCTGCTAAGGACACACATGGCCCGATCTCACCCAACAGTCGCTGATGACGATGTCAAACGGCCACATAAATGCCAGACTTGTGGCAAGAGTTTCATTGTGAAAATCAACCTCAACCTCCACATACGTGTATGTCACCCAGATTTAGCTGAGCCAGAGGAAGAGGAGGAGGAGGTTATGACCGATAACTCTTAAATATACAAAACAAATGACATATTCTCATGTATTCTTATAAATAACTATACTTTTTTATGCTAATCCTAAAAATTATATTTTAAAGCTGCAGTTGCAGTGTAGAATTAGCCTTCAACAGAAGTATTGAATGTGTTGCAACAATGGATTATTTGAGCAGTGCCTGTTTAGTATTTCTTTTGTTGTATTGCAATTTAGCTGCTTTGTTTAAGAGTTATTCAAATTGTTACTTATTATTTTCACTGAGGTAATACAGAAAGAGGTTCTGATGTTACTATTAGATTGATCAAAAATATTTATGTTAAATTCAGTATGTGAGAATTTAATGTAAAAAATGTACATAGTGTTGATTGTTGTTATTGTTGACAACATATCACTATTTAAGATCCTTGATTATAACATATTCTACAGTGTAACTGATGTATACATGCATTTTAGTTTACCAACTATAGTGTAGCATGACTAAAATTCATAGTTTAATCAACTTTGTTTAAGCTTAGTTTCCTATTAAATAAATAAATATTTTAAAATTATTACCCTTATTATTCAATTTATAATTATAAAGTATTAGTACCAATGTGATATTCAGGTCTTTGGTTAATACAAAAGTCTGGATTGTTTTCTTTGTGTTCTCAAATAGAACTATGCAGCAGTAATTAACTTAAGATGTGGCCATTTTAGGTGGTGTTTTGATATGATAAACTTATTGTATTTGATTCACCTGTTAGTCTCATTCTAATTATGTTATATTCATATACATATTCATCATTCCTCTGTCCTGTTCCCCGTTTATCTGGGATTGCTATTGTATGTTTATTACATATTATAATAATGATGATTTATTTGACCGATTTCAGTCATGGTTACAGCTTTGACTCCTATCCAATGTTTATAGTAATGTAAATAACTTCACATATTGTAAAAATTTATAATATAGTTTTAATGTAAGAGTATGTTTCTTCCTGTGTATTGGCAAACATTTGGAGATAACTATGATGCTGGGCAAAGTGGTTGGTAGATATAAGTAACTTCATGACGGAACTCTTAATCAACAAACAGCAGAATGAGAGGTGAGTGTCTGCAGCATTTTGTAACTATTGTTGAATTGCTTTTGTATTTGTTACCAAAACACGAAATGATAGGAACACAAATTCACAGAATGCACATCTACAAATGGAGTGCTGTGTACATGTGTACACTAACAAGTTTGTGCTGTGTAGCTCATTATTTTTACCTTATATGTACTTGCATAGAACGTTCATAGACTTTGGAAAAGAACTACAGTTATAAAATATACATTATTTCTTTATGGTATCTCTTGGTAAGAGTATGATCCTATCTGAAAAGAATCTAAGTGGGTACCAAAACCAGATTTCAGGATAAATTTATGTTTTAGTGGTCTGTGTTTGTACCATTTATTAACTCAAACCTTCCTCAATAGAGGAGTTGTCCAGAATAAGCAGTCTTGCTTTACTAAGGTCTGTACCTTTTGATTTACAAATCGTAGGAGAGGTTAATCGCATCAAGGGATAGCAACCAGTAACTAAATTTGCATAATGTAGGTAAGAACTCTAGCAGGATACAATTTGTAACATAGTAGGTATCACTAAATAGTTTTTTATTATAATAATCATCAACATAACAAAGTACCAGTGTTATCTTATCCCACCTAGATGGATATTTTATTTACAAAACAAAATCGCAAACGCAGGCGCTCAAAACGCTCAATCGGTCATTTACTACGTATTAAATTATCTGTATAGATACGTTCTTGTCCACTGCATCTTTGAGCACATATTCATTGGATTTAATGAAAGCTCAATCGTATGAACAAAGTTCAAGATGCTCACTTATTGAAGCTAAAAAATGCTTAGTGAGGTTGTGAAATAAATGCAGTGTAAGGCAGAATAAAACGAAAAGTTAAGTTTGGATTAAAACTTAAATTTTCTTATTTATGAGGTCATTTATTCCAGTTTCGAAGTTCATGTTGCCGATGATAATTACTTTAGGTTTAATACGTACGTATTGTACATACATATTAATATCTACTAAATAAATTACAACATCCAAACCAAAAAAACAAAGGTATGTATGAGTAAGTTGATCAGAATGAATGATCAATCATATCTCCGTGATCAAGACAAAAAGGGAAAAACATTTTTTTTCTTGGTGTTTTGTTGTTGGTTGATTACTTTTTTTCTTAATGAAAGGTCAAGGCTTCAGCTCATACAGCCCAGTCTATTACACAATAATTCAATTGTCGGATACATAACGGGCTTGAAATACTGTAATAAAATTCTACGTAGGAATGAATTTGTGCTTCATCTTCAGTTAGTGATGAATGTATATTTATAAAAGGATCATGTTGAGAGTAATTTGTATGACATCTTTACATCCTGCCCAAAGTTAAAGTTTAGGGTTTGAAGCCGGAAGCCTGCCTGACACCAATCATCTTTTGGTAGGTATCCTCTGTTATGTTGGTAGTTTTCCCTTCACCGATAGGGTGCTAAAGTGCTTATAGGCATACACCTGATTTTTTGCTCCCAGTCCAGTATGGGTGATTTGTAGGAGAAAGAAGGAATGTGTGTAAATTGGAATACTCTTTGTTCTTATGGATTAAATTTTGTATCTGTTTACAAATTTCTACGGGACACGGGAATTAATTGGCAAAAAAAACTTAACTGTCGCTAATAAAGGAATTTAATAAATAGTATAGCTACTAGCCCATATTTTATTACTACAATTAATAAATCAAGTTAGATAATAATAGATATCATTCGCTCAGTTTTGTTCTGCTTGCACCGGAGTTTCTTTCTGCTCTTCACTATTCACTGTCTCTTTCTTACTTTCGGCTTCTTCTTCTTTCTCCTCCACTTCTGCAGCCTTTTGCTGTAATAAGAAATAAAATTTGAATAAACAGTCTTTACTGTTGATTAGATACAATCCTACATTGAGAAAAATAACTCCTGCCCAACTACAACCCAAAAACAAAATATACCATCAATCTATCTTGGCAGGCATTGAACTACTATTACTAGCGTATAGAAGCGACTTTTATAGAGAGAGATTTGGGGTGGTGACAATTGTATTCTACTCTGCCGTCACCACACGGCTAATTATAATTTTAATAATTTAATTTCTAAATATATAATAATTAGTTAGTTAAACAAAAATATGTTAGATAAAATTTTATAATAAATAGATAATGCATTCAAATTGGGTTCGTAGGCTTAGTAATCTTTGTCTCCTCTGCGATGCATAATCTATAAAGATATTTTTGTTAGACTGCGTTGAAAGAAACGCGTAAGCGCCATGAAATCGGCGGCGCTTGCGATGTTTTGGTCGCGAGAAAACTGTATTCTATCAGCGATCAGCGCTGCATGTTTTAATACTTTGGTTAGACGATAATCGACTGCTAATTGTGTTAGCGTTTATGTTGTTTGTTTAGCGCTGCAGCATATAACTGATTCCACGCCACGCTCGCCCGCTCGCCCCGCACACCCCGCCACCGTAGGTAGATTCGAGTTGGGAGAATATTTTTGTTTGGCATAGCGTCTCTAGTTTACTTTATAACTCAATGTTGGCAGGCGAAAATTGGAACTACAATTTACACATAGATTAAAAAGATACGACTGTCAATGTCAAACCGCCAATTTAGTACCTGCTGCAAGGAGATAATAAAATTTAAGTAGATGTTTTTTTCTGACTTCAATAACTACATAATGCGAAAAACGTAGTAGGAAGGCTCCAACACAAACGTATAGTTTTGTGACTTTTACATACTGGCCTGTCCGGTCTTCTATGCCGGCTGGGAGTGACAATAGTTATTTGTTATACGTGAGTGCAAAGTTGCTTTTTAACCGCGTGCTCAATTTTGATGACCGAGCTAGCGAAGGATTCTAAAATTGAATCACGAGCGTAGCAAGTGATTCAAAAATTAGAATCCTAAGCGTTAGCGAGGGAATCAAAAGAGCACAAGGTGAAAAATCTTTGCACTCGAGTGCAACACGTAACTTTTCATCCCCCCCAACGAGGAAATAGTAAAATACAAAAAAAAAATTACAAACAGAACAGTTTCTGTTTTCACCCAGAAACTTCCACACCACTCACCCATCTACCCAAACACACCCTCAATACCCACCCAAAACCACCCAGAACATCCACTCAGACACACCCATAAAACCCAACCATCCACCCAAACACACCCACAATACACACCCATCCACCCAGACCCACCCACAATATTCACCAAGAAACACCTGTAACACAAACATCTACCCAGAAACATTCACAATTTACCCACCCATCTACACCCATAAAATTTACCCAGACACCCACGACACACCCATCCACCCAGACACACCCACAACACACACACACTCACCCATACAAACCCACAACACACACCCATCCACTCAGACACCCACAAAACACCCATTCACCCACACACACCCACAACACCCATCCACTCAGACACACCCACAAACCACCCATTCACCCAGACTCATCCACAATACACACCCATCCGCTCAGACACACCCACAAAACACCCATTCACCCAGACACACCCACAACAACCACCCACGACGTGCAAAGAAAATTACAAAAAAAGTACACCAAAAAGGATCCGAGTCTGAGTTTTTAACAAATTAAATAGGTTGCATGATAATTTCGGTACCATGGAGGTATAAATAAATAGGTAAAATGATTTTTAAATTCATAAACTCTTTCCACACAATGTTCTAAATTAAAAAAAATTACTTTTCACTTCTCATGCTCTGAAAGTACTTATTTGTGCAGGATATAGGCTGCACAAAATCGATTTTTGTGCTCTAGAGCATTAACGTATCTACTCATAAATGTGTCTCTATTAAGGCAAAGAAAGTGACCAATGCAGCCAAACACAATAAGAAATTCAGAGATAGAATTTGTTATTTTATTATTTACTTAAATTTATTTGCCTAATGCGTTTTTTAAGACATAATTTTAATTTATGTAGGTACGGTAGGTTATTAAATTAACTTAAGAAAATTATTATTTCAAAATTAATTTAATACTTGGCTGTATAGGTCTGCAGCCCAAGCCTAATACCAATGGGAAAAACAATTTCCTTCAGTATTCAAAATTGTACTTATTTTAGTTTGAATTTAATGAAATGTTATGATAAACTACTGTATTATTTCCTCGCAATCGAAGTGAAAAGCAGAGTTTCTACCTCGTCCACAAAACCATTTTTATCCTCGACATTACTATCAGCCCTCGCCTTCGGCTCGGGCTGCTAAAAGTCTCGGACAAAAATGATTCGTTTTGTGCACTTGATGGAAAATCTACTATTATCCTCTAGAGGATTAAAACGGCTTTTGCGCTCGGATATCGAAGAGCAATAACGCTTTTTCCGAGATAGGGAGATGAAACATAATGTAGAATTGGCCAGTCCCGATTTATCCCATGGGTGTCGTAAAAGTCGACTAAGGGAGATTGCCTGGTGTAGACTGTAGACGAATAAGTACATTGGGGCACCCGAATGCCCTTTATCCCCCAAGGAGTAGACAAAGGTGAATTAACAGCAACGTTTGGCCAAATATACTAGGTCCTATGTACCTAATAGGTGGCGAGCCTAATGCCATACATCGGGCAAATAATCCGAAGTATTGCTAGATGGTTTAAGAGGAATACTGCCCAACCATTTCTCATCTCATCACCGTTTTAACGCTTAGCGCCTTCGCACAAGGAGCTACTCAAAAGGAACTCGTTTCAAACAATGATATTTATATCATTGATTTTTATATATTTAATATCATTGATTTCAAACTCAAATTTTAATTACCCTACTAGTTTTTCGAGCGTATCCGCCCATACATTGCCATTATAGGTTCGCACACGACGCTAGTAGTAACACTAGTAGTGACCCTAGTTAGTAACGCTCAAGAAGTTAGTAATTTGAGTTTGTAATCTGTTTTGAATAGCCCCGTGTGCGAAGGCGCTTAGCCGCCTCGTAAGACACGCGGAAGAGATTTTTAGCGGTGGCAATTGTATTCTACTCCGCCGCCACCACACGGATTCATACCTTATTTATGTCTTCGACCTTTTTCCTCTGCAGCTCCCTGCTCACTTCCCTAATGAGTTCGAGCTCCTCTATCTGCTTAGCCTTCAAATCGTCGAACACCTTGACGGGTTCCGTGTTGACATCGCTGACAACAGCCAGGAAATCCCCGAAGCGCTTGTCGATGATCGCGTACAGTTCCTTTGTCGTCTGCAGGTACACGTACATGTCTTTTTTGTCCCTGAAACATGGAGATAAGTACATTTGTCATCATGTTTCTATACTGTAGGCCTAGCACGGTACGAGGACAAAATCTCTCTCCACTACTTTGTCATCACCACAGAACAGTAAAAGAGGTACCTACTTTCTCTGTTCTGTGATCATCACCTGTCTATCCTGTTGCCTAGGCCGGGATGTGGACAAAATCTCTCTTCACCACTTTGTCATCATCTTTTTATCCTGTCCCGTAGCCTAGGCCTACGGGACTCGGGGCAAAATCTCTCTCCACAGCTTGACAGTGAGTTTGTTTCGGAATTTAGTGGGAGTAGCGAGAGGAAAATGTCTTCTTTTCCCCTAGGAGATTTTATCCACGTCCCGTGCTACCTACGGAGGCTGGATTGCGTTGAACGTAAATAATTTAATGTATGAAACTGACGTTACTGAAAAAACATCATGGCCGCTCAAATGTAAGAGTAGTTACTACATACATACATAAATCACGCCTATCCTGAAGAGGTAGGCTGAGGTGAATTAACACCACTGTCCGGTGACATATCCTAACGGATGACCCCGGCTGGCTGCCATAGTGTGCTTTGGCTGGATGCCCGGAGAGGATGTTTAGTGGTGTAGTGGGGGAACGCCTCTACCCCGAGTCCCACATACCTCTGTAGTTGCACCGTACTGCAGGGATGATGCGTAAATGCAGTTTACCTCTCCGCAAAAAAAAAAGGTGAATTAACACCTACGTTTCGCCAATTAGGTTAGGTCCCATGTAATAGGCGGAGAGCTTATTGCCATTTATCGGGCACGAAAATCGCAATCCATTGCTAGGTGGTCTACGTGGCCCATTACTCATTGCTTTTTTAACCCTTAGTCGCCGTGTACAACACCACAGAACAGAGAAAGTAGTTTTACCGTTCTGTGTACCACACCCACGGTAGAGATGGGGGTGGTGCACAGAACAGAGAAAGACTAAACCCTTTTTCTGTGGGATAGTGACAACATTTCAATCAATATTAATCTCAAATCAAATCAAATTTTTATTTGGGTAGGTATCTATATTCTTCGGGTATGCTGCTGTTGGTGACTAAACAGTTAAACAAACGAAAAACTAATAGCGTTGCGATTTCAAAACGCAGTAAAATGATTAACGCCGCCATGTTGTTTCTTGGGTATGACAGGCTAACTGCCGCACTCAAAGACGTCAATTAACTTTAATGAGTATTTAATGTCAAAAAATTTCATTCAAATCAAGACCATAGACCCGGCAAGAATAGCGACTAGTTTTGAATTGTCATTTTTGACGTTAAGTACTCATTAACGTTATTTGACGTCTCTGAGTGCGGCAGTTAGAGAGGTCCTCTAGCCCCACGGTGTGAGAAATTGGCGCCTGAATTTGACGTGACAGTCTCAGGCACCGTTCCAAGTAGAAGGGCGGAGGTTCGGTCTAGGAGATTTCCGTTCGCGAGCCGGGTGGTCTATACAGGGCGTCCCACGGCCATGCCACACTGAGGGAAAGTATATTAAATATTGAACGTAGGATATTTTACTACAAGGAGACATCGTTTTATTTTTAATAATAAGTAGAACTGCATTCACAGATTTTTTAAAAATCGCCTACCTCAACCGGGAATCGAACCCGCCAAATAGTGATAGAAAAATTACATGTATTTTATAATAGCGTTTGAAAGGGCTACTCATAAGCATTATTTTTTCCTAAATAACCTAGCATATATTATATTAAATGAAACTAAGATCATAAAATACTTGAGATTTTAAGAAATAATGACAAATGACAAGTTTTGATAGCTTCTCTTATGCCGTGTGGTGACGGCAGAGCAGAATCAAAGAGTACAATGTATATAGCAGAATAGAAAGACAGCATTGAGTAATGGGCAGCAGCGTTTCTCTTATGCCACCTAGCAATGTGCTGCGAAGTCTGTGCCCGATAAATGCATAGGCTTCACACCTATTACATGGGACCTGACCTAATTGGATGTTTTATACACCCCTGCCCACCCCTTCGGGAATATAGGCGTGATTATGATGTATGTGTTCTTTTACGTTTGATAAGCCGGTCGCCATGTTGTATTCTCTGTAAAACGTCAGTTTCATACATTGTAGTATTCTATTCGTTCGAATAGATTGGCAACTATTGTCTAGCTGGAGGGGCAGAGTTGACGGTTCCTGAATAACTGCCGCACTCAGAGACGTCAATTAACTTTAATGAGTATTTAATGTCAAAAACTTTCATTCAAATCTAGACCATAGACCCGGCAAGAATAGCGACTAGTTTTGAATTGTCATTTTTGACGTTAAGTACTCATTAGCGTTATTGGACGTCTCTGAGTGCGGCAGTTAAACTCGAAACGGACGTAGATAGCTACGTAGATGGATAAGCAATAATGTGTCAAGCCACATGAATACTAATTTGAGAAAATGGCGCCCAAAGATTCTAAACATGATGTGATTTGCTATTTTATCAAAAATTTATTTTATCTTTTTGTTAAAGAAAGTGTTTCAAGTCAGTTGGAACACTTTAAAATTGTAGAATAAATTATGCTCTAACAACCTATGTCGAAATCTTGGAATATGGGATTTTGTGGGTTGACACATTATTGCTTATCACCGTCCCTGTAGTAACTAGAATGCGCGCGAGATAAGTCTGCGCGTGGTCGAAATTGGAACTAAAATGTCGTCTGCTATTTTGTTTGTTTATGATCTGTGTTTAGCGAGCAGCGCCACCCCACGCGAGCAGATTTATTTGGCGCGCACTCTCCGGTTGAAAAGTCGTCATAGCGTACGTCATAGCGTCTCACAAACAAAGTACGTATCAGCCCTCTACCCTCCAGACAATTTAAGTGGCCAATTCTATTTAAAAAAAAAACAAATGTATGAAAGTGACGTAGTAAAAAGGAAGCAACATGGCGACCAGTGTTTCAAAAGTAAAAGAAGCTGCAACAATTGATGTTTGTAGGTATTCTACTTATTCTTTCGCATTTTGCCTTTTATCTAGACTGGTCTAGAGGGGCTGGTGATAAGTATCGTGTAACTAGCTAACCCACTGACGTTGTCCTATCTTAGCTATGAATATTCAATTCGAACAAACACAACAAACAAACAAGTACCTACGTAGTATATCAACTGCAACGTGCACCGCCATTTTGTTATTTGTATAAAATATAAATTATTATTGATTTTCTGTTGTCAAAAGTTACAATTATAATTAAGTTTATGACTTTGACATGTTATTTAAAAACATCGACGCGAGAGAAGCCGCGGCTTAAAGCTAGTTATTGTATAAAATAGCTTGTCTTCCATTGGAGTCACCCACGGAGCACTAAACTTATCGTCTTTGGAGGCACCCCTAGATTTTATACTACCTTGGTTTCTGTTATTATTAATAAATAAGTTTTGTGATTAAACAATTTCGTAAGCAACATCAAACGAGATTCGCTGTGCATATTTTTTTCGCTAGTCGCCATTGGTTTATTCATATCATGTTAGAATATTGAAAGCAGGAATACCTTCAGTTTTTAATTCTCTAAAGCTCTGTTGTAGTTTTCATTTATATTAGACTAACAGCCGTACTCAGAGACGCCACTTTAAATTTAATGGTTCATTAACGAGCTTTTCGATATTTCAAAACTAAGTACCATAGACCTGGCAAGAATAAAGATTATTGCCAGGTCTAGATTTAGATGAACATTTTTTTTGTATTAAGTACTAATTTACGTTAATTGATGTCTCTCAGTACGGACGTAAGCTCGCATTGAAAAATAAATCGACTAAATTTTTTTTTGTTGCTTACTAGGCTTATTTACTTTATAGTATGATAATATGTAGATATAATTGGCCCGTATCAAAACGCTAATTGTTTTAGTCAGGTCTATGGAATATATATGGGGCGAGCTAGGGCGAGCCTATTGCCATGGACCGGGCACGGTAATTGCAGCATTACTTTGTGGTATAGTACAGGAATGCTGCTATCCATTCCTCATCATAGTAATAGCCCTCCGCACTCAGAGACCAAATATTATCAATTATTAACAACATCCAAATATTATCCAAACAATAATGAAGCAAGATTTTCGTGCAAAATTTTGTGTTGCATTAAAATTAGGTAACCATAATTAGTTACGCTCATAAAATAATTATACCTAGGCATACCTGATTATATTATTTTACTCACCAGATTATATTCGTCATTTTCAGAGTGGGTTTCTTTTGTTTTCCTTTGAGCAAGTTCACCTGACCACGGATGATTGATAAATGTAACAAATCGTGACGCGAGGTAATACTCCAAACGCACGCTGTGACAGAGGCGCTCAACTTTTTTAAGCGGTTGAGTTTTTAGAGGTAATAGGGATGGAAAAGAACAAAGAATCACGTAATAATTATTTTTTTATATAAATTTAGGACAAGGAGATTCGAACAAACTCACTTGTTCGCAGATTATTTGTGATTGATATTATTATTTATTTTATAAAAATACAACACTTGGCAATCCGCAATATTTAGTCAGACGCCGCGCCGCGTGACGTCACGATCTCGTTAACTATAGAAAAAGTCATATTTTATGGATTTATGGTATCGCCACACAGACGCCATTGCTATTTTAGCGGAAATTTTAACTTGCATTGTGTATTCAAAACATGTTTTTTCTAAATCTTAAGTTTCTTCAATCTTAAGTTTTTACAACAATATTATTTATTATGTTAATATATTATATATGTTAATATATCCCCGAAGGGGTAGGCAGTAGTAGACTGGGTACAGTAGACACGTAAAAACAACGTGTAGTTTTTCTAAATTAGTCGTCATGCCTATTATTGAAACCGAGAATTTAACTGCCGTCATAATGAAGAATGCCGTAATTTGGGATATTTACCTCACAATAATATATCAACCTATTTGTATTTTTTGTTGTCTGTTTTTTTACATATATAGAATCAATATCAAATGTTTTATTAAAAAATAAATGCTGTATATAATTTTTATTTGAAAATTATGTAAATGTTAGTTTAAATACAAACAAAAAGAGGTCCGAAAAATTTCGAAAAATTACTGATACGATTTTCCCGCATCATACCAATATTTTTTCTAAATTTATCTCCTTTTTCTTTGCAAGATAAGGTATAGTTTAGCGTTTTACACTCCATTGTTATTTATAGTCTTTTGATGTAAACGTCGTAAGTTCGGTCAATAAATTCGTTTATAACCACCGTGTATGACATTTATATTAATTTTATATACAGTCCATTTTTAAATCTATTTTAATACTTCACAACCAATATTACTTATGAATGAATGAAAGAATGCACAATGTCGTAGTCATGGGACTTACAAAGTTTAACTCTTAGTACACTTTTCGTGGCCTCCTGAATCCTTTGAAGAATAGGGAGTTCAAACTTCAAACTAATTGTTTCCAACTCCAAAGCTAGCTGCGACGGTGTGCAATCAAATAAGGAACTCTCGGAATTTATTTCTCAACGTCGCGCCGTAGCTAGCGACCATTTTTTTTAGTATCGAAGAAAAGGAACTTTGTTATAATAACCATAACTTTGTTTTGTTTGTTAAAGAATCAGCCTTTTCATTGTCATTAAAATACCTACCATAACAATTCCTAAATAAAATGCTTTTTGTATTATAACAATAGGAAAATCCTTTGAAGAGTTGGGTAAAAATACTTTTGACAAGTTACAAAATTATTAAAACCGTGAATATAAGTTACATTTTTATGATCACAAAGCTTGGTAACACGTTTTAAGAAACGATTATTGTTTATCTGAAAGAGACTTCTTAGCATTCCGACTCAAACGTTTCAATGGGTAACCCTGTTGATGAAAAATTTTAAAACTTGTATGTAATAATCGTTCCGGGTTGAAAGTCCTCAAGGCCTCAAAATTATGCAATGTACGATCATGACCACAAAATCGCCTTTTTATAGTTTTGAAAATAGAGTGGACATTTTCACAACACAAAGCGATGCAAACAATAACAAAGCTTAACACCTACGCTCTGTTCTGAGATCGAAATCTCTTTGACCAGAATACGAATAATAAGTCCCGCTCTCAACACAATGTAGATTCAACGTTGTGCTAGAGTATTTATTCTCTTCGAATTGTACAAACGTATCAAAGGACTTTTTGGTATAAGGAATAGTTTAAAAATACGTTCAAGATTTCATCTATTTATTAGTATATAAAAATGAATTTATTTAGAAACAGTGACAAAATGTGGACAGCGTCTGCAGTCAAAAGGTTTAATTAATAAAACATTGATTGGTAACAAAACACATTCTTGTCGATTTGCATCAGAACAAAATGTTATTTCCATTGCTAATCAAAAGTTCAAGTGTAATCAAGTAGGTGGCTTCCGGTCGTGGCTTCGATCTTGGACATCTAACGGGAAACCATCAACATAATACAAAAAAATCATACATACAGAAATCACGCCTATATCTCCGAAGGGGTAGGCAGAGGTCAATCAACACCCAAGAGTCCCATGTGCCATTATATCGGACACGGTAATCGCAGTGGTACCTACTCGTTGATGCCCTAACCCGCCGCTTTGTGCGACACCCACGGAGAGATGGAGGTGGTGACAATCGTATTCCGCTCTGCCGTCACCACACGGCACAAAAAATCAGTAATGTTTCTATGTTTTATTATATCGCGATACGTAATTATATTAACGAGGAGCTCCATAGCGGCATAGCGCGCTCGGCCTGTAATTTCGTAAACTAAGCAATGTTCGCTGAAGCCGGTCATTGTATGGGTGACCAAAAATACATTATCTTGCGTTGCTCCGTGCTTCGGACAGCACTTTAAGCCTTTGGTCCCATACGCATCTGTAGTCATTTGATATGGACCAATCTGCACTGGCCAGCGTCAGCACGAAAGAATTTGAATAGTGTTTATCAACATAGGTAATATTAAAATCCTTCCTCCTCCTTCGGGGATATAGCCATGATTTATGTGTATGTAACAACATGCATACTTAAATAGTTGTCGCATTGATTACCAAAGATTCCGCCGATAATAAGAAATGATGTCGAAATTTGCTGGTATTACTTCGAGAGGCAATCCAGAATGTTCAATATTTATAAGTGCGTTTAAGAGGATAAGCTCCACCAATACCCCTTCATAGTCTTAAACACAGCGCTAGTAATAGGTAATTAAACAACAAAATATTCACAGTACAATCAACATAATGTCAGATTACAACAAAATGTCAAAATTCCTCCATCGAGTCCGTGCCTTACCTATTGAAAACAAGTTACTAAGGGCTAGTTTTTTGATGCATAGTTAACTCAACCAATTGGTAAAAATTCATTCTGATTTCTGCTAATCGGTCCGATAATTAACCATTAGTAACAATATCAGACTGATATTTAACCATTAGTAACGTTAATAACTAAAATATTAACTAATAGTTAAATATCAGCCTAGTATTTAACGATTAGTGTCATTTTTTAACAATGGGTTGAGTTAACTATGCTTCAAAAAATCGGTCCTTACACTCGAATGTAGAAATTTGACAGTTATGCCGTGTGGTGGCAGAGTAGAATGCAATTGTCACCACCCCAAATCTCTCCCGTGGAGTGGGTGTCGTACAAGGCGACTAAGGATATGTCGGTGACGAGGAATGGGCAGCAGCGTTCCTCTGATACCACCTAGCAATGTACTGCGACTTTTGTGCCCGATAAATGGCAATAGACTCGCCACATATTTACATGGGACCTAACATAATTGGCGAAACGTGGGTGCTAGTTCACCTCTGCCTACCCGTTCTGGGATCTGGGCGTGATTTATGTAGGTATGTATGAATAAAAGGTAAGACTTTATCATCGTGATTTTTGAACGATATTAGCGAATATCCGTTGCTACCTAAAAACGTTTAATTAGTTATCGCCCGAATACAGAAACGCTTCTTAAAGTTTCAGTCCTGCTTAACATTTAAGTATGGTCAAAATTGACGTTTTTCTATACAAATTCTGACAGGTATTGTCTACTTAACTTCTTAAGCAGTGCTCACAATTTAAGCAGCGTTTCTGTATTCGGGGGTAAATTACATAAATCACGCTCATTTGCCTCCGAAGAGCCCATTGCCATGTATCGGGCACCTAAATCGCAGTATATTGTTAGATGACTTAGATGACCATTCCTCGTCACAGTTTCAACCGTTAGTCGACACCCGCAATAGAGATTTGGGGTGATGACAACATGTATTCTGCTCTGCCGTCACCTACTATTACATGGGCCTAATAGTTGGCGAAACGTGGGTATTAATTCACCTCTCCGCTTTCCCCTTCGGGGATACTTTGAGATCGGACTTCCGATACTTTACCCACGTATTGTATGATAATTTTTATCGACAAAAAACCATAATAATATGGGGTCGCAAGTACTCGCAAAGCTCAACCGTATGCATGGGAACCATTTTAAAATTTAATTCTTCTTTCGCCATTTTATGCTACCCACATACATGAAAGTGGTTTTATTTTGAAGGTGATGAAATGAGCTAGCACTTAAAACCACATTTGTTTAGAAGTTACAGAAAATAATAATCAAAAACCCTTAATTTGGACGAAAAATTTGGTAAAAATTTGTATTTTTTTTAGTTGTTGTAGTCTATTTTAAAAACCGGGCGTTTGACATATTATATTTTTTCTTCTATTTTATTCTCAATAAACTGTGCTAACTAATATACATAAAATTATTACCGGTATTCAGACAAATGATTTAGAAACGGTCTAACAAATAAAGTCAAAATTTGCGAAAGAAAACCCCTATTCATAACATTGCTCATTATCGTTGCTCTTTCGTTTTGTATCTCTTCAGCTGTGGCCTTTGAAGGAGTTCCCCCCTGTTGTTTGGAACTTTCCGATACATTTTTCTGCTTCATTGTTCCCCAAAAGAAGAAGTCCAGAAAAAAAAAGCGCCGAGGCGGCCAGGCGATCGTACCGACTCGTCCAATCCATGGCGTTTAATGAGCATCAACGTGTGCCTTCACATTTCGAGAGAAATATACCGGTGCTCCGTCAATTTGGAAATAAAAAGGCCGCTACTGCAGACGCTGCCTGAACACTGACGGAACCTCTTCCAAACTTACTGCGTGCAACTCACGAAAATATGAAGAATTAAATTTTAAAACGGCTTCCATTCATAGGGTAAAGTATCGCAAGTCCGATGCAAAACTCAGTGTGTAGACGTGATTTATGTATGTATGTATTTACTTACGTATGGCCGTGTGGTGACGGCAGAGTAGAATACAATTGTCACCACACCAAATCTCTCCCGTGGGTGTCGTACAAGGCGACTAAGGGTAAACAGTGATGAGGAATGGGTAGCAGCGTTCCTCTTAAACAACCAAGCAATGTACTGCGACTTTTGTGCCCGATAAATGGCAATAGGCTCGCCACCTATTTCATGGGACCTAATATTATTGGCGAATCGTGGGTGCTAGTTCACCTCTGCCTACCCCTTCGGGGATATAGGCGTGATTTATGTATGTATGTATGTATGTTCTTACTTTCTTTTCTTCCCGCATACAAATTGTTCGGCCAATAAAGCAAAATGTATGAACAAATAGAAAATTAATAATAATTTTGCATTAAATTTTTTTTGATATTATTATCACCACAGTTTTTTATGTCTAAGTTAGCATGGGTATTCAGTTCAGGGTGTACTTATTTCTGTTACATGTTTTTAAGCGGCAGAGGAGTAGACATTAAATAACGAATAATTAGTCCTTAAAAACAAAAGCTAGCTGCTCCGCTATATTCGGAGTTGCCATTAAAAAGACGAGTTTCCATTCCCCCACGCCGCACGTAGGACGGCACCCTCGTTCGATATTCCAAGGGCGGGTTTGGGGTTATGGAATTATTATCGCCAATCCACTGTGTCGTACACCTTTATCCTCGGAAGGGAATAAATGTGTTTAATTTATTTACCTCAGTCTTATTTTTAAATTCAAACATTTTTTTTAGACAGTGTTGCTATAATACAGAATTTCACGACTAAATCGCAAAAACAAAAAATACATCACTTACGACTAAACCTCGGCCCAATTTTTAAAACATACAAATTTTTTTGTAGGCAGTCTTGCTATATTTAAGTAATACAAAATTTCTCGACTGAGTAACAAAAAAAACAGCACTCAATACTATATCGGACCAATTTTTAAAACCGTACAAAATTTTTTGATGGCAGTGCTGCCATAAATAAAATTTCCCGACTTAACAACAACGAAAAAAAAAACAAAAGCACACCACTGTGGACTAAAAAAATTTAACAAAAATAAAACTCCGTGCTAGCTTGTGAAAGTTTCGCGTTAAAATTTTGCAGTTTTTTTTGTGTCGATTCGCAGGCGAGTTTCGTTCCACGCACGGCGCAAATGCAGCGCGAACGAAACGCGAGTGCACCCCTGACGCTAGTGACTGACTCATCTCACCCCGACCACGATTCCATACGAGCCCGAACGACCGCGGCGGCCGCGCGCGTCAAACATTTCTCCGGTGCGCCCACAAAATTTAATATTAAGTAACGCTTCCCAATTCCACAAAGCGAAAATACAGTCGCAGGTGTCCACACGCGTTTCGGGTGCGTGTTAAAAAAATATCCCCTTTCCGTGTACCACCGAGGGCACAATGCTGTGATGTCAAGTCGGAAACTATTGATTTTTCCGTAACGTGCGGTGTAGTCTTATGCGGGCTAAACAGTGATAACATTTGATGTGTTCCGTGGCTCTTCTCTTAGCTAGTGTCCTGGTAAGGTGTTCTGGTGTTTATTGGTGTGTAAGGAAGGGGGCTACTGCCACTACCAGGCTGTCGTTTCCGCGCCTAGCCTCCCGAAGGCTTCGATACGGTCCAACGTAGTTGCCAACATATGTTTGAAAAAACAGCCCAACTTTGCGATTCCACTCAAGTGATTGCTCGAAACTAGTTGAGGCATTTCTTCTTTTATGATTAGATTCCCGTGCAGTTTCCCTTTTATACAGAAATCGGGTAACATAATTTTTTTCTGTTAATCTTGCTTCGTGGCGACCTGTTTTCTTTTACATTGTACCGTGTTTCGCGTTTGCATTACAAACTTAATCATTTTAAGCGATATTTCTGACTTAAAACTGCATAATGCGGACTGTTTTCTCAAACATATTGTACGTGTGAGCTTATTTCTGAATATCTGTGTCAAACATTTGGTTCGCGAGGTTTTTTTATTATTAAATAACAACAATTGCTCATCTCAAATGAATGAAACTATGGCCTTATTATCAAAATTACCTATAAAACTTTGGTCACATATGGTAGAATAATATAGTACCAATCGTATTTTATTAATTCATAAGTATTTTAGCGAAATGAACCCTATCAACAATCACAAATCCCTTTCAGAATTATTCAAATACTTACGGACGTGGAGAAACGTAAAAAGATATTGACGCTATTGGCACCCAACCAGTTGTTTCGGGCCCATGAAAGAAATCGGTTGCTAGGATCTGAAAGCGTTAAAATGAAAGTCTTGATATAGTGTATTTAAATTTAAAACTAATTGAATATTTGTCCAATACACCTTTAAAAATTTGAAATCAATAGATAAGTAGGTGAATTGCTGAAACATTGTATACGCGCTAGTTTCGTCATTTTCGTTTAAAAACTTATGTTTAACTTAGTTAATTGTACCTAATCGTATTCAATAAATTCTTAAGTAATTTTAAACTAAATAAATACTACCAAACATACTTTTCTTACTTCATGATTACGGCCATGTAGAATCGCAAAAAAGACATTGAACGTCAATAATGTCTTTGGCACCCAACCAGTTGTTAAATCCCATGAAAATGTCGGCTGCTTTATCTCAAATCGTTAAAGTCGAAGTTATCTGTGAGAATATTAACAATATTAACTAGTAAAACTTTTTAAAATGTGAATTTTTATCCTTTAATATTTTTTTTCTTTCTGCTCTGTTCCCAGCCTATCTGGGGTCGGGGTTCCTCTTCCATTTATATCGGTCAGACGCCATCAAGTCATCCACTCCCTTCTGATTCGTATCATCCATGACACCGGAAAGGTGATAGTGATGAATGTATAGAAAAGAGATGTAAAGGACCATGTCCAGAAATCGATGAAGGGAGAGAGTGATTCGGATGACAAAATTCCAATCGCTAAAGGTTTTGTCTTAGGTTTTCTATCCGGCTGCCTGCCTGACACCAACCGTCTTTAGGTTACCCATATTTGAAAATAATTCGACTTCATTATCAAAATCAAATCAATTTTCTGTTGCATCTTAATTAAGCTGTATTTTATTAAATTGTCTACCTCCTCCTTCTTCTTCTTCTCCCTGCCCTGTTCCCAGTCTCTCTGGGGTCGGCGCAGTATGTTTCCTATTTTAATAAATTGTCTACCAAAGTAACATAATACATACTAGTAAGAGTACATAATAGTAAGACCATCAAATTGGTATTTAATTCCAAAATGTACTCAAATGTTACTATATTAGTGGCGCTTCTTAATTATCTATTCAGAAGCGCCACAGTCTTTACACCTAATACGTTGATAATGAATAACTCTCCGAGTATTCCAAATTAGCTCAACACTTTGCCAGCAATGTCAGTAGCAAACTGTCATAAATGTCAGACATACCTGTCTCTAATGACAGGTGTGGCACATATAAATGTGAAATCTTATTTGATAATTAAGTACCTACATGAAGTAACGAAGATTAGTCTCACAATCTTGTAACTACCCTCCAGTAGTGATTGCGCCATATCAATTATCAATTAATTGACTTGGTACATTAATTCAAACTCTTCAATTCATTTATTAAAATATTCTGTAGACTAATCACACTTGGTAATAATAATATAGTCAAATTTGAAAACACCTTGATTTTAAAAAGTCACTTATATACGTCTGTATTGTATCTTGTAGAATTTTAATTGTACCTTAATAGGTCTATAAAACTCTAATGAGTTTTGTTCCAATGATACATTTTAAAGATCATTCATCAATTTGCTACTGGGGCAGTTTAAAAAAAGGTGGTTTTAATGAATTCACCGTATTTGCACGCTTGAGGCTTGTGCAGTAAAATGCTTTCCTCCAATTCTGACAAGCATACAGCTCTAGCAGAAGATGTAATGTTACGCAAACAAATAAAGAAAAACAGTTTCTTTAAACAGAGTACTGATTGGTTCTGAAAGAGAGAATCTTCGAACAAATACTTACAATCCTACAAGAGTTCAAACTACTCATACAACGATCGCGTATAGGACTAGCGAATGCGGTATACCTCTTAAGGAATCTGGCACTTTGCCATTGTACCAAATACGTTTGACCGATATTTTATCTTATGTACGATTGCTATAAGTTTTAAAGAAGCGTCCCAGTTTCGAATCCCCACAGAAACAAAAAAATACGAAGTCAACTCATCAAAAAATTAGCTCAATAAAATGTTATTTTTGAAGCTTACTGCAATGGACCACTTCTGATGTTCAAGGCAACGAAAGCGATAGCCTCGGTAACGAAATAGTAACGATTATTGACGATATCATATTAATTCTGCGCCAAAATCACTGCATCTTCTTTGCGTCTAATCAAAAAGTGAATAACGGTTATTGCACGAATTTCCTTAAATTAAATGTAAAGACGAATCACGACTCAGTATTTTAGATACCTACTTATATGTTTAAGCAACAGCAATAGGGATGATAACACTAACAAAGGAGATTCGTAGTCACTTGTTATCAGATTATACTTGTGATTGGTATTTATTTTATAAAAATAAAAGTAAAAAAACTTAGCAATTCGCCATATTTGCTAAAACGCCGCGTGACTTCATTATTTAGTTATCTCTATTTTGACATTTTATTTGTACTAGTTTAATATAGAAACTGGCCTTTTCACGGAATAGTGACGTCACACAGACGCCATTGCTATTTTGGCGTTTTGGCGGAAATTTTAAATTGCATTATTCAAAACATGGTTTTTCAATCAAAATCGAAAGTTTTTACAAAAATATAATTTATTTTGGGCAAAGTAGAAACGTAAGAAAAACATGGTGTAGTTTTAAAAAATTAGTCATCATGCCTATTTTATTGCTGAAGCTTTCGTTCTCTGAATATAAAAGTCACAGCCCGCTGATAAATATCGTCTGTTACACAACCAGTATCGAACTGGTCGTCCTTTTCGCGAGAAAAAAGAATAAAAAACGACTTGAAAACGTTCAGAATTCGAATCGCAGTGGTCACTGGATTCGTTTATTGGATTTTTCTTGTCAACCCCATCAATTTTCTAATTGGCTTTTAGAGGAGTAGCGATAGTGGAAAGCAGTGCTAATTGGTTAATTGGTGGGACAAACCTTCAATCATAAGAATAATCAATATTATTATAATAGTGATCAAATTTCACCACAATCTGATTTAAAAGTCAAATCTTTGACTTGCCTCAGATCAAACACTATAATAGGATTACGTCATGTAATATCATTGTGATCCTGCAAAGATTTGAGGGCTATCTTTTTAGCGTCAAAGAGTTGCCTAGAAAGGTAACAGGTATTCATCGAAAATTCACATTACGTGGTAGACGATTTTGTAAGGTTTGCTGTTGTTATTTAGTTTAGTTTTTGGTGCATATTTAGTTTTTGGCGCAGAATAAACTATAGAGCCGACTAGAATTGAAACAAAAGGCGGTAAAAACAGAACACCTTACCGAAAACTTCCAAAACTCCTTTTCAGAATTATTCATAAAGTAAGTGTACCGAAACGAATTCCAGCTATGACCGTCCCTCTATTTCTAAGCTGGGGTTTCTGAACTGGCCATGATAGGTCCTTGTGTTAGTACGTGCTGTTCGAGCGTGATGTTAGGTTGAGAAAGAATGACTTGGATGCTGCGGCGTTGAAGCGAGAGCAGGATGGAGAGCGGTGGCGCGTCTTCGGCCACTGAGGCCTACCAATACGTGGGGCCGTTCAGATTGGAGAAGACCCTTGGAAAGGGACAGACAGGTAGGTTCTATATAGTCTATAGGTACTCCAGCCATTATGACGAGATAAAAAATGAAAACAGTTTTGATACCTATGTCTCTTTATCGACGAAATGCATTTAAAAATAAGAAAGATACATCATCCATATTAGAAAATCAAAATGATTAGGTAGTTATTTTGTGAAATAGGTATTTAAATTTATATTTTTGTAATAAAAGACTCATCAACATTGTAGACGTTCTTTATCACGTCTCAGTGGCCTTACTTTAGTAGTATTGGTTATGGGGTTCCAAGACGGTCAATCAGCTAGCGTCAAACACGTGGATTTTCTTTCCGTTGCTAAGTCAAACTAATCACTGCTTGATTAGTTTAGTTACAGTGTTTTATTACTTTTAAAAGCTTTTTAAATGCTTAACTCAAGTATTAAGCAAGCGCTGTAGACAATCAAAATGATTGAATCAAGATAAAATTGACGTGCTTGACGCCAAGGTGATTGATCGTCCCGGAACCTCACACACGGAACTGCAACGAAAATGGGTCAATGACAAAAACAATTGCGTGTGGTGAAATTAAATCTGATGTTGTCGCTTTTTTGTCGATAGTGTGAGACTGGGACAGCATCTGATTTCAGCACTTCTTGAACAGGACAACACTATTTTGTAAAAACTTTTCAAAAACGTATTGTTTTTCCTACCAATAAGGTTTTATTGCTTGCGTGTGGTTATTTTAGTTTTTTTTTTAAGAAAAGTTTATATGTCACTAGAGAATGATTTTTAATGACCCTTTTTCGCATATAGTCCAATGTTTTCGTTTTATTATTATTTATGAGACCCTTACAGGTGCATGGGTTTATTAGAGTGGAGCAGATGAGCGATGATGTGTGTGAAAGATACTTCAACGACGCTAGAGGGTCATGCTATTAAATACGTGGAAATAGAGACTTAATTTCATTACTTAGGAATTATAAAAGTTGAAGTAAGTTTTTAAACTGTTTTGACCGAATTTTGCATGAAAATACGCAACCAATATCGCGAATACGCATTGCATTGCCATTGGCGGCACACATACACGTATTTAGTCATAATTTAATCTTTTGGATATAATTAAAATATTTTACCTTTAATTTAGTTTTCAGTCCCTTATTAGTTTTAAAACCGTTATTATTTAATTGTTCTTAATTATGAAAAAAATATGTTAAAATATTCATACCAGAGTAACCCTAAAACAATATTTGATATCAAATTCGATGTTTAAACATACATACATTAATCATGGCCGTGTGGTGACGGCAGAGTAGAATACAATTGTCACCACCCCAAATCTCTCCCGTCGTACAAGGCGACTAAGGATAAATCAGTGATGACGGATGGGCAGCAGCGTTCCTCTTATACCACCTAGCAATGTACTGCGACACTTTTGTGCCCGATATATGGCAATAGGCTCGCCACCTATTACATGGGACCTAACATAATTGGCGAAATGTGGGTGCTAGTTCACCTCTGCCTACCCCTTCGGGGATATAGGCGTGATTTATGTATGTATGTACATTAATCATGCATGTTTACTTCCTATTTGCATATTCAAAATAAAGGAACCTTAGTTCCACTTCACTGCAATTTTTAGGTTCACAATTCTACAAAGCACCTAGATGTGTAGATATACTAGATAGTTACTAGATCTTTAGCATTCAGGAACGCGACTGACGACTGTGGAGAGAAAACGTTTGAAGAATTTAAGCCTTTCGCCTCAACTCCCACTTAGGTAGTGAATTCAGTTTGCCGGGAAAGTTTATTTTGCATTTTTAATTTTGCAGGTTTCGTTCTAAGCTCCCTATCTCTTATGATCTACAGAAGCGAAGGAGGAATTTCACTTTTAGATAGTTATTAGTACCTTTTTACATACATAATGTCTATGTCTCCCCGGAGTGGTAGGCAGAAGTGCATTAACACCCACATTTCGCCAAATATTTTCAGTCCCAAGTAATAGGGCACGAGCCTTTTGCCTGCCATCTATGGGGCACGTAAATCGTACGTGAATAGCTAGGTTTACTGCTAGGTGGTATAAGAGGACCGCTCCTGCTCATTACTCATCACCGTCTTAACCCTTAGTCGCCTTGTACGACACCCGTGGGGTAGGATGGTGACAATTATATTCTGTTCTACCGTCACCACAAGGCTAATGTGCATTTGAAATACTTTTGAAATCACTTCTTAATTTGTATATTGTACTCAACGAATGAACTCCGCGTTCTCAAAATATCTTCTTCTTTCTGCCCTGTTCCCAGTTTAGCAGTATGTTTCCTCTTCCATTCGATTTTAAATTTAACATTATATAAATGTTAGAAAAATTTTTACAAAGATTTTGGTGGTTCGAAAAAGAATTTCGAAAAATTATGATCTTGAGGCGGGAATCGAACCCGCGTCCGCTGCTATCCGGGCAGGTGCCTGACCGCTCGGCCACCCAAGACACTAATTAACTTGCCGAAATTCTTCTAACCTTTACACTTCACGTTGTAAGCCAACGGGTACCCTCGCAATTTGGAAATAAATTTCAAACATTCCAAAGCAGATATTTTTACAAATACCGTGCGTTCGGTTAAACTTGGGTTTGCTTTATAAACTATTCGATTCTAATTTTAACATTATATAAATGTTAGAAAAATTAGGACAAAGATTTTGGTGGTTAGAAAAAGAATTTCGAAAAATTATGATCTTGAGGCGGGAATGATGCCTGACCGCTCGGCCACCCAAGACACTAAAACTAGAAAAATTCTTTTTCTAAACACCAAAATCTTTGTACTAATTTTTCTAACATTTATATAATGTTAAAATTAAAATCGAATAGTTTATAAAGCAAACCCAAGCTTAACCGAACGCACGGTATTTGTAAAAATATCTGCTTTGGAATGTTTGAAATTTATTTCTACATTGCGAGGGTACCCGTTGGCTTACAACGTGAAGTGTAAAGGTTAGAAGAATTTCGGCAAGTTAATTAATGTCTTGGGTGGCCGAGCAGTCAGGCACCTGCCCGGATAGCAGCGGACGCGGGTTCCATTCCCGCCTCAAGATCATAATTTTTCGAAATTCTTTTTCTAACCACCAAAATCTTTTCCTCTTCCATTTATATCGGTCAGATATCATCAAGCTATCCCCTCCCTTTTGATTAATATCATCCAATACCCCGAAAAGTGCTAGTAATGGATGAAATGAATGTAAAGAAAAGAGACGAAAAGGACCATGTCGAGAGATCGATGAACGGAGAGGATGATTGGGATGACAAAGTTCCAATCCAAACTGCTCAAAGTTTTGGCTTAGCTTTTACAGCCGGTCGCCTGATTGACACCAACCCTCTTAGGGATGCTGCTGCGACTTTTACGAATCCCCTGGGCTGGTCCATTACATGTTATTTTTTGCCCCCAAGCCAGCATGGACTACGTTCTCAAAAATTCAAATTTTATTTTTCATAAAAATATAAGTGAAATAAAAATAAAACTCCTTGGAAAAATGCGCAACGATCGGACGCTCCATTGTCCCCACAGAAAACAGTCTACGGAGTTTACTTGTACATTTCTTCGGATTCCCGCCCGCGGCTTGAAAAAGCGAATCTTCCCTGGAATTTTCCCTGTTATATTCGCGCGTGGGTTTAAGTCGTTGGCTTTGATCAAGTTGTGGAACAAAAAAGACGCTAGGTGAATGTGGAAATATGATTTTCTGTGTATTGTCGTCTTTCTTCGTCTAACGTTGTTGCTTGGCAGTTTGTTTTCATAAAAAAAAAGACGAATAAATGATGAAAGTTTATTTTCGTGCTCACTTTTAGAAGCGTCTGTCTGTAAATTATTTATGAGTCAATGTCGACACTTAGCGAAATATACTTTACGCTTTCAATTCTTTTATTACTTAATAAATAAATAAATTACACCAACACTTGTGCCGTGTGGTGACGGCAGAGCAGAATACAATCGTCACCACCCCCCATATCTCCCATGAGTGTCGTACAACGCGAGTAAGGGTTAAAATAGCGGTGAGTTAGTGCCCAATAAGATGGCAATAGTCCCGCTAGTCTCGGTACCTATTACATGGCGCCTAATTTAATTGGCGAAAAGTGGGTGTTGATTCATCTCTACCCGCATTAGGTTTATATACGTTATAACGTATCAAGGTATATCTGTAATACTCATTACTACGTAGCGGAATCCAACACCCCTTAACTGTTCGTAATAAGATACAATTTGCGATTGCGTATCCTTTTGAATGTTCCAACGTATGTATTACAGTGACTGTGGCAGTGTGTATTACGCTTCCACGTGACGTAGGTGCCTGCGTGAAATAAAAATGTGCGCATCCCGTGTCTATCATTCTCGGTTAGGACACACGCAGCGTGCTCCAATTAAATACAAACTGTGCGTCTGTCCGTGGCTCCAATCAATAAATCTCCAACCTATGTGCAACATGTAACAGAAATAACGCACAACCAGCCCGGCTAGCATACCTACCTATACACACTATAATATGACCATCGAAACTCGATATGATATAGCAATTTATAGCTTTGAACTGTAATTTTTACCAGTCATAATAGCCTGACTGGACACTATTCGTTGCTAACTTAGTCATTTAAAATCTGTGGAGGTATCGAAAATTTATCATCATCACCACCGCCCTTTAATGTCCCTCCCTCCCCCCACTTCTAGGGCACAGGCCTTCCCTATGGATGGAAGAATATAGGGAGAAGTCTTCTATGCCTGCCTGGCAGCGAAAAAATAATGTAGATTCAACCAGTGCCGACTCTCCCATGGGTGTCGTAAAAGGGAGATTGCCCGGTGTAGACCAATAAGCATTTTGCTTGGGGCACCCGAATGGTGGAGGGCAAACCACAAACAACAGCATACCCAAATAGAATTGGTGTCAGGCAGGCGGCCGGCTGTAAAACCGAAGCCAAAACTTTGTGCGGTATGGATTAGAATGTTGTCATTCGAATCACTCTCTCCGTTCATCGGTCTCGACATGGTCCGTTAAGTCTCATTTCAATACATTCATTCATCACTAGCACCTTTACGGTGTGATGGATGATGTGAATCAAAAGGGAGTGGATGGCTTGATGACGTCTGACCGATATGAATGGAAGAGGAAACATACTGCGCCCACCCCAGATAGACTAGGAACAGGGCAGGGAGAAGAAGAAGACCGGCCTTTAAAAACATTGCTTCAATTCCTAATTCATGCAATCGCTGGCGAAGGGATCAGGCCACGACTATTGAACTCCCCCATCAATAATTTACGGGCACGAATTGGATGCGATGGTGAAGAGGTTAATTTTAATGAATGGCTAATTTAAATGCTTTGTCGCGACGGCTGAAAAGAATTCAGTTCACCGCACCAACCTCTCTTTAGAGCCGGATCCAGACGAGTGTAACGTGTAATGTAATCTAACGTGTAATGTAACACCAATTCTACGTTAGGATTAGGACGGTACTACGAGCGTTACATGTAGCCATCCTAACGTAGAATTCGTGTTACATTACACGTTAGATTACATTACACGTTACACTCAAATCAATCAAACATATTTATTTACCTTAAAATACAGTTATTAAATAACTAGTGGTCAGAGTCTCCTTTAAAGTAAAAAATACTTGTGCCAGGAGGCTCAGCTCTTCAATAACTTAGGTACATAAATAAGGTGTGTTACAGTGTTGTTTACAGTTGTTAGTAATATTTTTGAACACGTAGATTAAACATAAATTTATAAAATCAAAATGAATTCTGTGTGTGTGAAAGTGGGTGTATGTAAGTGTAGGCGTGTGTTGGTGTGAATGTGTGCGAGTGTGGGTGTGTGAGAATGAATGTGTGTGTCTGTATTGTGCGCATGGTACACTCGTCTGGATCTGGCTTAAACTATATTCAATTTGATTATGAAAGATCCGCCGAGGCCTTACCATGATTTCTCCGTTGACTTCCGACACATAAATCCGCTTTGTCACTCTCCTCTCGCTCATCCTTTCTACGTGACCAAACCAGGCGAGCATCCCTTTTTCAGCTCTTGTCATTACGTGTTATATCCGTATCTATTACCTACACGAGTGCTTATGCTACTATTTGTACACTTTGGTTGGGTTAGATTAGAGTCTAGACAATAGGTTGAGTGTAAGAATTATTTATGTGTGCGTCGGTACCTCTGGCGCACAATCGATGTGATGTAGTGTCACTTTGTCCTATGTCAATTTAGGAAGTTAACCCCCGGATACAGAAACGCTACTCAAATTTTGAGCTGCTTATAAAGTTAAGTGGACAATACCTGTCAGAATGTGTGAAAATGGAAAAACGTCAATTTTGACTATACTTACATGTTAAGCAGGCCTCAAACTTTGAGTAGCGTTTCAGTATTCGGGGTTAAGTGGCCGGGTTCAATCTTTGTTGATTGCGAATGTCCTATTGCGTAAGTAAACATTAAAATTATCCATATTACTTTGTATTGATTACGTGTTCTTTCATCACGGTTGTAAGTGACGTTGCACTTCAGAAATTTCTTCGATCTATTGTCAACTTTGTTGGTAGTGAAGCACAATATCGATTGAGTAATTGTCTTTTGTGGTAGCCAGAGTGCTCTATAGTTTACAGTACTATAACACTATATAGGGATATGCTAGTGTTACCAATCCGAAATGCATCGGCTTACGTCACAGTATCGAGTCCAAACGTGACCTGTAACCGGCCGTGACATTAAAAATGAAACGGTCCAATTGATTTCATTCCTTTTTATTTTCAAATAAACAGCGTAGTAACTAAAAAACTAACAGCCGTATTCAGAGACGACAATGAAAGTTAAAGAGTACTTTGTACATAAAAATGACAATTCTAAACTGGTCGCTATTCTTGCCGAGTCTATAATCTAGTTTTGATTGACATATTTTTTAAGTACTCTTTAAAGTTAATTAAAGTCTCTGAGTGCGGCAGTATGACCCCGTTGTACCCCAGCTCCGTAGCATGGGACGTGGACAATATATTTTCCGGGAAAAGAAAATATTTTCCTCTCGCTCTAACTCCCACTAAATCCCGAGACAATACACCGTCAAGAGGTGGAGAGAGATTTTGTACACGTCCCGTGCTACGGGCCTTAACAGGGCCCAATTCAGTTCTAAAAATGGAATGTTGAATGGGAAGCACACTTGTTAAATCGTATGCTTCAACTATTTCCGTTCCTACTCTATTCCTCGGGGCGCATCGGAAATATTGGAATTTCCTTAATAATTGGATACGTCCCTGTATCGCTGGAAACGCTTCTTATTTTCTGCATCCTCAACGAGCGCTTGAAGCAACGACTTCGTCAGAAATTGATCTGGAAATAGACCATAATATCCTCAGCACAACGGTAAAACTAATGTGTGCCTTAACTCCTGAGATCTAAGAGCCGATATCGAAGTAGTGCGCTACTTTTCATATGCAGTAATATGCTGCCAAAGCCCCTCTGGGAAATCGCGCGAGTTAATATTTAAATAAAAAATATGGACTGGTGAATGATACACTATGTTGATTAGATGCTTTGAAAGACTATCTGCGGCTGCGTATAGTTAGTTAGTCGAGTTATACGTGCTAGGCGGGTTAAAGCGGATAAGTCCCACGGTGGGCGCCAGTTGTAACAGACAACATTTCAAAAATGACAACACCCCTAAATAAAAAACCGTTTCATTATTTTCCAATCCTGACTTAGAAAATATTTGTTTTAACATTTTTTATTACTTAATTACAGAGAAAAATATAAAATGTAAATAACATGCAACGGAGTACATGTAAATAAACTGCCACGGAGTCAATCAATTCAGTCAGTGACGTCATTTGGCGCTTATGTCTATTTTGAATAAAAGGAATTTCAATCATGATTCTTTTGTATTTAAACGACGAAATTCTGAAAAAAAATATATGGGTATTTTCATTTTCTGTCAAATTTCATCATCATCATCATCATCATCATCATCATCGCCCTGCCCTGCCCTTATCCCATCCTATTTGGGGTCGGCGCAGTATGTCCGTATGTCAAATTTCATATAACGTCATAATAAAAGTATGTTGAAAAAATTAAATGTTGTCAATAATTGTAAAAGTCAACTAGCGTCCAACGTGGGACTGAATGAGTACTTACCAACATCGGAGGCTTGCAATTGTAATGTTTTATCCCTGTTTGGCGATAGGGAGACACCAGGAGGCACAGAATCCAGTGCTGCTGTACGTGTTTCCATTGCGACTGCGCAGCTGTAGCAATCAACTGCCAATGCTAACAGCACGAAACTAGAACAAGATCAACATTTAAGATTTCATACCTACTAAGGCAATAGATCCTACGCACAGAGTAAGCGTAAGCATCTAGCTAAGATGCTTACGCTTACTCTGTGCGTAGGTTCGACAAGTTCGTGCGCGACCTTCCTGCGGGGTGAGAGACGGCACTCCAGATGTTAGCGGGGCGGGTTATGCGGGGTGCAGGGAAAACTCGCATACAATAACCTAGACGCCCCCCCCCCCCAACGTCTCTCATCCGCAGGAAGGTCGCTCACGAAGTTGTCGGAGTTACTCAGTGTTTTGTCTTCGTCTCACAAACATGATTTTGAATGCAAAGAGACAAAACTTATTAGGAAGGCCGTAAGGCAATAGATCGAAGAAACTTCGGTACGTACAGAGTATGCGTAAGCATCTAGCTAACTCCAAGCGGTTGCCAGAGTTTTGCTAAGCTCAAAGAAATTTTTGGAGATATCGGGAACTTTTTAGGACGCTCCAATTCTTCATCTCTTTTAGTTCCCAAATCGTTTCGGGGGTCGGTGCAGTATGTCTATTGTCATGCTTGACTGGCTATGTGTTTCTACGACTTACTTTCCAGAAAGATAGCAATAGGCCTAATACATGGGGCTTAACACAATTGACGAAGTAGTGTTGTTTCACCTCCACCTCTGCCTACTTTTTCGGCGATAAACTGGCAAGATTTATGAATGCATGTATGTTTTAAAACTTAAATCTCTTTCTTTGATAACAATTAGTTTCAAATCGCGATCCAATTAGAAATATCCATTGTCCATTTTTAACGACGTTTCGAAGCCAGAAGCGGAATGAAATGCGAGAAGTGTATTTTTTTATTTCTACCCGTTTTCCCTGTAATTTTCCTATCAGTCTAAAGTTTCCCGTGGCTTCAAGCTACGAGTAGCATGCACTGACCTCTATTAAACAAGTACGCTGGACTGAATACATTATATTAAACTAATAATATAATAATAATGAAATGACAAATGTTTCTTGTGCCGATTTCAAGCGCATCATCGAGCGGCAAGGGTCTTTGATTTGACATTACAAATGCATCTCTATTATTAGTTCCGTAGACGTTCACCTCTGGACACCAGTGCTATCAGCACCAAGATGGCGATAATCAAATTGGCTTCAGTTTTTGGATGACAACCTTCAGTCCAGCGTACTTATTTAATAGAGGTCAGTGGTAGCATGTCGTTAGCTAATGTTCTCCTTCTAAAGAAGATGGCGGTCGAATCCCTGGTGGCCTCACAGGATCTTACATGTCAGTGAGGTCTCTAATACCAAACTACCTAACAAAGTGTTTTAATAAATCTTTTGACGGTTTTGCTCCAGTGAAATATGTTGCTATTGTGAAAATATGGGATACTTTGATTTGACAGAAAGCAATCGAATGACGGAGATCGGATCTAGTGCGTAATTTGCCATAGAAATAGTTCTACGGCTACTAGGGACGATATTTTCACGGATTCGAATGGGACGTGGTGCGTAACCGCTCTGACACCAACCCTCTTTGGGTATGCTGTTGTTGGTGGTTGGCCCTTCACCATCCGGGCCGTTACACCAAAAGTTCACCAAGGGAGATTCCCTTAGTCAACTTTTACGACAGCCCTGGGATGAGTAGGGGCTGGGACATTTATGTTATTCCTTCGCTTCCAGTCCAACATGGAAGGCTCCAAGTTAAAAAAACATACTTTAGATACTAACACGTTATAAACAGATTATTTATTCTCTTTTTTTCTTAAAATTTAAATATTCACTTGGAACTACGATGAGTTCAGGATTATAAAACTATTTCATAAGAATTTTGGCGATATTTCCACTGAATTACGGCAAACTACCTCCGATATTCTTCGTCAGGGCAGCCCTAATAATTCTTACGTTGCGCTTTGTCCAGTTTTATTAAATTTGGGAACCCATCAATGGTATTAGAAAAGATTAATTAATATCTTACCTTAGGGGTGGCATGTTCTGTCACTTAGTACACCAGGTGTTATGGCTGTCGCTGAAGCATTGTGGCAGGGAGGCGTACTTTTCTCGCGATGTTTTCAAATGATATACCGCGGAGCGGTTGACACCTTAAACTATGAAAACTTTACGTGCGGTCTCGTTTTATTTTTGAAGAACCTAAGCTGTTGGACGAGTGGCCTTTACAGCATCTACAGGGTTTTTGGGGAAGGCGGACACCTTGTCCTCAAGCCTTGCAGTCGAGCATTCCCTGTGAGGGTACCTCCACAGCAGGCGTCCCCCGTGGGGAGACGGCGTCTCCCTAGGGAAGATATACTGCCGCGGAGAGCCCCACAGGGCGCCCGAGTCGGAGCTTAGAGTTGTCGTTATTTTCACATCCGTTTTAAAAATAGTTAGCAATTTTGGCGACAGTGTCAGTGACATTCTTGTCGAATCCGACTGAGATAATGTGCATAATTGTTACTTCTTTTCACATAGTTAACATTGTTAACGTCTGGGTCAATAATGAACTATAAATTAGATGGATGGAACGACGACACAAGACCCTTACATAAAGTACTCGCGCGGGCACAATGCACGTGTAGCTTGATCAAGTACCTAACTTGTGCGCACACAGCCTACGCAATTAGCCCGCGCCTTTGTTTATGCACTGTGGCCCTAGCCAATTGACTAGCCAAGTGGCCAATCTATTCAAACGCATAGAAAACAAATGTATGAAACTGACGTAGTTATTACAAAGAAAACAAAACGTAAGTTTCATACTTATGCGTTCGAATAAAAAAGGCACTTGGCTCGGCCCTCAGATCAACTAACTTAATGTGCATACTGCTTGCGCAAATAGCGCCTTTACTTGCTCCAGCTACTTGCACCGTGTAGAAGCACCATTATAAAGAATCTTTTTACTTATAAAGAATCTTTTGACAAGACTACTCCTACACTAGAAGAAGCCATCCACGTGCCCCCTAATCAATCGAAATTGGTTCTGAGCAGTCTACGCACAATCTTCTCGATTGTCAGTAACTGAATCCATAAAATTACCAGTAAAGCTGCTTAGGACTATATTTTAAATTGAATCAATATTGAATAGAAATTAATAGACTAATTAATAAAAACCTCGTGAAATGAATAGTCTATTAACTAATTTATAAAAAACCTCGTGTCACAGTGTTTGCTGTCGACCGAGCTCCATTAAATCGGCTGGACCGATTTTTATGATTTTTCTCTCTCCGGAAAGTTTATTAGTGCCTTGGTTGGCAGAGCGGTCAGGCACCTGCCCGGATAGCAGCGGACGCGGGTTCGATTCCCGCATCAAGACCGTAATTTCTCGAAATTCTTTTTCTAACCACTAAAATCTTTGTATTAGTTTTTCTCTCTCCGTTCATGGCTGGGAATGGGCCGGCCAGTAGTTATAATGACTAATTTGGGTACCCAATTTGCGCAGTCACTTTTGCACCTGTCTAGACGTTGTTTTGCTATATAGTTCGACCATAGTAATAGTAAGCAATAGTAGGTGATAGTAGTAATAATTAGTAAAGTCTTCTATGCTGGCCTGGGAGCGAACAAATAACGTAGAAAAGGCCAGCCCCGACTCATCCCATGGGTGTCGTAAAAGTCGACTAAGGGTGATTTCCCGGTGTAGACCAATAAGCACCTTGGGGCACCCGAATGGTGGAGGGCAAACCACCGACAGCAGCATACCCAAAGAGGGTTGATGTCAGGCAGGCGGCCGACTGTAAAACCTAAGCCAAAACTTTCTGCGGTATGGATTGGAATGTTGTCATTCCAATCACTCTCTCCGTTGATAGGTCTCTCGACATGGTCCGTTCCGTCTCTTTTCTATACATTCATTTATCACAATTGTGATGGATAATATGAATCAAAGGTAGTGGATGGCTTGATGACGTCTGACCGATATGAATGGAAGAGGAAACATACTGCGGCGACCCAGATAGACTGGGAACAGGGAAGGGAGACGAGTAGTAATAATTAGTAATAGTAATAATTATTAGTAATAGTAGTAGTAATAATTACTTACAACCTTACCTTACCTTATAATTCAAATATGTTTGACCGCTTAATTCAAACATCTCTAACGTAATGGAGGGTATTTATTTACTGTTTTCGGTCAATTACCTTGAACTGAAATATCATGGAATATCAATAATCACAGACATTTGTATGATTTCATTCATATTAATAATCACAGACATTGAATGAAGACGAAAAATTGCTTTGGCCACCCGTAGAGACGATTCAGATAAGTGGTCGTTTAAGGGACATTATGCACAGTTCTGGAGAAACCCCTTAATCGTCTCTTACTACGGCATGTGAAAGTATTTTGTTCGACTTGACGCCACAGGGGGTGATAGAAATCAAAAGGATTTATAGACTTTTAGTCTAGAAATATCAAGAATGTTCAATGGCTATACATGAACACAAAAAGTGCATAAATTCAAAGAGAAAGGAGTTAACTCGGAGATTTGTGGAATTCTAGAAAAAAACGTTCCCAAGCCCTCGGGGAGCTTGTGAAATATGCCTTTTCTAATTACCTATGTAGGTACAGTAATTTCTGGAATCGAAACTCAATCAAATTCATAGGAAATCGCTTTTAAATATCGATTGGATGGACATGGTAAGCGAAATTAACAAAATTAGTTCTGCAATAAAATGTCTGTTTTAGGTATAAAATAATATGTTTCTAACACTGTGGTTGCTTTTTGTTTGACTTTGTCCAAGTTGCGTAGTAACGCCCACAGGTAAAAAGAATATACGCTTTCCATTAGTGAAAGTAAATCTGTACTTTTAGCTACTTATTACAAAGTAAAATAGGTATAAGTGAGTGATCCTGTCGTTTAAAACGAAAAGTGGGTGTTAATTTAGCTCTGTCTACCCCTTCAGGGATATTGACCTTATTTATATACAAATGTATTTATGTATGTAGGGGCACATGATAATAAAGTGTACGTAGTTAGGGCTTATGACGTCAATACTCGCGGCGCTTATTTGCGTGACACTTTAAAAGCGCCTTGACACTGGCGGAGCGAAGAAAACTCAAAGAGTGCATTATTCACTCCATCAATTCCTAACTTGGTTCCGGGAAGTAACGACACTGGCGTTCGTGGATATTCACAATGTTGACAGTAAAACGAGTTCGCGTTTCGTGTCCTCCTCGCTGTTGCGTCGTAACAAAGATTGCAAAAGCGCACTGCAAGGTGCTCTATTACAATCTTTTCCTTTGTGATCTCTGAGACGTTCTACGACGTTATTATATTCCGTGTAACAACGTCACATCTCTCTCTGTGAAGACTTAAAAATGTCGCAGGTTCACTTGAACGTAATAACTACGTTTCCGCAGTAAAGTGTTCTAGGAAACATATTGGTTTCATGCACATGTAAGAGCGTCCTTAAGGCAGATGCGGTGATAGTATGCACATAAAATTATTAATGTTCCCGTTCGTCCCAACATAGTAATATGAGGGTTGAAAAGGTTACTTTCCAAGAAACATTGTTAATAAATTGAGCCGTGAGATGACGGCGGAGAAAAATGCAATATGTCACCACCCCCTGCCTCTCTCGTGTGTGTAAGAGTTATAATATAACGAGGAATGGGTAGCAGCGTTTTTGGTGCACTATAAAGCAGATATTGGATTTAAACCTGGTGGTCTAGTGGATCGCCCACCGGAATGAAGATCCGGAGGTCTTCGATCCCCAGGTCAGGATCACAAATTTGTGCTCGCAATAATAATGTTAAGAGCATTGTTGTGTTCCGGCAATGTGTGGTAAGATAGCCAGCCCTCTGTGGTTGAGGCTTCCAGGTGAAGCTCGAATCCATCTACGACCCTTATTGTCAGTTACGATCAGGTTAGATGAAGGGCAAGAGCTCGTCTAGCATAAAAACGACTTATGCTACTACTTATGCCAACGTTGTGATTGTTAGTCTGAGGTATTATAAACAAAGCGGAAAAGGATGCTTTTATTCGAGGCAAAAACTAAGGTAACGACAATTTCTTCTATTTCTCGTAATCGAATCGAATATATAAAAACTCTCGTATCACAGTGGTTGGTAATTGAACTTCTGCGAAAAGGCTTGACCGATTTTTATAAAGTTTTTCGTGTATATTTGGTAGGTCTAATAATAGGTCGTAGAACTAAACGTCGAACTAACTAAGTAAAGGTAAACAAAGTTTGACGATCGGATCAACTAGTAAAGTTATATTTATTTGCATAGGTTACGATACTCCTATGTCAAGACTGAAAGCAGTTGAATGACTTCTTGATTGGTAACAATAATAAGGGACAGTCTATGTAAATAACCAGTGGCAACACGGTATAAGAGCTGAAGTTATAAGAAAAGAGCTTACGAACCCGGAGACGCGGAGACTTTTTGGTCTCTGCAAAAATGTTTGGAATTCGTTCAGACCATCAAACTGAACAAATTTCACTATGGGAGCAACTCCAAATTCTTAAAAAAAATAACAGCTACTTTCATACATTTGGGTCAAGTAGGTATTATCATTTTGTATGAAACAGCTGATATTTTTTTCGTGAATTTGGAGTTGCTCCCATATCCCTCCCGTCTGAACGAATTCCAAAAAAAATTTGCAGTGACCAAACGTTTCTTATAAAGAAAATTGACAATAAGGGTGGTTATCTGAAATTTTGTTAACTTTTTTTTTAGCACCAATTTTAATTTTTGACTTATTTTTGCAATAAGAGTTTTTAATTTATAAATTATAAGAAATATATATCTATGGCCTTAATTTTGAATACAAAATGGTACAGAGTTTTATTTAAATTGTGCCGTTTTTGTATTTAATGAACGAATTATAATGATCGTCTCATTCAATATTTCATAAAATGTTATAGTAAAGCGCTGTGTGTGGGTATGTTTTTCCATGCTCACTTGGCAGCGAAAATATTAACTTAGTCGGTTTTAATTTAACATTATATAAATGTTAGAAAAATTTGTACAAAGATTTTACACGATAGATTTTTACTGCTAACCTTTACACTTTACGTTGGCTTACAACGTGAAGTGTGAAGGTTGGAAGAATTTCGGCAAGTTAATTTGTGTCTTGGTTGGCCGAGCGGTCAGGCACCTGCCCGGATAGCAGCGGACGCGTCAAGACCATAATTTTTCAAAATTCTTTTTCTAACCACCAAAATCTTTATATTAACTTAGGTTTGCCAGCCCCTTATCACCCCACTAGGGGTGTCGTAAAAGCGGACTACGACAGGCTCTGACTAGAGTCTAGGCTCTGTGGGTGAACGGAACGGTGGAGAGCAAACCACCAACAACAGCATACACAAAGTGGGTTGATGTCTGGCTCGGTAAAATCAAATTCAAAACCTTGAGCAATATGGATTGGAACGTTGTCATCCCAATCACTCTCTTCATTCTCGCTGTCTGTTTTATACATTTGTAAGATTGGCCCGTTATGTAGAGGCCTTGACCCAAAAGCAAATAACACAAAGATAGATTGGTAGAAACGGTCATAGAATTTTGTATTTTGCAACATTGGAAAACCGTGTATTGCCAGCGCAAAAATCTCCGTGCGGAGATAAAAAGCTTAAATTTTCTATTTCAATGCGAGGAGGGCGAATGCAGTTTGCAAAGCGGCTTAACACCTATCTAGTGCAGTGCTTTCATTTGAGGAGCCACAATAGCGTATTGTCTGTCCGTCCATCACGAGGACTTTGCGAAAAGCTTTTCCGCAGAAAACAGACAGAACTTTATGGAAACTAACTCTAACAACAATATAGACAAAATAATAATACCCTCTAATGTCATAACAACAGAACTTTAGGAACAAAATCTGCTCTGCCGTCACCCACCACACGGCCTTCCCTATGGATGGAAGAATATAGGAAAAATGCGCCGTAATTACGAATTAATTGGATTAACCCACCACATACATACATAAATCACGCCTATATCCCCGAAGGCATAGGCAGAGGTGAATTATCAAGTACCCACTTTTCGCCAATTAAGTTGGGTGTACAGTAATAGGTGGCGAGCCTATTGCCATCTATCTGGCACATAAAATCGCAAATATTGCTACCACCTAGCAATGTAGGTACTGCGACATTCTTGGCCGATAAACGATTTTCAGTTGCATTGAAAATTGAAATGTCGAAACACGTCACAGCAGCTCTCAAAGGTAATATTATGTAATCACGTTCGATTCCACTGGCTTTTGTGTGTCCGGTTTGACCCAGATATCAAACAGACAGCCAGTTGATGAAAAATAGAGACCGATTATTCGTAACTACACATTTTTCAGTCACATCTTGATAGCTGTAGCAAGTTCTGTTTACTATAAACATATATATATATATATATATATATATATATATATATATATATATATATATATATATTATTATAGACATAATTGTATTTTATTTCTATCAGCCACCCTTTCGGCAGTAATCAAGGTAGGTATTACAAAAGGCATTCATGAAATTCGCGCGCAATCCGGAGGACCGATAAAGATTAATCTCCAAGTTTTCTAAGGAAGTTCAGAGAAAAGTACCAAAGCTTGTACGATTCTCAGATAAGGGTTTGTTATTTTATCTGTTTGAAAAGGTTGAAGATATCTCTATTAATATAATATTATCTTCCTTCCCGGTTCCCAGGTAATCAGACGGTACGTCGTACTATGTTTCCTCTTCCATTAATATCGGTCAGATGTCATCAAGCCATATGTACATTCTGATTGATTCATATCAAACGTCACACCGTATTTAGGCTAGTATGCTTAGTGGTGAATGAATGTATATAAAAGTGATGGAAAGGACCATATCGAAAGAGAGCGATGAACGGATAGAGTGATTAGGATGACAACATTGCAAAGTCCCTATGGACTGCTCAAGGTTTTGGCTAAGGTTTTACAGCCGGCTAGCCTGCCTGACACGCTGGACAGCTAACGAACCCTCCGAGTGACGGTCTTCCCGTAAGGCTAGAAATTTGTAGAATGATCATTTATAGCACCATAAGGGCAATAACCATAACCTGGCAGGCCAGCCCTGCACGTCAACATCATTTTTATTTTATAAATTGTAAAAAATTAACTTGTTCCCTGTAACTACTACCCACTACGAGGAAAATTATTAATTAATACTCTCTTTTGTTCTCAGGACTAGTTAAGTTGGGCGTTCACTGTGTCACGGGAAAGAAAGTCGCCATCAAGATTATTAACAGAGAAAAACTCAGCGAGTCTGTCCTGATGAAGGTAAGAGAAAGAAAGAAAAGGAGTACAACTCAACCTAGCAATTGACATCAATCAGTAACACAATTATTTTGTGTGTAGCCTGACGTGCTGGCTGCAGTACCTAAATAGCCATCCGCCGTGTGGTGACCGCAAATCAGAATACAATTTTGTCACCACCCCCCCAATCACACCCGCGGTCGTAAAAGGGAAGACACAATAGTAGGGTGGACCGCGGTGATTATTGGGCAGCAGCGGTCCTCTTATGCTGCCAAGCTATACTATACTGCGATTTACGTGCCTGTTAGGTTAGATGGCAACAGGCTCGCCAGTCGCCAGGCTGTTACGTTGTAATTAATTTACAACGTAACAGCCTGGCAGACTTTCAACATTATATAAATGTTTGAAAATTGGTGTGGTTTGAAAGAAGATGTAATGATAAGGATTGAGAAAGGGACGCTCGCATGGTTTGGTCACGTCGAAAGAATGGATGAAAGGAGAATAACAAAAAGGATTTACATGGCGAAAGTGAATGGAGGATCTTTCATAATCAAATTGAAAGTCTATTAAAAAAGGGCTAGGTCAAGAGTACCCGAAACCGACGGGCATGCATGAAGAGATTGGATGAAGCGAAAGAAGTATGTAAGGATCGTAGCAAGTGGAAAGAAGTGATCTCTGCCTACCCCTGTGGGAAAAAGGCGTGACATATGTATGTATGTATGTATGTAATGTTGGTATAGCCAAAACACGGAATATTTTTTTGTTAATGTTAACTACTTAGTTTAATTGGAAGTTTCTCTGTACAGGTGGAGCGGGAAATCGCCATCATGAAACTAATTGAACACCCACACGTACTCGGACTCTCTGACGTCTACGAGAACAAAAAATATTTGTAAGTGTACACATTTGAATTGTATAGAGATAACACCCTTATCTATACATGCTAAGAAGTATTTTTGACTGACGTATACCTAAGACGTACCTACATATTATTAGGGGTTAAAGTATGAAATTGCCGTTTTTTACTGAATGTTTCTTCTACTGTTTATTTTTTAGTTTATAACAAATTTATTTAATCAAAATAGTTACCATTATTATCTATACATTGCTGCCATCTATTAGGAAGGTCATTTATGCCTTTGCGATAGAACTCTGAGGATCTAGACTGCACAAACTGTGTGAAAGCATTTTGTACTGCCTCCTAGGAAGAAAACTTCTTGTCACGTAGATAATTACCAAATAACGATAAAAATGGTAGCCCGTTGGAGCAAGGTCTGGCGAATACGGAGGATGGGGAATGATTTCTAACTGCAGTTCCTGAAGAGTTTCTGCGTTGTCATGGAGCAATAATGGTGAAGATCGATTCATGAGTCGGGGCTGATTTACTGCTAGTTTTGCAAACCATGAAGATTCTATGTCAATTCAAAAAACCTATTACAATAAAACGGCAATTTCATACTTAAACCCCTATTATTAATATCCTTACTGCCGCACTCAGCGACGTCATTATTACTAACTTTAATGAGTACCTACTTATCGTAAAAAAAAACATTTAAATTTAGACCATATATTAATATAGTATACAATATATACATAAGCAAGAATAGCGACTATAGTTTTGAATTAACATAAAGTACTCACTAACGTTAATTGACGTCTTTGAGTGCGGCTGTTATTTAGGAATTTTAAACTTCGACATTCAGTAGCGGAGTCCTCGTGAGGACTTTGTGTCCTTAAAGACCACTAAAGGCCTAGAACCGGACGTGGACAAAATCTCCCGCCACCACTTGACAGTGTTTTCTCTTGGGATTTAGTGGGAGTTTAGAGCGAGAGAAAATTGTCTTTTTTCCCCGAGGAGATTTTGTCCACGTCTCGTGCTACGACGCTGTAGCTAGGCTGTTTTGTGTAAGCCACTCCCAGTAGAGATAAGAGTGATGCTAATTATTTATATGATTATTCTGCAGCTCTGCCGTGACCAATCTAAAATAATAATCGATCTGTTAGCATACTTAACTTTCCAATTTACCATTAAATCGCCAAGAAACTAGGTTACATATCGACTCGGTATCAGGGCGAAGTCCACTCTGACTTCGGGCTTATCTTATATCGGTGGATGTAGGCCAAGCGGCGAGCTTTCAAGTCGTTGAACAACAAAAAAACCACTGTAAAATGTTGTAGCGTAAAACGTACCTAACCCTGCTTTTGCATATCTTCGAAGTTGCCAGGGATAGGTTTTTAACAGCCGAATTTGGCCTATTTTGAGCTTTGAGAGATAATTTCAGCCCCGTAGCATGGCACCTGGACCTAATATCCTCGGGGTACAAAAAATACTTTCCCCTCGCTCTAATCTAACTCCCACTAAAGCCCGAAACAAAACACTGTCACATGGTGAAGAGATATTTTGTCCACGTCGCGTGCTAGGCCTGCAGGCAGGCAGTAAGTAGGTAACTATGTCGCATAGTCACATCACACCACACCGATACACTACAAGCATTTAAATATCAGCACGATTACGTAGGTAAACTATTCTCGATAGAAAATTGGTAATTAAATTAATAAGGATAAAACAGTAATGACTGGGCAGCAGCGTTCCTCTTAGTTCGCAGGAGATTGCTAGATAGTATAGGTACTATCTAGCAATCTCCTGCGACGACTATCGTATCCGATAAATGGCAATAGACTCGCTACCTAGACATGGGACCTAAAATAATTGGCGAAACGTGGGTGCTAATTCACCTCTGCCTACCCCTTCGGGGATACCTATAGGCGTTGTTTATGTATGTATGTTAAAAGTGGCCTGTGGTATCTTTAACCCAGCCCAATAGATAGATGCAATACAACAAATTCCAGAAAAAACAGAGTTTTTTGAGATACCCCTTTTTTGTTTATGAGGCCAATATTTCCAAGTCCCAACACACTTATTTTGCTTTCAGATACTTGGTGTTGGAGCACGTGAGCGGTGGAGAGCTTTTCGATTACTTGGTGAAAAAAGGCCGCCTCACCCCCAAAGAAGCAAGGAGGTTCTTCCGCCAAATTATCTCAGCTCTTGACTTCTGCCATAGTCATTCCATATGGTAAGTTGAGGTGCTTCTGCCAGGGTCATTCCATATGGTAATTTGAGGTGCCCTTCTGCCATAGTCATTCCACATGGCAAGTTTGATGCGCCCTTCTGCCATAGACATTTCATATGGTAAGGTGACGTGACCTGCTGTCATAGTCATCCCACATGGAAGGTTTGATGCGCCCTTCTGCCATAGTCATTCCATATGGTAAGTTGAGGTGCCCTTCTGCCATTGTCATTCCATATGGTAAGTCGATATGCACAGCTTGTCTCGAGAGGATTGTAAAACTTTGGTGTTTTCCAAAAGTTGTTTTGCGACTCTCGTGCTCTTTTGTGATGAAAAGAGGTTGTAAGACACGTTACTATCTCTATAGCTTTCGGCAGTGTCATTGCCTTGGCGATTGATTTTGTTATTCGGTTTCGAGAAAATTAATGTCAGTTATGTTTAAAGTTTATTTTGTATTTAAGAAGGAATATATTTCAGTTTATATCTGTATACGACGGTTTTATTCCTGATTCACATTATGGCCTCATCAAATGGTAGCAGAGCGACATATCGCATTGATGTTCTTAATAAAGACAATTACGATACATGGTGTGTGCAAGCCCAAGCTATCCTAATAAGAAATGGATTATGGGAATACGTGAATGGAGAAATCGTTGAACCTGCAGAAATAAACGACAAGAGTAACTACCTTCAAAATGACATACAGGCACGATCTGAACTTTTGCTGCTCATGTCACCTTCGGAACTAAAACAAGTGAAAGGTTGCAAAACTTCTAGGGAATTATGGTTAAAGCTGAAAGGGATATATCAAAGTACTGGTCCCGCTAGAAAAGCCACATTATTAAAACAGCTAATTCTTAAAAAGGCTGATAAAGATGATGTACGTGAACATCTAAACAACTTTATGGACATTGTGGATAAACTAGCAGATATGAATGTTGACTTACATCCCGACCTTTTAAGTATCATGATGCTATACAGCTTACCCGCCTCATATGAAAGTTTTCGTATTGCAGTAGAGACACGCGATACCCTACCAAAGCCCGAAGAATTAAAAATAAAAATATGTGAAGAGAGCGACGCGAGAAAAAATATTGATTCAAATGAAACCGAAGAAGCATTTTTCAGTAGAAGAGGAAAATATTGTCAGCACTGTAAGAAGAAAGGTCACACCACACAGGCATGTTGGAGCAAGAAGAAAAATAAGTCCAATAGTAATCACAAAGAGAAAAAGCCTGAAAAGAACTACAACGTATGCCTAAATACTGGAAATGAAGTTGAAAGTGAAACTATGTGGTGCCTTGACAGTGGCTGTTCGTCCCACATTTGTGGCGAAAGACAATTTTTTCGAGATTTGAAACCCGAGTCAGGGAGTTTTAAACTAGCTTCGAATAAGCATACTACAAACATAAAAGGTAAAGGGAAAGTGACACTATGCAAAGAAGAAGAAAAGTATAACTTAAATAATACCTTGTTTGTTCCTGACTTAACAACAAACCTAATATCAGTTGCGAAAATTACTGAAAGGGGAAATAAAGTTGTTTTCGAAAAAGAAAAAGCATACGTCATAGAATCCGATGGAACAGTAGCATTGACAGCTAGAAAAATAAACGACTTATATTACCTGGAGTTCGATAAAACATATGAGACCGCTAATCATATACCCGAGAAGAGTGGAAATTCGAAAATCATGCAATGGCATCGTAAGCTCGGCCACATTAATATTAAAGACTTACAGAAAATGTCTAAGGAAGAGCTGATGTATGGACTTGATTTAGGTAATGGCAAATTCGAGGAATGTGAGACCTGCATCAAAGGAAAATTTACCAGATTACCATTTCCACATAATGGTGATATATACACTACAGAACCATTACAAATAGTTCATAGTGATGTTTGCGGTCCATTAGAACAGGAATCACTCGGTGGATCAAAGTATTACGTAACATTTATAGATGATTTTACCAGGTATTGTTGTATATATTTTATAGCTAAGAAAAGCGAAGTTTTCGAAAAATTTAAAGAGTATAAAAGCAATGTAGAAAAGTTTACTGATAATAATATAAAAAATTTACAGACTGATAACGGTAAAGAATACGTTAATAAAGAATTTGATAATTATCTGAAATTACATGGCATTAATAGAAGGTTGACCACACCTTATACTCCGCAGCAGAACGGAATAAGCGAGCGGAAAAATCGATCCCTGATGGAAAAGGCAAGGTGTTTAGCAATTGAAGCCAATACCCCAAAGCATTTATGGGCGGAGGCAGTGAATACTGCAAACTATCTGATCAATAGAACTCCATCAAAAGCATTGAAAGGAGAAACTCCATACCAAAAATGGGTAGGAAGAATTCCATCAGGAAATCACCTCCATATTTTCGGGAGTAAAGCTTACGTGCTCAATAAGAAAAGAAAAGGTAAATTATCCGCAAAAGCTGAAGCCGGTGTATTTATAGGATACGCCAAAAACGCCAAAGGATTCCGCATATACATTCCTGAAAAGAAATCAGTAATTATTAGCAGGGACGTAAAAATACTAGACAAAATGTATTATGAAAAACCAGATACCTATGATGAATTTGGTGATGAACCGGAACAAGAACCTGAAAAATGTAAACATTATAAAAGACAAAAGAAAAGCCAGAATAAAGAGATAGAAATCTTAATTGACAATAAGAAAAATAATGATATAAACATAAACTTACCTTCTCCTATAACACAAGATACACCATATACTATACCTGAAACCAGCGATGTCAGATCTGAAGACGCATCACCAGAAGACAACGATGACTTCGATGATCCATCTGCAAATACAACAGATCTTCCCGTAGCAACTGAAAGGCCGAAAAGGAACATAAAACAACCAGATTGGATGAGCGACTACGTCATAGGAGGAGATTCAGACGATTGCAATTTTGCTTCTGAAATGGCTTATTTATCAGAAAATCAAAACGATGAAGATTGGGGCGATGCCATACGATCTGAAATCAAATCGCATATTAAAAATGGGACATGGAAAATAGTAAAGAAGGAAGAAGGAATGAAAGTTATAGATTACAAGATGGTCTTAAGAAAAAAAGTTAGTCCTGACGACAAAATAACTAAGAAGGCTCGTCTCGTTGCAAGAGGTTTCTCACAACGACCAGGCATTGACTACAATGAGACCTATGCCCCCGTAGCCAAGTTAAGCTCAATAAGAACAATTTTTGGTATTGCTATTGAAGAAGGTCTGCATCTAAACCAAATGGATGTAGTGACAGCGTACCTAAATGGAAGTATTGAAGAGCAGATCTACATGAAAATGCCTGACTACCTAGAAAAGTACGTTAGAGAGATACTTGTTACTGAACTTGAGTCCGACGATTTGAATTTATACAATAAAGCGAGAGACATTCTATCCGATTTCAAAAACAAAGAAGGAGAAAAAGTATTATTGCTCCAAAAAGCTCTTTATGGCCTTAAGCAGGCAGGGAGGCAGTGGTACATCAAACTGGATACCGAACTAAAAAACATTGGTCTTCAAGCTTCTAAAGCAGATCCTTGTATTTACACATACACAAAAGGAGGAGTCAGAGCCATTATCGGTATCTACGTAGATGACATTTTACTCGCCTGCTCATGCCAAAAGAAATTAACAGAAATAAAACGAATGTTATTTGAAAAATTTGATATGAAAGATCTTGGTGAACCAAAGCTGATTCTCGGCATGGAAGTAAAGATAAAAGAAAAAGAAATTACACTAAAGCAAACAAAGAAAATAGATGAAGCTTTAAGAAAATTTAATATGGTTGAATGCAAAACGGCAACGACACCTATGGAACCTGGCATCACGTTGGAACCAGGGAACAAAGGAGCAAAAGATCTGCCCTACAAAAATTTGATTGGGACTTTAATGTTCCTAGCAGTAGCCACTAGGCCAGACATAGCTTTTGCCGTGAGCTATCTTTCACAGTTTAATGATTGCCCTAATGAAACTCACTTCAAGAGTGCAAAGCGAGTCCTAAGATATTTGAAAGGAACCAAAGACATTGGATTAGTTTTCCAGAAGACAGGGAAAGATCTCTATGGTTTGGCAGACGCTGATTGGGGTTCCTGTAAACTGAACCGGAAGTCCTTCTCGGGATACATATACAAGTATGCTGGATCAACTATTAGCTGGGCATGCAGAAAGCAAAGGTGCGTTGCATTATCCACAGCGGAAGCTGAGTACGTTGCCTTGACCGAAGCAGTAAAAGAAGCTGTCCACTTACGAAATTTATTTAAGGACCTAAATGTAAACCACGAGAAAATCCTTATACTGAATGATAATCAGTCAGCGATAAAATTAACCCAAAATCCAATAGTGTCATCTAAGACGAAACATATGGATTTGAAGATGCATTACATAAGAGATTGTGTCAGAGATGGAGTAGTAGAAATCCAATATATGCCTACGGAGGATATGGAGGCAGACATCCTTACGAAGGCGTTGCCTAGTCCAAGGCTGACACGTTTAAGGAAGGACATGGGACTTCGATAGGCACGTGAGGAGGAGTGATGAAAAGAGGTTGTAAGACACGTTACTATCTCTATAGCTTTCGGCAGTGTCATTGCCTTGGCGATTGATTTTGTTATTCGGTTTCGAGAAAATTAATGTCAGTTATGTTTAAAGTTTATTTTGTATTTAAGAAGGAATATATTTCAGTTTATATCTGTATACGACGGTTTTATTCCTGATTCACATTATGGCCTCATCATTTTGATATTTAACGACACATATTTTAGTTCTTCTATTTTGAACTACATGTTATATTTATGGAACTTCTTTTTACAGCCACAGAGATCTAAAGCCAGAGAATCTTCTCCTAGATGAGAGGAACAATATAAAGATAGCAGACTTTGGCATGGCGTCCCTACAGCCGGCCGGGTCACTTCTAGAAACATCTTGCGGCAGTCCACACTACGCCTGTCCGGAAGTCATCAGGGTAAGATTAATAAAAGCGGTATTAACTTTATGGCCAATATAGCCATCAAAAAATAATATTACTACCTTAAAACTCAATGTGGCAGCTATAGTTTCATTTCGACGGCCGGCTTGGTCGAATGCTCAGCCGGGTTCGAATCCTAGGTAGGAGCAAATTTTGTGATTTACAGCCGGCCGCCTGCATGAAACGAACCTGACCTCTTCGGATATACTTAAATTTACAATAATTATTAGTGAAATTATAGAAATAGATAAATCAACCTTTATTCGCTAATTAACTGTAGGAACATTTGTAATGAAAATATAAGTCGGTCAGTGACGATCAACTATTGTATTTCAATTAATTAAGAGGGGGGAAATAGGAATTACTAGTATTTTCATTTACAGCGGAAGCGTACTAATGTCAGTCTATTAGCAGGGAACGAATATAACAGTGACAAAATATAACATTTCTTTATAGCAAAGTACATAATTTTGGGCATCTTTACCCTAATACAAACAGGTTTTTCGTTCCATTACAGTTCAGTTTTCAGCTAGTCTGCCTTGCCTTAGATTCGCAAAAAATTTAATAAATATAATAATTTAATATTTCCATATGATAATTTAGGCTTAGTAATAGAAAGGTTGTGTCAATGCTATTGGAAAGTTTTTCTTTAGCTCATTTAATTAGTAATTATAAATTAAATAATAATGTGGCGTCAAATTTTGTTGTACCTTTTTGCTATCAATGGAAACGATCAAAGTGGATCAATAAAAATTGTATCATAGAAATGCAATATAGGTATAAGAAATATCTAATACGCGACTGTGTACTCGTAAGACGAAATAATAGTATTGATTCTAGAATATAGTAACGAATAAATGACTGGTAATAAGTTCAATTGTGTATTTATTTAATAGATATTTTAAGCACACAAACTGGAACAAATCACAGTCATTTTACAAAGGCAGTATTTCAGTATCATAACAGTATCACACACAAATAATTCTTGGGTGAAATTGAAAATAACTAATGGGACTATGAGTCCTATCCTACACAATAACAATTCCCAAGATTTCACAAATACAGGGCATAGTCCTTACAATACATTAATTGTGAATTAAATTTGTAATATTAAAAATCAGTAACTAAAAAAATTTGTTAAAAATGTACCTAAAAATGTTTTTAGGTACATTTTTAACACATTTCTTGCCTGGATTCTGTCTTTTATTAAACTGCAATTTAAATCACACAACCTTTTTATTATATATGTATTTAATTATACCGCTTAAAACATGGATATTATTGGGAAAATAATAAATAATAACCAATTCCCAAACAACCATGTTTATTAGATAAATTTACATCTTTGACCAAACTTGAGAATACAATACAGACATTACTACAAATTAACTCTTAGTTTATACATAAAATTGAACTAAATATAAAGTATGTTTACACTCACATTAACTTAAGTACCTAAATACTTAAAAAAAACATTACAAATTGTTGTTTATTCTAAGGACCAAGATCTTGAGAAAGATTACAAAAACAAAATTACATTACAATTAAATTTAATTTACCTTTCTTATTTAAGGTACCTAAAAAGCAGCTGATTATTGTAATGTATAATATAATAGATATTATTCAAAAACCCGCAAAAGGCAATAAGTATATATAACTTATGCTTATGGTTACATTCCTCAGTAATACTGATTTAAATTAAGTTTCTGTGTCATTACAAATATCAAAAATAATATTCTAATGATATTTTTTATATAATCTTAGGTAACTTATATTCCTTATAAATTACATAAACCACATCAACCATGTATGTCATGTGTCAAAAACAATGTGATGTTATAATTATAATTAGACTTAACTTTGTCCAGATCTTAACTTTCGTCTACTCTTTGTTTCTTACTAGAATTAGATGGAGTTAGTTTCACAGGACTACAAGTATCCCTTCTTTTGCCTGAATGCCTGGCACAATTTGTGGACACCTCTGCACAGGGTGTCCTCTCTTTAGTAGGAGAAAATTGTTTTAACATTTCCACATCATTGAAAATAACCTGCGCCCCGCCACCACTAGTTGGTACAATATCACCTTTGTAAAGCTTAGTCTCTAACTCACCGTCGGTATCTTGCTCTTGTGATATCAAACAATACTTTGAAGACTTGGAATTGGCAATATCTTTTACTGTCTTTAGTTTATTGACAACTTTGCAGTTTGAAATGCTAGGCTTCATGACAGTTCCCATGGGTACAATTTTGTTTGGTGCATGTTCTATCCATTCACGGCCGTCTGCTGACAAGGAACGACGGTGTCTAGGGTTTGCTACAGCTATACCACGCCTAGACGATGCTGGGGGTGTATCTTTTGTGTTGTGAGCACCAGTGAATGGTGTCAGCAAGTGTACTGGTAGAGGCCTAGGCGTGGAGCCTGGTGTAAACTCCCTTGCTTGCACCCCCGTTTCACCAGCACTTTTATCACGTGTCACATTTTCCCTTTCATTCAGGACGTTAACAATAAATCGCATTCGATTATCTTTTTCCTCAACAGCATTTCTCAATCTCTCTCTGTCACTTTCTATTATTTTAGCCTTTTCATGTTCAGCAGCTATCTTGTGATTATATTTCCTCTCGAGAATCTTCTTCTGTTTTTCTCTTTCTAATTTATTCTGACTTAGCAGCAAGTCTTTTTCTTGTAGCTCCCTTTTTAATGATGCAGTGTACTCAGTTAACTCTGTCAATTTTCTCTGGTTTGTCAATGAAGAATTTTCGGTGGTGGTTAAGCGTTCTTCTAGAGCTCTAATGCGACGTTCTGCTGCTGCGAGCTGACCTTTTAAAGACACATTTTCACTTTTTACTTCCATAGAATCTTTTTCTAAGTTTATCAAAGCTGATCTCAGACGTTCATCCTTAATTGCTTTACTATTTTTAAGTATCTCTCTTCGAGTTAATCTCATCTCTAACTGTGCTACAAGTTCTTTTATAATATGAGCTGCTTGGGAACTGCTTAATTCTAAACTTGGGAAATCAGGGCCCAAACTGTACACTAGGCCAAGATCAACTTCCAAATCCTTTGCATCTGGTCGTAAAATATTATCACGGGCAACATTAAAGAGTTGGTTGGCTTTACGACGACCTGACATGAGACCAGGAGGTGCCGGAGTGTGGATTTGAGGTCTGGGAACTTCTACTGTAGATGCCATCTCAGCAAATCTCATTACTTGGACTGTTTCATCAAAATCATCAATACGGGGATTGGCGCAAACTATCATTCTGACTTGGCCTTCCCCTTCAAAGAAGTTTTTAAACATGTGTGTAAGTTTCGATTCACGATAAGGCACCATAATTTTCATGTCATTAGTTTGATTCTCACGCAGTATTTCTAGACAAGTCCTCAGAGTCATCAATGATTTGTTAATATTGCCAGCTTCTTTCAATCTTTGGCCAGTGTTTTTAGTCCTCTTTATTCTCTCACTGCCAGCTAAATCAACTAAGCTCAACTGGCTGATGGACAGAAACTTTTTATCTTGAATAACAGCTTCTCCCAACTCATCTACAGGTGCCTGCACCAGACGTATGGTGAAAACAGAGTGGCCGCGACTCGATTCAGCATTTAGGGTGGTGTTGGCCATTCTTTTCCGTTTTAAGCCCGCATAGAAGACCTTGAATGCATCTTCGGCAGACTTTATTTCAATTTCTGTGATTCCTTGAATGTACATGTTACTGGCTGCATCTGTCCTGATTGCTTTTACCTTTCCTGGCAAAGTGATTGGCCCCTCTTGTAGCAAATCGAAGACGTTGTTGTTATAAATCTCTATGTAAGTCACAAACACAGCAAACTGGTTGTCCTCGTTGACACCCTCCACTTTTGTTTCTTCGTTTGAGGACATAGCCAAATCTGGATTGGAATTATTTTTCTTGTTGCTTTTGAATTTGTGCAGCTCTCGCTGCCTCTCTAACATTGCCTCAGCTTCTGATTGAATGTCAAACATGTTCATTTTGTCAGGTTTAAACACATATTTATGTGCCTGATAGTTGTTAATGGTGTTGAAAATAATGTTCAAAGCTCTTGGTAATACACCACAGTTCCGTGGCTCACCGGTCATTGTGAATGTCTTGCCACTGCCGGTGACTCCGTACGTGAATAGGAGACCGCTTTTACCTTTAATTAAGCCCTCAACTAACGGAAAAGCAACTTTGTCAAAAAGTTCTTGTTGAGTTGTTTCCGGCGGGAATACCTCCTTGAAAATGCACTTCATGGCCTTGTGTTTCTCATTTTTAAAACAAAGTGAGCGCATCGGTGGAGTTAGCAGCACTGCAGTAGACGAAAGGATCTTGATACATGGCTCGTCAGTTTCTTTTACCATCGGCCGTAACCGGCAATAAACGTGAACGGGATCTCGCTCTTCCGAACACAAATTATGCTTACTTCTAGCGGGAGTACGCATTTCATTCAATCCTTGTGTGGACTTTGCAGGTTTCATTTTTAATTTTTAACACAAATACAAATACACAAACTTTGCGATAATTATTTTCAACGGTCGATCAAGTCAAGTCAAGGAAGAAATCAAAGCAACGGTCGTACGGATATTTTAAGTTAACGCGACCAAAGCAAAATATATGCCATTCTGTTCTTTATCTCTTTTTAACCTACCAGAGTAAATAGTGTTATCTCTTTCCTCGGATAAGGTGGTTTGACAGTTTTAGTTTGGTTGGCTTTTACAGCCGACCTTCAAGTTTAAACCGACTGTTGACGTACGAAACTCAAATGTTGCCATTGTGTAGACTTCTTTTTACCATAATAATAATTAATTTTCTCCGTTTAGTAGCACCGATGTTGTAATACGTACCTATTTAAATTATTGCTATGTGCTTAACGGGAATTCTATTAGGTATTTTTAAACATTTGTATTTTTATAGTACGTAAAAATTTGAACTCTTGTTTCTAGTTCATTATTTAACTTTTAATTTATCATTCTTACAACATTTCTCGAACACCAAACTAGCTTCATCTCCTCGTGAGAAAGTCAGTAAATTCATTGAACTAGATTGTGAGCATTTGTTTTTAACTAGCAGAAAGTTTTGCTTCATTGGAGCTCTTGAGTAACTTATCAAGTTTTCAAATTAAGGATAATTCTAGTTTTTAAGATAGGTCTTTGGACTCTGTTTTCGTTAATATATTTCAATTTCAAGATATGTATTCTATTTACCGTGTAATAGCATAAATTATGTCTATACTATTAAATAATTAAGTGATTAGAAAAAGTTTGAAAATTTATACTCTTCATGGTGGAATTTAATTATTTAGTAAATAGCGTAAATAATTTTAATTTTATCAGTTGATGTTTACCAGTTTATTTTTAGGTTATAAATTCAAAAATTATTATTATTATACACTTTCCATAGTCAGTAAATTTACACCTAAAATCAGTCGGTTATTAAAAGTCATGTATTTACTAATTAAATCAATTTACCTCGCAAATAGGGGGTTTTTACACAATCAATACGCGTTTTGTTAACTTCCTAAATTTATTGGCCCTGAAATTATAACATAAGACTTTTATAATTTAAAAATAAAAATTATGGGATTCGGGTGTTGTTACAAAGTAAATCAAAATAAACTGAACAGTAATTAAGTAAAAAAATAAAAATTTAAATCGTCAATAAGTGACAGTTTTTTGTCATGGAACAAAACGTGTTCTACTTGTTTGATTTGATTGAATTTTTTTGTACTTGTGTGTGTATGACATTTGGATTTTCTTTGTTTTGTTTACGTTTTTACGAACAGATTCGTTATGATTTTAATACTAAACAGGCGATTTTGCCTTAAAATTTATTTTAGGGCGAAAAATATGATGGTCGCCGCGCAGACGTATGGTCATGTGGAGTTATTCTATACGCTTTGCTGGTCGGAGCGCTGCCTTTTGATGATGATAATTTACGTCAATTACTGGAAAAGGTAAAGTATATAATCTCATAATCAAGTTTGTAATGAAATATTTCCTTTCTACTCACATGATATAAGCTGAAAACGATAAATATTTTAATTTCATCATACATTGTTATTGCTTGTTTACTCCTTTTTTTTATAAGTGGAACATAAATCAATGTGCTTCATTGCGAGTATAATTGAATGTTGTGTGCTTCTACATTTTTCCTATTATATATTTCTGGGCCTGACTGAAAAAAATCCTGGTAACTTACTTAACCTGACCGTGACAATGATAAGATGAAAGCTACTTAACCACCTCATCTACAATGATGATGGTTATTACAGGGTACAGTATGCTAGATCTACTGTTACATTAAAAGTAACAAAATGGTCATCTGTAAAATGGTATATAAACTTCCTGCCCTTTTCCCTGTTTATCTGTGATATATTGCAATTATACTGCTTGTTGTGCTCTATTGTTGAAATGAATTGCTGTATATTTACTGTATTTTGGTCTACAATAAAGTGTATGCTGTGTTTCCTCTTCCATTCATATAGGTTAGACATGATGAAGCATTCCCTTTTGATTAATATCATCCAACATACTGTATGGTGCTAGTGATAAATAAAAACATCTCCCATTCTGCATCTCCCTAAGTTGACTTTTACAATACCATTGCGGAGATAAGGCTGGTACATTCTATGTTATTTTTTGCTCCTAGGCCACTATAGAAGAAACAATTTATGATATATATTTGTATGAAAATACACAGGATATTAATTTGACAGTTAGGCCCAGAAATATAATAAATGTTGTTAGCCCAAAAGTAATTATGTGTAGTAATTGTTTTTATATTCCACTTCTATTTATAAGCTATAATTTTAGTGTCGATTGATACAACAGGTGAAGCGAGGTGTGTTTCATGTGCCACACTTTGTACCTCCTGACTGTCAGCAACTACTGCGAGGGATGATTGAAGTGAACCCAGAAAAAAGAATGACGGTATGTGGTAAAAACATTGTGTTATTCACAATTTAGAGTTTTGTGTTCAGTTTTTTTTTTTTAGAAACATGAAATGATTTGATTGAAAACAATAATATCTGAACAGATTTTATTACAAATGGTAAGGTAAAAGATCACATGATAAGGTTAAAAGTAATTTAGAGAAAAGAATTTACTTATTATATGGCTTTTTAATTAATTTTTTTTATCAGTTGGCTGAAATAACTCGACACCCATGGGTCACTGCGGGAGGCAGAGGCGAACTGGAACAGGAGCTCCCCATGATGGAAGTGGTTCAAACCAGAGTTCTTCCGTCTGCTGACTCTATTGACCCTGACGTGTTGCAGGTCTGGAAACAGTTTTTTTAATTAAATTAGTCTCAGTTGTTCTATTGTTATCCTATATTATGGGGAATAAATAATTGTTTTTTTTTTATTATAATAATCTAGTTTACGAGTAACAGCGAAGTCTGATGCTCCATATAATAATATATCACTGTCCTGTCGCATTTTGGTTCTGGTTAATTTTATCCCGAAGATTGGCTGTTCTTCTGAAACCACCACATTTATTTCCAGAAACACCCCTAGCCTGAGTCACAATCGCCTCAAAATTTAAATTTCATTCTGAAGATACTGACACGATCATTTGTTCCTAAAATAAAAGTTCAAGATAGCATTCATAATATCTATTCTAAAAAGTAAGAATATTTTATTACTGCATATTATATAATATGTAATTTTCACAGGCTATATGCAGCTTGGGATGCTTTAAGCAGCGAGACAAGCTCATACAAGAGTTGCTCAGCCCACAGTGAGTAAAATTAATAATATTTTAGTTCAACGATTACAACGATTTACATTGATATCCACATAACATAATACCATAGAGTTGAGCATGACTAGAATAAAATGTTTATTCACTTCTATTCAAAATATAAACCTATAATTTAAAATGCCCAATAGCACATAAATTTACAATGTGGAATCGATTAAATAAAAAAAAGTCAGTGTATAGTTTGATGACGTATGTCTGAATGGAAGCAGAAACATACTTGTTTAGAAATGAAAAGTTCTTGTTTGTGATTAGCTATCTAGGCTTGCGGGGTTGCTGGTACTATATAATTAAATCTGTATATTAAAAGAACAATACATAAAATATGCTCAATATCTTTATTTATTACTACTACATTAAACTACACAACATTACAGAAATGTTACAATGTAATAACTAAAAATGTGCACTGTAACACCGATGTTGACGTCCACAATGCAACGTAGCGTCGCCTCGCAGCCGCCGCTTATCTTCGTCATTACTGCATTGCAGCCACAACACAGAAAAGGTGATCTACTTCCTGCTTCTCGAGCGGAAGAGGCGGCGGCCTGCCCGCGACGACGAGCCCCGGCCTTCGGCCCACTCCGTCCCGGCGGACCCGCCGCGCAAACGACTCGACACGTGCCGGGTGAGATCTCCCGATAGCGTTGCGTTGCGTCACGGCAACTGACACTTTTCGCGTCGGCCGACATAATATTGTATTGAATATTGAATAGGTGTCATCTCGCGGAAGTTGGGCAACTATTGGATATGTCGAGGTATGCCTGTTGGGAGGCGTTATTGTAACAATGTAAAGGATAATACAACATTTCCTCTGACCGTCCAAAATAAATTAAACCTGTTGTACATAACTGTAACCTATGACAAATAGTACTAATCATCCATACAACTTTTACTACGGGGCGAAATAAATCTGTCCTAGTAAAAAAATATACACGGTAACAAATGTTTGAAAAAAGTAAATTTTGTTGATTATTGTCAGTCCACACTAACGTCTTACACGATCAGTTTGCTTACCGGCATTAAAATCCCGGGTTCGATCTCCAGGAGAGTACTAATTTGTACTCGGTTTGGTTGGTGGCAGGACTATTGCCAAATCTGCTGCCACCATCTTATCAAAATCTGTTGTCATTATGATAATGTTAACATCATTATTGTGTTCCGACAATTGGTGATATTAATTACTTACGAAACTGAGTCTACCACGAGACGCGAGTGTGAGGAGGCGAGAATAAGAAAAATATTTTAGAAAAAAATGTAAGCAATATACTGTGATTTATGTGCCAGATATATGGCAATAGGCTCGCCACTTATTACATTGAAACTAACTTAATTGGCGTAAAGTGGGTGTTGATTCGCCTCTGCCTGCCACTTCGGAGATCTAGGCGTGATTTATGTACAAAATGTATGCATGTAAATTTACTTTGTACCAATGTTTGTAACATTTATAATCAATTGTTACAAGGTACTTTAAATACTCACGTATTCCATTTCGTTTTCAGGTCAACGGGCAGTCGGCTCACTTTGGCCAGATCAGCGAGGGCTCCCCCATAACGCCCAGGCGATCTCAATTTAGGTGCGATCTTTTTTTTTACCTTTGTTGTGTCAAATTGATGTTCTACTTTTTTGAACTACCCCTAACGCACGACATGCCGGATATATTAAAAAAAATCGTCATGGTCCTTCGATGGCTAGAGTCAGTAACCCGGCCAGGTATAAAATAATATCAGGCGTTATCCAATCAGCCACTATTATGACGGATATGAAGGAAAGTATAAATAAATTAATAGCTACGATAGAAACTTAGCTCTTTTTTTATATGATAGCGGAGGCTTGCTACATTTTAGTGGGCAGTAATTAATACTCGCCTTAAGCATTGCTTTCTGATGTCTAGTGTCTACACTCCAACAGTCATAGCGAAAGACAAAATGTATAATCTGGATGTGTGTTTTAATATAAAATACCCAAAAAAAAATCTTTAACACATTGTGTGTTAGATATTTTTCTAAGTCGCCAATCGTCTCCAAAATGGATGACGTATTTTTATTGTAAATGGATATTTTTTATTTTTAAATACATTTTGTAGTTAAAGAAACTTATCGAAATTGTTAACCTACATTTTGTCTTTCGCTGTAATAGCTGGATTGTAGTGTTAAAAGATTTCGTAAAATACTTGTAACATTTTAGCGCTCAATGCTTTTGGTTATACTTTCGATTCTTCAGTTCTCCTAGCGTCTTTAGGCTAAGCAACTGTCTTAGGTAATGCTAGTATCTAAATGGCACGAACATATAATTTCAGGCAATGGCACTGAATAAATAGATTATAGATACCTACATTGTTTTTTTTACTGTTCTGTTCGGTAAACATTCTGAACAATAACAACTAATGTTTTTACATTAAAAAAATACTATTATTCTAAACCATTGGGATATTAAGTTTAAATTATCCGGTTATCCCAAGAATGTTTACCAACTAGGACGAGTAATTAAAAAAACTAACTGTAGCTTCGCATTCATATCTTTCTAATGTGGAAAATTAACGGCTTTCTTCCATAGGTGTAGGTAGGTAGGTGCTATGCCTTTCATTAAAAATATGTATAATTGTTGCTATTATTTAGGATATTACTTATTTGCCATGTTCTACTCCTTTGCTTTCTATAGAAAAATGTCACACACTTGTAATTAAGATGGTTTATGTCGGAAAGCCATGTTCGGGAAACGAAAATAAAATAAATAACAGGAAACTTTTTAGGAGCTTTTATAACAAAAGATATGTATATTTTTATATCTTTTGTTATTATTATATATTATATCTTTTGTTATTATTAAAAAATCCAATTTGTTTAAAGGGTCTTTTATAATTACTGTTTAGACAAAAAAAAATGTAAATAAATACTAATTTGTTGGATTTAGAATTAAATATTTAATTAATTGACTTTACATTGGGATGGTATGTAGCGCGATCAAATTTAAATCAAGAACACACATTTTTGGTGCATGTTATTATTATTAGAGTTATGTTAAGGCCGCTAGTTATTGTTTTGTTTTATGTGTGTGTGTGTTATTTGATTCCTTATTATACCTACTAATCAATTTATTAATATTCATGGAATCATATACATACATAGTTAAGAGGATTGTGAAGTGCCATGAAGACTAAGCTAAGCCTACATTTGTTTACATTTCCTTTTTGAATACTTGTCTCGAGTGATAACGTTTTCACTCCCCTAAAACTTTACAATATGATACAATTTTTTAGATTCAGTACCTTCTAAAACAAGTCTGTATGTCTTTTTTGTTTTTATGTGAAAAATAAAGATATTTGGATGCTAAAATTTTTTACCGTAAGAAATATTTCGTAAAAATAAAAACGTACGAACCTAGTTTCATATTATATATATAAAACATATATCCAATCATTTAAAATTGTATATGTTGACGGCGTGAAAATGTTATCACTTCTTGTAGGTAGGTACTATAAAAATTACAGCTTCACAACCCTCCTAACGTTGATAATTTTATAGGTACCTATTATGCTGGTAATCGTAATTGTTTGCAATTAGTAGTAGCGTTGTAATGAGCCTCTGATTGAGGGCAGGTTTGCCCGCAGCAGGTCGGCGTCGGGCAGGCGACCGGAGGGCCGGAGCTCGCCGCAACTGCCCGCCAGCCCGCCAGGTAAAAAAACCAAAAAAAAAATACATACAGTCGCGGTCAGAAATCGTTTACCACTTTAAGAAGCACAATTACATGCACTTTCAAAAATAATTCCTGGAAAGTGAAGCTCAAAATTTTTTAATCTAATATTAAAAAATAGGAATTATCCCCAAATAAAGAAACGCTTATCAAATTTGGGGCACTGCTTAGACACTTAAGTGAACATCAACAAACGTCAATTTTGACAATGTTTGAATGTTAAACAAGACTCAAACTTTTTATTAGCGTTTCTGTATTCGAGGGTAAGGATCACAATTACACGCACTTTCAAACTTAATTCCTGGAAAGTGAAGCTCAAAATTGTTTAATCTAATAGAAAAAAATAAACATTACTAGATTAGGTAGGTCATGTAATTGTGATCCTTAGGGCCTGTTTCACTATCGACAAGTAAGTTCGAAGTAGCTTACTTCGCAGTTCAATTGACATATATTTCATATTACGTCTGTCAAATGATCTGCGAAGTAAGCTACTGAGAACTTACTTGTCGATTGTGAAACAGGCCCTTAGGATCACAATTACATTCACTTTCAAACTTAATACCTGGAAAGTGAAGCTCAAAATTGTTTAATCTAATAGAAAAAAAGAATTGGTAGATTAGGTAGGTACACACGCTCATGCTCAATTTTTTTTATCTATACCAAAAAAAAATAATACGTAGATTAGGGTAGGCACATGAGCAATGAGACATTCGTGGTTTCTCACTTGAGAGTGGAACTTAACTTTTGGAATGTAAAGCTCAAAATTGTTTAATCCAACAGCAGGTCACACGCCTCATCGCGTCTCATCGCTGGGCGGCACACCCGCAACACCTGGTTCTCCTTTAGGTGAGAAATCGTCAATTTTATGTGATTCTTTGCCACCTCTACGAGAATACCGTCATGCATTTTCAATTAATTAACTTACTTAATCTCTAATAGTATTAGTTTTAACATAAGTTCCTATATATATCACTCCTATTAAATAAAAAAAGAAATGGAGGTAAAAAATAGTCAAAAAATAAATTTCGATAATTTCTAGTCTGATGCGGGAATCGAACCCGCGTCCTCCGCAATCCGGGTGGCTACTTATACTAACAAGCCCCTCTAAACAAGTGTGCAATCTATTTGAACGAACAGAATACAAATGTATGAAACTGATGTATTACAGAGAAAACAAAATGGCGACCGCTGTGTCAAATAGAAAAGCTGTCAAAAATGTACATTTGTATTCTATTCGTTTGAATAGAACACTTGTCTATGCCACGTTTCACGCCCATTTATTCCCGATCGTGTAGATGAAGTGTGTGTGTAAGCAATATAGCACATTTGCTAATGTTTATTAGATCCTAAAACAGGAACATAGAACTATAGATAATATAGAATTCGCAGACTGACTCGCAAAAAGCGAAGCTTTTGAAGATTGTTTGGTTACAAAAGACATAGAATACCAACGGTTAATTTTTATTCAAATAAACGTTTTTTTATGTCAGCTTCTCCATCTATGAGGGAGCATCACCATCAACGAGCCAACTCTACTGGGCCTACTATAAGCCTGAACATAAGTGAGTAAAAGAAAACCCAACTTATATCCACAAATGATTATACTTTATTCTTCTTTCTTATAAAATACGATGTGTATGACAAAGAAGATATGACAAAAATGCTTTGGGATCGAACTCCCGAATACTGAAATGCTACACAAAGTTCCAGTCCGGCTTGTCAAAATTGACTATCCATACAAATTCTGACAGGTATTTCACACTGGGCTTTTTAAGCAGTGCTCAAAATTTGAGTAGCGTTTTAGTATTCGTGGGGAAGGAATTAAGTTTACTAAGGGCTTGTTTCACAATCGACAAGTAAGTTCGAAGTACATGGCAAGTTACATGGCAGTTCAATTGACATATATTTCATATTACAACTGTCAAATGATCTGATAAGTAAGGTACTCAGAACTTGCTTGTCGATTGTGAAACAGGCCCTAAACACGATTGTTTGAATCAGGTGGGGAGCCGGGTGAGGCAGTGATCATAATAAACGAGTCCCCAATGATGGGGTCGCCTGTGCCCGTCCGGCCGCATAGCCCGTCGCAGTCCCATAGAGGTAACGTGCTTAGCATACAACAGTAAATGTTAGAAATATAAGTACAAAGATATTATCTTTGTACTAGTTTATTAAAATCCAATAGTTTATAAAGCAAACCCAAGCTTAACCGAACGCACGGTATTTGTAAAAATATCTGCTTTGGAATGTTTGAAATTTATTTCTACATTGCGAGGGTACTCGTTGGCTTACAACGTGAATTCAGGTTAAAAGAATTTCGGCAAGTTAATTAGTGTCTTGCTTGGCCGAGCGGTCAGGCACCTGCCCGGATAGCAGCGGACGCGGGTTCGATTCCCGGCATCTAGACCATAATTTTTCGAAATTCTTTTTCTAATCACCAAAATCTTTGTATTAAAGTAGACACGTAAGAAAAACTAGTTTTTCAAAATTAGTCATCATGCCAATTCGGTCAGTCAGGCGGGGACACTGAATACAAGTACTGGACTGAATACTTCTAATAAAATGACAAATGTTTCTTGTGCCGATTTGGAGCGCCCCGTCGAGCGGCAAGGGTACTAAATTTGGCGTTTCTTGCTTGTGTTTGACATTACAAATGCACCTCTAATATTAGTTCCGTGGACGTTCACCTTTGTACACCATTGCCTTCATGCATCAGCGCCAAGATGGCGATAATCAAATTGGCTTCATTTTTTTTGGATGCCAACCTTCAGTCCAGCGTAGGTACGTGTATAGTAGAGGTCAGTGGCCGGGAGTCATTCTATTAATTTTACCCAATCATCAATTTTGTAAGACTATGCCCTAGGGCCGGTTTTTTGATGCATAGTTAACTCAAGCAATTGTTAAAAATTGTTACTTACTAATCTATAAATATCAGCCTGATAATTTAACCATTAGTAAAAATTTTAGTTACAAATGGTTAAATATCAGTCTGATATTGTTACTTATGGTTTAATATCAGACTGATATTTAAATATTAGTAACAATTTTTAACAATCGGTTGAGTTAACTATGCACCAAAAAACCGGCCCTTAGACATTTTAAGGTTGACAATTGATTGAACAGTTTTTACGGCTGATGACTGTGCTATCGAATACAATAAGCTAAGTAAGACTGTGTGTTTGTTGCACCCAGTGAGGGAACGGTCGTCCCTCCCAGGCACAACCTCCACGGCGCAGTCCTCCGCTCAGCCGTCTATCTTCCCTAACCTGGGAGCGATCACAGGTAAACCAATTATAATCAATTATTAATCAATTATTTTGTTGTTGTTTCGTATTTGAAAATTACTAATTACACGAAGAATTACTGTTATTCAATCTGCATTAAAAAATAAATTTGACGAAATGTGGAGTTTGCTGGTTTGCTCATTGAGGTATCTTGATATCTCATTGCCAGTGTGTTTAATGCCTAATGATTCGTGCCTTCGGCCGATACAGATAGGAATCATAGAGAGAGATATCTAGCAGCGGTATTTTAGATTAATATACAAAAATATATGTACATTATTACATTTTATGTCACAACTGACCATAAAGTGGACTTAACCGCCCGCTACGCTTTCGGAAAATCCCACTTCATGGTCAGGGGGTGATATATAACTATGATGTTACCGCGGGCGATAAAAACGAAAGCCTCAGATCGCATATCTATACTTGGTACCTGAGGCATTCTTTGTTTTATCGCCTTTGGTTAAAAAAATCTACTATTAAGTGTCTACTGAAAAATGTGTCCATATGGACCTGCCCGGCTAGCATGACCACCGAAACACGATATGTTGTGTCAAAACTCCACTGATTTTTGACAGTTGGAAGCGATAAATGGCTATACGCCGTGTGGTGAGCGCAGAGTAGAATACAATTGTCATCACCTCAAATCTCTCCCGTGGGTGTCGTACAAGGCGACTAAGGATAAATTAGTGATGAGGAATGGGCAGCAACGTTCCTCTTATACCACCTAGCAATGTACCTACTGCGACTTTTGTGCCCGATAAATGGCAATAGGCTCGCCACCTATTACATGGGACCTAACATAATTGGCGAAACGCGGGTGCCAGTTCACCTCTGCCTACCCCTTAGGGGATACAGGCGTGATTTATGTATGTACGTATGTTTCTGTGTTCATGCTAGCTGGGCTGGATGGTTTGCCCATTAAGGTATCCATATATATAGGTATATATATATATTTGTATCATATAGGTGCCCAGGCCAGCGCCGGGGCTACAGCGGCCGGCGCCGCCGCCCCCTGGCGCGTGAGACTCGCCACCATCAAGAACTCCTTCCTGGGTTCGCCCCGGTTCCACAGGAGGAAATTGCAAGGTATAGAAGAACATTCATTTTCAACTCTATCCCCCTTATTATAAAACATGGACACAAGTTAGTCGTAGTTTACAAATGATGCTTTCACTTTTATTTGCTGAATGAAAGGCAGGGTTAGCATCAATTTTAAACCATGATTTAAAAAGGTGGTTTCAGTATTATTAATATAAACCTAACTAAGCCTAACTTACTATAGTTTAATACCTACGAATAAGCATAATAAATTAAAATATACTTACTCACATCTATCACCTAGCCCAAAGTAAGTAGCATAAGCATTTGTGTTAAGTATACTAGATGACGGGCAAATTGTTATATACCTACTAATAGATATAAAACCCAATTTAAGTAACGTATTTACATACACCGATCAATATCTTACGCGCTGAGTGTTTTTCCGTCACTTGACATTGTCAGTAATGGTCGTCTCCAACTGATGACTAATTGCCACTAAACCTCAAGAAGAAGAAATATAAAATATACATACTAGTAAATAATAATAATTGTAATATACTACATAAATATATAAACAACATAACTCCAGAAGAAAGATCTGTGGTCATCACAAACTTTTGCTACTAACAGTATTCGATCCCAGGACCTCTCGGCCGATAGCTAGCCACCTAACCATTCCACCAAAGCGCGATAGTTTAAATGGAAGCAATGCGTTAAGCATGGAACCAACGTTCCATCATACTTTAAAACTAAATTTCTGTAGTTACCTTCGTTTTTTTTAATCTCGTAGCTTCTACGGAGGAAGTGCACCTGACGCCCGAATCGTCGCCGGAGCTGACGAAGCGGTCCTGGTTTGGGTCCCTTCTCCTATCCGCCGACAAAGAGGAGACCTTCACCGCGCTGGTCAAAGGGAAGCCGTTGGCTACCGTCAAAGCCGACTTGATACATGCTTTTTTAAGTGTGGGTAGCCGTAAATTTTATCTTAGTTACTTCGGGCGATGAAAAAAAGCTTCAGATGGCATTTTACTCAAATACTTGCGGTCTGAGACATTGTTTGTTTTATAGCTCTTGGTATATCATCTACTATTATGTCACACCTGACCAGAAAGTGGCATATTTCGCCCGTTATGCGTATGTAATATGCCACTTACTCATCAGGGGGTCACATAAAATTGGGTAATTATCTCGGGCGGTGATAAATTAAGCCTCAGATCGCATATTTATATCCTCGCCTTCAGCTCGGGTGTGAAATACTTGTGATATTGGTAATAAATCGAGCTCTGGATACATTTTGTACTATTCTTATTCGTTTTATGATCAGGATACTATTGCAACTTGCAACTGTTGAGTTTGCAAGAATTGGTTTTCAATTTAATACTCATCAGTGGTGACAATTTCAGATAGCGGAGCTGTCTCACAGTGTTTTGAGTCCAATGTCTTTCCGAGTGGAGTACAAGAGAGGGTCGAATGCGCCGTCGATGTTTCAACGACACGTGAGATTTCAGGTAACTTAATTTGGACCACTTTGGTTAGAAGGTATCTGTATACATTTTGTTTTTTCATCCCAGTATACAACGTGTAACAGTCCAAAGCATTCTGGCTCAGCCAATGTCTGCTGAAGCTAGAATGTTTTATATCATGCTTTGTACCCGCCGCGGCCCTTCTGTCAGTGTTATTTGTGTACAACTTGGTAGTCAAGTTTCGATACGACTGACATATCCAATAGATAAAAGTCCTTTTAAAAATAATTTATGTAACAAAAATTTGATAACTTACTACTATGATTTAAAATTAAATATAACGATAACTTAATTAGTCAATACGGTGGTATCAAAAAACAAAAATTGTAAAATTAATTTTGAAATTTTCCAGACCTTGGGGTTAGAAAATGAATTTCGAAAAATTATGATCTTGAGGCGGGAATAATTAATCTTAATCATTCAATCATAATTTTTCGAAATTCTTTTTCTAACCCCAAAATCTTTGTACTAATTTTTCTAACATTTATATAATGTTAAAATTAAAATCGAATAATTTTCCAGACCTACAAGGAGAAGAGAGAAATATTTTTACAATTTCGATTCTTTTAAAAACCCAGTAGTGTTTATATGACTATGTCAGAGATTATCAAAGAGATTCAAGAATCGAATAGGCTTTGCGACTGTACTCCTGAACAGTGGTGTATGTAGGTGACAATGTTTCAGGTGGACATCTCAACTATCACCAAGGCGCCCGGTGAAAATGGGAAAGAGTACTTGTACGCCATCACTTTCACCTTGCTCTCTGGTAAGTATGTTTATAGTATACTAGTATTCTGGTCGCGACTCCGTTCGCGGGAACTACGCTAAAATAAGTGTTCGATAGACAAAGTTTCCAGTAAATTTCTAACGGCTCCTAGCAAAAATAGACCATACCAACTTTGCCAGCCTTCTCCACACTCACAGGTTGAATTTTCAGATATCCCAAAAAAGGGGTCATCCTAAAGAAATAAATTATTTACCCCTCAAGACACGTGGACAATCTATTGGAACGAATAGAATACAAAATGTGTCAAACCGCCATATTACACAGAAAACAACATGGCTGCCGTCGTGTCAAATGTAAAGGAAGTTCGGTGTTACTAAAACAGCCCCCGTAGTAGCACGGGGCGTGGACAAAATCCCCTCGGGGAGAGCAAAATATTTCCCTCTCGCTCTAGCTCCCACCAAATTCCGAGTCAAAACACGGTCAAGTGGTGGAGAAAGATTTTGTCCACGGACTTAATTTTTTGTGAGGTCTTTTTGTAATGACCCCGGACACATCGTTAAAATACGACGCGACCCGATTAAACGCGGCTCGTGTTGAGTCGAATCAAATGTATTGTTTTCTATGACCAGAATCACTTTATGAACATCCGACGTGACGCCGGATGTGTGATGACGTTTCATTAATACATACATACGTCACGGCTTTCTCCGACATGGGTAGCCAGAGATCACTTCTTTCCACTTGCTACGATCCTTACACACTTCTTTCGCTTCATCCAATCTCATCAATCTCTTGATGTATGCCCGTCGGTTTCGGGTACTCTTGACCTGGCCCTTTTTTAATAGAGTTTTAATAATGTGTTTCTATAATAGCACAGCCGTGTGGTGACGGCAGAGTAGAATACAATTGTCACCACCCCAAATCTCTCCCGTGGGTGTCGTACAAGGCGACTAAGGATAAATCAGTGATGAGGAATGGGCAGCAGCGTTCCTCTTATACCATCTAGCTATGTACCTACTGCGACTTTTGTGCCCGATAAATGGCAATAGGCTCGCCACCTGTTACATGGGACCTAACATAACTGGAGAAACGTGGGTGCTAGTTCACCTCTGCCTACCCCTTCAGGGATATAGGCGTGATTTATGTATGTATGTTTCTATAATAACTTTTTGCATTATCTCACTTCAGGCAACATCCGTCGCTTCCGACGGGTGTGCGAGGTGGTGCAGGCGGCGGTGTGCCGCGCCCCCGGCGCCTCCAGGGCTCCGGCCCTCCACCCGCCGGAGCCCCGGGCCCAGCGACGGGCCATACACCCACACGGTACAGTAAAGCTACACGCGACAGCTGAGGGGACGAGAGACGATAACTATCTTACACTCGTATCTGTTGTCAATTCAAAGTTGGTAGTTGGTAACTAACTGTAGGCCTATTCGCTAACTTTTTTTGACACTGGAGAGTGATAATCCCTGAACTATTTACAGATCCATTACTGCTTTACTATAACGCTATTGTGACACTTGTCCTGTAAAAACAGTAATGGATAAGTAAATAGTTCGGTGATCATCACTTTCAACTGTCAAAAAAGTTAGCGAATAGGCTTACTGAGCACCAACTCTTACACTCGCATATATAGTCCAGTCAATGTAATTACTTGAGTAAAAGTCGTTGCTTAAATTGTCATTTTTAAATATTTAACAAGAATTTGAATGAAGTAAGAATAATTAAATACTTAATCACTACATAAATAAGAAGTGACAATTTTTACTCAAGTAATTACTTTGACATGGCTATACATAATTATGAGTGTTAGCATTCCATGGATTCCCCGTGCGGGTGCCGGGACCATGGTGTCGCAGAGAGGGGATTCAATGGCAGCGCTTGGGACTTGTGACCCAAGTGTAGGTTTACGGGGCCAATTCACAACTTTACGTAGATAAGCAACGACGTGTCAAGCCACATGAATACCAATTTGAGAAATTGGCGCCCAAAGATTCTAAACATGATGTGATTTGCTATTTTATTAAAAATTGTTTTTATCTTCTTGTTAAAGAAAGTGTTTCAAGACAGTTAGAACACTTTTGAAAATTGTAAAATAAAGGATGCTTTATGAACCCATGTCGAAATCTCGGAATATTGGTTTTTGTGGGTTGACACATTATTGCTTATCACCGTCCAACTATAAATAAACCCCTCAAGTGCTGATGCACTCTAGGAGCTTGATAGCGCAGTGGATTACCGCGCTCGGCCTGCGATTGCGTAAACTAAGCGATGTTCGCTAACGCATGCCATTAGATGGGTGACCAATAATTGATTATCGCGAAGGAAGGCACTATATTGACTGTGATGTCAATGTGAATGCGTTAATCTCAGGAACAACTGACTCAAGTTGAAAAAATATTTTTGTGTTGGATAGTCCCAGTTATCGAGGAAGGCTATATAATAATCGACATTTACGCGAGCGAAGCCGCGGGTGACCACTTGTGAATAAATAAATTGTTACAGCTGCCGGAGAGATACCGGACAGCCCTGAGACACCACACCATCATTCGGACCACGACAGTGACTCGTCGGTATTTGACACTCACAAGAGCCCCAGCCACGCCTCCATCGAACAACTCGATCAGGTATTGAACTCATTTTTTTAAATAATAATAAATTAATTGCTTTAAATAGGGTTTGAAGTACTACTTAGTCACTCTCCCTACTTCTACTCACTACTCCTTTTTGGTAGAATTCAACCTCAACACTCACTCCCGAGTACTGAAATGCCACTCAAATTTTGAGCAATGCTTACTAAGTTAAGTGGACAATACCAGTCAGGATTTGTATGGACATAAGTCATTTTTGACAATACTTAAATGTTGAGCAAGACTTAAAACATTGAGTGGATTTTCGGTATTCGGATCACGTAGCATAACACTATTACAAGCACTCAACTATGATTAACTCATTGACACTATAACTCTATCCTTGGTGGGATAATACCGCTTAGCGTGACACTATACCCACTATCCTTAGTGGGATAATTCCGCATAACTCATTGACAAAATACCTCTACATTATGTAAGACAAAACCTCCACGCCTAGTGCCGTGGAGATTTTTTACCTCAGTGGCACAATGTCTACACTTAGGGCCTGTTTCACAATCGACAAGTAAGTTATAAGTAGCTTACTTAATTCGCAGATCATTTGACAGTTGTAATATGAAATATATGTCAATTGAACTGCAAAGTAAGCTACTTCGAACTTACTTGTCGATTGTGAAACAGGCCCTTAGTGACACAATACGTCAACATTAGTGAAACAATACCCATACACTCAGTGCCACGATACCTCTACCACACAGTGGCACTATACCTCTGAACTCAGTGGCACTATCATTTAACTTAGTGAAACAATGTCTGTACACTAATTTCCATAAAACCTTGCCTGCCCGACTGCATGCAAATAACGTACGTTTTCAAATGCTTTCCAGAACGGATCTCACGCGTTGGGCTCAAGCTCTTCGGTGACCAGCGGCTCCAGTGGATACAAGGTACAATGCTTCCTATGCGTTTGAATAATATCTTGCATAGGTAGTGTGGGCTGGTAATAGTTTTAACGGCTAAAGCGTTTATTTTTTACCAAAACGTGTGGTACCCGTTGTTTTTGGCTATGCGACATATGCTAGAGCGAGTTGGCCGGCGTGTCAGGTATAATACATTTTGTACGGTTTTGTGATTAATACAAAAAATTACAATATATTTTTTGTAAGTCACATACGAAAATCTTCCTCAATTATTTTAATTAAGACTTATTTTTCCTAATTGCTTTAGGGGAAAAATGTCTAAAAATAAATATATTTTATAAAGTCAGTAATATTTTGTATTTGATTATTTTTTGATAAATTGTTATTTATAATGAAGATTTGTATACAATTGCTCTCAGAACTCACGCATTGCAAATGTCTTAAAAACTATACCGATGCGAAATCTAATTAATTCTAGCGTAAGCACTATAGTGTCGTATTATAATTATAATAAGCCAAAGCGAGTACAGCGGTTCGTCACTATTATATCACATCACGGCGCCAATGTTTGTAAATATATGTTTTAAGTACACCTTGCATAATTTTGTGGTAACAAATTGCATTGTAGTGTAGTGTTATTTATATACCTTGCCGTGTGGTGGCAGAGTAGAATACAATTGTCACCACCCCAAATCTGTCCCATGGGTGTCGTACAAGGCGACTAAGGATAAATCAGAGATGAGAAATGGGCAGCAGCGTTCCTCTTATACCACCTAGCAAAGTACCTACTGTGACTTTTGTTCCCGATAAATGGGGATATACGCGTAATTTATGTATGTATGTATGTTATTTATACCACAAAATTATGCTATACTAAAACATCGTACGTAAGTGAGTTGGTCTAGGCCACACTTTGTGTAGTTGTATATTTTTTGATACAGCTTGCTAGTATGTTATGATTTCAAGTTTGCTAAAGCATTAGTAACAATTTTTATGTGTCAAATTGTTATTTATTACAAAATTTACCATTTTTAAATTCATTTTGATTTCTCTAATACAATATATTTGTTGGTCTAAACAGCACTGTATAGTTGTATATTTTTGTGCACCTTGCTTGTATATTATTATGATTTCACGTTTGCTAAAGCATTAGTAACATTTTAAATTTATTTTATGTGTCAAATTGGTATTTATTACAAAATTTAACATATACAGGGTTATTTTTAAAACACGAAAAACCTCACAGAAGTAGGATTAGTATTTATTTTTGTATGAAAGTAAAATCTTACGAATCTTCAAAAGTCGTAGAACAAACATTGTTGCTTATGATGTTAGCTATCTACTACACCTGCGAGGTTTAGTTTATCGTGTTTTAAAAATAACCCTGTATATTTTTTTTATTCATTTGGATTTATACTACATATTTGTTAGTAATTTTGTTTTGTTCGCTTTGCACCAATAAGTTGAAGTTTATAAATACAGAGCGAGCGAAGCGATGTGAGCGAGCAAAGCTAGCTGTTCGACTAAAACATTCACTTGGCCAAATCTAAAGTAATTGCTTGTGAAAAATCTTTTGCACAACATTAGGAATTTATTTTTGTCATCTTTATTCAATTGTCCAATCCTATTCTCAATAATATTTGTGCTGTGCAAAATTGGCAAATGTCACACGTGGTAGGAAAACTTACCTCTTGTGACATTGCAGTGGTAATTGTAATTAATTAAATTTCTTTTTTTAATATATTTTCTTGCATTTATAAATATGTTTTCAGACATTTATTAAACTGCAAGGAAAGCAACATATTTTAGTTACCATACTCGCTTATTCATGAAAACGAAATCATCTTTGGAACTTATTGTTTAAACTAAATAATGATCGCTGTCTGTCTCTTTTCATCGCAGCGTAAACACAGTATGACAGAAAAAGACCAAGGAGTTTTTAAGCTGTGTTTAAGATTTAGTTATCATGATAATATTTACTAGGCAATCCGATAATCGTCTATTATATAAGTTGCTTAGCTCACGCAATCGCATATACAGCATGTATGTCACTGCGCAGGCGATCTCTGAAATAAACAAAACCATGGCATTCAATCTCATTTAGTTTTAGTTTGACGTTACTTTGCACGGTGTGCTATTTCTTTTAAGGCTTGGACATTCGAGCGTAAATATAGCCATACATTATTCTTGTTATTCTGTCTTTTTGTCTGTCATTGATCTGCACGTCTCTCCCACGCCACACTCACCCTAAATGAGTAAAGGAGACGGTTAGAGAACTAAAGACATGGTCTCCAGAGTAGGTCCACAGATCAGTTTGAATGGGAAAAAGTAGTACATACATAGAAAAATCACGCCTATATCCCCGAAGGGGTACCCATAGGTGAACTAGCACCCACGTAAGACTTTAAATAATTGACTAAAATCAACTATAACAGGCTACTTTGAAACATAAATATGAACTATTTGGATTTTAATTTCAACATTATATAAATTTTAGAAAAATTAGTACAAGATTTTCGTGGTTAGAAAAAGAATTTCGAATAATTATGGTCTTGACGCGGGACTCGAACAGCGGGATAGCAGCGGACGCGGGTATAATTTTTCGAAATTCTTTTTCTAACCACCAAAATCTTTGTACATAAATGTGATTCAAAAGTAACGTAAATAGAATGTCCTAGTCTCAAATAAATAGAATGTCATTTTTATGTGATTTCGTTATTATAGAAATTTGCATTTCGCCGTGTAATAGATATTTACTACTACATTACTCTGCAAAACTCCACATGCGCCTAAAATAACGACCGAAAGTACAATTTCGCCTAAAATACTTTTACAAGTTTTAGCGCTCGACCACTGTAACTTCTTTAGTCCTGTCTGCATGTGATGAGTCAATTCCCAGTGTTTTTGTCATATGTATAGTGTATTATGACTGTGTCGTTGTCATATTTATAGTCATGTATATATTACAGTCAAACTCCCAGTGTTGTTGTCATATTTATGGTGTATTATGATTGTGTCATCGTCATATTTATAGTCCTGTATATGTTACCTACAGTGAAACTCGCATAGCTAAACGGCCCTATCGTCTCTGGTTGCAGCAAACCGTCAGGCGGCGGGCGGCTGAGCCGGCGTCCGCGTCCCTAGACCACGAGATCATGAGCTGTGGCCGCGACCTGCCCGGTGAGCGACGTTACATTGCTACGGGCCAGACCTCCGGTAGTTCATTTGTCACTTCCACCTACACCTAACATACAACCGTTATCGTCTGTTGCCCGTGTTACTACCTGTGTTGATAGTACCTAGCTCACCACCTGTCTCACTATCGTACTAAATATCGCATTACCTTACTCACTATCGTACTACCTGTCTCACTATCGTACTACCTGTCTCACTATAGTACTACCTGTCTCACTATAGTACTACCTGTTTCACTATCACACTACCTATACCACTACCTTACCACGTCTCACTGTCTTACTACCTATCTCACTACCCGCCTATGTGCCTTACTGCCTATTTCACTACCTTTACACTCTACCTATCTATGTTGATAAGACCTAACTCACTACCTATCTTATTATCGCACTACCTGTCTGACTATCGCACTACCTGACTCACTATCTTACCACATCTTGCTGTCTTACTACCTGTCTCGCTATCTTATTACTACCTGGCTTTCTATTTTTCTCGCTATTTGTCTTGCTACCTTTCTTACTATCAGCCTCACTGCCTAGTAGTAACACGGGTAAGTTTTTTTTTGCCCGTCACACTGTCGTCCACAGTAGCACGTTGCGATCTTTGCCCATATTCACACCACAACCAGTGTTGAATATTTATACTACTATAACTTAGGTTCATGTATTAAATTCCTTTTCTAAATCATTTATAGAAATGATGTGTTCACCTGTAATTGGGTTGCACGCTAGACTTTGCATTATTGTTTGTTAATGTAAACATGTAATCTGTTGGTGTACCAAATTTGTAAAATAAATGAATAAACAAATCACTACACCAAGACGTTCATGGATGCCTGGTACTTACTATATTATTAAACTCATTATCATCGATATAAAATAGAAAGTGTAGATAAGCTTTAGTGAACTTTCTATACATTAATTATGAATCACTGTACAACTTGTGACAGTGTGACCGGTAATAAACATATAACCTGTGTTACTACAAGTGATAAAGCTGGTAGAAACATGGGCAATACTAAATGTATGATGTTGTACAATGTGCTCTTTTCTTAACTTTGTACATCTTGTTTCTTTAATAACTATTTGTGCTTAATTTGGGAGACAATAGGATCGATTCTGACGATGGTTCCCTAAACCTAAGATATTTGACAACAGTGTTTCTCTTTCATTCTCAACACAGAATGAAGAGGAGAGACTGATATTAAATTTAGTTTTAAGTTTAGAGAGACATGTCAGAATTGACCATAATGTTTATGGTTGACATTTTTGAAATGTCGTCATCACAAATCGTAGTTCGGGACATGGAACAACATCAAGTTTTATGTGCTATTTCACTTTTAAAATCGTTATCAACTGTGTCATGTGAAAATTTGGAAGGAACATGAGAAAAAAGGAAATCATGATTTCTTAAAAAGGTGAATACCATTCTATTACTCTACTAACCTCATAAAGCGAAGAGCGTGAACTCGACAAAAGTAACTATAAAGATATTCAATATTATTATTGCCTTATTAGGAAATTCGTTGAATAAGGTTTAGTAAATTCGTTGAATATAAAATTGGTAAATTTTTGTGTTGAGACATTTCAGATACATTGTGAATTGACCGTGCAATAGAGATGATGACACTAAGAAAGAATCACTGAAATTATGATTTATTGATTTATAATATTAAGTTAGGATAAGGAGATTCGATAAAAATGACTTGTTCTCAGATAATAACTGTGATTGATATTTGTTTTATAAAAAAACAAAATTTAGCAATCCGCCATATATGGTGAAATGCCGCGTGACGTCGCTATTTTTTGACATTTTATTTGCCAATCAAAATCACTGTGTATTATAGAAACTGACACGTTTTACGCTATAGTGACGTCACACAGACGCCATTACTGTTTTGGCGGTTATTTTAATTTGCATCATTCAAAACATATTATTTATATCAAAATCTTAATTTTATGCAAAAATATAATTAATTTATGTGACACCTGACCATAAAATGGACTTTTCGGCTCGCTTCGCGTTCGGAGAATCCCACTTCCTGGTCAGGGTGTGACATAAAATTATGATCTTACCTCGGGTGATAAAAAAGAAGACCTCAGAGCTCCTTCTTTTTTCTTCATATTTATCAATTACTTGCGATCTGAGGCATTCTTTTAACGCCCTTGGTATATTATGTACTATTAGATAAAGTGGAGACAGAAGTGAACTATAGCCACCCACGTTTCGCCAATTATGTTAGGTCCCATGTAATAGGTGGCGAGCCTATTTCCATTTATCGGGCACAAAAGCCGCAGTGCATTGCTAGGTGGTATAAGAGGAACGCTGCTGCCCATTCCTTATTACTGATTTGTCCTTAGTCGCCTTGTACGACATCCACGGGAGAGATTTGAGGTGGTGACAATTAATATATTCTACTCTGCCGTCACCACACGGCATGGTGGGGTTTAGTCACTTACCTCTATTATACAAGTACGCTGGACTGAAGGTTGTTATCCAAAAAATGAAGCCAATTTGATTATCGCCATCTTGGCGCTGATGGCACTCGTGTACGAAGGTGAACGTCCACGGAACTAGTATTAGATGTGCATTTGTAATGTCAAACACAAGCAAGAAACGCCAAATTTAGTACCCTTGCCGCTCGACGGGGCGCTCCAAATCGGCACAAGAAACATTTGTCATTTCAGTAGACGTATTCAGTCCAGCGTACCTTGTATAACAGAGGTCAGTGGGTATAAATAACTAGTCAATAAAAGCCAATAATCTTGGTAGCTCTTATAATTTAGTCTGTTCTTATTTGTCACTTATTTTACACTCGCTAGACATGTCCTATTCAAATATCTATCAAAAATACAATTAATCAGAAAGGAGTTTTTAACAGTGAGCTTAGTTTGTCAAAATGAGTCATCACGCCCCCTGCTTGTCTCCCAGGCACGCACACCAAGCGGTCCTCGTCGGAATGCCGCGAGGCGACCTCGTCTCCGCGTCGCGGTCTCGAATCTCGCGAGAGCTCGATCAAGGACGAGTTGCGGCGGAACAACTCGCTTCGCGACAACAGGCGCGACTTGCTGCGCGAGCGGGAGGCGACGCCTACTACATCCATCGCATGAGATTATCTGCAGCCGGCCCGCAACGCGTACGGCCGAAGGAAGTACTACAAGACCTACTACGTGAGGGACAACTAGGACCCGACTCGACTTTTACCGCCAGAGATGTTGCACGCTGTGCAGCGTGCTCGTGTACGCTTATGTTGGCGCATAACAGTGTGACGTGTGCACTTATAGGTCTATGTTGGCGTATAACTGTGTGAGGCGTGCACGTATAGGTCTATATTGACGTATAACCGTGTGAAGCGTCCAAGTATACGCCTACATTGGCATATAACTACGTGAAGTGTGCACGTATTCGCATATATTGGCGTACAACCATTGGAAGCGTCCACGTATACGTCGATATTGGCATATAACCATGTGAAGCGTGCACGTATACGCCTATATTGGGATATAACTACTTGAATCGTGCACGTATAAGTCTATATTGGCGAATAGCCGTGTGAAGCGTCCACTTATAGGTTTATATTGGCATATAACCATGTGAAGCGTGCACGCTAAATATTTGGCGTTTGTTTCACGATGATTCACTTGGATTGTTCGCACAGGACAATGATGTTAGCAAACTAATGCTGATCTGTCGGACTTAATCGATAATATATTCAAATATAAATGTGTTAGTACCCCAGTCTATATAGCTTCCATTGGACTCTGTTTGTTTGTTTGTTCACCTGTGTGTAAATATTGGCTTCCGACCCGTCTCGGTTGGCGTGAGCCAAAACGGGATCTTGTAAGTGGATAATTTTACATTGCATTCATACAATATGATGGTAACGGTATAAATTTCACTTTTACTCTTGTATAAATTTGTGATGGAACTCAACTAGCGAACTGGATACGCTCACCCACCGTCAAAGTTCATAGTGTTTGCGGGGAGGGTAGCTGCAGAAATTAATTTTTCGCTGTTTACAATGTAATATTATTTCCCTTGCATTTTTATTGTATAAATTGTATAAGTATAACGTTAGAGAATGATTTTTACAATTATACATTATATATACAGCTGTATTTAGTAAGCTTATGATGTGTGTTATATTAATTAACATTATATATATAAAAGTATATATTTAAAAAAATAAAATGGTATATAAAAATTGAAACCGGCCATCTTATTAACGCTATCCAAGTACTGATATATTTGCTGTCTAATATTGTAAGGCCTGAGAATGATATGTTGTATTTTTGCAAAAAAAAAAAAGAGTGTAATAGTATAATTAATAAGCACGTTGATAAAAACGTGTTTGTTTAAGACCCGTATTCAGCTGCCATGTTTGTGAACAGCTGTACAACGCTTTTATGGGTGCACGGGTGTAACTTGGTCCATTGGTGCACCGTGTAAGGTGTGAAGTGTATGCATGCATCACCAAATATACTTTGTATATACATAGACGCGGGCCATTACCGAATTACTTTGCAGTACTGACCCCTGTCTGTTTGGTGGCATAGCGGACTGTGCATCGTATACACCCAGTGTGTAGGTACGCAATAAGCACCTATCGACTTTCGACCGCATTTTTGGGAGTGTAGTGGTGTGATGGACTGGAGACGGCTATGTATATTGGGGAATTGCGTTTTTAGTAGCGATCGAATGGCATTTTTCTGTTGATGAATTTAGGCTTGAAGTGGGTGGGGTGGCGGCGTGGTGCTGAGTACACACCCAACCCTCGCCACCTACCCTTGACACCCACTCTGGGTGTGTTCAGTTTTTGCGGTCGAAAGTCAGCCTTTAGCCGACGTTTATGATAAGTTATTGAAATCGAATAACGACGCTGATTCGTGTATTTACGAGAAACGTGCAGAATTGTATCTTGATAATTTATAGTCGTAGGGATAGTATCAATACAATTTATCGTTACCGACTTGTGTCAATGGTGTTATATATATATATTAATTTTTTTTGGAATCGATTATTGTGAAATGTTCAGAAGGCAAGTGTGAAATGAAACGGACTGTACTTTGGAAACGTATCTAAACTGAACGAAGAACGAACGCTTATTTGATAAGCAATAGAGATGTTTTAATGTAAGGCGTTCTTATAGCATGTGTACCGAGTCCCTTGGGAGTATAAACTGATCTTCGTATCTCGTGGCTGTATGCACTAATCGTCCAGTGCTCTCGCATTGTATTGGGATATACGTATTTTATTGCGGCCTAGTTCCGAGGCGTATTATAATAATAATAATATCATTTCAAGGGCTCACGCTCCGTAGTCTTTAAAAAGTATATTAATCAACTCAATGAATGTCTGTTTGTCTAACAATTACATAGCCGTTACTGATATCAGTGTAATATTTAAATAAATGACGAATTGAAAAGCTGTTGTGTTCGGTGTTGTGTCATTAGAGAAATAAATATATCTAATTATCTGTCTATCTGTTGAGTAGTTGAAAGTTTCAATGTAGGATGTAACCAGTGGTATTATCACAATTCTTGTATGTGTGTTTCGGTGGGATATACTTCTCTTTTCTTGTACATAGCTGATCTGTGGGCTGTAGACGCGAGGTATTTCCGCGTTTCTCTACCAATCCCCCCTTTGTGGGACTATCTTACAGTATCATAATGTGCGCTCATATTTATCCAACCGCTATATTAAACTGCAGTAGTGTTAAGGCATCTGTGTCATATATTATACATGCAGTCACACGGTTCACTCTTTGTTCAGTTTAGACGTTCGTTTTTGTATTTGTTCACCCCATGTTTATGTATTTATAAGTGCTGATTTACACAATTATATACCTCTCACATCTGTTCCTATTTGAGACGTCGGGTAAATAATTTACGTTTGTGTAAATCGTGATTGACATGCTGTACGCACACGGGTATCATGTTTTAGGAAAATGCAATAACCTGATTGATTTTATTAGTTTTAATGGTTGAGTTGTTAAGCTATTTAGTTGTTAGTACCAAATTTGGGAATGTTTTGTGTAATGTAATCTCTTCATCGTCATCATCAGTCACCTAGCCATCCAATCATGTTTAATGCATATCGTCCATCACATCGCAAGGTTGCCAGAAATGAATGTATAGCAAAGTAATGGATGAGACCGATGAACGGAGAGAGTGATGGGGATGACAACATTCCGATCTACCCTGCTCAAGGTTTCGGCTTAGGTTTTACAGCCGGCCGCCTGCTTGACACCAACCCTCTTTGGGTATGTTGTTGTTGGTGGTTTGCCAACCACCATTCGGGTGTGCCTTGGATGACTTTTACCACACCTCTTGGGTGTGGCGGGGCTAGCACATTGTCTGTTATTTTTTTGCTGCCAGGCCAGCATGGAAGGTGATAATGATCTCTTATTATTGATTAATTTAATGTTACATAAGTAACTTTTTAGTTAGATAATTATTTTTAAGATAAGTTGATTATAACGTATTGTTTTGTCTAACAAGTTCGGTCTGATTCTCGAATGCACTCGTTAAAACATGTTACTCTCCTTTTCCTGTTTATTCGATCTCTAAATTATAATATTTGGCCTCGCATTGAAGGAAATTTATATTAAATCTATTAGAAAAACGATAAAATGTAATGTTTTAGCGAGTGATCCTGGAGTCGGATACTAAAGGTGCAATCAAGAATGTGTTGTTAACATAAATTACGTTTGAGTGATATTATAAAGTCGTGTTCATACGTATCTACGCACCCATCTTTTTGAATTCAATTAATAATTTAGCAACAGTTTGGATTTACTAGCACAGATCTTTTGATTTACTAGCCCAACCGTGAAAATAGAAAGAGACAAAACGAAGGCATTTTCACTGTAAAAGCATTTTTTGGAATTTGCAAATTGGTTGAACTTGGCACTAATGGTTGAAATTGAAAACATATTAAGTACCTTAACATATGCTGTGCTAAAACAGAATATTCCAAATTAATGACGTTATGACATCACTCAAACGCACGGATGCTTGTAGCAAGGGACTGTCGGAATTCGTATTAGATAGGTAATTTGTATAGAGAAATACGTCAAGTGCTTTTGTATATGGGTGCAACGGTTTGTATGGACGGATAATGTATGGCCGAGTACAGAATGCTTAGTCAAAAATCTGGTAGGTATTATAATAAAAACAAATCGCCATCATATTCGTTTAAAGTGAGCCTCTAGTTTGAAATAAACATTCGACTGAAATATTAATATTTATTTATGCTTTTTATTTGCACATCACAAAAATGTTACAAATATTATTACAACCAAAATAGTCTCTAGAAAAAGTTCGAAAGGTTTAAAGTCTTGATGCGGGACTCGAACTGGCGCCGTCTGCAAAGCATAGGTTCGATTCCAGCATCAAGGCTATTAATTTTTCCAACTATTCTAGCCACAACTTTCTTTGGAATAACTTTGGATGTGAAATCAAAATCTTACGATGAATATATGTAGGTAGTTGAAAATTCGATGACTGCGCATTCTGTGCTCTAGATTGTGACAACTTAGTACTGGATTTCAGCATTGTGATAGTTAAGTTGTGTCAACCGAGAATGTACTTACGTGGTATATTGCAATAAGTTCTCTTTTTTGTACTCAATGGCCAAAAACAGCCGCATATTGGAAAAGTGTTCAATTATATTGAGCTGTTTAGTTTTAATATACCTACATTCCTCGAAAAATTCGAATGTACGGTCTGTCAAAACTGACGAATTTTTTCAATCGATTGTCAGTGTTAACTTGTTTGTAGTAAGGCACATAGTCGATTGAGTAAATTTGACATTTTGTATTAACCTGACGTGCTGTCGAGTGTACATTGCGTGGTCGTTACAAAAGCTCACTGTGTTGAGTTTTTAATTTATTATAGAGTGTTCAATATTTATTTGACGTAGGCTTATTTGGGTAGGTATACTTTGTTGCGTTGCGTAAACAACGATTTTTTTTATTGTGTAAGTCAATCGGTTGTGTGAAGCGTTAGTCCTAGAGACCGAGTACATTTCTTGCGTGAAATCAACCCAGTAGGTGCTAAGTTTGAATATTTTGTTGAATGTTCGTTTTGTTACAATTTGTTAATTTCGTTAGTATTTTTACTTGCATGTAACATACATAACAATAATATTATATCACTTAAACGACACCTTACGTTGACCTGATCATCGACATATCACGGAAAAATGTACTTACCTACTATGTTATTTATTTATTTCTGCAAATGCAAAATGTATGATAAGCAAAATATTGAGTGTCAAATCCGAAAGTTGGTCGCATTGCTATTGATACTTTAGCGAAGCCTAGTCAAATTGTTAAACCACCTGTTCATATTTATATTTACGTTTTTGTAAATGATTAAATTAACAATTTGTCTGACTATTTCGTGAGAACCTGAAGTCTCGGTGGATATTTTGAGATTTTACGAAACCAACTAGGTTTTTAAGAATTAATACCTACTTTACCGTATATATTGATATTTAAAACAAACACTTAAATCGCGTATTGCCATCAGAGATACATAAATTTATATATATATATTTAGAGAGAGAGAGGCGTATTTTAAAATTTGCGAGGCGAGATATGTAATTTTGTACCCAATTTAGATTTCATTTCTCGACGTCAAAGTTTGTCCACTGTTACTTTTTTAAATCCTGTAATATATTTGTGAATTTATCTTTGGCGGATTCGCTGAAACACTTTTAGCTATTTTTTGTTAGTGATACTGCTGTAAATGTACCTAATATTATAAAGTACCTATTACCTACATACGCTACCTATGCTATCGCTGTATCTGCTTAGGGACTTACTGTTTAATATTGAAAATAATAAATTTGAAAAATAATAAAATCTTTTATTGGTCAATTATTTCTTTTAGCTACACCTACCTACTACCTGTTTTATACTTACCCCCGAATACAGAAACGCTAATCAAAGTTTGAGTCTTGCTTAACATTTAAATATTGTCGAAATTTACGTTTTTCCATACAAATCCTGACGCGTAATGTCCACTTAACTTTTTTGGCAGTGCCTCAAATGTGATTAGCATTTCTGTATTCGGGGGTAAGTTTGTGACATATTGTGTGCCCTGTGGTGACGGCAGAGCAGAATACAATTGCCACCATCCCCATCTCGCCCGCGGGTGTCGTTAAGGCGACTAAGGTTAAGACAGCAATAGGTAATGGGCAGTAGCGTTGCTCTTACTGCAATATACTGCGAATTACGCGTCCGGTATATTGCAATAGGTTGGCCACGTGGGACCTAAATAATTGGCGAAACGTGGATGTTAATCCACCTTCTTCGAATGTCTGTATGTAAAATATAGGTGATTCATATGATAGCTGTCATACTCATGCACGTTTTTTCCATTCTTTTCGCAGAATGTTTAATTATTTATGCTTTCTATAATAAAGCGAATGTTGAGATGTGTGGAGTGACTAAATGGATAAGATTAGGAACGAACGTGGGAGAGGAAGTTTAATAGATTCTGTTAGCTACGCCGATAGACACAGGTTCGAGGCCCGCATCAATTTTTTTTTATTTTCGTATATTTTTTTAATAAACATTATTATTTAGTAGGTAATACTTTATAAAATTAAAAATGAGTCTCTGAAATGTACCTATGAACGATTGCACAAAATTGTATAGGTATTTATTTTAATTTTGTGTAATGACAAAACCGACCCTTTTTTCCCCACATTTCCTTAGTCTGCGACTGTGCAACACCCTTGTGAATTCGAGGCGATCCTTTGATTGCCTTGAATTCACACCTAAGTATGTAGGTACTCAAGAATTACGAAATTTAAAAAAAATATCGGTACCTACGAATTTCGCCGGTTCAGCTGGTAAGTTAAAAATATATCTACCAAAAGCTAGTATGATGCTTTTTTATTTCTCTTTCTCAAACAGACCGTCTGATGTCATTGTGGTGAGAGATGAATATAATTAGTAATCACGCCCATTACCGCTAGATTGAGGACTCTAACTGTCGCACTCAGAGACGTCAATTAACTTTAATGTCAAAAATTTTCTTTCAAATCTATACCATAGATCCGGCGAGAATAGCGACTAGTTTTGAATTGTCATTTTTTGACGTTAAGTACTCATTAACGTTATTTGACGTCTCTGAGTGCGGCAGTAAAAGTGAAGAATGAGATCTAATAATCGATTTAGGTGCCCGATAGATGGCAGTAGCCTTGCCCATTATTTAATGGAGTCCATAATAAATGAGACGCGACATAATAGCGAATGTAGCTGTTAAATACACCCTGTCTACCCTTTGACGGAAAAACAGGCGGACATGAACGAGCTTGACTCGAGTTGATTGACCGACCGTCCGTCAGCACGGGACATGCACAACATCTCGAAGGGAAAAAAATGTTTTACTCTCGCTCTAACTCACACTGAATCCCGAGACAAAACACTGTCAAGTGGTGGGGAGAGATTTTGTCCACGTCCCGTGTTATTGGGTTCTGAGACGGTCAGTCAGCTTGAGTCAAGCACGTCGATTTTCTGTGTTTCTGTTCTGTTGGTAGGTCAAACGGACATAAAAAGAGCGTATCAAGGTAATAAATTTGACTCAAGCTTCAAGCGAGTGTTGTAGACGATCAAAATGATTGAAACAAGCTAAAAGCTACGTGATTGACGCGAAGCCGCTTGACCGTCTCTGATGCCCAGTGTTGCCAACCTTATACGAAGTTAAATCTGTATTGGATCTTTAAAAATCCGTATGAATTCCGTATGTCTTTAGTAGGTAAAAAATATTGGAAATAAAACATTCAAAATACCTATTATCTACGTGTATTATTTATTATTATTGTTAATCGAAAGATCAAACGAACATAATTTACAATAAGCAAAGGAGTCTCCTTTAGTACTGCGTGCTAGCCAAGTCTTAAATCCAGATTCTTCTAACCAACTAACATTGAAATGTTGCATGATACGTTGCTTTTTAGTTGACATGATGCATACTGTCACAGAACACTATTACTCTAGGACTCATATATAGTGAACAGTGTGCTATTACTCTAGCACACTGTTCACTATATGAACACTTGATTAAAAAAACACTAAAGATACAGTGACAAAAGAAACTAGTTAATTGAAAGTAAACAAACCAAAGCTCTTCTATCGCCTTCGTGCATTGGGAAAATGGGTAATTCCTCCGTTCGTTACTAGACTAGAACTAGGAGATTCGGGAATTCCCCGTTTACTGTTTCAACTTGTTTATTGTTGCCATAGGTACGACTTAAATTTCCCAATATAGACAGCTTAATTTTAAGTTGTTTATGTAAAATGCTAACTACTGTATTTGTTAAATAGAAAAATTATCATTACTATTATTCTTTATTTCTAAACATGGAATTCCGTATATAATCTGTATGGTGAATTTTATCCGTATGCGACATAGAAAATCCGTATAAATACGGATAAATCCGTATAGTTGGCAACACTGCTGATGCCCATAGAGCATGAAATCGTTTGAGAAAACTTGACATAGTAAGGTGTAGGTACACTAGTCTGTAGAGTGCGTTTCATCTTATAGTTCCTATGCCGTCATTGTGGTAGTATTGCAAGAAAATGATACAACGTCAACTTTATTGTCTTACCTTTATTTCAGGGAGATTTTTTTCTATTGTCAATGCATCTATCTTATTATGTTACTTAAAATAACTACTAGCGGTACTAAGTACTAGTTATATATTAGTTTTTTTTATGAAAGTCATAAGCCAAAGCACGTAAAAATTTGCGAGAACAAGTATTTCATGATGATAATAGTACCTATGATAGAAATTAATATAAAAGTAAAAAAATGTAAAATTATAATAAAATATTATATTCATTATGAATAGGTAACAATAATTGTGTTATCTAACATGTCTACATTTGACATTTCCTCACTCTTGTCAGTCGTTAGTACTATTTATTTACTGTTATAAAACTGAAATAAATATATTAATTTTTTTATCAAACACTAAATAAAACTGATACTGGTAACCCAATTAAATGGCGGCAATCCGAACTTGTACACACTAACATGGATAATGCGGGACCTCCTTACGTTTTTCACGTTCACAAAACACCTTAGCTTTTAACACAATTGATCTTTCATCACTTTCCTATGTTTTGTCATGATTTTCTCAAAAATTGTATATAAAACATAAAAAACCTGCAACTGACTTACGTGTTGATGTTGTTGACAGACAGGGCAGTCATCATTACGGCATAGAAACTTTAAGATGTTGTCTTCTCCGTAATACGTCAGTTTCATACATTTGTATTCTATTCTATTTATTTGAATAGATTGGCTACTTGGCTAGAGGAGCTGGAAAAATAGTACATACATACATACATAAATCACGCCTATATTCCCGAAGGGGTAGGCAGAGGTGAACTAGCACCCACGTTTTGCCAACTATGTTAAGTCCCATGTAATAGGTGGCGAGCCTATTGCCATTTATCGGGCACAAAAGTCGCAGTACATTGCTGGGTGGTATAAGAGGAACACTGCTGCCCATTCCTCATCACTGATTTATCCTTAGTCGCCTTGTACGACACCCACGGGAGAGAATTGGGGAGGTGACAATTGTATTCTACGCTGCCGTCACCACACGGCACGGAAGAATAGGTCTACTGCTAATTGAGTTCATAACACAATGAACAGGAAATAGTCTGGGGTAAATAAAACAAGAATAGTTTGATTTTCAAATATATTTCAGTAATCAAAATATAATAATAGGCTTACATTATTAGTTACAAATCGTATCTCATGACATGACCAATTAATTGTTTCAAAAAGGAAAGCACGTAAAATTAAAATAACCACAATAATAATTATTTATTATACGAAATCCACAAAAGCGAAAATATTATCATCGCAAAATTTTAACATTCAATTGCCTATAGCAGTAAATTAAAGGAAAATATATTTACAAGCATTTAATTTTAGAGTATCATAGGTTTTATACATACAATATCTAGTGCACAGTATTCACAAGGTGATATTCCCGCTTATTACAATAAAAAAGAACGACCGAAGCATTCTTAATCGCTAGTTCGTGAATTACTTTAACGTGTTGTGCACTTAATGTAATAACAATCTCAAGATATATATCGACGTTCGCTGTCTATTAAAATCTATGGTTATTTATTATCTCCGGTTTAAAGTAGAAATTAATACACCCATTGGTATTAAAACGCGTTTACTACTATAAAATATGACTGTATATAAGTTATTCAGCTACATTTATGTACAATAGTCTTTTGGGCTACTATTCAATATATATATTACTTTATATAAAAAAAACCAATTAGGTTTTTTAAAATAGGCAAGCATTGTCGTTCAATTCGCGGATACAATCTAGGTTTCATAGTTATCACAAAGAGTCAGAAAACCAAAAATAGGTGCGAGCAATCAGGAACTTGATTCTAGAATATTTACATAAAGTTTTTTCATATACCTTAGAAATAATTTTTATATCACAAATAAAATTCCAAACTATTTTTTTTTAATATGAGCAATTACATTTTAATCTACTGTTGGTCAATATTGATACAAAGATTTTGATCTAAAACGAATATCTTAAAAGCTTAAGAAGTAATAAATAATAAAATAAAATACTCAGAATAACGGACACACACAGATGCAATACGTTTGTTTTATTATTATTGTATAGTTAATTTTAGTTTAACCATCATCAAGTTGACATAAAAATAGGTTTTAGTAACTTTTGTCCATAAGATATTTACGAATTATCCCATAAAAAACATGCTATAGAGTATATTTTTTTTCTACAAACACTATTTTCTATCGGTAATTCACAGAAATCTCAAGATGCAAAAAAATTCGTATTAGTTACTCGAGTTAAATACAGGTAGATGACCGCTGACTCCGTGGTGACTTGTGACGTCATAGTACAACAATACTCAGTTGCTATTGAGTACCAATTGAGTAGTACTTAACTGCTTTCTCTCAATCAATCTCGTTATATTTACTTTCATAGAAAAATCTAAAACAGCTTTACTACCAAAAACCCCTTTAAGATGGGATTTTTTCGTAATATACTGTCTGTACATACAGAATCTTCTATGAACATAAATAAACAAACATTTGTAAGTATTATTAAATGTAGGTATAATGTAGGTATATGTTTCGATAATTTTGAATTTAAGTCCAATTCATAGCTATCTTACATAACAGTCATCAGCTGTCAAGGTCTCCCAAATTTCCACTTTACGGAAAACTAATAAAGTTGGAATTCACTTGGAGAAATATGGCAGGTGTGATCTTTTGATTATTAGAGGAAACGCCAGCTATGTCTAAATTTAAGTTTTCGGAAATAATATTATTAATATGTTTTGTACCTATATGTAATAATAATATTCCCGTGAAACTCAAATCAGTTGAGCTTATTTAAAGATGGTTCAATCTCCTTCTGGTCTGGTCTGTTCAATGGTAGGTACACCAAAGATACAGTAGAAAAAGCTAGTCAATCTCATACTGACAAATTCCCTCAAACTATTTTGAACTTTATATCAAGCTAACAAGTTTGAGAATCGCTTGGAGGAATTTGACAGCTACGTGTAATTGATGCGCTTTCGACTGCACTTATATCATTTAGCTGTTAAAGCTTCATTATATGAGAATCGGGTGATATTTATATCAGTAGCGGATGATATTTTAGCCAGTAAAAAAATATTCTGGCTAAAATATCATTGTCATAGAGATATCATGCCATTTTTTGCACTCACACTTAAACCATAGCGTGGTTTGTTGAGCCCAATTTCATCAAATGACTTGGTGATGACTCAATGAAACAAGAACTAGTGTTTTGTATATATTTGTTATACTGTGATAAAAGTTTCCAGTAACCTTACATGCCTACAGATTAACATTCAGGACTTATCCTAATCAAGAACATCGATACGTCTTATATGTGTGGGGGGGAGACAGGTTACAATATCTTGATGTGACAAACAAACAAACTTGCACCTGTGGTGTGTCCGATATTGAACAGAGAAGAGAATCTAAGTAGAAACAAAAGCAACCATGGACGTTTTAATTAAGAAACAAAAACAATAGAATGCTGAGCATAATTTTTTCTACATTTATGTCTATCTAATTAATTTATCCTTAACCATTAATCTGTATAATATTTTTAGCATACAATACAAATTTAGTGTATACTTCAAAAGCGTTTTGTTCTATAAATAATTATGTATGTAATGTTTATAATAATGTATGTAAGTATGCACAATGCGTCTTTGCCAAAAATAAATACAAAGGTGGAGGCAAAGGGAATTGTAGCATACATCCTATTTTAAGAAACTCATAGGAAAAGGAAATACATTACACAAGTAACAATATTATTTAAATCGCAATATTCTTTTTCTCGTCATATTTATTTACAAATTCATCACGTTGTCTTCGTTTCTTTTCAACATTGTTTTGTTGTCACCTAACCTAACTAATCATTACAATTTTATCTGTTCAATTTGGCCATTTTGTGGTGAATTTCTCTTGCAGTTTTGGAAGATTTAATTGGAAAAGTTATCATTAAAGTTGCGATTCAAAAACGATGCACTAGGTATCACAAGGACTCTTACAAAATATTGTGCCTATGCCACGAAAATAATCGTATTTTGGGAAAACCTGACGAATTGTCACAAAGGTTCACAATCACATCTTTTTGCCACTCAGTTGTTGTCACAGTTGACAGTGGCAATACAATGACAGCTTTTAAAGGGACTTTCCCATCGCATCGTTTTGAAGAATATAAGTTACAATACGTATCAGACATATCTCCACAAAATGACCACTTTCACATAAAAACCATCGCCAATGCAAAACGCAATAGAAGCTGCAATTTAATCTCACTGGGAAATCGAAAAGCCGACATTCAACATAATTATTACATATTATATTTTTACGTACAACAAAGCTGTCTTAATCATCGGTGAGTACATACAAAACGAAATGCAACAAACACCCCTCGTAAACTAACATTAAGGTCTAAATAGGCATAAACACGGTGACATTCCAATAATATTATAATCACTACATTCAAATAAATATTTGGATTGAGAATGCCGCCCATTTACCTCGCTTACAAAAGTTTAAAGGTACACAATAATATTATATATTAATGATTGTTATACTCGCCGGTGCTGACCAGTGGGTACTGAGAGCCGCATATACTAACTAACCCCAGCGTTCGTGGCTCTAAATACTAAACAGTTATCTGCTTGAGCTACATGCAGCTCAAAGAATATCAATGTTGCTTATGGAGTTATGACTATACACGCACGCAGGTATGTACGAATCGAGGTAAAGTGACGTTTACTAAACTACATTCTTCGTCCGGCCATCCAATTTGACTTGCTGTCAGTCTGAAAGACACTCATTTAGTTTCCCGTGAATCCACAGACCGATTACCTTGTAAATACATACACGAATCAGGATTGTGTGGTCCAATATCATCTGACGACCCATAAACCTGCTTACCGTTCCTAATCAATTAACTTCGTTAACGACAGGTTTCAATATTATATCTACAGTTAAAAGTAAGCTTACTAAAGTTTAGTTGCCTAGCATTTTTTTTGTTATATTCCGATAAATAACAGAAGTTGCTAAGCGACTAAACTGGGGTACGTCTATATTCAACTATTGATAGAATATTGAAACGGGCCATAAATCGCAACCTCAGATAAAAAGTAGCACAACACGAAATAATACAAAACCGTGTCAATTAATATGTAAGCCGATTGCACTAGCTTCCCTCTGCCTGTCTCTGTCACTCATTGAGAATAATAGCAAAGTGTGAGAGTGACGGGCAGACCAAAGCAACTTAATCGGCTTACATAGTACGGGGTCTGTAATCTGCGCCGAAAGCTGCCTTCAAGTCAAAGACACATGTGTATAAAACCGCCAACATCAAAATGTAGATGGCGCTGTTAGTTACTATTTAAGAAACTCGGCAACAGTTTTGTCCATTTAAAAATTAAAGTATTTTGAGTTGTGCTTTTCTTCATCTAGGTCTGCGACATGTATACAGTCATTCGTTCCAAAAAAGTGCAAGTCTCTTCCTTCATTGCGCTCCAGAAACCAGAAGAAATATTTGTAGGTGAGGCATTAGCTATTCGTGAGCCCTTAACCCTATCAGTGTCTGCGGCATCAGCCCTTTCAATTCCATACCAACGTTATTCATTGACTCCTATAAATTGTATCACAATAAAAGCATGACTATTCTTCAAGTATAATAATGATCTAAAATTGCGGTATTGGCTCGCTTTAGACGGTGGTGCGACGCTCCGTAAATGCTTGCTGCTTCTTCCCTCGCCAACACAGGCGTTACTCTTGTCAAAGATAGGTCGAATGCCATTACATTATTGTATAATATACACTAGTCGTAGTAGAAAGGGTGTTAGAGAGATGGCAACAGTCCGGTATTTGGTGATTACATATTATTATTATAACTAAACACGTGATCGTCCAGGTAACAATTTGAAAATTCTTATCCAATCTCTGTAAATGCAAGATTTCTTTATCGGTTGATTGAATGTCAAAATGGTCCTACCACGTCTGCGGCTCCCTCTCTGACACTCCCTACACCCTAAAACCGCTAACAGAATAACACCCGCGTCCAATCGCTTTCTAAAACCAAACCAGTACCTATAGAATTGAACCGCCTTAGTTATGGCATCATCTGGTGGTCACCAGGGCCGCGAAGAGGAGGGCGGTGACGGTCACACGGGAGGCTCCGCTGTTGTACTTGCTGCTCTGCTCGCAAGTGCCTGGAATAACACCGGTCACTTAGTTCACCATGGTCACAAAGGAAAATAGATCATACATACATAAATAACGCCTATATATAGGCAGAGGTGAATTTGCACCCACGTTTCGCCAATTATGTTAGGTTCCATATAATAGGTGGCGAGCCTATTGCTATTTATCGGGCACGCAGTACGTTGCTCGGTGGTATAAGAGGAACGCTGCTGCCAATTCCTCCTCATTGTTTTATCCTTAGTCGCCTTGTACGACACCCACGGGAGAGAAATAAACACGTTTTACATTTGGAACGCGTGTGAAGCAAAAGAAGTCCAAAGGATTTAACGTGTTAAGCTACGCCATTCTTTCGTAAACTACCAGAAGGTATCGTTCTGAGAAGAACAGACAAGAAACTCCGATTTCTATTTCTTTCTGCCTTTATGCCGCACGGTCAGCACAACATGTTTTCTTCTTCCACTCCTCTCTATTCTTCACCAATTTCTCATCCACTCCTCTCACTATCATATCCACCTTTACACAATCCACCTGTCCCTTCTTTGGTCTTCCTCTACCTAGCTTTCACCTCTTCGCATAACACGACCAAACCATCCAAGTCTGTTACTCTGCAGTCTTTCATCAGTCACTGGCGCTACTTTCAAAGTTCCCTGATATAATATGGACAAGATTATAAAAACGGTTAAAGGGTTCAGTCAAAAAATTCCTAAAGTTATTGTTCCTTAAAATTAGCTGGAACTAAAGTAAAAGTATAAAGTGCTTACCGTTGAGGGTCAGGTTGTAAGCCTTGTCGCCAGCAACCCCGGGCTGGACGGAGCGGTCGCACGAGTGGGCCACGGCGCTCAGGGCCAGCATCTGCGGTCCGCGGGTATCTGGAACGAGCGACAACGTCTTACAAGGCATCCTTCACAACGTCATATAATTGAATCCTTCATAACGTCTTATAATGAATCCTTCGAAATTTCATATAAGGAATCCTTCACAGCGTCTTATAACGAATCCTTCACAACGTCATATAACGAATCCTATAAAGTAAGGTAGAACTCCTCTTATAATAACTAGTAATACACTGCAATTAATGTACCTCTGGCTTCTTCTTCGGAGATAAATAGGAGGGGTTTATGTATGTATGCCATCAGAGGTCTAATAGCTTCGTACATGTTGTTTGCAAAACAAATTGTACGTAATTGATTGTAATTGATTTGCATTGGAAAATTAGATGTACCTAGTAGATAGATAATTATACTCTAGCCATTATAACGAGATAAAAAATTTAAACAGTCGTGATATGCCTCTTTATCGACGAAATGCTTTTAAAAATAAGAAAGGTGTATTTTTTTATAATCAATCATCCATTTTTGAAAATCAAAATGTTTAGCTAAGTATTGTGAGAAATAGGTATTAGAAATTAAAAAAGACTTATGCACATTGTTACGTTCTTTATCCAATGACCTTTATATTAGGTTGGGGAAAAAGTCTTTTCGCATTATAGTATGTATAAACTTGTAATAAAATCTCTTTGGCTATAAAAATACCAAACATTAACTACATCAACGATATAGCCAAACGTGGATGGACATATTATCAAACGATGACGTTTCAACGATATGGTCATTTCATGAAATGGTCGGCCACATCATGAAGTGATCAATTCTACGATTTGTCCACGACATCTACATTGTACTCTTTGTGTTCAACACTTACTGTTGGCGTGCAGGGTGTTGTACATGAAGCAAAAGGTCCTCGGGTGCATGGAGGCGCGGGCGGTCGGCGCGGCGATCAGGAATCCAGCCGTGTTGGTCCCCCAGCTCCCGTAGCAAGTGTACACTGGATGCAATAAATACGAATGTAAATAAACATGATTTGGATGTTAGAAATGTGGGTATTTCTACATTGCGTACCCGTTGGCTTACAATGTTAGAATAAAAAAAATATCTTACAAAAAACGTTATGTTGTCAATCGTCTTGGTTGGCCGATTGGGCATGATTGCGGAGGACGCGGGTTCGATTCCCGCATCAAGACTATATATAATTATTCGAACTTTTTGCAACCCATTTTTCTTTGTTATTTTACTAACATTTATGTATATTTTAATAAAAATCAAAAATATTATCATACAAACGTTTTGACAGTGTATAATTAATTTAAATGGATACTATTGTAACAATACGCGGGTGCTAGTTCACCTCTGCCTACCCCTTCGGGGATATAGGCGTGATTTATGTATGTATGTATTGTAACAACACCGTCGGTGTCATAAATATTTATTTTTAGTTACGACTTCATCCTTTAATGCTGGGCGTTTCTATATGGATAGAAAAATATAGGAAGAATAGCATAAAACATACCTGAAACATTTTTTTTGTAATAGGTTAATTACAAAAAAAATGTTTCAGGTATTTTTTGATTTTTTGGTCACAAGTGTCTAATTTTTTTTTTAATTCTCTCTAGGTCTAGCCCATACAGCCCTGTCATGAGTATATATTTTATCTGTAGTCATATTAAATAATAGTGGGTGAAATATATGAATGAAATGAATTTTACGTTAAAATATGAGTGTCACATTGAATGGTAACCGAGTTCAAGACAGAGACTGATGAAGTGGGCAAAACCACTTTTTAAGTGGTTTTCACCACAACATCAAACACATCACAAGACTTATTTTCAATGTTTCTGCATAATTGCACACCACTGCGGATGCTTGTGCATCAAAATAACACCACTTTCTCTGCACAAAATCCACTCAGATCCAATTTTAGAATCATCGAAAAAAAATCTGACTGACACTACGAAACGCGCCAAACGCTCCCCTTTACCTGGGAAAGCAAAGGTATCTAGCCCATACAGCTTACTTTTATTTTTTTATTATGGGCGTAATACGAACGAAATAGGATATGAATGATAATCATCTTACCAGTAGTAGCGCAGTTGGATTTGAACTCGATCGTGTCCTGTTGAGCACCACAGCCAAAGCTGGCGCTGTCGTAGTCACCAGAGATGCATTCAGGGGCCACTTCGCGTTGTTCGTCCTCGCCTGAGAATTTTTTATGAACGTTCAATTGTGTTTGCCTATTATTGTTTTAGCATCATGATTTTTTTGTAATTTTATTTATATTTCGTTAATAAGTATACGATGTAAAAATATTGGCAGACCTAATTAATGAGGAACCAAATTCTATGAGGATATATAGAAATTGAATTGAATTATGCCGAAGGAGGGTTAGTGTCACGCAGGCGGCCGGCTGTAAAACCTAAGCCAAAACTTTGAGCTGTATGGATTGGAATATTGTCATCCCAATCACTCTCTCTGTTCATCGGTCTCTTGACATGATCCGTTCAGTCTCTTTTCTATACATTCATTCATCACTAGCACCTTTACCGTGTGATGGTTGATATGAATCAAAAGGGAGTGGATGGCTTGATGACCTGACCGATATAAATGGAAGAGGAATCATACTGCGTCAACTCCATAAAGCCTAATCTCAGGATTCAAATTGAAAAATACTTTTTGTGTCGGATAGTCCACTAATCGAAGAAGCTTTAGGCTATAAAATAAGCTACAATAACGCGAGCGTAGCTGCCGGAGATCACAAGTGTATAGTTATAGACACTTACCAATGCCGTGTGGTGACAGTAGAGTAGAATAAAACTGTCACCACCCCAAATCTCTCCCGTGGGTGTCGTACAAGCGACTAAGGGTAAAACAGTGATGAGGAATGGGCAACAGCGTTCCTCTTATGCCACCTAGTAATTATACTGCGACTTATGTGCCCGATAAATGGCAATAGGCTCGCCAACATGAAACCTAACATAATTGACGGAACGTGGCTAATTCACTTCTGCCTACATTTATATATAGATATAGGCGTGATTTATGTATGTATGTACTTACCAATAGTAACTTGCTGCCTCCTACGGCGGCGGTCAGCCAGCGAGCTTACGACAGTATAGCGGCCCAGAACAGGGCAGCGTTGCGGAGATAGCGACGTAGCTGTGGACACAACAAACAGTTTTATATACTCTTAAACTGATGATCAATATAACCTAGGTTTAAATAATTTATTGTCAGAAAGACACTTATATTATTATGAGAAATACAGAGATACATTCAAAAACAATAACCTATGTTTGCCATCAATATGTAACACAGTAAAAAGCAATTAAAGATTTCTTTTCTATTCTATGTAGCTTCTTGCGCGTGGCTTTCGATTGAATGTTCTACAGGGGAAAGGTTTCGGTAGTACATTTTATATCAAAAATAAAGATATTACGATGCTAACAACTGTTATCGGTAAGCATTTTTAGTAAAAACAAAAACGTACGAATATAGTTTTATAATATATTTACAACATATTATCCAAAAAAAATTAAAATTGGACTATGTTTGAAAAATTTTATCGCTTTTTGTACTATTTACAGCTTCACAATCATAAGACAATAGAAAAGTACGCGGGTGTCGGACGCTTGATTTATGCATGTAATGAATAAGTGTGGTGACGGCAGAGCAGAATACAATTGTCACCATCTCTCCCGTGGGTATCGTACAAGGCGACTAAGGATTGACACAGCAATGAGTAATAGGCAGCAGCGTTCCTCTTATGCCACCTAGCAACAATAATGTAGGTACTGCGATTTCCGTGCCCGACAAATGGCAATAGGCTCGCCACCTATTACGTGGGACCAAACCTAATTGGCGAAATGTGAGTGTTAGTTCACCTCTGCCTACATATAGGCATGATTTATGTATGTACGAATTAATTAATAAGAAAGACGTACATACTAATATCGGGTTATAATCTAAAACGAGCAAAATTTTTCCCATTTTGTAAAGTTTTAGAGGAGTGCAAATGTTATCGCTCGAGACAAGTATTCAAAAGAAAATGTAGGCATTAGTAACGGAACGGCACTTCACGATCCTCTTAACTGACGCACTCAGAGACGTCAAATAACGTTAATAAGTACTTAACGTCAAAAAATGACAATTCGAAACTATTCGCTATTCTTGCCGGGTCTATGGTCTAGATTTGAATGAAAATTTTTGACATTAAATATTCATTAAAGTTAATAGACGTCTCTGAGTGCGGCAGTAAGACAATAGACAATGTACGCGGGTGTTGAATGCGTGATTTATGTATGTATATCGTACCTGTGATTTCCTGAGAACTCTTAACTATTTGTAAATTATATAGGTACCCGGGTGCCTCGTCACTTTGATAAAGGTGTTTTATTTGTCTTTCACATAAGGGTTAAAAATGTAAAAATGTGTACATGTTATTTCGCTTAAAATTATCACACATCTTGTTTAATGTTTATTAATTAACATTAAACAAGATGTGTACTTTTGGTTTTGTTTCAATTTATTATTAATGTAAACACAATTAATTCAGAGCCGTGCTTTACGATCTGATTATAAAATCACGCTATGTACGTTTATATTGGATAACTGTCTTGTGCTAATTGTTAATATGTTTATATTTGGAACTTTGGGACAGTAATCTGTTAATGTACTGAAAATAAATAAATAAATAAATGTAGGTAATGAATAAGTGTATACTAACTGATCAACGTGACGTAGGACTGCGGGGTCTGGTGAGCGCAGGCGTCCTCGGGGGCGTCCCACAGGCCAGGCCCTTGCTGCAACTCGAGCACACCGCCGTCGCGACGATAGAACTTCAGGCAGACATGGCCCGATTCGCTGTGACAAATATTCGAAGCGTTAAGACCCCAAGCACATTTTGACTGTGATTTTTGAGTAAAATGGCCAATTTTGGCGTGAATAAATCTTATTCTGAACAAAAAAAACTTCGAAAATAGCTTTAAGTCAACTGTGAATATGTCCTTTCTACAATGATATTTTTGAGCAAACTTTATACTAGAATATTTGTTACTTTCTTTCTGAGTCTGGCCCATATATTTGTACAGTTATTCAAAATGTAGGCAATAATTTATAAAACAGTTCTTAAAAAGTCCTATTTTTAAGCTCTGTTTTTTGGCACTTATGTTTAGGCGTAGATCGTCAAGCGACACTATTTACCAGACGGGGCGGAGACGCCCTGCCCATCTCTTTCTGGAGTCGGGAGTATGTTCGAGCCACGAGTCGAACATTGGACTTAACCCGAGGAGCAGAGTCAGCAGCGAGGCGACCTACACACACCAAGCGCACCGTCGGCAGTTTACACCCATGAGAGACATACAAAAGCTATCAATGTGTACAGACCATGTAAACCAAATAAATACTGTAATTATTTATACAATAAATTAGATTCCAATCGGCCGTGTTGGGTCTCACTACTCCCTCCCCGCTGCCTGCCAGGGCTACTCCCTGGGGTAGCTTCCTCCTACCATATACCAGCTACTTGCCAGGGCTACTCCCTGGAGTAGTTCCTATCCACCAACAATTCTGTACCTGCGGGAGCGAGCGGTTGTAAGGCGCCGCTTCCCGGAATCTAATTTATTGTATAAATAATTACAGTATTTATTTGGTTTACATGGTCTGTACACATTGATAGCTTTTGTATGTCTCTCATGGGTGTAAACTGCCGACGGTGCGCTTGGTGTGTGTAGGTCGCCTCGCTGCTGACTCTGCTCCTCGGGTTAAGTCCAATGTTCGACTCGTGGCTCGAACATACTCCCGACTCCAGAAAGAGATGGGCAGGGCGTCTCCGCCCCGTCTGGTAAATAGTGTCGCTTGACGATGAATGGTTCAAGAAGAGATGGTATTGGTTGCTAATTGAATGGTGACACAACATGCTGCCGGCTCCAAGAAGAGGTGGTATTGGTTTCTTGACATTGGTGAATCGGAACATGGCATCGTTGTTGTTTGTGGATTCTCCACATCAACTAGGCAACTTCTCAGTACTCTGGTGAGACCCGCTGGTGGGAGGCCAGAGACCGATTCGCTTCGCTGTGACAATGTTGGTGCTGTATTGTGCATTGTTGATTTTGACCATCTCCCTTCTAAGTTTAGCAGCAAATCCAGCAAACGAGGCTCCGAATGATGATGTGGTATTGTACCCCATGAGAGACTGTTGGTTGAGAATTGGTTATTCATTATCATGGTTAGTAAAATAGTTTGGTTAGTAAATTGTAAGTACATAAAAATATACATACTATAAAATACTTGTAAATAAAGTGGTATAATGAGAATGAAATAAAATGTTGTATCTTACCTGCCTTAGTATGCAGTGTAAGGGTGTGTATGATAAGTTATCCTTACCTGGCTGGTTTGCAATGTAAGGATGGTAATGGTAAGTTAGCCTACTCGCTGCTTGCGTAGTTAGGGCTATAATGTTTATGTACCCTGCCTGTTGTCTGCAGTGCTAGGGTTAATGGTTAGTTGTCCTTACGCGCCTCTGGTCTGGGGCGTGCGGTGTGTAGTGTGTGGTTAATGTATGTGTGTGTTTTACGTGGCTTTAAATTTATTGAGTGTAGATTCAACAAATAAATTGGTAATAAATGGTATCTATATTGGTGATGGTAAAATAGTAAATATATGAGCACACGCCACGCGGTTGGTTATGTATTGTGAACTGTGTTATATACTAAATGAATATTTTAACGTAGTTGATGAGGTTCACAATGGTAAAAATATAAAATAACTGGTTAATAATATGTGCTAAATAATGTGCTGTGTACAGTACCGCTAAAATTGTTTATGAATGATCAGTTATAAAATGTTGTAGGCTGCCCCGCTAACCAATTAATGTATAATTAAATATTAAAATGACCGTTAATAATTTTGAATAAAAGTAAAATTACTTGCTTGCAAATACCGTTGTTATTATCATTGTTTCGGTATGCGAGGATCGAGTTACCGGTCTCAAGAAGTGCTGACGACTTCATTGCGCCAATAGTTAATAATCGCTAAATGTGTGTTTGATTTGTTTTGGTGATTTAGATATAAATAGATAATTAGCTTGGTATAATTGTTAGTTATAATTGTTGTTAATATGGTAAAATGGTAATGTTAAATAATATGGTGAATGGTATAATATAAAATAAATAAATATCGTAGCTCAGAAGGAACAATGATAAGATATGCGAGTAAGTTACGAACGATTGTAAGTCGTTGCTTCCCACTCACACAAACAGGATGCCGATCCAGGGTAGAATTCCCAGATTACAGCAGGAATGCTAGGAAGCTCGAAGGACCATATGTACGAGCGGGGAGCGAGCGGTTGTAAGGCGCCGCTTCCCGCAGGTACAGAATTGTTGGTGGATAGGAACTACTCCAGGGAGTAGCCCTGGCAAGTAGCTGGTATATGGTAGGAGGAAGCTACCCCAGGGAGTAGCCCTGGCAGGCAGCGGGGAGGGAGTAGTGAGACCCAACACGGCCGATTGGAATCTAATTTATTGTATAAATAATTACAGTATTTATTTGGTTTACATGGTCTGTACACATTGATAGCTTTTGTATGTCTCTCATGGGTGTAAACTGCCGACGGTGCGCTTGGTGTGTGTAGGTCGCCTCGCTGCTGACTCTGCTCCTCGGGTTAAGTCCAATGTTCGACTCGTGGCTCGAACAGATAGCGTCATGGCGGAAGGAAGATGTCGCTTTATAACATTGACGTACGATATTATTGGACATGGATGGATACCTACCTATAATATGTATGTGATTTAAATGGTTTTTAAGCCAAAAAACTATGCATTATAAATTTTATTTTTTTGATAGTGTACAAATACATGGACCATTCGGAACATATCCTTTGAACTCTGAAGTAATGCTTACCATCCCCTCGTCACGTGGGCTACCAGTTTGATGTGTTTCTTCTCTTTCTGCTCAAGAATAGAGTGGCACACCAATCGCTTCTCCTCGAAAGAGCCGTCCGCATTCATGATCTGGAAATAGGGAAACAATTTCATGGGTAAATTGTATAAAATTATGGTTTTAGAAACTTGCTATTAAGGTGGATTCATACGCACGCAGTTATCAGTATATAAGTAACTAACTATATAAGTAACTAACTAGCCATATGACAGCTATCATTTTAGTCATCTTTAAATATAATATTTGGATGGATCACCCACTGAACCAAGTCATGTAATCTGTCATATAATGTCATGTCTGGTAGAACGGGATGAATCTCCCTAGGTTCATGCCATGTCTGAGCAGCAGCTCGATGCCTGCAGCCCAATTGAGGTGGAGGAACCTAATGATGATGATGATCCCGATGATGATGATGATGAACCCCGTAATATATGTTTAGGGTATATTGTTTATATATTTTCTTTACTTTTATTATAATAAACTTTTTAGTTCAAAAGTGGACATTATACACCCTCCACCACCCACGTTTCGCCAATTATGTTAGGTCCCATGTAATAATAGGTGGCGAGCCTATTGCCACCTATCAGGCACATAAATCTGAGTATATTTCTTTTAACGAAATATTTTTTCGAAACTAAACCAATGTCCCCAGAATTATATAAAAGTATTAAATCTGTCGCACGGCGGCATTCGTAACATTTCTCAACGCGTTTATAAAATTACCGCAGTGTGTTCAACAGAATTTATGCTTAAGCACATTTTGTATAATCAGGTTTGTTTGTGTTAAATAAAAAGGCTATAGAAGGAAGAGAAAAATCAGTCGTAAAGAAATTAATACATAAAGACCTTTGCTATGCCGGAAACTAAGAGTACCGCAATGCGTAAAATAAGAGTATCGCAATGCGGAATGCAGAAAATAGGAGTGTCGCAATGCGATGGGAAATTATCGTTCAAAAGTCGCTTTTGACATCATGAATCGTGAGGATCGAGGTTAGAAAAATTTCGCCCAAAAGTCGCTTAGGACATCGTCAACACAGAGTAACATGGAAAACAACTAGATATATTACTTTAGCGACATTCGAGGTGCTTGTGTTAAGAGCTGGAAGAAAGGGCAATCGCTTGATGTTTCACTATGGTAAGCTTGTATAGCAAGCGTAAAGTCTGGTAGAAACGATGAAATACCTAAGACACATAATGGTATGGTGGATATTAGGCTATGAATATTAAAAATGCTCACCAAGCTAAGATACAAAGGAAAATATGTAAGAAAGAGTCTTGATGCGGGAATCGAACCCGTACCCCGTCGTCTTTGTAATAATAATGTAATGTTCCTGGCTATTTTAAGTGCTATAGCAAGGGGCTGGCTCCCTAGAATCCTAGATTCCTCAACATTCCACCAAATTTTCATTCAATTATATCCCTTTGAGGGAGATGAAATTTAAGAGCTTCCTTGTTGAGAACAAAGAATAACAATAAACTTAAAAATAAACAAACGGAAACTTTAATTAAGATTTACACAAGCTGAGCACAAAGTGTGCATTATAAATAATTTTCAAATAAAAATAGAAACTAATAATTTATACTAAGACAATTAATAAACATACATCGTCTATTCCTTCATTTTTGCCTCACATCTAATACGATTCGCCGCTCACTGAATAACAGTTACACCTGACAGTCACTTATTGTGTGGTACCCGTCAGTTACTAGTCTGCAGCCAAATAAAATGTTGTGTCATTGGTATGTTATGGCTTACACCAATAGTGTTTTCAATAGTATATATGTAAAATCGCATTCCAATATTACCTTCTGCAGCCGTAGTGGCTAGTGCCAAAACTAACGAACGATCGCCAAGTACAATTATACTTCACGAGTGACCAAAAATATGAAATATCGAGTGGCTTCGTGTTAAGCCGATAACTATACTATTGTGTCATATTTGTCAGCCTTTTTCTGAATATTATTTGTCCGTGTAGCGACGGTAGCACGAACTTTCGGAATTGTGTATTTGTTATGACAATTCCTATTTAGGTATTGCTCCAGCATCAGTTGGGAGTGTGTCATACTTTTTACATAACATTATAGTAACCAATAGTTGAGGGTAAAGCCGTAGATTTAACTTTTAAAAAGTTCTTTATTTTGACTATAGACGCGTCAACTTATTTCGTAGGGACATAAGCACTGTTCGGAATGTATTAGGTATGTACCCTATGTATCTGTAACAAATTCTATAAAGTCTACTAGAATATTTAATTTTTCTGCATCAATCAAATCATATTTACTAATGTTTCTTGATTCGAATAGTAAATTCTTGTCTTGCCTTCCAGAATAGTCAAGGAGCAGAAACACAATGGCCCGTTGTTGTCAAAGAGAGTTGGTGTCAGGCCGGCTGTAAAATCTAAGCCAAAACCTTGAGCACTATATGAATTGGAATGTTTGCATCCCAATCACTGTCTCCGTTGATCTGTCTCTCGACATTGTATAAACTAGGAACAAGACACGAAGAAGAATGAATATATGGGATTACATTATTGTTAAAAAGACGATCAGAAGTTTCAGACTTTAAAAGTCAGAAATCAACATTCTTAGAACAGATAACATAATTACATAAGCACTGAAAATGTAAAAGAAAATCATTTAGGCAACGGGTGCCTTGGAAGAAATATTAAGGAGACATTCTGACACACGATTGTTCCGGCTGCTTTTGACAAGTTCTTATAAACAATCGAGGAGAACTATGGACAATCCAGCGGGCTAAACTGAAGGGGTCGTGGAAATTTAAACTTTAAGTTCTTAAGTAACTATGTTCTTCATAGCGGGTATTGCTTAAACGTAATTTAAAGGTGCTCTTATACGGGCAATTTTTGAGACAATAATTGCTTGGCAACTGTAATGGAGTAATCGTAATAAATTGCGGCAATTGTTTCGGCAATTCTAGTTGCTCTATATATTCCACATTTCTCAATGTCGCAAATAGAAGTTGCTGAACATCCAATCGGTGTGGAAATCTTTACTCTTTTTTTTCCATCTCGTTTACACGTATAACTACGTCTCATTTTCTTGACAGGAACAGGCCGGCGCAGTATTGCGTATCGCCAAGATTTTAAAGTTGCCCCAATATGCATAGTATTGAGTGGCCGTATCTATGTTGCTATCGGGCCAAATTGCTTGATGTGGTCAAGGCGTCACAGTTGACGAGTATTGACGGGAAATGACCAATTCTAGTTGCCCGTGTCAGCTCATAGTTTTAGCCCGTGTTAGTTCTAGAAAACAACGGAGTCCGAAAGGCTAAACTCTCGAGAAGTCGTGGGAATTTAGAGTTTAAGTTTTCGAGTGACTATGTTGTAGCGGGCATTGCTTCTGTTTATAAGACCTAGTTCTCAGAAATAACAGAGTATCACAGTTGGGGAGTCATGGTTACTATGATGTTCGATTGGATACTGCTACTGTTTTTTATTAAGACCTACTAACCAAAAACTAAGGAAAACAACGGAAAGAAATCCAACAGGCTTAACTCTCGGGCGGTAGTAGGAATTTAACCTTTAAGTTCTCGAGCGATAGAGCGGGCGTTGCTTGAACGCCATTTAACTAGCTAGGGCTTATCGGGACCTAATCTCCGAATATAGGTGCCTTCAGTTCTCAAAAACAACGAAAAGAAATCTAAGAGGCTTAACTCACGGGCTGGCGGTAGTAGAAATTTAAACTTTAAGTTCTAGAGCGAAAGAGCGGGTAGTGCTTGAAAAAACTATCTAGGGCCTATCCGGACCTACCTTCTCCGGGTATCCGGGAGGTCTTCGACGTCATGCAGTTGGGAGGTTCCCAGCCGAGGCCTCGGGGGTTGGAGCCCGTCCGAAGACCTTCACGTCAAACAGTTGCATCAGACACCGAAAGCCAACAACGCCAAGTCAGAATTCATCAGTCGCCATAAGCGTATGAAGATCGAAATCTCAAAGACAATCGACATACCTGCTACGTACTTTGGACCGACGGCACCCACACGCGCTTACGGAGAACGCATCATGTACGATTTTTAGCGGAATTGAGTTATATTATTTTGAAATCAGCAAAACGAACTCTATGACTTTCCCATAGAGACCATTTCAATAGACTGACTATACCAATTTTTACATCGCCAGCTCAGTTCTGGGCAGATAAGTATACTAAGGACATATAAAACATTAAACGCGTTTTTCTCAGAAGTTGTAAAAACGTAGATAATGCGTTTTTCATAAGCGCGGCAGCACAACTGTCTAATTCCTTCAATCGACTGCCAACCTTGACTCTTTTGGAGTAAAGCTCAGAGTAGATTGAGAAAATTTGACGTTTTGTGGTAGCGCGACGTGCTGTCGACTGTACTAATGTAAAAACAATTAATAACGAATTTTGTTTTAATAGAACATTGCGCAAATCTTACACTACGCGAAGCTCAAACAACATTAGGTATGTATTTTGTCCTTATGTTTATTTTATCCCACTATCGATAAGAAAAATGGAAATATTCTTCGGTGTGAGATATCTCACTCGACCAATCACATCGCATGAAGTTATAGGTTAAAAAAAATTTAAGACCCACGATTGCCTAACACCTTATGTCAAATCCGATACGTATACCTCAGTAATTTCTCGTCGAAGGCCGAACATAGTAATAACATTTCATGCTTTTACTGTTATTAGCGGTATGACAACGTGGACATTTTCTTCTCAGCATGACATAGATAGGGAACAGCGTCAAGAATTGCAAGATTTAATCATTTGCATTGATTATTATTGTCCTATTTTATTTTATATTTTGTGTTTTCTGTTTTTAATCCTCAATTGAACATTAGGCGAGGTCACTAAACAGGACTTCTTTCTTTCATTTCGGCGAAAAGCATGCCTTTTTCAGTTCCACTGCCCTGTTGATGCCTTGGTTATTACTCTCTGATGTCTGGTTTCAATCTCTTTGCGTTTCAAAATACAAATCATGCCTTGGCTAATTATGTACGAATATCCAGAATGCTGATCCCTCGTGTCTTCATCTGTAGACGCCGTCCGTGCTGAGACATAACCAGTACTTAAGAAGCATTAGTTAGCATGTAGGTTTGATTGCTCCGCAGTAATCTGACCAGTTCAAAAGGCTTGCTTCATATAATTTTCCATCGCCATTAAACATCCTCGTGACATCAAACTGATTCTGTTGTGTTAACGTTACAATCGTATCTCAATTGTGATTTAAGAGCCTTTTCGACATAGTTTCCATTACTAAAATTATACACTGTTTGGATACCTATCAACATTGGCAGTATCAGGCCACTGACTGTTATATACCCCATACATATGTCACACACATGTCACGCCTTGCTCCCCCCACACTTGCTACGACCCTTACATACTGTCTTTCGCTTCATCTAATCTCATTATAGTCGTCATGCAGGCCCGTCAGTTTCGGGTACTCTTGACTTAGGTCAAGAGTATTTTTTACCCTAGATAGCCCAGACATACGAAAGGATACAAAACCGAGCACCGAACCCTTTTCAATACTCAATATCTTTATTGCAAACCGTAATGTACAATAAGGTATTAAGATAACATTATAACAGAGCATTATGGAACGCGTGGGGCACGAAAACCTAAATATGTTGCTTCGCATTTCTATAATTTAGCATACAAAAGTCAAGTGTAAAAAAATAAACCGTCGCAGACAGCAGCAGAAGGAAAACTGTAGCAGCATCAGAGTTATCGCCAAGAAAATCGCTTGGAAAATCTTATTATCGAACTTAAGAATACTACTACTAGAACAATATTAAAGCAGCACAGCTTTCGCGCAGGACATGGAAGACATCAAACCATTTTGCTTTCGCTAATAAAGTCGCTCAGCGTTGAAAAGTTTCGAGCTAAAGTATATTTAAAAAAAAGTATACCTTCAGCGTTGCGTTCTTGGTGGTGAAGTGGTACTGGTGCGAATGGTCCAGGCTGAACCACTTGTGGTGCTCCACGATCCAGTTGGGGAAGTGGCAGCGGTTGTGCTCGTCGTCACCTGGGGGCGAAGCCACGCGTTAATGCAATATGTCACTGGCATTATACATGTACCGGTAGGCGCGTACTTATCTAAAGTAGATTAAGGCCCAATCAGGGGGCTAAGTGCGGAAAAGGCCCAGCTAAACTAACCTAGTACATAATTGCAATCAATAAAATGTACAATCACACAAGACAGAAGATTCCTGGGGAGGCCTATGCCCAACAGTGGGATATGAATCATCATCATCATCATCATCAGCCCTTTAATGTCCCCACTGCTGGGGCACGGGCCTTCCCTATAAATGGAAGAATATAGGGAGATTGGGCCATAACCCACCACGCTGGCCCAGTGCGGGTTGGTGGGTATTAACGACTACAGATGGTCTACCGCTTAACGTGCCTTCCGAAGCACGGAGGAACTAGAGATAATACATTTTTGGTCACCCATCCAATGACCGGCCTTAGCGAACATTGCTTAGTTTACGCAATCGCAGGCCAAGCGCGCTATGCCCCTGCGCTAGCGAGCTCCTCCAGTGTAAAGGGATTTTTCGACATGTTCGCAAGACCACTTAGGAAACAATGCTTACTGTTGGTCAGCTTCATGATGCGACTGCCGTCGGTGGGAGACGAGACACCGTTGCAAGTCGCGTCTCCGGACTGCGCAATGTTGTACGTCATGCTCTTGTCGCTGTGCTGTCCCTTGTAGATGAAACACCTGAAAATTTTGGACGGACACGTTTATATAATAATAATAATAATAATAATTTATTTTCTTTAAATGTTAGTAAGTTTACATTTTATGCAAAGTGATCGAAGTCACCTAGTAAGCAAAAAAATGCCTGTGTTTATAAGGTAATCTAATAAACACAGCGGCCGTGCAGAATACAATTACAGCAGAATACAATTGTCACCACCCCCATATCTCCCGTGGGTGTCGTACAAGGCGACTAAGGGTAAAGACAGCAATGAGTAATGGGCAGCAGCATTTCTCTCATACCACCTAGCAATATAAATTTGTAATGCGATTTATATGCTCGATATATGGCAAGAGGCTCGCCACCTGTTACATGGGACCGAACATAATTGGCGAAAAGTGGGTGTTAATTCACCTTTGCCTACCCCTTCGGGGATATAGGCGTGATTTATGTATGTATGTATGTAATAAACTCTGATGATTTTAATTTAGATCTTAGTTAGTTTAGTTTACTTCTGCCTACCCATTCGGGGATGTAGGCGTGATTTATGCAGGTATGGATTTATGATGATTTTAATTCTGACGTACTATGTATACAAATTATAATACGTATGATATGAATCAAAAGAGAGTGGATGGCTTGATGACGTCTGACTGATATATTGATAAGGGTTTGGTGTCAGGCAGACAACTCGGCTGTAAAACCTATGCCAAAACCTTGAGCTCTAAATCACACTCTCCGTTTATCGGTCTCCCGACATGGTCTTTTCCAAAAGGGTGTTAGACATGATAACGTCTGACCGATATTAATGGAAGAGGGAGATCAGAGAAGGCAGGAAGGTGATTTTACGAAAATATTTAACAATTAGTGATATGAATCTTTGCTGATTCCAGAAGAAAATAGATATTAAGCGAAGAAGTCTTACTGGGTCCTTACACTTTGAAAGGATAAGAGTGAAATTAAAGGTTATTAATATTATTGTTTAAAATGCGTCCAATTTAGATAAATTGGACCTATGACTAGATAGCCAGGCGGCGAAAAATGGAACTAAAATGTACTATACATACTTATTGACATTTCTAACACACTCTTTGGTCACCAGTAGCGCCACCACAAACAGCCAAGCTACAAGTTAGTTGCACTGTGCAGCAGCACCCGTAGTAAGGGACGTGGACAACATCTCCTCGGGGAAATGAAAATGTTCTCCTCTGGTTCTCACTCCCACTAAACCCGAGACAAACCACTGTCAAGTGGTTTGTCTCCGGCCGGCTTGGTCGAATGCTCAGATCGCTCGGTGTTGGCCAGGAGGTCCCGGGTTCAAAATCTTACGAATTATCAAAGCTCGTAGAACAAACATTGTTGCTTATGATGTTAGGTATCTACTCCTGAGAGGTATTTGATGTTTAAGAAATAACCCTAAATACATAATTATTATGATATTAAAATCATCATCTAGTGTCCATAACACAACGTGCTTGCTTAGGCTGGTGGCTAGGTGTGAGTGTAAAAAAAAGTGGTGGACAGAGATTTTGTCCCCGTGCTAGGCCTACAGGAGGCTTACCTGTAAGTATCCTCGTCGGAGGCGATGGAGTTGCGTCTCTGCACCTGGGAGATCTGGCCCACCAGGTATCTGGTGGAACCTTCCTTCCACGTGGCCAAGCAGACCAGCTCCTCAACTGTAATTTGTTTTCAAAGGAACCGTAAAAACAATACAATCAGGTAATAGTTTGGTCATTTTTTTGGTTCGGTGCAATAGGCATAATGACTATGTATATGTATAATATATATATATATATGTATAATTGCGAAAAACTACACCACATTGTTTTTACTTGTTTACTTTACTTGAAATAAATTATATTTTTGTAAAATATAAAGACTGTCATAAAAAAACAACATGTTTTGTATAAAGCAAATTTTAAATTCCGCCAAAAACAGCAATTTTTGACGTCACTGTAGCGTTAATTATGTTTCTATTGTATAGAGTGATTTTGTTTGGCAGATAAAAGTCAAAAAAATAGTGACGAGCGGCTGCATATGCACGATGACACTAACAAAGAATCACTGAAATAATGATTTATAATAATAATTTAGGATAAGGAGATTCGTTATTAAGTCACTTGTACTCAGATTATATACTTGTGATTGATATTTGTTGTATAACTCAGAGTAAAATAAAAATAAAAATTTATAACTTAGCAATCCACCATATTTAGACAAACGCCGCGTGACGTCACAATTTCGTTGACACCGTTTTGACATTTTATTTGCCAATCGAAATCTGTCAGTTTTACGAAATCGTGACGTACCACAGCCGCCATTGCTGTTGGCGGAAATTGTAATTTGCATTATAGACAACTTATCCAGCGGGATAAGTTTTGAGTGGGATCAGTTGACCAAAGCCTCTATTGAAAACAAAATGTTTTTTCTATAAAAATCTTAAGTTTTTACAAAAATATAATTTATTTTGGGCAAAGTAGAAGCGTAAAAACAACTTTTCAAAATTAGTCATCATGCCTATTGGAGTAGGAAGACATTTCAGACAATTGATCAATTACACACCGTTGCTCTCGGTGCCTGGCACGTCAGGGCAGGCCATGTAGCGCAGCAGCAGCCGCGAATCATCCGTGCAGGATTCCGCGCGGGAAGGGGGGTTCGTACAGTCTCCGGTGCCCCTGCAATCAGAAATAAAAAGTTTAGATTTAGAACAGTTGTCAAAAAAAGGTTTGAATACCCTGTTGAATCTGGCAATGGAATTTTGAACTTAGTAATTATATTTTGAGTCTAGTAATGGAATTATGAAATTTTAAATCTAGTAATGAAATTTCGAATGTGGTAATGCATTTTTAATTTTCCGTGGATACCTGTTGTAGGTGAAGGTGAACGGCGCCGGGTGGAAGGGGCAAGACTGCGGCACCGGCCGCGGCTCCTTCCGGAACATCGAGAACAAGGGCGCATCACCGCTGATTTGCTCGCAAATGGTCGCGAGAGAGTCCTTTGCCCAAACGGGACCTGGTGATTTAGAACAAAACACAATCTCGTTAGTCAAAGTAAATATCTAAACTAATATCATAAAGCTGAAGTTTGTTTGTATGATTAAACAAGCAAATCTCAGGAACTACTAAATATTTTTTTTTTGTGTTGGACAGTCCATTTATCGAGGAAGACTATAGGCTATATCATAACCACAGATATATCACTTATATTGATATATCTGTGATCATAACCGACATTAACGCGAGCAAAGTAGTCCACCAGTAAAATAGAAAAACAAACACGCATGATCTGGAAGCTTCAGTCACGGTGTACAGCTTATAGTCCAAACCCTACACTGAACCCTCCTAGTAAAGGTCTTCCTGTAAGGCTAGAAATTTGTACAATGATGATTTATAGCACCCTAAGGGCAATAAACATACATGACCAGGGGGCCTACCGCCTAACTCGATTGCTGATGATAGCTATATTGCAATGCACTGCTTACGGCTATAGCAGCCATCCTGAATTTTTGGGCGGTACGGATTTTGTGCTAAATTCATTCAAAATCATTCAGTGATCATTCGTTTAAAGCTATCGCTGATTGTTTAGGTACAATTGGTGCGAAAAGACAGCATGATGTCATAAACTATAGCTTTTGCTTTAGCAATCGAGTTAGGCGGTAGGCCCCCAGGCAGGCATTTAAATAATAAATAAACTTAAATAAAAAAATAAACTTGTTCCTGTACCCTAACCGCTATAAACGTTACTTCGGCAGGTTAACTGACGTTAGCTTATTTTTATATTAATTGCAGAGCACGTGGGAATAAAAATAAAAGACAAAAATGCGGGAATCAACTCCCGCATCATTCCTTTTCTAACCTATTTTTCATTGAGCTAAAATGTATGTGTATTATAATCACCTACCTACAAACATAGCATGCAATAAATGGTTTGACTTTCTCTAGCCTATTTTTCATTGAGCTTTATGTATTATCACTAGAGGTCGGATAATAGGATGCATATTTACCTAAAGTTAATTTTTGGCTGGGATATTATGGAAGCGGCTTCTTAAAACATACTTTTTGCTAGTTTGGCAACCTGCTTTGCAAAATTAGCTGGCATCCGACTCCATAGTTAAAAAGTATTTTATCGGAATTGCGAGATTTTTACAATGGATACAAAAATGCATTACTTAATAGCCAACACCTGAACGTAAATAAATATACACCCGACCCGATTTGATTCTATAATCAAATCACAAAATTTTGTAGATTCCGGACTCCCGGGATTTTTTCGATACAAAAGTGCATTCCATATTGCGAACATCTCAACTTTAGGTAAACATGCATCCCATTATCCGACCTCAAATTATCACCTACCTACATATACAGTACGCCAATAAATGGCTTTTGAGTTTGAAAAAGCGTTTGCACTCAGATACTCAATACTCACTTTCCTTGTACTGCAGCACGTATTTGTGTTTCTCGTGGATCACCAGGCACTTATAAGAGTCCTCGCTCCTGAAACCGGAAAAAAGTTTTTGAGCACAACATCCCCTGTACCCGCAAAGTGTTAACTTGTAACGAATCATAAATAAAATACCTAGTCCCAATGTTCGTTCCCGCGGAATAATGAGGAACTCCGCCGGAAAGTTTGCGAAATGTTTACAACAGTACACGATACAGACTTAACAAAGCACCTTCCGCGATATGTATACATGTACAACATACACGGAACCAATTTTCAATGCATTCGCTGTCAAACATTTTATAACCATCGAGTTTTAGTTTATTAAAGAGTTCCGCGTGTCAAGCTACCATCTTGACTTTGCTGCACGCTCGCGTAAATTAATATATGTTCGCGAATTTCAATACCAAAAAGAGACACAACTGAAACTTGTATTACTGCAACAGTATTTCTTATTGACATAAACTTAGAACGCAGAATGATTGGAAGTATTTTTTTAAGTTGTGTCTTCCTCGAATTAATTTTTTAAAAGATGGCAGTAGCTAGCCTGGTGGACTTGAAAAAATGTGATGAAATGAAATGTGTGAAAGTGATCAATGTGATCTGTCATACAGACCATCACAAATTGTCGGAACACAATAATGCGTTATTATGGCGACAAATTTTGATAAGGTGGTGCTAAACTTGAAAAAGTTTCATCACCGACAAAAAGTATGTAATGTGATCGTTGCAAAATAATGCTGTTATTATACCATTACTATTATGATTTTGATAAGATGGTGCTAGACTTGAAAAAAGTTCTACCACCAACAAAAAAGTATGTAATGTGATCGTGCCTACCCCCGTAGCACGGTACGTGGACAAAACCTCCTCGGGGACAAAAAACATTTTGCTCTCGCTCCAACTCCCACCAAATCCCGAGACAGAACACTGTCAAGTGGTGGAGAGAGATTTCCTCACCTGTCATACAGAAGAAACTTGTCGTGGGATTCAGTCTCAGCGCACTCGCCCTTGGACTGAAAGTGGGTCCCGTTTATAGTGATCAGTCCCGGAAATCCGGACTGGAACCAGCTTCCGGTCCAGCTCTCGGGAAACGTGCAGCCACCTCCTGTAACAAAAACCATCGTTTTTATTATCATTATGTCACAAAGAAAATTAATAAAATTAATCTGTCTAATACACTCATCAACAATGTCTAAGGCCGTTCTATGTACACTTAATGTTTGATCAGCCACCATTCTTATACATACATACATAAATCACGCCTATATCCCCAAAGCGGTAGGCAGAGGTGAACTAGCACCCACGTTACACGCCAATTATGTTAGATCGGTAGCGAGCCTATTGCCATTTATTGGGCACAAAAGTCGCAGTACTATTGCTAGGTGGTATAAGAGGAACACTGCTGCCCATTCCTCATCACTGATTTGTCCTTAGTCGCCTTGAACGACACCCACGGGAGAGATTTGGAGTGGTGACAATTGTATTCTACTCTGCGGTCACCACGCGGCACCATTCTTATAATACTGACATATTCTTTGCACTTGTTCAATGACTCACTTAATTATAATATGGTCATCCGTTACATAACATTGAACTAATTACATAGAAATCTTCAGTATTTCCAGTAGAATGATCGCCGATACAACAAGTCAATAAAAATATCCTTAGATAAAGTTGATGAGTGATATATAAAAATCTCGTGTCACAGTGTTTGTTATCGATCTCCTCCGAAACGGCTTTGCCGATTGTTATGAATTTTTTTGTGTATATTTTGTAGGGCTGAGAATAGGTCGCGTAGGCTATTTTCTACACACCTAGGTGATAAGGGCAAAACAACGTTTGGCAGACCAGTCAGTAGTCTAGAAAATAACAAATAAACTATTCTAACACGATATGTCTACTCTTAGTTAGCTCGGGCTAACATTTCGTAGGCTAAGCTAATAACTGGATTAAATATTCATAAGACATTCCAAGATCTAATTAAGTTTTTTGACCACCCATCCGATGACCGACCTCGGCGACCGCGGCTTGGGTTACGCAATCGCACGCCAAGCGCGCGCCCCGCCGCGTCCTCGGCCTCCTCAACGATTACCGTTGCAAGGCATTGATTTGGGCGAACATGTGTATGAAATCCCACGAGCGGGTACAGCCTTCGTCGAGTAGGGTGCTTCCGGCCGTAATACCTAGTAATTAGAAATAGAGGCTTCACATGCTCAACGTAGCGCAGCATGCTCCAGTTTATCCTGTAACTAGTGGTCCCCCGCGGCTTTGCTCGCGTAATTATATAGGGTACTTAAGTATCGAATGAAATCACCACTGGCCCTATAGCCTTCCTCAATAAATGGACTATCCATCACAAAAATAATTTTTCAATTTGAACTAGTAGTTTCTGAGATTAGCGCGTTTAACCAACCAACCAAACAAACAAACTAGGGAGTGCGTGGAAAGTACGTACCTACGGACAAAACATTGACGTTCCGATTTCAGATTTCGCTATTTGGATATTGTGTATATTCAAAATTAATGATAAGTAATAATGTTATATAACAGCATTATTGTGTTCCGACAATTGTGATAAGATAGCCAGCCGCTCTGTGGTTGAGGGTTCCAGGTGAAGCTCGATTCCATCTTCGGCCCTTAGCGTCACTTACCATTAGGTGAGTTGAAGCGCAAGAGCTCTCGTCTAGCATTTAAAAAACTTAAAAGTAGATTGCCCGGTGTACACCAATAAGCACCTTGGGCACCCGAATGGTGGAGGGAAAACCACCGAAAACAGCATACAAAGAGGTTTGGTGTCAGTGCAAAACATTGATCAGTGGACATAATTAGGTAAAACCATAGATCAGTCAATAACGAACAGTTATTTTATAAAATAATATTTCTGAGAACCTCGTAGCACCTAGAAGCTACTCTACTAATCAGTTTTACCTGAACAATGCACTAGATTGGGAAGGTTAATCTTGCCATTTTTCTTAGATTTAACGACGTCGCATATGGCAGCACTTGCCGCAGTTTTCACTAGTGGCAACACCGACCGCGAAATTGATAAGTTGACATAACCGCGTCATAAAACTATTGTACCATGAACTAATGGCATTTTTATGATCGCCAACGCAGATCTTATTTTACGATCGGTGCACTAAAACTAGAAGTATGTTTTTTATTGCGATAACTTAGCCGAGTGAAAGCTATTGCCTTAATCATCATCGGGTTTAAAGTAATCCTGGGGACATTTCACGCTCTTATACTGCCAGCCGGGCGCTCCAGTGGCCCTAGCACGAACTTTTCGAACATTCGAATCGTTATCATATCGAGAAAGCACGCACTCTAAAACCAAAACAAAATAAATTCTAAATTTTAAATCGCATTATTTCATATGTAAATATATTTAATAAATATTAACATCATAAACACATAGTCAATATATGTATTCAATTCTTTTAATTAACATAAAGTCGACTTATAAACTGATGAAATTAATAAATATTTATGAAATTAATGAATGTTTAGGAACGCTTTCCGAGTGTCTTTTGTTTTTTGACGTTTGGCATCGAAACTATTGAAGGATGGCTGTTTTTAAGAATGCAAATGTTTGGTCAAGAAAAATTTTTTGACGAAAAAATTGCGTAAATACAAAAAAAATCGAAACTGTCGCCGTTTAAACATGAAAATGATCATGTTCATATATTTAAACATAGAGTGTTTGCTCGATACGATTACAATATGTTTTAAAAATTAGTGCTCGGGGCAGAGTTCTTATCAGTCGCCGAAGGCATTATTGTAGGCTTTTATTATTTTCTGTGTTTAGTTAAGTAGTTGATTTTGACACATCCTATTAGCAGGCAGGCTTTCGCAAAAAGTAGCTTGTCAGTCCTAACGGATTTTTAAATTAAGCAGCATGTTATAAAAGCGTATTATACGACCTTTGTGAAAGTAAAACAGATTTATTCTCTTTTTTCTTGGGCTAGAGAAGCTAGATTAAAAATCAGTCACGTCCCAGGCTATTATTATTAACACAAAGTCGGGGGAGAAGTCAATTCATTTACAAGCACTAAGGGCCGGTTTCTGAACCATAGTTAACTCAACCAATTATTATACCCAAAGAGGGTTGGTGTCAGGCAGGCGGCCGACTGTAAAACCTAAGCCAAAACCTAGAGCAGTATGGATTGGAATGTTGTCATTCCAATCACTCTTTCCGTTCATCGGTCTCTCGACATGGTCCTTTCAGTTTTTTTTCTATACATTCATTCATCACTAGCACCTTAACGGTGTGATGGATGATATGAATCAAAAGGGAGTGGATGGCTTGATGACGTCTGACCGATATGAATGGAAGAGGAAACATACTGCGCCGACCCCAGAAAGACAGGGAACAGGGCAGGGAGAAGAAGAAGAGTTATCTCAACCAATTGTTAAAAACTGTTACTAATTCCTAAATATCAGTCTGATATGTAAACATTAGTAAAAATTTCAGTTACTAATGTTACTAATGGATAAATATCAGTCTGATATTGTTACTAATTGTTAAATAGTGATATTTAAAGATAAGTAAAAATTTTTAACAATTGGTTAACAGTTAACTATGCATCAAAAAACCGGCCCGAAGGAGTGTTACGTAGGGCTCTCTGCCAACGGACTGTGAACAAAGCTAGATTTTTATAGTTAGCTCCAACCCAACACAAAGGGGTAATTCCCCCGCGTAATTCATTTGAGGGGCCATTATAGAGATGGCGTGCGGCGCCGCGGGCAGAAACTAGCTAGGAATCAACGAGGGCGCTAGTTGACGTGTTATTGGTCGGTCAGAGTCGAAGAATATATGGTTTATTCATAATAGGTTGGGGAAAAACTTCCAATCCCACCACACACACAGCATCACCTTGTTGCGAGTTAACCCGGGTTTCGCCACAGTCTGTAAAGCTTTTTTTTTTTTTTTTTGATGGACCTAGGCTGTTGGCCGAGAGGCCTTTACAGCATCTACCGGGTTTTTGGGGAAGGCGAAGACCTTGACCTAAAGCCAAACGTATCCTCAAGCCTTGCAGTCGAGCACTCCCTGTGAGGGTGCCTTCACAGCAGGCGTCCCCCGTGTGGGGACGGCATCTCCCGAGGGAGGTATACTGCCGCGGAGAGCCTCGCAGGGCGCCTGAGTCGGAGCTTGGATCGGCATCGGTGCCTCTAAAGGCGCGGACCTCGGCTCAGGCGTGCCGTGTAGTGGGGGGAGGGGGCGAGAAGCGCCCAGGGACACGAGTGTACCTGGTAAAGCGCCTTGTTTGTAGACCGGGTCTTCGCACTCTTATACGACGAGTGCGGTGTGTAGGAAGGGTGTGTGTGGTGTGTTCGGCTCTTTGATTGGCCTGTGTGATTGAGTCATCCGGATCGATGAGAACGTTTTTGGGCCTACGGAAGGACCGCCCTACATTGGGCAACGGAGAATAATCCGCCGCTTGGACTACCAGCGGGTTTGGGTGGTGGGGAGCATTGTTAAAGAAACGCCTCGAAGCGTTCTTCATGTACTGCGCTATGGTTGGGAGATCGAAATCGCGATGTAGATCTACGTTTCGCAAGTACCATGGGCACTCGGTGGCCATACGTAGAAAGCGTTTTTAAATGACTTGCAGCCTTTTTATACGCGACGGGGCTGCATGCGCGAATACTACACTAGCATACGTCATGATTGGACAGACGCAGACTTTGTAAAGTGTCAACTTATTTCTAAGTGACATTTTACTCCGCCTGCCTAGAAGATGGTAGAGCCGTCCGAGCACAAAGTAAGCCCGGTTTCTGACCGTGTCTGTGAAGCCTGACCGGCCTTTGACCACGACCTTTTTCGCACGTTCTTGTCGTACGTGATCCACTTTTCATCACCAGTTATCAGCTTCTTCAAAAAGGTTCGGTTTCATTACGTCGTAATAAAGAATCACGAATACACGGTTCATTAGGTTTCTTTCAGTGAGCTCGTGAGGTACCCAAATGTCGAGCTTTTTTGTGTACCCAGTTTTTTTCAAATGCGCCAAAACTGTTTTGTGGTAAATTCCCAGTTCTTCAGCTACGTCGTAACTACTGATATGCCGATCTTGCTCCACTTTTTCAAAAATGGCATCCATTTTATCTGTAATAGGGCGACCAGAGCGACGTGCATCTTTGACATCAAAATTTCCGAATTGAAAACGCTTAAACCAAATTTGTGCTACTCTCACAGACACTGCACTAGGTCCATAAACATCGCAAATTTTTTTCGCGGCTTGCGTTGCATTTTTACCTTTTTTGTAGTAAAATTTTAAAATGTATCGAATTTCTTCATTAGATTCACTCATCTTGGCGGTACGAAAAACAAATGAAAATCACACATTTTCCTAATTTGAATTTGGAATTATGTTCTTTAAAATTTAAACTTTCAATGATACCAAAACCAGCCAGATAAAGATAGTATAACCAAAGAGATTTTATTACAAGTTTATACATACTATAATGCGAAAAGACTTTTTCCCCAACCTAATATGTCAGTGGGATTATTTTGTTGGAGCGGTCAGGAAATATAAATGATAGTAAAATTTAAATATATCGCACTTCTGTTGACTAGCTGGCTTCATTTTATGAAGTTGAATTTTCAAACTCATCTAAGAACCTTAAAATAATAAATATCATCATCACCAGCCCTTTAATATCCCCACTGCTGGGAAGCAGGCCTGCCCTATGAATGGAAGACTATAGGGAATGGGCCAGAACCCACCACGCTGGCCCAGTGCGGATTGGTGGGTATTAACGAATCGGGAATCCCCCCATCAAGTCAATAACTTATCGAACTTTTTCTAACCACAATATTCTTTAAACTAATTTTACTAACATTTATATCTATTATAATGTTCAAATAAAAATCGTTTAGTTGCGTTTCTGTATTCGCGGGTTAATCTGTTGCTTTACTAAGATACTGATTGCGCGAACCAGAATACGGATTGGTGGTAGCTCAAGTTGCTATGGCTGCTGCAGGGACCGGATTATTGTCCCGTCTCATATTAGGCGGGCTTAGGGTAACCCTATCTATTAGGCTACAAGGGGCGGATCTCGCTAAGCATGTTTCGGTTTGTGTCCGAACCCGTCTTAGTGCTAAAAGGGTATGCTTTCACTGAAGCACGCAAAAACCTTAGCTTGGGACACAGCGGCCTACCTCAACCTTCATTCAGTTAAGTCCGTTCGAAGCATGCTTTTACGATGCAACTGGTGCATTTGAATTTCCCTCGTAGCATGCTTTTGCCGTTATCTGTCTGAACCGTGCAATGCGCTCAATAAAATTTAAATTCCTCTAATAGCATGCTATTTATTGCGTGCTTTTAAAGTAGCAGAGCAGAGGTGACACCCCTACCTTTCCGGTGTGCGTCCTAACAGACACCCGAGAGCTTACAGCATGTCGGGAAATGGGCATTGCTCAAAATCTAGGAATCTAGCTTTTGATGCGCCCGGTAGATGGCAATAGTTGGACGGTTTAATACATGCAAGGTTATTTAAATACGGGAATAGCTTTTCGTTCCATATGGGAACGGTTGTACCTAACTTGTGTAAATGTCACCGTAAAATTGTAAATACTGTCAGATTGTGTAATTAAACTGTCGAAAAATTTTGTGATTCGTAACATTTTATCTGTTAACTTCTATTAAAAGCACAACTTACTGGCTGTTCGTTGGTTCTTGTATTAATCTAATCTAAAATAACGAGAAGTTTAGATAAGTACAAGAAACGCCGCGTGACGTCACGATATCGTTAACACCGGTTGCAGATTTTTTTCTATATTAGAAACTGTGATGTTTTACAAGAATGTGACGTCACACAGACGCTATTGCTATTTTAGCGGAAATTTTAATTAGTACTAACCAAAACATGTGTTTGCTATCACAATGTTAAGTTTTTACAATAATATAATTTATTTTGGGTAACGTAGAGACGATAAATCAACGTGGTGTATTTTTTTAAATTAGTCATGATGCCTATGGATGAATGATCACACTTTTAGGTTGGGATCATAAACATCAATGTGGTTTGTGGCGTTGATCGGATTAGTGTGCAATCCAAAGCACACGATTCATCAATCATTGTTCTGCTGATAACAATACTATTGAGGGCCATTTATTAATAAATTAGGCATTATGCCATTGTAATTGTTTGCAGATTCCCATCCATTCACTAGAATTTGTGGTCAATTGAAAACAAACATGTTACACAGCTTAAAAGGATTATCAGCACTCTGTTTCAATTATGTATTTTTTCTTTGTAATCAATATCTAAATATTGTACTTTTTAGTTTTATTTAAATTAATATTCTGTGTACCTATATGCGATAGACAATATTTTATTATTTGACCGTGTGGTGACGGCAGAGCAGAATACGATTGTAACCACCCCAAGTATCTCTCGCAGGTGACGTACAAGCAGTGATAAAGATTGGGCAGCAGCGTTCCTATTTACAATCTAACAATATAGGTACTGCGGCTTAGGTGCCCGCTATAAAATATGGCACCCTATTACATGGGACTGACAATAGTTGGCGATACGTAGATGACAATACACCACTTTCTACTCCTTCGGGGATAAAAGGGGCGTTTTAATAGATTAAGGGCCTGTTTCACAATCGATAAGTAAGTTCTAAGTAGCTAACTTCGCAGATCATTGACAGTTGTAATATGAAATATATGTCAAATGATCTGCGAAGTAAGCTACTTAGAACCTACTTGTCGATTGTAAAGTGAAACAGGCCCTAAATAATAATAAATTCCTCAGATTATTTCTTTCTTTGGTATGTGAAGTATCTTTATCGATGTACTTTGTTTCGAGCCACAATTTCATCGCGTTGAAGTTCAAAATAACTTACTTATGTTGAACTTTCAGTTTAATCTATTTTCAGGTTAAGAGGACTCCTACAGACTGGACGTTAACGAGATTAGATTCAGCCAATTAGGTCTGAAAGGATCTAAGCAAGTAGTAAGAAGATATAAATAATACATAGACATACATACATACAATAAATCACTCCTACCTATATCCCCGAAGGGATATGCAGAGGTGAATTAAATACCCACTTTTCGCCAAATAAGTAAGGTCCCATGTGGCGAGCCTGTTGCCATCTATCGGGCACATAAATCGCAGTATATTGCTGGGTGACATAAGAGGAATGCTGCTGCCCATTACTCATTGATGTCTTTACACACATCCACGGGGGAGATGGGGGCGGTGACTATTGTACTCTGCTCTGCCGTCACCACATGGGACCTAACATAGATAATTGGTTTAACGGGGATGGTAATTCACCTCTGCCTACATAAATTAGCGTTATTTATGTATGTGTGTATGTGTAGTATTCCCATGCACACACGACGACAGGTCTAAGGGCTTGTACACAAATTTGCGATGCGACAATCTACGAGCTCCTACGACGCATCGCAAGAACTTGCGAATTGATTCGCATCTACAATTTATTCTTCTTTGTTCCGCCGCCTTGCCGCCACAAATCGCATCGCAGCAATTTAGGTATTCAGTTGCAGTTCTCTGCGTTGCGAATTCGCATCGCGCAGACCAGATGCAGGTTTGTACGTATGTAGGATGTAAATCTGTGAACAGATTCGACAAATTCACAGGTAGAAACTGTACTGGCATTTGCTTTTCCAGTTTCGGTATGCCTCTACGGCTAGCCGACTAACAGCCCAATGCTCGTACACGATCAGATTAGGGCGTACAAAAGACAGCGAGAGCAATACGCACCTCAAAGTATATATATATATAAGGTGCGTATTGCTGTATGCCAGAGGGATGTGACTCCGATTAGAAGCAATCAACGAATGACCATGTGACGAGGGGAGTTTGACTTCGATCAGATACTACTACCTACTGTTGAATTTAGAACACCAGAACTTAATTCTTTCCCTTGAACAGTTTTATATTTACTATTGAAATTAAATTTTAAGGTTCAACAAACAGGCCTCTTAAACAAGCCTTTTTAAAAGAGAACAAAAAAGTTGCCAGTTATTCCCAAATTGCAAAATTAAAAGTGCTGCCAGCAAATAAGGCTAAAAATTGCTGTTCTGTATTGAGTGTCACTTTCATTAATTCTTTCATATTATAAATGGTCATGTAGAACTAAATAATGATTTATGGCGAATGGTTTGGAATTCATATTATTATGATACCTACCTCACACCGGTAAGGTGCTAGTGGGAAATGAATGCAGAGAAAAGAGGAAGGCTACATATCCAATCCATGCTCAAGGTTTTGGCTTAGGTTTTACAACCAGGCGCTTGCCTGATACTAACCCTCTTTGGCTATTATTATTAAATAGGCGTGATTTAAGGAGCTGGATAGGGCAAGGTCTTAGCGCGCTCGGCCTGCGATTGCGTAAACTAAGCAATGTTTGCTATGGCGGGTCATAGGAAGGGAGATAAAAAATTTATTACTTTTTATACCAACACTGGGCCAGCGTGGTGAGCTATGGACCATCCTCCCTATATTCTTCCATCCATAGGGAAGGCCTAAGTGCCCCAGCAGTGGGGACATTAAAGGGCTGGTGATGATGTTGAGGCGTGAGTTATGTAAGAATAGAATGTATCTTTACGCCGGTATCGCAACTCGCGCTAGTTGCGGGATTCCTCCAAACGTGACGTGGATAAATCGCGCTAGTCAGGCATCGCCGACCTATATTCCCACGTCGCAGTTACCTCCGTTCAGCTCGGAGGGTGCGAAGTTAGGACAATTAGTGCCCGCATTCCCAGTTTGCACAATAAGTGGGCCGATGACAGTTTTTGTGTGCTCTCTAAACTGGAAGTTTGGACTTTCATCGACACGGCAAGTTGCGCCACAGTTTCACAGTTCGATTCAGGTTACCTTACTGCGGATTAGTTAAAAAGTAGGAATGCTCGCTGTGACCGAACCTGCACTACAGTCAAAAGTGTTGTGACAAGCTTAGAATTACAAAAGTCACGCCAACAAGGGTAGGCGTGATTTTTGTATGGTGGCGAGCCTATTGTCATTTATCGGGCACATAAATCGCAGTATATTGCTAAGAGGAACACTGTAGGCCATCGCTCATCGTTTTGGTCGCCCTGTACGACACGTATAGGATGGATGTGTTTAAATCCCTTAAGTAAGTAAGTAGGTACCTAACGGTAGTTGTCAACATTGTGTGACAGTGATAGCATTAATTTAATTTTAAACTTAAATATTTTTTTGTAACTAACTTTTCATTCACTAAAATAAGGCCTATTGTTGCAAGAATGCAATTTTGAGTTATGCCTCCTTTTTATTTCAAACGCGATATTGCATCCAGAAAATAAAATAACGGTTTTCTCGAAAACACATTTTCATAATAGCGTCTGCGATGAACTAGTCTAGAACTGGCCATAAACTCGCGTTCTCTTTTTACAAGGCACCACCGACCAGCACGTGTCGCCGTAAAACTTCCAACTCGAGTGCTTACAATAAAAGCGGTATGAATAGCGGAGGATGCTGGGACGCTGCTCTGTGACGCTTGTGTCATCATGGGCGAACCAGAAATTACTATTGGTCCAACGACTGCTTAACCTAGCTAGGTAGCTCGGAAATTGTTTAAGAACTTTTCGGCTGTAAACTTTGAAAAGTTGACTTTTTAAGGAGTACTTCGCAAGAGCGCTTGTGCGAAGCACGAAGTGGTTAACGTGACAATTTTGTACAGATGGACTTTGAAAGAAGAAACTTTGAAAGCATTAATTTATAAGGGACATTCGTCCAATATCAGTAAATTTGTCTTTCAACATAAAATGAACGCTATAGATAACATTAACAAAATAAATAATACGGAATTAATATTAGGAATAAATTAACATGAAATATTACATCAGGGGAACTTTGAAAGTAGCGCCAGTGACTGAGAGATTGTGGAGTAATACACTGGGATGGTTTGGTCATGTTATGAGAAGAGATGATGGCTTAGGCAGAAGATTAGGCATGAACGTTGAACGACGTAAAAGGAGAGGAAGACCAAAAAAAATACGGATGGATTGTGTAAACGACGATATGATCGCGAGAGGAGTGGATGAGAAATTGGTGAAGGATAGAGAGGAGTGGAAGAAGAAATAAGTTATGATACGACCGTAAAAGCCGTTAAAGCGTAAAATTCTTATTTGAACTCGCAATATGTATAATGGATTTTTTTTATTAAAAAAAAAAGAGAAGGAGTGTGCTTAAAACGGACGTGCCGCAGCATGTCCGTTTTAAGCTAAATAAATATCTACACCAAAGTATCAGCTTTAGGCATACATAAAGCTGATACTTAGGTGTAGACATTTATTATATTCTCCTCTCCTCTCAAGGCATCAGTCAATAAGGGTGACGAGAATATATCTATTTTAGAAATGAATTTGATACACGACCAGTACTTGCTTTAGGTATTTTTTGCGCTACCTTCCCCAGCTTGTTTAAAAAACACTTATCAAAACTGACGTACGCAAATAAGACCGACACAACGCAGTGATCCAATAAAGAAGTTACCAGAAAGCCGCACAGGAAGCGAACGGTGTAAAATGTTGCCAAATTAAAAAATTACGGAACACCCAACTATTCCCTTTGTGGGTGTGTCTGTCTGTTTATGCATTACGCCGGAACCGTTTTAGTCTCACGGCTTTGTTTCGTGCGTTTTGTGCACTTGGTCGAGTGAAGCCAGGTGTCGGCGACGCCACTTCCGATAGGCATTCGCTAAAACCGCTTGATTTTTAGGGTTCCGTACCTCTAGACGGATTTGATTCTGAATAGACGCACGCGGCCAACGGTTATTTGGCGTTCCAATAGATAAGCCAAGCGGCTTATCTAGAGCCAAAAAATAACGTAGAATGGACCAGCCTGTGGCCAGCCCTTACTCCAGAAGTGTCATAAAAGAAATATTGCCTGGTATAGACCAATAACTACATTGGCGTTGGTGTCAGGCAGGCAGCCGGCTGTAAAACCTGAGCAAAAACCTTGAGAATTATAGATTAAAAATGTTGTCATCTCAATCACACTCTCCGTTCATCGGTCCAATAACATGGTCCTTGGCGTCTCTTTTCGGAACATTCATTCATCACTAACACCTTAACGGTGTGGTGGATGATATGAATCAAAAGGGAGTGGATGGCTTGATGACGTCTGTCCGATATTAACGTAAAAGGAAACGTACTGCACCGACCACAGATAAACAGGGAACAGGGCACAAAGAAGAAGAAGATTGCAGTTGCAAATCGCCCAGTTACCGGCGGTTTTGATCAAAGGCGCCTCTCCGAAATGGCTTTAAACAGTTCGTAAAGTTGTTTCGCATAAAAACAAGAAGTAATGTACACTCGACAAGCCGTCTGAGAGAGAACTTGGTCCGTGGCGGGAAACACTTTGTGAGCCCATTTTGTTCGAGACAGGCGTGTTAGCGAGGCGTCATGATGCGAAGTCAATGTGACTAACGAATAGTCCCTATATGGCAATGTTTTTCATAACTGGGACCCCCGTTAAGGGGGTCACATTATTTCATATTAAATACTTGACCCCCTTTACAGGTTGAAGTCCTAGCGACTCCCTTAGGCAATAGACAGACAAACAGTCTCTATTACATTTAATTCTTACTGCGTTTTGTAGCAGAATACAATTGTCACCACCCCCATCTCTCCCGTGGGTGTCGTACAAGGCGACTAAGTGTAAAGACAGCGATGAGTGGTAGTGGTAATAGGCAGCACCATTCCTCTCATACCGACTAGCAATAAACTCAATATATTGCGATTTATGTAACGTGCCCGCTATAAATATGGGACCTAACTTATTTGGCGAAAAGTGGGTGTGAATTCACCTCCACCTACCTCTTCGGGGTAAATACGTTACGATTTTTGTATATATAAGTACATAAAAATATGAGGCAAACTATTTTCGAGTCTCTACATCGTACGGAACCATCCACTTATAATTTGTTTCGTTGAAAGAACAAAATAATAGCTTGCTGAATTTAACATTTTCAGTGAGTTATATTCTGGTGGGCTGCGTCCGGGGCATTCAATGCTGATTTGGAGGCCTCGTGTTTTTTTAACGTTATGTTCCTACCTACGTTGCGTTATGATACCTACCTTGGTCCACGGTAATAAGGGTTATATTTGAGAGATCTTGCCTGCAGCTGACTTAGCGCATTGTTTCTCTTAGTTGCAGACAGATAGTGCATTTTACGCGACAAGCCAGTTTAGCAAATGATAATTTAAAATAAACAGATGCCGTGTGGTGACGGAAGAGCAGAATACAATTGTCAACCTAACATTTGGCCAAAAGTGGGCGTTAAGTCTGCATAGATGGATATGTGTGATTTATGTATGTATGTGTGTATTATGGTATGTATGAGCTATGTAAAGATGGTATGAGTTTGTTGTCTTTAGTCTACAATACTGTTAACTGTTAATCTATATCTCAATTGTATGGAAGAGCAGTGACCCCTGACACAAGCAATTAAGCTTAAAAGGGGACACCTGTCAAACATTATTATTATGTGAAAAGTTGGTAAAAATGAAATGACCTCGAATGACGTCTACGGGCGATGTATGCGAAGATATATGAACGAACAGACAGACAGCTTCGTAAAATACACACACGGACCGAACGGTGGAACATTAAAATTCGAAGATCTCCCGTCAATCATTTGACGAGTAGGTACAGGGCCGGAACAAAAAGAAAAATAATACATACTTACAGCCTCAAAGAAACAAAGACTGCTGAACAATCCATAGATCGGTGTTATCGTGACGAACATTGTCATCATTATTAATTAAATCATAAATAATTAAATTTAGCGTCGCCTAGAATATCTGAATTGATCGTTCGGCCGTGTCATTTATTAAAATTAATTAACGCACTTCAACTAAAATGGGCGACGGTTAGGGGTGACACCTTCGGTTTACAACGGTAAAATCTTTCTTTAAAAGCTACCTACACATTTTATATACATATGTCACGCCTTTTTATCCCCGAAGGAGTAGGCGGAGGTGTAGTTACACCCACAAAAATCACGTAAATTATTAAAGATTATTGATAGCCTGTGTAAAGGAACGCTGCTGCCCATTCCTCATCATTGTTTTAACTCTGCCGCACTGCCGCACTCAGAGACGTCAAATAACGTTAATGAGTACTTAACGTCAAAAAATTACAATTCAAAACTAGTTGCTTTTCTTGCCGAGTCTATGGTCTAGATTTGAATGAAAAATTTTGACATTAAATACTCATTAGAGTTAATTGACGTCTCTGAGTGCGGCAGTTAGTTGCCTTGTGCGACATCCGCGACAGAGATTAGAAGTACCTATTACTTTAATCCTATTATGCGATGATAACATGCGCAAGCTACATGCACCGTGTAGAAGCACCATAACAAAACAAAACATTAGCGCGACTGTATTCGGTTGCAACGAAAAGCTCACAAAAGAAAACAATATTTTGCCTAGTGTATTTAAAATCACAAAGTCCGCATTTTTAAATACCTCTGATGGATGGTAATGGGTTCGCGGCACTGGCGAGTAATATCAGACAGATTTGCTTTTTCCGCTTCGATTAATCGAGGCTTGAAATGATCTTTTGAATAGACGGATCAACAGTATTGTACCTGGGAGCCTATTGGGGGGATCACTGCTCGATTCTGAAAATAAAACGAAACGACTGCCAACAGGCAGGGCTTCCACTGCAAGCGAAGCGCTCAGTTGGAGTTATTAGCTATAGGGATACATGAACAGTTAATTTTTTTCTTCTTCTTCACTCCTTGAAACTTCTCTTCTTGAAAATAACTGACATAATTAAGTATAGCTCTCGAGACAGCATATTAGGTAGGTACGCAATAAGCTTTAGTCTAGCTAGCCTAGGAGATTATATTATACCCAAATAGGGCTGGTGTCAGGCAGGCGGCCGTCTGTACAACCTAGGCCAGAACCTTGAGCAGTGTAGACTGGAATGATGTCAGTCCAATCACTCTCTCCGTTCATCGGTCTCAAGACATAGTCCGTTCTGTCTCTTTTCTAAACATTTGATAATCACTAGCACATTGATACTGCGCCATCCCCAGATAAACTGGGAACAGAGCAGGAAGAAGAAGAAGAAACAAACTGCTCTCCACAAAATGTTCATACGCCATCTGTAAAATATTCGATAATTATCCAATGAAGCGATTTAAGAGGATTGTGCAGCTGTAAATTGTGTTACGAAAACGATAACATGTTTCACCCCGTAAACATAGAAAATTTTTAATATTTTTTAGTTATGTTGTAAATACACCTAATATAAAGATTTTGGAGTTAGAAAAAGAATTTCGAAAAATTATGATCTTGAGGCGGGAATCGAACCCGCGTCCGCTGCTATCCGGGCAGGTGCCTGACCGCTCGGCCACCCAAGACACTAATTAACTTGCCGAAATTCTTCTAACCTTTACACTTCACGTTGTAAGCCAACGGGTACCCTCGCAATGTAGAAATAAATTTCAAAAATTCCAAAGCAGATATTTTTACAAATACCGTGCGTTCGGTTAAGCTTGGGTTTGCTTTATAAACTATTCGATTTTAATTTTAACATTATATAAATGTTAGAAAAATTCGAAAAATTATGATCTTGAGGGGGGGAATCGAAAAATCTTTGTACTAATTTTTCTAACATTTATATAATGTTAAAATTAAAATCGAATAGTACACCTAATATGTTCGTAATTTTACGAAATATTGCTAACGATATCAGTTGTTACAATCAAATTCTCTCGAAAGTATTAAAAAATATAAGCATTACAGGCTCCGCGTATCGGCACTTCAAAATCCTCTTAAAGCTCGCGGTGTGACCAGCGCTTTACGCTGTGCAAGCTAAAAGGACACTCATAGCCTCGGGCATTGTCACTTAATTAGTATTTCTACTTTTCTACTTCGTCCAATATAGCAGTAGCTGAAATGAAAATGATTACGCCATCCTAACCTAGCCCGTCTGGCTGTGGACGGAGTTCAGCCAAAAATTTATTTAGCTTAAAATAGAGCGACAGTTGTCTGAAAATTTTAGTGCTCGGGTGTTTGGTAAAAAACAACGCCCTAATGGATCCTAATGGAGTTACATTTCCGAATGTTTAAGAGTAGTGTATTTTAAGATGAACCTAGTTTTTTTTTCTGTAATTGGCATTAATTGCTGTTAATATATTATTTGTTGCTATAAAACAGAAACAAAAGGAAATTGGAACTGTTTTGTGCTTCACAAGTAGATAAATACATCCTCTTCTGCATGCCCTTATCCTGCTCTAGGCAGGGCCTGCACAACATGTTGTCTTCTTCCACTCCTCTCGATCCTTCACCAATTTCTCATTCACTCCCCTCGTATATATCCCCCTTTACACAGTCCATCCATATCTCCTTTGGTCTTCCTCTCCTTCTACGTCTTTTCACGTTCATAGTTAACATTCTTCTGTCAACATAGCTTTCATCTCTTCGTATTACGGAAACACATCCATTTTGAAAATGAAGAGAACCCGCTTTAGGCAACGTGTCCGTTCTGCCCGGCTAGCATGATCATCGAAACACGATAAAGCCCTTTATATAGCTGGAGGATTATTGACAGAATAATCCATTGTTTTTTGACAGTTCGAAGCGATAAATGGCTATATCATATCATGTGTCGGTTGTCATGCTAGCCGAGATGGGTTACCTGGGTAACTATACCCGCATTTACCTAAAAATCATAGCAATAGCAATGTAATGGACAAATCTGAGTTTCTATATCCTATGTACGTGTAAACCCGTCCACGTAAATCCGTCTCAATTACTTCAGCTTCACGACCCCACAATGTAGGTTTATTGTCGTGACGGCGGCGTATGTTCGCCGACACGTCGACGGCAGCCGCAGCCGCAGTCGACGTTTGCCGCGGCCCGTGTCAAAGGCTGCAACGGCGGCCGTCACGTCATGCATTGCAACGAGTAGTGTTGTACAACGCTCGAGTCTTAAGTCTTGAGTCTTAATTTACAACTACACTGTGTAAAATGTTTAAGACCGTTATGAGCTATAAGATTTGTTTATAAGTGTTATAAAATGTTGAAAAGAGCTTGAGATTTCGTATACAATAAATAAATAAAAAATATTCCATGGGAGCGATTAAATAACGTAGAATGTGCCAGCTCCGACTCACCCCAGGCGATCATATTGAGATTGGGGCACCCTATGGTGGAGGGCAAACTACCAACAACAGCATACCCAAAGAGGGTTGGTGTCAGGCAGGCGACCGGCTGTAAAACCTAAGCCACAACCTTGAGCAGAATGGATTGGAATGTTGTCATCCCAATCTCTCTTCACATTCATCGGTCTCTTGACATGGTCCTCCTCTCCTTCCACTCTCCTCCATTAGACGCGAGCTCAGTATGATCTCCTCTCTTCCACATATCATATTTCACACAATACACAAATCGCTTCTGGCGTCTTCCTCTAATTTTAGGTCCATGCACGCACATCCATAGTTAACCATACCTCTAGGCAGTATAGGGCAATATGCATGTTTAGGGAATATCTATCCATCAAAAAGAAAATTTTGAGACTCCGAACCCGAGTGTGGTACAACGCTAGCAACGAGGGCTAACTTAAGTGTCAAAACTTTGCGTGTGACGTCAAACCGACCAACAAGTCGTAGTGTTTGTGATGCGATATTTTTTTTTTGTGTTGTTGCTTTGGTCAAGCTTATGTGGACAAAAACTAATTTTTACAAGGCAGTGAAACGGCCTTAATAGGAAGTTCTAGAGACGTGACTTTAAATTAAAGGGTTCCTTTAAGTGCTTTCGTCAATTCAATACTAGCCGCTATTATTTCTAGATCTATGGCCTAGATTTAAATGAACACTTTTTGTATTAAGTACTCACTCTCTCTGAGTTAGTGAGCTATCGGAAAAGTTTGACATTCCAAATGAATGGGAGAACCGGATGCAGCGACAGTCATGTCTAGAAAACTAAGTAAGTTACAGTAAAAATTCGCAGTAGTATGTTCACAAATCATGGACTTGCAGAGTTTTAAATGAAGAATTATTAACATGTAGCTACTGTGTAATAACTAGTACTATGTTCCCAGTCCCAGTAGTAAATAAATATTGTGAATTGCATGTTCCGGAATTATATTTTGCGAAACCAGTTTACCGAATGACCGGAGGCCAAAGCCAATTGCTTTGAATTGATAGATTTCCACTTCGAGGATACTTCTGCTGGAGCTCTAAAACTATTTATGCATTAATAAATGCACGACGGGAAAAGGCTATTAAGAGCCATCTTATTGGTATGCGAAAGGTGAATTGATTTAAAAATGCATTAATTCATTAGTAACTGTGTAAAATTTTTGCAAGCTTTTAAAGCTGCAGACGAAATATTCAGCATACATTAAAACGTTTACGAAATAAAACATGAGCTATGTGCTAGTTGATATCCAAAATAATTGAACTTTGCCCAACTAAAAGAGTGGAAATGATAAATAAGAATGTAATTACATTTACTTTTGTTTCTTATAGGATATACAGCGCCCCACATAGGATAGTATAAATATGATTTTTCTTTGTCGAGGAGGGTTGGTGTCCAAGACAAAACCTTGAGCAGTATGAATTAGAATGTTGTCTTCCCAATCACTCTTCTTTCATCGGTCTCTCGACATAGTTCTTTCCATCATTTTCTATACACTTATTCATCACTAGCACCTTTCTGGATGGCTTGATGACGTCTGACATACCACATGAAACATACTGCGCCGACCCCAGATAAACTGGCAGGAAGGGCAGAAATATGATGTTAATATGACATTGGATCAGTAGTCGTTCCAACAAAGGAGGAACAAAACTTGCGGAGTTTCTTGCACGTTCTTTTTCAGAGCAAGGCCTCCTGGTAGTTTACCAACGTATTGTGTAGCTTTTAACGTTGAATATTGGAAACCGTTGTCTTTGACACACGCGTTTCCAATGTTTAACGTTATTTTATCAGAGTATTACCTTATATGAATTAACCATTTTTTATAAATAAGAATTTTAGACACGTATTGTGTCAAGGGGTCACTGGAATTCCCTAGTCTGTCAAAATTTTATTGGAGGTCAAGGAAGTCTGGAAATCAGCAGAGTTTGCCAAAGATTGGGGCCAAAAGATTCAAGGTCCAAGATATCATAGCTATATCATAGCGGCAGCCCTGTAGCGTAACCGTTTAGAAGGGCGATTGAATTATTAAAATTCAGGACAATCACTCTTGACTGAGGTAAACAATTATCAGGAGGACAGACGGAACCCTTTGCAGTGAGCTCGTTTACCAACAGGCCCTTGGTCCGGGTTTATTACAAAAAAGTAACGCGAAAATATCTAATAACAGCCGCAGCCGTGCTCAAAGGCATGACTTTAAATTAAACGGTTTCTTATCGTGCATTAAGGTTTTATAGTAGCTATTTTTGCACTCAAACGAACTAATAACCTCAAGGTGTAGTGGTTCGCCCACTGGAATTAGATGCCGAGCTCCCTGATTTGGATTGGGGATCCAAACCCGTGAGAGGAGAGGCAGTTTGGTTGGTGGTAGGACTTTTTTCAAGTCCCCCCGGCTAATTACCACACTCTTATCAACTCTGTCGTCTTAATAATAATGTTAACAGCATTATTGTGTACGGACAATTTGTGTTAGATAGCCAGTCCCTCTGTTAGGATTCCAGGTGAAGCTCGATTCCATCTTCGGCCCTTATCGTCACCATTAGGTGAGATGAAGGTCAAGAGATTTTTAAGTCTAGCATTAAAAGAAATGGACATTTAACCAATTTTCACTATCAAACCTCATCTGTACTTCAGGTTGGGGTATAAAAAATAAGTCCTATCTTGAATCTTTCTTTGTTTAAAGTTTAAACGCAATCTTGAATCCCAGTCCTTTTTAATATCGCGAGAGCTACGACGGGCTTAAAGTGAAAAGTCTACACTATTATAGCAGTAATCACTTTGAAATATTTACTTCCAAATGTGCGAGGCTGGGAGTAACGCGTTTTGCGTTACTTCATAATTCATCAAATAGAACTTCCCCAGACAAGTTGAAACAAGTTCTGCAGTTGAGAATCCTTTTCGGTGGTCTCATACCTATGCTGGTCGCGTCGCGAGCTTTTAATTTGAGCCCTATCACCAGCGTTTTAGGCTGAAATTAGACAAAAACACAATTCAGTGTATAGAATTAAAACTCAAATCTAATCTTTCGGAGATGTGAGGTCGAATTCCAAGGCGTCGAAATTGGCAAAGGACTGTAATTAATGTAGTGTTAAGAAATAAGTAATGAATAATTCTAGGTCTTGAAATTTAATATTCGTGAATTGAATTTGTAAGCAAAGTTCGGTGAGGCCAGTCATTGAAAGGGTGTTTATTATCTAGAGTTCCTCCGTGGTTCGAAAGGTGTGGTTCGAAACGAGGAGGAGCTGGTGATGATGATGATGATAATTTTTTTTAAATTATTTTAAAAGTGACGATTATAATAGAATCCAGTTAGAGAGCATACTAAATAAAAAGGTTTCATTTATTTTCTAACAAAATTATTTCACGGCAGTATTACAAGCTGCCTACCACAGTAAGTCGACATCCAACATTAACAACACTGCCAGGTCGCCAGCAACAATTTAACTTGGCCGTCTAATGTTTAAATGCTAATACTGAGTCCGAGAGGCAATCCAATATGTCGAGCCGTGGAATTGTGCTGTTACTTTGTACAGTCGGCAACAAAAGCAGCTTAGAAATGTAGTAGGTAATAGCTTTTTTCGAAGGACCTAAGCTGTTGCCCTGGGAGACTTTACTACATATATACCGGAACCCCGATTGTGTAAGCCTCTTTCAATCGCTTTCGTCTATCTGTCACTCTGACACTTTGCGATTATTCTCAATGAGTGACAGTGTGTATAGTAAGCCCGCGGGTTTTTTGGGAAACCTTGAATGGTCCTCGGGCCCTGCAATCGACCACCTGTAGGCTTAGCACGGGATGTGGACAAAATCTCTCTCCACCACTTGAAAGTGTTTTGTCTGTGAATTTAGTGCGAGAGGACAATATTTTATTTTCCCTCGAGGAGATTTTGTCCCCGTTCTGTAGGCCTATACAGAGAGGGTTTGCCTACGGCAGGCATCTCCTGGGTGGGATTACAGGAACTGCAGTATATTTGGGATACTGCAGGAAACTTGGCATGTTTCGATATCGTAATTAATATCAACGCCATCTATGTTGTATTGTCGTAAATATGACGTCGTATGACACAAGCCCCAACGGTACAATACTTCTGCTTTGACAACTTTTTCGGTAAGAATGCAATGAAATCATTTTCTGTGATACTTTAAATCTTTATTGTAATTATTTGAACTATTTATAGCACAGGACTTACTGCCGCACTTCATTAACGTTAATGAGTACTTAATATCAAAACATTTTAATTAAATCTAAACCATATATCGGAAAGAATAGCGACTATTTTGAATTGTCATTTATTGACATTAAAATGAGTACTTCATTAAGTTAACTGACGTCTCTAAGCGTGATATCAAAGATTCAAAATTGTAAAATGAATTTATGAATTATCCATACATATTGCTGTACTGACCGAACAAATTGAATGGAGGAAGAAGAAAAAGTAACGGTTTCTATTTTTTAATAACACCATAGTTTATATATTTATAATACTATATTATGACTAAGTTAGCATAGGTAATGTTCAGCCCCCGTAGCACGAGACGTGGACACATCTCCTTCGGGGGAGAGAAAATCTTTTCCTCTAGCTCTAACTCCCGCAAAATCCCAAAACAAAACACTGTCGAATGGTGGAGAGAGACTTGTCCACGACCCCGTGCTAGGCCCGCAGAGTGTGCGTTTTATTTCTGGTACATGTTGCACAATAAACTAATTACCCCGTTGCGGTCGACTGGCCCCTCAAATGTGAGCAACACAAAACAAAAGCCGCCCATACCGCGACGCGACTAATAAATATGATGGCATCAAAGAGGATTCCATTTGGGACCACTCCATCATTCATAACCAACCTCCTTAATCCGGCTGCATGAAAAAAATCCATTCGGTTTTTATTTAATGGACGCGGTCCGACAGAGTGATCAGTATTGAGACCCTTTAGTGCGATACTATTAGATTGTATTAGTACCTATATTGCTGTTGTATGATGCATGCAGTTGTCACCTATAGTTGAGTTTGCATTAAGCATCCTTTGCTATTCGATGTATTTGGCACTAAATGTGTTATTAGCACTTATTGGTGATTTTAATAAATAAATAGGTTTTAGAGATGTTTGAAAAGAAAACTTTTAGGTCACCCATCCGGTGACCGGCTCTCCCCAGATGTGACGACACATCTGTCTATGTATAAATAGGTGTCTAGATGCCACGACACCATCTAATCGGGCTCGTAAAGGAGTATATTGCTAGGTGGTATAAGAGGAACCCTGATGCCCATTACGCCTTGCACGATACTGATGACATATGGGGATGTGACAATTGTATACTACTCTGCCGTCACCACACGGCTTGGAAACACTTCATCTTCCTGTCCTGTTCCCAGCTTATTTGGGGTCGGCACAGTGTGTTTCCTATTCCATTTCCAAGTTCCGGTCTATCAAGCCATCCACTCCCTTTGGATTCATATTATCCATCACACTGGAGAGGTGCTAGTAAAATCTCCTCGGGAAGAGAAAACACATTCCTCTCGCTCCAACTCCCACTAAATTTTGAGACAAAACATGTGTGTCAAGTGGTGGAGAGAGATTCTGTCCACGGGCTAGGCCTGCAGGCCGCGGGTCCCTCCGGAGATCCCCCATTCTTAAGCACGGGTAACTTTGACCAAACCTCTCTTAACAGCTCTATTTGGTCAAAATTGGATATCCAATATTCTACGGAATCACTGTGTCAACAGAAAACTCATTTTGCGGCGAGTGTGTACACTTTCATATTAAACCGAACTCGGAGTAGGTAATGACAAAACTAGAAATAACTAGAAAAAGGTCTTTCAACAGTCTGACCCCTGAATACAGAAACGCTACCCAAAGTTTCGAGTCCTGCTTAACATTTAAGTATTGTCAAAGTTAAACATTGTTCCATACAAATTCTGACAGGTATTGTCCACTTATCTTTAGAAGCAGTGCTCAAATTTTGAGCATCGTTTCTGTATTCGGGGGATAGTGTTCTACATGACCAAATCTCCAAATGGTTTCGTAATTAATTATCATAACTTGTTTTTTTAAATGTTGTCAATTGTGTTCTGCTCTGCCAGCACACGTCTTTTGAAAATGGAATCCTGTAAAATGCGCAATTCGTATCACTTTGAACGCGCCGCGTCCGTTCAATTTCCACGTGTGGCTGCGGAGTCGCAAGTGTTTATAGATGAGAGAAATACATACATACATAAATCAAGCTTTTCTCCCCTAAGGGGTAGGCCGCGTAATGCCGGCAGAGTAGAATGGCATCACCCAAATGGGTGTTAGAAGGATGAATGGATCAGCACAGTGGGGGTATTGATACCTTATATGTATATTCAGATTATAAAGGCTGTGATAATGGCAGAGGTGTCTCAACATCCGCGTTTCGCACAGCTCACTTTAGATACCATCCCACGAAACAGGGGGCGAGCCTATTGCCATTCACCGCGAACTTTAATCGCAGTAATTTGTTAGATGGTGCACCAGGAAGGCAGGGGTGGTGACAATTGCATTGTTCTCTACCGTCACCAAACGGCACACATGACAGAAAATTTTACGTTTATTAGTTTATGACTCTTTGAACAGCATCAGTTTCAAAATCACCACTCAGTGACTAACCGAATAACGTTATTATACGTATTAACATAAGAGTTCAAAACGCCTCTCGCTTAGGAGGAATGGGACATATTATCGTATAATGTGCCTTAGCTCTTTGTAATAAAGTCGATATTGTGTAAGCCATAGGGCTCGTTGGGCGACACTTTAATATAAAGTATAATTGAGTTACCTCACGTCATAGATAGAGCTTTTCTTAATTTTATTTCGTTCACTCTGTAAAGAGAGGTGTATGCATCGCTGAACCACTATTTTGTTTGAAACGATTTTAATTTAGTGTTGCGTTACTTACTTACTCGTAAGTAAGTGTTTTAAGAGCCTAAGGGCCTGTTTCACAATAGAGAAGTAAGTTCAAAGTAGCTTACTTTGCAGTTCAATTGACATATATTTCATATTACAACTGTCAAATGATCTGCGAAGTAAGCTACTTCGAACTTACTTGTCGATTGTGAAACAGGCCCTAAGTGGATGATATGAAACAAAAGGAGTGGATGTCTTGATGACGTCTGAGGAAACATACTGCGCAGACAACGTTGGGCATGCCATGAAGTTGATGATATCTATTCTCAGCAACTTGTTTTATTTATTCATTCTTCACTTCTAGACGCGAGTCTATAGTTACTTTTACATACATAAATCACGCCTATATCCCCGGAGGGGTAGGCAGAGATTATGTTAGGTCCCATGTAATAGGTGGCGAGCCTATTGCCATTTATCGGGCACAAAAGTCGCAGTAGGTACATAGCTAGATGGTATAAGAGGAACGCTGCTGCCCATTCCTCATCACTGATTTATCCTTAGTCGCCTTGTACGACACCCACGGGAGAGATTTGGGGTGGTGACAATTGTATTCTACTCTGCCGTCACCACACGGCAATAGTTACTATATAATACAATATAATAGTTACTTTTAAATGTGCTAATACCACATTACTATTATTATAGTCGAGTGTTTATAGTTCCAGTATAAGTAAATTACGGCAAATCGCATTAAAACCAGCCTTGGGCATAAAAGGAATCGCTGTGAGTAATGCAGGTAAACAATACTTCGATATCTACATAATGACATATTCCCGCATTTGTTTATAGGTAGGTACATTTAATAGAACATGGCGTGCATAATGCCGTCCATTTCTAAACGCGCCAGGAAATAATATGATCGAGTTTCATTTTCAGAATGCCTAATGAAGATCGTTTATTTGTTTCCGTCCCTGTCCCCCTCGCGCATTGTTCGCGTGACAGACAGGGACAATTGTATTGGCCACAGGGTCCCACACAGGGCGAACTAGGCTCACTCGCCGGTTATTGAATTATAGGAATCAATTAATATTCTATGTGCCGGCGTTGCTTTCGAGCTTTTGCTTTCGTTAAGAATTTAACAGGAACATTTCGAACAACTATTTTCTAGGCTCGCAATCACAACCAGGGTTGCCAGGTCTGTTCCAAAAAAATACCGAACATGAGCAAAAAAACTACTTCTTTTAAAAATTTATTAATAACTTAACTTAAAATACAAAGTACCATTGCACAAGAACAACTACTTAGCTAACCTAACTTATAAAAATTATATTTTTGCTCACTGATCCATGCTTTCAGCAATAGCTTATTTGCTTTAACTGGCTCATGCATTTCGCGACCTGTCACACTGTAATTGCATCTTATACAAAATAGGGAGCGATGGGCAGGACGAGGAACATGACATGCGGCATGATGAGTAACGTTGCCATACATACATTACATACATAAATCACGCCTATATCTACGAAGGGTTAGGGATAAGGGCAGGAAGAAAAAGAAGATCTACGAAGGGTTAGGCAAAGGTGAACTAGCATCCACGTTTCGCCAACTATGGCAGGTCCCATGTAATAGGTGGCGAGCCTATTCCCATTTATCGGGCACATAAGTCGCAGTACATTGCTAGGTGGTATAAGAGGGAACGCTGCTGCCCATTCCTCATCACTGATTTATCCTGAGTCGCCTTGTACGACACCCACGGGAGAGATTTGGGGTGGTGACAATTGTATTCTACTCTGCCGTCACCACACGGCTTCCATACTCGTTGCTGTAACAACGTTGCCATACTACGTGCTAAAATACCGAACGGTCCGGTAGTATCCCGAACACCTGGTAACCCTGGTCACAACACCTTGTTTTTCCCGCAGTCATTAGCTTCCGAGATGGAGGCTTGTTGACGTCATATTTTCGAGGCACCGCAACGCAATACCCCCACGGCTGTTTATCGACATTCGAAATTCCGCTGTTGTTTATCGATATTGTGGGGGGGAAACAATTATGGCTTAGCGAATTTGGGCCACCAAAGGTGTTTTTGTGCACGGTATTGCACGAAAGGAGTCTTCCGTGCTGGCCGTAGAATGTGCTAGTCCGTTATTGCATATCGTCATTCTTCTCCTTGCCCTGTTCCCAGTCTATCTGGGCTCAACGCAGTATGTTTCCTCTTCCATTCATATCGGTCAGACGTCATCAAGCCCTCCACTCCAGTTTGATTCATGTCATCCATCATCACACCGGAAAGGTGCTCGTCATAATTTGTATAGAGAAGAGACAGAACGGACTAAGGACCGTGTCGAGAGACCGATGAATGGAGAGAGTGATTGGAATGACAACATTCCAATCCATACGACTCAAGATTTTGGCTTAGGTTTTTTTGTTTGGGTATGCTGTTGTTGATGGTGGCGCTTATTGGTCTACACCGGGCAATCTTCTTTAGTCGACGTTTACGACACCTATGAAATGAGTCGGTGCTGGCTAATTCTACGTTATTTTTTTGCTCCCAGGCCAGCATTGAAGCCTTATTTTGCATCATCATTATTGGTATTATACAAAATTTATATTTGAAATACCTATTGCATTTTTGATAAATAAGATTATTAGATTATAAATAAATAAACAATAAATCGATATCGTACAATAAGTACAATTCTAGCTACCGCTTGCAAATTTTTATGGTTATGTGAATAAAGTGTCTACTACATAATTAATAAAGTCCATTTCTATATTTACCCAAAGAGAGCGATTCTTATTTATCGATCTCTCTCAAAAAGCAATATAACAATGGCCTAATTACGTCCCATTAGGGATACAGAGTATATACCTTTAGTTAGATAGAATAGGGGCACTTTATCTAACTAGCAAATCGACAATTACGTTTGTATGATACTACTCCGGCATCAGTCAATTTAAATTATTCGGGGGTAGGGATGCGCAATTAGTAAATCTATCGATACCGCTTTGTTCATAATAAGGCTGCCATAAATAAAATAACATTCCCATTGGTTATTTCAATAGCAGTATTTGTATTGTACAGCCGTGTGGTGACGGCAGAGTGAAATACAATTGTCACCACCCCAAATCTCTCCCGTGGGTGTCGTACAAAGCGACTAAGGATAAATCAGTGATGAGGAATGTGCAGCAGCGTTCCTCTTATACCATCTAGCTATGTACCTACTGCGACTTTTGTGCCCGATATATGGCAATAGGCTCGCCACCTATTACATGGGACCTAACATAACTGGCAAAACGTGGGTGCTAGTTCACCTATGCCTACCCCTTCGGGGATATATGCGTGATTTATGTATGTATGTATGTATTTGTATTTTGTATTCTTTTTATTTTTATATCAACATAATATAAACGAACCAAGTCGTTTTAGTTGGCCGAGTGGTATAGGCATTTGCCCGGATTGCGGAAGACGCGGGTGCGATTCCCGCCTGCATCAAAATTGTTTTCTACCCCCCATACAATTTTTTCGGTCAGTAAAGCATAATTAATTTTTGATATAACTATAATTTTTACATTACTAATGTAATGTTTTAAATATATTGTGTTTCCGAACTTGTCGAGATTGGTACTTGTCAATCTGTCAGTATTGCCACATCAATTCATTGTTCCTTTTCCAATATGGTCGTTATGCTTGCATTTGTTTTTCTTTTAAAATAAATGGATAAGATATTATATTTCACCAAGTACAGGCTTAAAATTGATACATTTCAACTAAGGTAGCATTATGTGGCGTTTAGGGTATGCTACAAGTTGCATAAATATCGGGAGAGAGTAAAAAATTACCGACATAGGTACCTATGTCGATAATATACATCAAAGTCACACCACTAGCGCCCAATTTGTCGTTTGGTGCAATACTCATAACGATTCGTCCTTTCGCCCTCAACTCAATGACAATGGCTGATTGCTGTGTTTTAGTAAAGTGGGCGACTTTGTAATTAGAAGCGCATTAAGTTCCGATTCCGAGACACGATTAAGGTCCGAGTTCACCAACACGTAAATCAAGCGATTAAAAAATAACCGTCAGTTTTAGACAATTCGTTTCCACAAGATAAAATGACAAAAACTGACGGTTAAAGAATAATCGCCTGTTTAAGTGTTCGTGATCTCCAGCCTACTAAGCCAATTTTAGCGGTTACCACGAAACCAACGCGTCTGTTGAGGCATGTGATTGATACTGTTGTTAGCCTGCAGACCAAATTTAGTGTTTATGTTAACTAAATGCAAACATGCATTGCGCCTGTTATAGAACGGCTTAAGGCGATTGCTTGTGAACTTTGTTTCGGTATATACAGAGAGATAGAGATATAAATACAGAGATATAACTTTTCGGCGCGAGGAGAAAGATAACAATGGCGTACGCGGACGTAACGGAAACGATAAAGTGGAAATGTTTAGTTTACTAAAATACTAAAATATTTTGGTGAACATCTTTTTTGAGCTATTCGATTTTTATTTTAACATTATATAAATGTTAGAAAAATTAGTAGTAAGATTTTGGTGGTTAGAAAAAGAATTTCGAAAAATTATGGTCCTAATTTTTCGAAATTCTTTTCCCGCCTCAAGACCATAATTTTTCGAAATTCTTTTTCTAACCACCAAAATCTTACTATCTTTTTTGAGATTAATCGGAATAGTTTATTTCCCTTCCAATAGAAGGTTTAGTTTGGGTTTATAAATAGGCGTCTAATTCCCTTTTTCTGTTTTGAAATCGTTTGATTGTAAAATATTAGAAGTGTCATCATTGGATTTTTTTCTACATAGAAAATTTTTACCATTCCCGTTTTGGCTTTTGTAAATTATTTTATTGATAGCAAACTATGGCATATTTAAAAATCAGAACAATACCATAGTAGTAGGAAAAAAAAAGAAGTAAGTCCTGATTGAAAATAGAAAACGTTGAATATTTGCGAAAGAGCGTCTTAAGTTCGTTTGGTGGACATCGATCGAATACTTGCTTGCAAGTTGCGAAAATTGCATTTTATGGCAGGGTGCGATTGCCGCTAATTGTTTTACTCTGTATAATTGGTTCCATACAAAATGCCTGTTGTCTACGTTATTTATAGATAGCCATAACCATTAACTTATAAAGTTAATGTTGTCTTTAACCCTTTTAAAAAAGCATATTTACAAAAAGAGGGCTCGCAGGATTAGGCAAGCAATTTTTTATTTTACGTCTTCTTCTTCTCCTCCCTGCCCTGTTCCTAGTTTATCTGGAGTCGGCGCAGTACCTATGTTTCCTCTTGAATTCATTTCGCTCAGACGTCATCACGCCATTCAATCGCTTTTGATTCTTATTGTCCGTCACACCGGAAAGGTGCTAGTGATGGATGAATGGAGATGGAAAGACCATGTCGAGAGACCGGTGAACGGAAAGAGTGATTCGAATGTAAAATATCCAATCCATACTGCTCAAGGTTTTGGCTTAGGTTTTACAGCCGGCCGCCTGCCTGACGCCAACCCTTTTGGGGTATGCTGTTGTTGGTGGTTTGCCCCAAGGTGCCTACTGGTCTACACCGGACAATCTCCCTTAGACCTTTATGACACCCCCGGGGTGAGGCCTAACGTTATCTTTCGCTAGGAGCGAAATATAACGTTAGGCTAGCATCGACGGCATGTTTATTTATTACGTATAGGTAACGTGATAATCAAATCGTTCATCCAATTCAAGACGAAATATTGAGATTGCACTCGAATACGCAGCTAATAGCGAATCAAAACTCAAAGGAAACATAGCATGTCTCATTACGCAATTGAAACTGTCAAACACAATTGTGTAGGAACCAATTGATTTGATACTTGAGTCCGATTTAGGATTTACGTCCGAGTGCTTCCCACGGCGCGTACATTGAAAGGGGGAGATACGCGAGTGTGTTTTATTATTAAATAGAATTGGTAACGAGAAAATTGCTTCGGCCAGTGCCTAGTCCATCTGTAAGAAAATTGGTGTCAGACCAGTCAGTTGTAATGTAAGGCGGGGTTCGGTTAGATGTCGATGTGAGTAAACACAGTTTCACTTGCACGGTCTATTTCGCTATAGAATGTAGTAAACTGGAAACATGACAGGAAGAATAATATAACAAATATATATTATGATTATAATGTACCTACCTGATATTAAAATTAGGCCGTCATCTTACCTATCCATGACTCAAGTGCTTATGCTACTTACTTTGAGCCAGATATGAACGCGTGAGTGTAAGATATTTTTATTTATTTATCGATCTAGCTCATGGGTAATCCGAAATACCTATATGTTCTTAAATATATATCTGTGATTACGACCCATACGCAAACAAGTCCGGGCTCGTCTAAAAAAAGGGAACGTAATTGTAATAAGTAGTATTTCCTATGAAAACAGAAATAATATATTTGATATCTGTATTTCCTTAGACTTACGTTTGACTAAAGATACGAATTAAAAGAAAACCTCAACAGTATAGCGACCTAATATCTAATATTATTATTGAGAAGTCAATTACTTAAAGAGTTCCATGGCGGATAATGCTTAAATACGTATGTGATTACTTACATTAATGCTTATTGCAATTCGGGAAATATTTTTCCATTTATTCCGGTTTCTTAAGAGCCGGTCATTTATATAGTTTACAATAGCAAATAGGTACTCGGCTGCCAATATTGGCAGAAAATTAATTAAATTAACTAGGTCTCTCTTACTGCGTAGGCCTATAGACATTTTGTGAGAACTAAACTCGCATAGAATAACCATACTATATTTAAATTGAAATTTTCTCAGAAATCGTAATCAGTTATATTACTTTCAGATTGGGCAGAGACCCAAAAAACCAATGTATGAAACGTATAAACAACTAAAACGTATAAATAAATTTCTATTAGCTTTGAATTGTAATTGGTACGATTTAGTTAGTTACATGAATATATCGGAGCTAGCACAGTGGCATAGTTCCGATTCCGATACATTCTAGCAATGTTCGGTAAGGCCGGTCACTGGATGAGTGATCAAAAATTCATTATCTCGAGCTCCTCCGCGCTTCCAAAGGGACAGTCGTTAACTGGACCAATGTGGAGGAGGGTTTTTGCCCATTCTCCTTATATTCTTCCATCCATAAGGAAGAGCCCCAAAGGGGTCATTAAAGGCTGACGATGATGAAGAATATATCAGTCTACCACCTACTTTCACATATCAATTGAGCTGTTATGGCGCAATGACCTCAGACAATATAATACCTAAGGTCCCTAACAAACAGTCCCCATGTCCCAATAGAAATAATAAAACAAATAAATTCTATTAATTATGGCTGGCTTCTTTGGTTTCTATTTAAATTCGACGGGGGTAAATGTGAATAAAATAAAGAGAAAACATAAATATAAATTAATATGCCAGTAATTGTTTTCTAGGTGGCTTTGTTTTACACACCTGCCTCTGTAGCGCGCTGAGACGGTATTGATACTTCACATTCATTAGGCGGCCATTATTGCTTGTGATAGAATTTTAAAAGATCTCTAGAATAGTACATTTATTACAAAGGGCGGTAAAACAAAAAATTTCTCAGATTGGAAGTATTTGATTAATATGCAATCTATGGCTTTCGTTTTTACCGCCGCCCGAGGTAAGTACAAAAGTTTATGTCGCCCCTTGACCAAGAAATAGAATTTTTCGTACGCCTAGCAGACGGAAAATGCCACTTTCTAGTCGAGTATGTGGCATACATTTTAAATATTTTAGCACTTCCTTCTCTACAAACTATAAAGAGAGTAAACAAATTAAATTGCATGAAATAAACACACTGTTGCCTATTTCATACTACGCGCACGCTGCACAGTATAACTTTATAAAGCATATAAAACGAAAATTACTTTTCCGTTTTATTTGTGCAATTGAAATAATAAAACGCTATAAAGCGTATATCGTTACGTCGGTTTTCAAAACTAGACTTAAACAGAAACATTGTTAAGTTAACAAATTTAAAACCACGGCACTTAAATTTACCATGCATTTTCAAGTCAAGTAGAAGGATTTACATTGTAAGCACAAATATATTATAAAGTATCAAGAGTATTAGGTGCAGTGCCGGAGAAGGGCTCAGGTGTGTTATAAAGACGTTTTTCTTGTGTCTCGACCGCAGAGAGCCAAGGAGCTAGGGAAAGGGCTTAATGTAACATCGATGTCGATAAAAAACCCCTCTTAAAGAATCTAATGCTGCGCATTCCATGAGTTGAGTCAGTATATTTTTATATAATTTTATAAAAGCACTAGTGGTCGCCCGCGGCTTCGCTCACTTTAATGTCGGTTATTATACAAGGTGTAACCCTGTAGTTATATGTAAAAAAAATCACTACTAAACCGAGAACTAAACCAGCTGACATCAGTTTGTATCGGAGTGTATTTTTTCCGAGATTTCGATTTTGGTCCCTTGGCGAAAGTTGTTCAGTTTGATGGCCTGAATAACCCTTTTAAATATGACTACACCTCTCTGTTACACCCAGTGTAGCCTCTAATATAGCCTTCCTCAATAGATGCACTATCCAACACAAAAATATTTTTTCAATTTGAGTCAGTAGTTTCTGAGATAAGCGCGTTCAACCAACCAAACAAACATTCAAGCAAACTCTTGAGCTTTATTATATTAGTATAGATTTAAGCACTAGCCGTATTTTAGATGTAAAAATAAAGATACTAGGATACTATATTTAATTTTGACGGAGATAACGTCGTGCGTGTATAATAATATGCATTGTGTGTGTTATTAAGTTTAAGTTTAGTGATTAAAGGTTACTTTGAAAGTAGCGCCAGTGACTGAGAGAGTGCAGAGTAATGTATGAACGTGGAAGAACGTAGAAGGAGAGGAAGACCAAAGAACAGATGGATGGATTATGTAAAGGAGGATATGATCGCGAGAGTGGAAGAGAAATTGGTGAAGGATAGAAAGGAGTGGAAGAAGAAAACATGTTATGCCGACCCCGCCTAGAGCGGGATATGGGCAGGAACAAGAAGCTATACAGAACGAAAATCAGTAATGCAGTTAGACATAGACAGCAAAAAGATATCGATAAAAATGCACCTGCACTGCCCATCACTAACTTGGGCATCTATCAAAGTATGACAAATATTGTTTTTACTGTGTGCCCGGGCAACGGGGTATTCCGAGAATGCCAACTACGGGCAAGAAAGATTTTAAAATATATTTCATTCAGTGCACGACAGATGTTGTGGTATGGGGGAAAATTTGTATAGCGTGTATTCGTAGGGGGGCTGGATTTAAGGGTTTTCAATTTGTCTCTCAATAGATACTAGCCTGAATTAGGGGCTAACACAGTAATTGGATGTGTGAATATAATTGTATTACCTTGAGTTCCTTTGTGCTTCGGAAGGCACGTTAAGCTGTTGGTCCCAGCTGCATCTGCAGTCATTAATCCCACCCACCACCAATCCGCCCTGGGCCAGCGAGGTGGTTTATGTTATGGCCTATTCTACCAATATTTTTCCATCCTTTGAAGTGGGGACATTAAAGGTCTGGTGATGATGATGATTACTCATTCCAATTAACTGACGTCTCTGAGTGCGGTAGCAGATACTCGCTTCTGTGATAAATGCCCACAAGGATCTAAATAAATAAATTACCATCTAAATTGCCGTGTGGTAACGGCAGAGTAGAATACAATTGTCACTACCCCAAATCTCTCCCGTGGGTGTCGTACAAGGCGACTAAGGGCAGCAGCGTGCAGCAGCGTTCCTCTTATACCACCTAGCAATAGTTCTGCGACTTTTGTGCCCGATGAATAGGCTCGCCACCTATTACATGGGACACTGCCTACGCGATATAGGCGTGATTTATGTATGTATGTACACCATCTAAATTACTCGTCAAAATTTACTATACCTCCACATTCCCAGGATAGCTCATACCTAAAAGCCTCTCCCTAATGCAAGAAGACAATATTAAGCAAAGAGAACAATCATAACACAGTCGGTCCGTAGACCACAGGCAGGCACGTTAATAAAGCAATATACACAACGGCAGTGGACAGCCTCGTAGTTGGAAGTATGCAAACACATCTTGGCGTATGTTTATTAAGCAGCGTTCTCACGTACGTATATAAGACAACAGAAGCGCAATTTACTCGACTTGTGTTATTGCGCGAATCAATATAAAGAGGCTTATTATTTATTTGTTAAGATCACAAAGAAGTTCACATTAACACAGTTAGTGAGATATGCGTTGAATAGCGCAGGATGCTAAATGCAAACTGAATTATTATAGGTGACAACTGCATGCACCATACAACAGCAATATACTAATACAATGTAACGGTATCTAATATTAAAGCAATATTTAACAAAATGAATATATGTTGCCGCGTGGTGACGGCAGAGTAGAATACAATTGTCACCACCCCAAATCTCTCCCGTGGGTGTCGTGCAAGGCGACTAAGGATAAATCAATGATGAGGAATGGGCAGCAGCGTTCCTCTTATACCACCTACCAATAGTAATGCACTGCGACTTTTGTGCCCGATAAATGGCAATAGGCTCGCCCCCTATTACATGGGACCTAACATAATTGGCGAAACGTGGGTGCTAGTTCACCTCTGCCTACCCCTTCGGGGATATAGGCGTGATTTATGTATGTATGTATGTATGAATATATGTAAAAAAAACAAATTAATTACGAATCATGTATGCCCAACCTAACCTTCGCAGGTTTGGTTGGACATTATAGGGGCCACAGCCCGCCACCAGACGGATGACCCGGATGATGATGATGCATAAAGTACGTCACACTTTAAGAAGGGGGTCAAAGAAGTGTGACTTCGTGTGACAAGGCGCGGGAGGAGTCCCAAATTTCGTGACGTCACATTTCAAAGAGCCGATACTCGCACGGTGAAGCCACAGAATCCAGTTTCGTCTCAATTTCTAAAAGTAAAATGATGCCACCTAGTAAGTACTGCGATTCCCGTGCCGTGTAATGACATTAGGCTCGCCGCCTTTACATGGGACCTAGCCTAATTAACGAAACGTGGGTGTTAATTCACCTCTAATATCAACAATGTCTAAGGATATTTTATCTACGCCTACTTTATATTCTACAGCCTCTATTCTTATAATACTTATCTCCATTCTTATAATACTTATTTGCAGTTTTTCAATGACTTACTTAATTATGATCATCCATCATCATATCATTGAATAAATTGCATAGAAACCGTCAGTATTTTTAGAACGATCGCCGATACATACATAAATCATACATAAATCACGCCTCCATCCCCGAAGGGGTAGGCAGAGGTGAACTAGCACCCACGTTTCGCCAGTTATGTTAGGTCCCATGTAATAGGTGGCGAGCCTATTGCCATATATCGGGCACAAAAGTGTCGCAGTACATTGCTAGGTGGTACAAGAGGAACGCTGCTGCCCATTCCTCATCACTGATTTATCCTTAGTCGCCTTGTACGACACCCACGGGAGAGACTTGGGGTGGTGACAATTGTATTCTACTCTGCCGTCGCCGATACAACATAAACTAAACTCAATAAAATATCCTTAGACAAAGTTGACGAGTGCATGTATTGTGAACACTGCACAGTACAATAAAACAATTTCATTCCCTACACGAAAACAGCTGCACACGAACTACGAGATCGAAAAACCACTCGCTTAACACGCGCCACACTCAATTTTCGCCGACTGACTCCCAACTGAATAGGTGCTTGCTTACATTTCCGAGAATACCGAAATAAGCTTTGCACCGGTAAATATTTCACAAAACATTTTATTGGGAGACAGACGGCGCGGCGTTCGGTTAAGCCGATTGCAGTTTAAAAGCCAACTTGCAGCTACACAAGCCCCATTGTATTTGCTACGGAACCCGCTCGCGATCCGTTTCACACACGGGACGCACCTGAAATGATTCTTTGTGTAAATTGCGCTCACAATGCGACTCAACGCAGTCGCTTTAAAAAGTTATTAAGAACTCTTATAAGTGGATGTTGTTCTACAAAGGGAACATGAAAGAAGGAAAAGTTAAACAGAAGTTGCCCTATACTTAGTTCTGCCGTCTAGTTAATATAATAGCATCATTCTTTGCCCACAGAAATCGTTTTGATGGAAGGAAGGCTTTTATTTCACCCTTTTTCGCATTACGAAGTTAATAAAGCTAGCCACAGCACACAAGGGTCTAATTCATTATTTTACGGCGGCTATTCACAAAACGCAGCCCATTAGAGGTTTATTAAAGAACTTAGCGACATCAATGGGAAAAGGGCATGGGGTTTTGCCATATGGACGATGACACTAACAAAGAATCACTGAAATAATGATTTATTAGATTAGTTTAGGATAAGGATATTCGATTAAAATCACTTGTTCTCAAATTAAGGTATAATCCTAATTGTGATTGATATTAAAAATGACCAAAACCTTAAGTTTTTATCAAAAATTATAAATAATTTTGGGTAAAGTAGACACGTAAAAACAACATGGTGTAGTTTTTTGAAATTTAGTCACCATGCTTATGTGACGTCACACATACACGCATATAATGACCAACTATAGATACCATAACTCCAAAGCCTCACTCGACCAGCAGCGGTCGCGGGACGGTGGCGGTGACGAACCCGAACAAACGTTGACCGCGTTGGTTTTAATAATTTTTGACGGCCGCCTTGGTCGAATGCTCATTGTATTGGGTATTGGCCAAGAGGTCCCGGGTTCGATCCTGGTAGGGGCAAACTTTGTGATGACCACAAATGTTTGTTTCCGAGTCATGGTTGTGTATATGTTTATGTAGTATATTTTCAACGTTTATATACATAATTATATTAAAAATACGTCCGTCATCTAGTATCCGTAACACAAGTGCTTAGGCTACTTACTTTGGGCTAGATGATAAGTGTGAGTGTATAAAAAAAAATAATAATGTCCTTTAGGTTACCTACGTTACAACTGCTCGCCACCGCTGACCGCTGCTGTTGAGTGAGGCTTAATTCGTTACAACGCGGATTGATAGTCGGTGGCCTTTGTTCGGCATTAACAAAGGTTATAATTATTACTTTTTCAGTAGCAATCTCTGTCATGCTAATCGCCATTAGGTATCACATGATATATGCACGATCTGGCCGCTAATACTGCTTTTGTTCGCTTCGTTTCGATAACAAATCGATATTAGTGATGGCCAGTTCAAAGAAGGGTAGGTAAATCTGATAATCTTCTAATGAAAGTGGGCTTTTAGCTGCCCGTGCTTTTTTTAACAACTTTATTATATACCAATTTAGTAGGATACCGTAGGATCTCAAATTTAACAAATGCCGCGGAAGTCTTTTAACAACAATAAGTCAGTTTCATACAATTTGTATTCCATTCGTTCGAATAGATTAGCCACTTGTCTAATAGTGTTCCGAGACGGTCAATCAGCTTGGCATCAATCACGTAGATTTTAGCTTGCTTTAAGAACTTTGATAGTCTACAACGCTTGCTTGATGCTTGAGCCAAGCATTTAAGAGTTTTGTTTGACCAAGCAACAGAACAGAAGAAACGCACAGAAAATGAACGTGCTTGATTCAAGCTGATTGACCGTATCGGAACCCCTTATAGGGGCTGTAAGCATCCACTATACGCAAATAGGTAACACGTTCCACCACTTTTAAAATTCCTTCAATAGCAAGTCAGTGTACGACAAAATGTCAATTTTCTCAATCCACTCTGAGCTTAACTACAAACGAGTTAAGGTTGACAATCGATTACAGAAATTTGACAGTTTTGGGTAGTCTGAGTGCCGTTGACCGTGCCGGCATAAGTGGAATTAAATGAGAACCGCTAATTAATTAACTCGTTCGCTAGTAATTGGTGTTTTCGCGTCCTTCGCATGCCTACTGAAAATATGAGCGACACAGCATGAGTCTTTTGTTACTGGCTTCATCATGTTCTCCAGACGATTTCCACTATGACAGATATAGAAGATCAGAACACAGCTGTGTTTGCCCTATACCTAGATATACAGAGGTAAGTGTAAAGTACTATGAATCTCGTAAGATTAGTTAAGATACATCATAAACAATAACATTTGTTCTACGACTTTTGATAATTCAATTCAAAGATTTTGGTGGTTAGAAAAAGAATTTCGAAATATTATGATCTTCCCGCCTCAAGATCATAATTTTTCGAAATTCTTTTTCTAACCACCAAAATCTCTAACATTTATATAATAAATCTTGAAAACCAATTGCTACGAAGTGGATTTCGTAAGACACCTACTTAATTTCAACTGGACCATTGTGCGACATCAATTATCAAATAATCAGCATTACAATAAAGTTATTAAGAGCTCATTCAGCTTATTCCGAGTTTACTTGTGAATTTAAAACGCACTTAGTTCAACATTTAAAGTAATCGCGCAATAAAGGCCAAAGGGTGCTTACATAAAGCAGTTACGGTTACCAATTAGCAGTTAAATCGTCTGGTTTGCGTTTAAACCATTGTTCCTGAGAATTGTCCCCTTAACCGGCCTGCGTATTGTGTTGACAGCCTGGCGTCTTTCTGGGTTCCGCGTGGGGTCACCAGGCTTCGTAAGTACGTTCAAACGTTCGATGCTTTGTCACTGTAACTTCAATCCGTCAAATAATGCAAAGTCTGCGGAAATTCGGATTTCAGTCTTATCTGAACACTGAGGTTAGACTTTAAGCAACCATTTTATATTGGTTGCAACCTCTTTCATTTATATTATTATAGTGAGGAAACTAACAAATAATCACGATAAAGCCTAAGATCGGATATTTATCGTCAAATAGTTGCGATCTGAGTCAAACTTTTTGTTTTGTTGATTTATAATCTACTATTGTCGTTCTCCTTTCACTCATTCCTTCTACGCGACCAAACCACACAAGTATCCGTATATTAATATACCTAGAGAGTGTAATGAGCAAAACTTCAGTCGCTGTAACGCTGCCGCCCCGCCTCGGAAGGCACTAAGCGCAAATAAACCACATGAGTAGATAAACCTAACAGAGTAAAAGCTTCCTAAGAACGCCGTCAAACTAACCCTGACATTAGGCAACTGGCTGTGCGTCATAAACCGTGCGCTTGTAGTAGTGCACTCGATTTGCACAGTTGTATGAGGCGTTGTCCTAATAGAACGTGATTGCGCGATCATCGTCAGTTCGCGCGAATTTTACTCGTACGAACGCGCGATCAAACCTATTGAACTCGAACAGGTATCAAACTGACAATCGCGCGATGATCGCGCATCGCGTTCTATAAGGACAACGCCTCAAGGATATTCTCTGTTCCGTTTACTTACTCATGTGACTAATCTCCAACTACCGCCAAAGATTTCGCCTTGAACTGAGCTCGGTGTAATACCTACACGCGACAAAGTTGAGTTATTCGCGCTGTGATATTATATATTAGCAGCTGGAATGCAGAGCGGAGTCTAGATACACGTATTGGGAGATATGCCTAACTTGTCGCAGGTACCGGATAAACACGCCCGGGTAATTAGAAACTATTGGAAGTGTGGCGTGGAGGAACCGCGCCCTGAGAAGCGCCCGTGCGGTCGGGAGTCGCGACGCGGAACTTCGGCCGACGGGGTGAACGAACATACATCCATGAATCACACTCATGTATGTGGGCAGAGGTGAATCAACCTTTTCATCGCCACGGTTCTATAAAAGACAATATCTAATCACAACTTTTCCCTAATAAAAATACATAAACAAATGCTTTGTTTTATTTTGTGCGTACGTTTAAGATTGCCAGTATTATCATCCCTAAACTTATATTTCAACAACCAGTTTTCGTCAATTAAGTCGTGCCCATGTGGCGAGCCTAACGACAGTAGTAGGATCAATAGGAGTGAATCCTTATTGAAAATAATAAATATTCGTCAGGTAGAGCCTTCCCTATAGATGGAGAATTTATATTGAGAATGGGCCATACATAACCAACCAAGGCCCTGTGAGTATAAACGAAGAATGGGCCATAACCAAATAATGCCCTGTGGGTATAAAAGACTGCAGATGCAGCTGGGACCGATAGCTTAACGTGCCTTCCGAAGCGCGGATGGGTTCCAGATATTTATTTTTTGACCGCTCATCCTATTGTGTGTGACACGTAGAGATACGATACGGAATGAGTATAACAGGGGAACTTTGAAAGTAGCGCCAGTGACTGAAAGACTGCGGAGTAATATACTTTGATGGTTTGGTCATGTCATGAGAAGAGATAAAAGCTATGTTGGCAGAAGAATGTTAGGTAGGAACGTTGAACGTAAAAGTAGAGAAAGACCAAAGAGAAACAAAATAGCGAGAGGAGTGGCTGAGAAATTGGTGAAGGTTAGTGAGGAGTGGAGGAAGAAAACATATTGGGCCGACCCCGCCTAGAGCGGTATAGAAGATCCTATGACCGGCCTTAGCGAACATTGCTTAGTTTACGCAATCGCTAGCCAGCTCCTCCACCAAAGTGTTCCCCTCGAGACGCCGTCTTTTTTTTACTTACAGTCCGTTCTTTTATCTAAACAACTTACATTACAGTTAACAGGTTAGGCTCAAATGCTATGGACCAATTTCTCCATAATGTCTCTTGGAGATAGCACGTTGTACAGCGACGGTGGCTTACTGCCTAATCTCCCTGTGGCCTAATCTCCTTGTAGGCTTACACCCCAGCAGTGAGGACATTAGATTAGATAATTGATCACGGTGACAATCTATTGAAGATTGACTTGTATATGTTAATGTCCGAAAGAAATCATTTATAAAGTTTCATAAAGAGTTTCATCAGAAATGTTAAATGTTATTCATCATCACCGGCCCTTTATTGTCTTCATGTTTGGGACATAGGCTTATGGATAGTAGAATATAGGGAGAATGGGCCATATCCCACCAAGCTGTCCCAGTGCGGGTTGGTGGGTGTTAACGACTGCAGAAGCAGCCGGGACCAACGGCTTTACATGCCTTCCGAAGCGCGGAGGAACTCGAGATAACAAATTTTTGGTGACCCTTCCACTGCGCCCTCTCACGCAATGGTTAAGGCTCTTTATTTAGTGTTTACGGTGGGGCAGACAGAGGTGAATTAACCCACTTTTCGTTAAGTTAGGGTGTAAAAGGTGGCGAGCCTTTTGCCATTCATCTGGCACATAAATCGCAGTATATTACTAGGTCGTAGAGACAAGGTCTCAGGTAAGTGGTCTTAGGTACTACAGCTAGATCCTCCGAATCCAAAACCGGACAGTCAATTTCGAGTGATGCACCAAATTAATCTGCACAGGCGACTCAAAGGCGGGCTTAAGAACGTATTAGCATGTCGGTCAAGATAGAACAGGGACGTTTAACAGGGTTGTAACAAGATAGTACAGGGTCGTATACCCCATGTAAACTTTCCGCTGTGCCGGGCAAAGAGGAGACGCGCTCGCATCGAATGTACCACGCTTTACTAGAGCGAGTGAACCCCTTTCTAGCTAACTCGATGCATTAGATGGGCGCCGCCGCCACAGTATACCCAGAACAGTAGTTTATCTGCGGCCTGTCGGCACCTGAGTAAATAAACGGAACAGAGAATAACCTTCATACAACCGCGCGAATCTGAGGAGCTCACTAGCGTATTGGGACAGCGCGCTCGGCCTGCAATTGCGTAAACTAAGCAATTTCGCTAAGGCCGGTCATTGGATGAGTGACCAAGAATTTATTATCTCGAGTTCCTCCGTGCTTCGGAAGGCACGTTAAGCCGTTGGTCCCGGCTGTATCTGCAGTCGTTAGTACCCACCAACCTGCACTGGGCCAGCGTGGTGGGTTATGGCCCGATCTCCATATATTCTTCCATCCATAGGGAAGGCCCATGCCCCAGCAGTGGGGACATTAAAGGGCTGGTGATGATGATGATGATAACCCGCGCGAATCGGTTGCACTACTACAAGCACGCGGGGCATGTGTGAGCACGCGGCGAGACTGGAAAAAACCGGTTTATGACGTACAGCCAGTTGCATAATGTCAAGGTTAATGCGACGGCGTTTAAGAAGCATTAACTGTGTTCGGTTTATCTATTCATGTGCTGTCGGCGAGTTATTAGCCTACTCTTGCGTTGACGCTAGGGTTGTAACTAAAGCGGCAGCAGCGCGCGCGAATGTGCCGGGCGAACGAGCAGCGAGCGAACGTGCAATCACCTTGTACACGCGCGATCACACCGATCCCTTATGCCTCTGTATTTTATGTCAACGTGTGCGTCACAGTGCGAGCCTACACGGCGCTGAGTACGATAGCACACAATCTAATGGGCAGCGGCCAGTTTGTATGAAGACGTGTTACTGTTCTAGGTATACTGTGCAGCCACCGTATACCTACGAGATCGGAGCGTGTCTAACGGAGAACCCGTCCGAGCTTGGTCACCGACGCTTTTATTCGCTAATCCTATAAATACCCACATTGTATCACAAATAAGGCGTATTTGCGCTTGGAAGAAGATGAAAAATGTACTCAAATTTCTAACACTTTACCATAGCTTTGAAGAGATACCATCATTTAGGGCTAATTTCTCTATAAACCTGTTGATATTATAATAGTAGATTATATACCAAGGGCAATAAAACAAAGATTGTCTCAGACTCAGATCGCAAATATTAGACGTCCAAGCTGAAGGCGAGGGCGTTTAAAATGCGATCTACGGCTTCTTTATTTATCGCCCGAGGTAAGATCATAGTTTTACCCCCTGACCAGGAAGTGGGATTTTTTGGAAGGCTATTTTTAACCGACGAAAAACCGAAGGAGGTTATTTATACCCTTAGTTGATAAGGGAAAAACAAAGTTTGCCGAGTCAGCTAGTATTTCAATAATATCTCTTTGCTTTCTTCTTTACTTGACCAATAACCGTCACCGTGGTGTGCAGAATACGATGGAAACCATCGTATCGTACAACAACATTAAATATTGAACTGTAGAATCACTGCTATAGCAATAACCTCGCGCCCCATTGCATGGAATCTACTTATTAAAAATTTAACCGAGCATTATTAAAATTCCTCCATCATTCTTGCTTTTTTTTTCAGGGAAAACGGACGTGATTTACGTACCTACCTGCGTATATTTTTCTAACCCAGTATTTGATCACAAAGAAATTTGTGCTTAGAAAATGTTCGAAAAATTATAGTCTGGAATCGAACCCGGCTCCTCCGCATTCCGGGCAGATGCCTATACCAGTCGTTAGTATTTGATGTGCGTTGCTTAATCGATTTACAGAGATTGTCGGTTTGGTCAAAGTTACAGGCTACAGGTTTTGAATGTGGTTATCTCCTGCAGCAAAATACTATTGTCCGTACCACCTGGCACCTACCTATGTACTTCGTTTCGTGCCGATAAATGGCAATAGGGTCGCCACCTATTGCATGGGACCTAATGTAATCGGCGAAACATAGATGTTAATTCACCCCTGCCTGACATAGGCGCGATTTATGTAGGCATGCATTCGTAAAGTGAAAGACAAAAGGAATTTAAAAATGAAAAAATATTTGCCCCTAGTTTCAGTCCGCTGATCGAACCACTCCACGGGGCCTGCATTAACAACCGGTAATTGCGATTTTCGATTAACATGCGCAATCTCGGATCGGACATACTCACTACAGTGCTGTCGAGTTCTTTCATGAATGTGGTGCATGCATGGCAAATTGGTCCGTTGGCTAGCTATCCATAATATCAACTGCAGTTTACGGAAAAACGTCGGGAATCGCTATTAGGGATTGGCTAAACATTGCGCGTTAATTGACCAATATTTTAGTTATTTATCTATTTAATGGTACCTATGTCAAGTTTGCTTGTGTGTAGCGTTTAACAAACTGTTAACAGAATGGACTGTAAGTATCAAATGAAACTTCTAATCGCCTATTAGAATAATACGAAGAAAATGCGTAAAAACATTTCTAAGCGTGGAAGTAAATTTCGTTCGGAAGTAAATATTATTTCTAACATTTAATAACGAAAAGCACGGAAAAATATACCGAAACTAAATAGCATTCCCGACACACGTATTCAATCAAACATCTTAAACAATATATCATTTATTAAAAAGAACGATCGTTTTAAATATTTTTCCCTATAAAATAACGAAAAATGAGCTTCAAAAACAAACGAATGCACCAAGAGATTTTTTCACCACAACGACTTCTCAACTCAAAACAAAAAAAACTAGTTACGACTGCCACAACTAGATGGCGGTGATCGGCAGTACCTTCTTTCGCGGAAGGAGTACGAGAGGAGAGCTTTTTAGATCAGCGGGCCTGCTAGTGCGTGGATAAGTCTCTCCCCACCATTTGACAGTGTTTTGTCTCGGGAGTTAGTGCGAGAGGAGAAGATTTTCTGTCTCCCGAAAGAGATGTGTCCACGTCCCGTGCTACGGGGGCAGATATTGCGCGGGCTTAAGAACGTGTCATGACTATTGTCCACGCGACAGAGCATTGTTACAAAGCACAATACCCGGGGCCAACTTGGGGCCTGTCGCCCACATCGCATCCTTGGCAATGAATAGATCCCAAATTAAATGATGGCCTCTCCAATTTACTTTAAAGAGTTCTGCTTTGAGGAGATTACCATATTTGAGGCCTAATTTCCCTGGACTCGAATGGAGTTCAACAAATTAATCAACTGCAGATAATATTATAAATAAATCAATTAATATTTCTTACACTCACACTATCATCTAGCCCTAAGTAAGTAGCGTAAGCACTTTATGGAGGCTAGATGACGGACAAATTTTAAATATATACCTATTTATTATACATAAAAACTTTTATAACACTACATAAACAAAAAAATGCACGCATGGCTTGAGAAACAAATATTTGTGTTTATCCCTAAATGTATCCCTACCAGGATTCAAACCCGTGAGCCGGGACCTCTTGGCCAATAGCCAGTTTGGCCATTCGACTAATAAGCAGAAGATAAACCACGCCTATATCCCCGAAGGGGTAGGCAAAGGTGAATTAACACTCACGTTTCGCCAATTAGGTTAGGTCCCATGTAAATAGGGGGCGAGCCTATTGCCATTTAACGGACACGGAAATCGCAATTCATTGCTGGGTGGTCTGAGAGGAACGCTGCTGCTCATTACTCATTGCAGTTTTAACCCTTAGGCGATTATTAATTAAACGTCGGTTTGTGACATTTTGTCAGCAATAATGTGTCAACCCACAAAAAACCATATTCCGAGATTTCGACATAGGTTGATAAAGCATCATTTATTCTACAATTTTCAACAGTGTTCTAACTGTCTTGAAACACTTTCTTTAACAAAAAGATAAAAACAATTTTTAATAAAATAGCAAATCACATCATGTTTAGAATCTTTGGGCGCCATTTTCTCAAATTGGTATTCATGTGGTTTGACACGTCATTGCTTATCTACGTCCAATTATTTTCAAAACTGACAATCCGTTTCCCGCTTAACGCTGCAAATCAACGTGTAGGTACTTTACGTGTACGTTAAGCCAATGCAACCAGATGAACTGACGGAGTGCGCTATTTTTCGCTAATTGGTTGTGTGAGTTTACCATGGACGTAATATTAATAAATCTGGACTGAGCACTGTCAAAATAGTGTTATTATAGTAAAACAAAACATTTATGCGCACGGCGTAAGGTTTACATTGGAAAACAAATTATATCAGAGGAAAAACGAGCCGAGTGAGAAAGCCGGAGTGGAGTTCTGTCCCTTTTTCGCAATTGGCCCCGGCAAAAGTGACATGACAATTGTCATTAGCAGAGGACGAACAACTGCACTTCTTCTCTACATTTAAGGCTCGTATTTTCGGCTCTAGTGGTCAATCCTTGTGTTTATACTACGCCCGTGGAGTTTATAAATTGTTTCTAAAACTATCGAATTTTATTTGTTATGCAAGAATTTAATTTTGGCAGCGTGCGTAGTGTTTGCTGTACGATAACCTGGGTGAATTTGAATGGAAATCGGGCAACCAACAGTTTGCAGCTTGAATACTTTTGACGGGGGCCGTTTTTAATTTTCGGCAGAGGAATTCCGCGCCGTAGCCAGCCAGATACATTCTGTTCGAACTATTTAACTAATAGCGATTAAATCCAAAGCTGCAGCAGATCAGCAAAAATGTTCTAACTCACACGATGGTGGAAAACTAGTAAAGTTTATGAAAGTGGTCGTTAAGAACCTCAACTAATATTTTCCTAGGATTATATTTTTCTTTCCTAATATGGTCCCATCTCCAATATAATCAAGCCATTATAAGACATTAATAGTAATTTATATAAATCAAAAAATATTATAAAGATTTTCAAAGTAATCACAGTTTCACAAGTTCAATTATGATTGATAAACAAAACGTGGCTTACAAAACGAAGTGTAAAAAGGTTAGAACATTTTTGGCAAGTTAACTAACGTCTTGGTTGGCCGACTGGCCGGAATGCAGAGGGCGCGGGTTCGATTCCCGCATCGAGACAATAATTTTTCGAACTTTTTTAACCATTGCGTGTTAAACAATAATTAAACAGGCTTGCCTCTTCGAACGCCTTAATTAGTTCATATAACAACAGTTCGTATAACAACTCGACAACTTTTCGCCACAAGTGAAACAGTCCGGAGACGAATCCCGGCGAGCCTATCCGGAATCGGCTTGATAACAAACCCGCGTCACTTTTAAAATGTATATCCAACCAAACGCATTCCGGAACAAAGCGAAATTGAAACTACTTTCGACATCAAAGGCTCATTCCGCCGGGCCCCCTCTCCTGCCTGTTGCCTCTCAACAAACTTAACCATTGTCGTGAACATTGTTTGGTCTGGAGCCGGCTTAGTGCGGCAAACTAAAAAAGAATGCTGGCATGCCCGGGTGTGCACCGTACAGAACGTGTACCTACTATTGTCGGCATGCATTCAGCCGGGTACTTCCTCGTAACAATTAACGTTCTCGCTGCAAATGGCATTAGCATAAAGATCGCGACAACACGTTTGGGGTGGGCTCAGCTTTTAAGACTTGGCAGGAATACGTGCACGGTCTGATGGAATAAAAAGATTTCGATCATACAAACTAACAATACACCCAGTGACTGAAAGACTGCGGAGTAAAAAACTTTTTGTTTTTTTTACAGGAAGCTATTGCCATTCATCTCGCCTGATGGTAAGTGACGATAAGGGCCGAAGATGGAATCGAGCTTAACCTGGAACCCTAAACCACAGAGTGGTTGCCTATCTTATCACAATTGTCGGAACGCAATTTAAGTTATTATTATATAGCCTGGCGGACTTGAAAGAAGTCCTACCACCAACCTGCCTGCAACCAAAATACCTACTGCCAGTTTCAGAAACAGGCGAAAATGTTTAATAGGTTTTTATTGGAACGATACGACCGATAGGGATACTTACTACACAGCTATATTATTAGGATTTAAGGTAGTTTTAAGGCTCAGATTCCAATAATCGTAATAACTTGGCTTTGTCGATCTTGCGTATTAGTGTCAGTTCAGACTAGCCCGCTCGGGGCAGACATATGAATTTAGATTGTGTTCAAAATTGAGTTTTGGGTAATAGAGATATAAGGTTCCATTCTACATTTCACGTTTTCACTGCTATTGCCTAGGCGGCTTTCGTGCATTCTATACCAAAAGAAGTGCATTGTAAAAAGAAACCTTATTGCAATAATACAAAACTCTTTTTGAATGCTTAAAAGAGTAAAAGTACCGTTAGTCAAGAGTAAGTCAAAAGTACCATGAGAATATAGCTTAGTTTATTCATAATAATATCTTACGTGATACTGATTACCTACATTGCGTTTATTTATCGTCGTGTCATGAATCTGTGTAGTGTAGTTACTGAATGAGTAGTGTATGTAAGCGAGGGTGACTAGCAGAACCGAATAAGTGCAAAATTTAAGAAAAATTTGTTGCATACTTAGTTCTTATGCTCTTTTTATCTGACAAACCTGATTAACCGCAGGCGCGTTACCTACGATTCAATTTTCTGTTCAAAACAGTTATCTAGCAGTTTTACTATGATCATTCAAAATTTATTAAATTAATTTTTTCTCACAATCAACAATGTCTAAAGATATTTTATGTGCACCTACTTCATGTTCCATCAGTTTCCATTTTTTTTAATACTGACGTACCTATTCTTTGTACTTTTTCAATTACTAACTTAATTATGGTCATAATTATGGCATAACATTGAATAAATTACATAGAAATCGTCAGTGTTTTTAGAATGAACGCCGATACAACATAAATAAAAGTCAATAAAATATCCTTAGACTAAAGTTGATGAAAGTGTATTCGGTTCTACCAGAACACCCTCTATATGCTTTTTAACACTAGGTACTTAGGTATACGAGCGTCTCGGTGTCAGCGTCAATCCAAAAACAACGATCGTACCTGAAACAAAAAGCGGGCCATCAGTTTATTTCACATCAACATTCATAATGCAATCGGAACGTTTAAGTAGTGGGACATAATGAAATGCCTGCGACGGAACGGTCCACAAATGATCGAAGCGCAAATACCAGACAACCACTTAACTGGATCTAATGGGAAATGCATGTTAAATACTACAAAACGGCGACAATAAACCCCATCAACGGGGTTCGTTAATTCGCTGTTGATTAAACATGAAATATTAGTGGTATTTCACATTTCGCGGAGGTTCTACGTTCCAGAGGTATGAATTTTTTTAACTGTTTTATAACAATCCTCAGGTTACGAACCAGAAGAATTTTTATTTCCGTTTTATTACTGAACCTATAAATGCATTAAAAACTTCCTCCTTCCTGCCCTGTTCGCAGTCTATCTGGGGTCGGCGCAGTATGTTTCCTCTTCCATTAATATCGGTCAGACGTCATCAATTGCCTTTTAATTCATATTATCCTCCATCACACCGGAAAGGTGCTAGTGAATGAATGTATGTATAGAAAAGACAAAATACTATTTTAACAGAAGGCGAGTAGGTATTTGTGACTACTTCAAAATGGATTTCCTTTAGGGGATTATATCGGAAAGCCACCATCTACGTCTACGGTAGACGTACTTTTTCACAGACTCATATAAAATCTTTCCTGACGCAGCAGACATTTAATCTGCTAATCATAATCCTTGAGTGGTAAAGTAATACAACGCGCAAACATTTAATGCAATTTAGATTCTCAGTAAGAGCTACAGAGTTCAATATTGATTGAAAGGAGTCTCGCGGGGATTTCATAAAGTCCTAAGCCAAGTAGGTGAATGAGGATTTAAAATAGGAGAGAGCACTCCGCCACGATTAGTGAAGACTGGAGCTAATTTCAGCATTGTTTTCTTTCCCGTTTTAATAGGATTTAAGGTCTGAGCATACGTAACGGAAAAACACCCTGGACGGGACGCGGACGGGGCCTCTTTCGTAGAAAAAGCCCCGTGTGACATACGTCATGGGGAGCTTTTTGTACGAGAGTGGCACCGTCCACTTCCCGTCCGGGGTATTTTACTGTTACGTATGCTCAGACCTTTAAAATAGGAGAGAGCACTTCGCCACCATCAGTTAAGGAAGACTGGAGTTAATTTCAGCATTGTTTTCTTTCCCGTTCTAACAGGATTTAATTTGGAACGGAGGGTTTGTTCGCGGCAAATATTGAAAAATTACATCGCGAGCGCCATCGCGGCGATATCGAAATGAAATTGAACGCTCCCATTATCGTGTTTAGTGGGAAGCGAGCGCGGACGCCGGAGGTACGAGCGCGCATGGAAAAACGAATAGCAATAAACTGAATGGCTACGGAACAAACCGCCGGAGTACAAAACTATTTATCGGAATGAGCGGGGAAATAATTGCTTGATACTTTTAACGTTCAGTCAGTATAATTATGATTTTATTTTTATTTGAATGTTACCTAAATATTAGACTAACTATTACAAAGAAAATAAATCCAGATAAAAATTCTGACTTGAGGTGACTTGAATTTGACTAACTTTATTTTCTTTGTAACCTTACAAAGTTAGCCATGTGGTGACGGCAGTCCAGAATACAATTGTCACCACCCCAAACCCCGCGGGTGTCGTACAAGGCGAGTGAAGGTAAAGAAAGGGATGAATAATGCGATTTACGTGCCAGTTATATTATAGCAATAGACTCATGGAACCTAACAGAATTGGCGAATCGTGAGTGTTAATATACCTACCCCTTCATCCTAGGTAGGTAAAGGCGTGATTTATTTATTACACTTTTGGACACACTTCAGCTGATGAGCGAAAAAATTGCCACTTACACATTCGATTTGCACTTATCATGCGTTAATGACTAAATGACGAAACGCTCATAAAAGTCACCTTAAACACTAATGCACTTAGGTGATCGATTCTGCTGTTGTCAACGCAACTTACACCTTATAAGCATACAATACATAAATCACGCCTATTTATCCCCGAAGAGATACAGTCAACCGCACGTCAGACTACCACAAAATGGTAAAATTTCTCAATCGATTTTGTGCTCTATTATTACCAATTTAAGGTTGAAAATCGATTGAAAAAAATTGACAGTTTTGGGTAATCTGAAGTGCCGTTGTGACTGCAGTAGCGGTGTAATAACTATTAACACCAATTCAAATTTACCGTTATTTTTAGTCACGTCTTTATTAATATCTTTTAATATATAAAAATCTCGTGTCACAGTGTTTGCTAACGAACTCCTCCGAAACGGCTTCACCGATTTTCATAAAAATTTTTGACTATATTTGGTAGGTTGGAGAATAGCTCGTAGGCTATTTTTTATACCCCTTGCTAGGTGATAAAGGCTAAACTACGTTTGCCGGATCAGCTAGTATTTATATAATAGTCTTTGGATACCTGTGTACTCGTAAGATTTAAAAGCAATTTTCTAGTCTGTACCAGCTGTAATCCCTTTAGGTACTAGACATCGCTAAAACACAACATTGTCCTAGTAAACCTAAGAAACGCGTGGGTACGAAAAATACTCCTGTAACAAATGGTAATATTATCAACTTCATTTTGTCAAGAAAGTAACATAAGATTTTCACTAGCTCGCCGGTTTTCAGAGTTTTCTATTATATGCTGTAAGTTCAAGGTATTTCAAAATATATTCGTCGTTTCTACTCTCCTAGAGCGGCTTAAGATCTGTTTTTATTATAATGTTTATTATATAATACATTATATTGTATGACATTGTTAATGAGTACCTTGGTGACTTAAATAGAGCCTGGTTATCGTGCAAACTTTCGTTTTAAACACTTTGCAAACAAAATAAATTACATATATTAAAGTGTTAGCGTATCCATTCAATGTTCGTTTTTAAACTTGTTATCGTTGAAAGGGTTGTTGGTAAAAAATTACACGTAGAAAAGATAAAATGTAATAAAAATGTATCTGCATTCGTTTTTTGGATGAAAAATATAAATAAACTAAAAAGTCCCTTACTCACGTAGAAACACTTGAAAATTATTCATTTCAGTAATTAAATTTCCTACGTACTCCACTTATTCCACTTCCCATATCAAGCCGGAGTGCATTAGAAACATTAAAACCGCTAAAGTTTAGGAAACTGACCAGCGAATATTCAAGTCTCAAGTAGAGGCGGTCGGACTGTACACACTTCCAAGTTTTGATCGTTACAACGCGTCGTCGTTAAGTGATTGCCCGCGCGGCGGGCAGCGAAGCCGGTTTTTATTTATGCAATTTACTTACTTAGCTTTTTTGTCTCCACTTGTTCGTGGATAAAATCTCCTCGGGGAAAATAAAATACTTTCCTCATGCCCTAACTCCCACTAAATCTCGAGACAAAACACTGTCAAGTGGTGGAGAGAGATTTTGTCCACGTTCCGTGCTAGGTCCCAGTCGGCACAATTTCCCCTTCCATTTTTATCGGTCAGACGTCTTCTAGCCATCCACCGTAAAGGTGCTAGTGTGAATGGATATATAGAAAAGACACGAAAGGACCATGTCTGGAGACCGATAAACGGAGAAAGCGATTGGGATGGCAACATTACAATACAATACAATCCACACTGGTCAAGGTTTTGGCTTAGGTTCTACGGCCGGCCGCCTGCCACACATCAACCCTCTTTGGGTATGTTGTTGTTGGTGGTTAGCCCTGCACAATTCGGGTGCCCCAAGGTGGTTTATTGGGTGGAGGAGGTGGGAGATTGCCCGGTGTAGATAGATTGGTCTACACCGGGCAATCTCCCTTAGTAAACTTTGGTGAGTCAGGGCTGGCACATTTTACGTTATTTTTTAGCTCTCGGGCCAGCATGGAAGACAGACAGTAGCCGTATTATCAATCTCAAATAATAATAATCACTCTCTACAAAGTCCATAGTTGCTTTTGAAAAGCAGCTGTTACGAGTAATCTACGTACTTCCAAAGTAGCATTCGTCGATTTAACGCGCAAATGCGCAAACAGCGTTGTGTGGGTGAGAGTACCTTCGGGTTCAAAGCACAGTATACCCAGAACAGTAATACGTCTTCATACAAACTGGCCGTGGCACATTAGAATGTATTCTTTCGTACTCGGCGCCGTGTAGGTTACGCACACATCATACATAAATTACGGGGGCATAAGTGTTCGGTGTGATCGCGCATTTACAAGGTGATTGCACGTTCGCTCGCTGCTCGTTCGCCCGGCACATTCGCGCTCGCAGCCGCTGCTTTGGTTACAACCCTAGCGTCAACGCAAGAGTAGGCTAATAACTCGCCGACAGGCCGCAGATAAACTACTGTTCTGGGTAAACTGTGCTCAAAGCCTCTCGTAGTTACGATCTCATGACTTCGTTCCGGTCCGTGTTATGAAGTAGGTATTGTGGTTTGGAGGTGTTAGCAAAGCTGCCTTCACACAGTTTCACAGTTTACCAGTTTTGCGATGTGTTGTGATTGTGAGTTTATTATGAATGCAGCGGAAGTGTTTATTAAAGAAGTTAATTTAGACTTAAATTATATACATACATAATATACGTAAGATAACACATAACATAATACATAATATAAGTAACAAAGAACACTCACTACCCATGCTAACTTAGTAAAAAACGATGGCAATTTTATCAAAAATTCGAAATTGTAATATAAATTTTCGACCTTTTCATACATTTTGATTAACTGACCGATCAATTTGAATAGGGGAAGAAAAAAATTGTTTTCATATCGATTTTGTAATAACTTTACAAGAGAAACGCTGCTGCCCATTACTCATCACTGTCTTTATCATTTCGTTAAAGTTATTAACCTATTATTAGACGGTCTAAAGAGGTCTCTCCAGTGGAATAGACGCAAATAGTCACCTCAGCGGCCAAGGGTTGATATAATGCATGATTTATCCGCGAAACAGGAAGTGGAAAGCGCTGGCCTCCCCGAATTTATTGTGTTATCCCGTACAAATGGAAAGCGCATGTATATTATCCCGTGGGATGGCGCGGTATGGTGAAAAACGGCCGAGTCAGCCTCTCTTAACCGTCAGCCGTAGGTAACCAACTTAGGAATACTTTTACAGGAACACCTTCGCCTGACGTAGATAGATAGAATATTCTTATCCAGCCTGGCTAGCATGACCACCGAAACACGATATGATATAGCCATTTATCGCGTTGAACTTACAAAAATCATTGGATTTTCGATACTTCAAAGCGATAAATGGCTTGTCTTTATGATATAGAAGCTTATTCAACTATTCAATTCAGACTTATTCAAGTGTTTAAAAGTGTTTAACATATCGTGTTTCGGTGGTCATATTAGCTGGGCTGCTGTCCATTCCCTTATTTATAGGTTTTAAAGATGAATTTATCGGTGTTAAAGAAGAAACAACGAGAAATGTCCAAAAAAAAAACAATGTACCTACAATGGGCGACCTCATCGCTATTTTAGCGGTCTCTTCCAGACAACCTTTGGATGGATAGGAAAGACGTAGAATAATGTATGACGGAAGTTGTTGGTGTACCAGCCGTAAATTATTACAAATTCTATTATAAGTTATACATATAATATATAAGACGTACGACCTGTTTGTTGTAGTCCGACTTGGGACTTAATTACCGTGAGATAAGGTTCTTTATGTTAGTGACAGTGGACCAAGGATAGCACTTGTACAGTGATCATCCATTATCTTATCCATTGTCTTGAGGAGCTAGACAGCGCGCGGAGCCTGCGATTGAGCAGACCAAGCAACCTTCGCAAATGCCCGTTATTGGATAGGTGACCAAAATACCCGCGCTACTCAAATTTTGAGTCCTGCTTATTTACATTTTCAATACAAATTCTGACAGATATTGTCTACTTAACTTTTTAGGCAGTGCTCAAAATTTGACTAGCGTTTCTATATTCGGGGGTAATATCGAAGATTTGCGTAGCCCAGTGTACGAAGGGGACTATTTTACATTAAAGCGATATTGCTGGAGATTTTTCACAGCCGGCACGCTATCTTTGCCGGCGAAGACCCGATTCGTAATCGCAACAACCATCGTTAGCTCGAAAATGCACAAAAGCACGTACGTTCGCCACGAAATGTCAATCGCTCTTCATGAAGTTTGCACTTTTTTTCGAACGCGTTAAGGTAGACAATTAATTAGCAACACAACACAGCACATATGGCGCCGAGAAGGAAATCAATTTGAATGTGATCAGACTAATGCAACAGATTCTGTTTTCTTATTGGATCACTTACGTAATAAACACTCCCGAATACTGAAACGCTACTCTATTTTTGAGCACTAGGTGTAAATAAATACCTACCTGTCAGAATTTTGTGTGGATAAACGTCAATAGAGACAATACTGAAATGTTAAGCCGGACTCAGACTTTAAGTAACGTTTCAGTATTCGGGGGTTACAGTACTAGCTTTCTGCCCACTAATTCGTTATTATTACTCATCGTATATCTTAACCCCAAGTCGCCTACGACACCAACGGGCGAGATGGGGGTGGTGACAGTTGTATTCTGCTCTGCCGTCACCACACGGCTTACAATTACACACAAACTTAGTTGGCCATGTCACGCTGATCTCTTCCTATCTTCAGCCATCCATCCATCCACAGGGAAGGCCTTTGCAGCGGGGACATTAAGGGCTGATGATAATGAATAACGTTCATTTTATATCTGCCCCCTAGGACTTCCATTTCGAAGTCAAAAGGCTCTTGTAACTTGCAAGCTATTAACCAATAGCGTCACCTCTTCCCGTACCAACCTTGGTGGATAATACGGCATAATTATTATGTGTTGTAGGTCGCTGTGCAGGCATAGCTGAGCGTCGCTAGGTGGCGCTGGTGTCAGCGAATTCCTAGCCAAATGACACTTTTCCTTCCTCCCTTGCTTAATACGGTTTGGGGTGCAAGGCAGAAGCTTCAGCGGTACATGTCTTCTTATATTACAGCCGTACTCAGAGACGTTTAGTACAAAAAAAAGACAATTCAAAAATAGTCGCTATTCTTGCCGGGTCTATAGTCAAGATTTAAATGAAAATTTTTGACATTAAGTACCCATAAAAGTTAAAGCCTCTCTCAAACAGCAGTGTCAGCGGTGGCGGGCAGTTGTAAGGTAGCGTAGGTAACATTAGGACAATATTCAAACCGCGTCCAACGTATATTCGGGTTCGCCACCGCTAACGTCCCGCGACCGCTGCTGCTTGAGTGAGGCTTAATATTGTCTCTCGAGTGCGGCAGTTGAACATGTTAAATTTAAATATAATTTGAAAAAATACTTATCTTAAACTACCCTCTACAATTGATGTTAAGTGTATAGTCAAAAATTTCGCTTTAGCTACTAAAAGGAAACAGAAGGGGTTGTCGCTCTTTTTGTGTACCTAGGTGTTACAAAGAAAAAGTCGCTATAAGATTAAAAAAATCAGACAACATGTACACCGATTGTAAAGAGGTTTGCAACTTTTTTTTTACTAAATGTGCAATGAGTTTTATTTTTACAAGACCATCAAAAAAGAAATTCAATACAAAAATGGATCCCCGACGGATTTCCCTGATGACAGTCGAACAAACAAATGTAGTGGTGCAGATATAATTAAGACATTACCAGTTGCAGTTTACTTTGAATGACGAGTATCATAAATATTTATAGACTAATTTTTAAAGAGAAACATAATAGACACGCCCACTATGTTACTTGGAACGGGGTATTCGACTAAGGACGTCACATAGTTTATAGTCTACAAAATAAATAAAACCTCCGTTTAATATTTATCATTCTAACAGAATTCTATTCGTCGCATGACGCCATAAACTATAGCTTTTGCTTTAGCAATCGAGTTAGGCGGTAGGCCCCCTGGTGATAAAAAAGAAAGCCTCAGATCCTCGCTTTCGGCTCGGGCGTTCAAATTCTTGTGATCTTACTGCCGCACTCAGAGACGTCAAATAATTTAATTTTTTTTTACATTAAGCATTCATTAACTTTAATTGACGTCTCTGAGTGCGGCAGTAAGACATTCTTAGTTTTATCGCCCTTGGTATAATTATGACCTATTATCAAAATTGGCAACTTATTTTAGTGGCATTAGATAGTTATTTTAATGGCAATAGCGTGTGGTGACGGCAGAGTAGAATACACCACCCCAAATCTCTCCCGTGGGTGTCGTACAAGGCGACTAAGGATAAAACAGTGATGAGGAATGGGCAGCAGCGTTCCTGTTATACCTACCACCCAGCAATATACTGCGACTTTTGTGCCCGATAAATAGCAATAGGCTCGCCACCTATTACATGGGACCTAACATAAATGGCGAAACGCGGGTGTTAGTTCACCTCTGCCTACCCCTTCGGGGATATAGGCGTGATTTATGTATGTATGTATGTAAATAATATTGTGCTTATCAAAATAAACTGAGCTGCACACCAAATTTTTACTAACTGTTCACCAAAGCAGCGACTTGGTGCGCATATAGTATTTTTGATGCGCTTTTTAGGTTATTTTGTTGGTTAGGTTGTACGTAAACTGCATTTTGACCTCGTAAAAAAAGATTAATCTGGTGATCAATTCAATTGAATACAACCTGTTTGTTTACTCCAAACTTCACTATAGAGGGCATCACAGTCGTAATAAAACACACACTGTACTATATATAACTGTATTGCTACCGCCGTAGCCAAAAACAAGCTAACCAAGAACAGAAATCTTCAATAGACCTCGTATAATCCATGTCGACCAAACGTTAGCGCGATCTACAAACGATCAGCGCCATCTAGTATACAGTGGGCGAACTAACTTGTGTATGAACCCAACAATATTGATTTAAACACAACCCTTTTAGTACCCGCTCTACGCCCATCGCTCGGCCCACGCCCCCTGTAAATATATTAGCGGAGTGGTCGTTGCTATTCGCGCCGCAGAGGACATTAGCCCATTCTCAAGCCTTCCCCTCTCTTCCTGCTTCACATACTATTGACCGCGGCTTCTCTTGAGGCACGTGTGACGTGCCCCTTCACAATGACACTTTAACACAGCAGCTTATAGTAGAGGACACGTAAATTATAATTTGATCAAAAATATGTCTTATCGAGTTATCAGATCGGTGAAGGTCGATGTTCCACTGCTCTTAGATTATTATACAAGCTATTCTTACAAAGGCCGGCTATCGGATGGGTGACCCAAAATAATTATATTGGCCCGAGTAACAAATTTTGGTTGAGAGACGGATTAGAGTAATATTGGGACATTATTTTTACCGATCACTATTGAACCCGAGATGATCACTTCAGTGTTTCGCTACTTACGATACTGACTAGGTAGGTATCTACCAAGCGTATAACAAATCAGTTAAGTATCCCTGTCGATTGCATCAAAAGATAGCGTTTGCTATTGCGTAAAACAAGTTATTCTATAGCTGGGTGTCCAAAAATTAATTGGCACTAGTAAATAATTTTGATTGAGAGACGAGTTACGGGCATATCGGGACATGTTTATCAGAAAATTTTAGAATCACTATATTTCTTTGTCATACACCTGGGAGTAAACCTACTGCGCAGACCCCAGACAAACTGGGAACATGGAACTCAGGAAAGAGTGGCAAAAATCTAAATATCAACAACAGATTGCAATATCGCACCAGTCAGTCAAAACTGGCCACTTCCACTCGAGCTATATCGATATCTCACTTAGCCGATAAAAATTGAGTCCAGTCGAAATTCGCGGCAAGGTCCCCTCTATTTGATCGCACACGCCCGTTGCTCAGAAAATCTGTTGCGAAAATGTTGCATTCTCAAAATGGAGCGACAAATGTGCTCCTCTGTGTAAAAGCGCGCACCCTTGGGCAATGCGAATGAAAGTTGGAATGGACAAACAGTACTGTACTTAATTAGTTTGTGCACTGGCGGCCGGGGAAACTGCGCAGCGGCTTCGTATTTTGTTCTAAATCTAACACATACCTATATTCGTTACTATAAGACCTTGGCTTGTCTAGAGCTTTCGTAAGTTCTACATTGGAACGTAAGGAATCTTATTAAATATGGCTAGGAACACCCAACAGTTCGCCAATTTAGTTAGGTCCCATGTAATGTAATAGGTGGCGAGTCTATTGCTATCTATCGGGCATAGAAATCCCCTTCCCTCTTGGATACCGTAGTGAGCGGTCGTGTCTACAAGTATTGTCGAAATATTTTACTAATTTATTTTCAACTAAATTAAAACAGCATTTTAGGAAAGTTACTAGGCTGTCATAAGTGTGTGGAGTTCGAAACAGTGAGTGAGCTGGTCAACAATAGCGCGACGAATGTACAAAAACACCTACTCCTGCGCAAGGAACTAACTAAGCCTCGCCCACTAACCAATCGCGACGGCTTCTCGTTACCAGGTAACACCCCTTCACTGCTGCTGTCCACGCACCTCCTACTGTGACTCATTCATAAATAGGCCTACACTGTACTTGCCGTCGGCTCGAAACTTATCAATTAGGCCTACAAAACTTCTAAAATATGTCTGTGAAAAGATCGCCCGCTAAGAAACCAACAGTACCAAGCTCGGGGCTGCAAACTTCTTTTAATTACGGATCGGACCCCCAACTATCAACAAATAAAGCACTTGATTTGCATGAGGGCGAATATTCACCACCAAATTATATTATTCAACGCAATAAAAGACCACGAGAAGAAAGTATCTCACCATCGCAGCTACATAGTTTTAAGGAGGAAATGAAGGAGTTCATGTCATCATTAATTGGAGAACAGAAAATGCAACTGAGTGACATCACTAAAAATTTAAAGGAAATTCACCTAACAAATACAAATATTGAGCAATCTATCTCTCTGTTAACCACCCAAAATGAGGAGCTTAGGAAAAATATTGAGTCGTTGGAGTCTCAGGTCAAAAAAGACAGGGAATATATCTCGATTTTGGAGGAGAAATTGGAGGATCAACAGAGAGCTGCCCGCAAGTCTAGTGTAGAATTAAAAAATGTCCCACGTAAAAATACCGAGACTAGAGACGACTTAATCAACTTGTTTTTGAGACTATCCAAAACTGTAAACCTCGATATCTGCCCGCGTGACATAAAAGACATTTTTAGACTTAAGGGAAAAAATGGAAAAGAAAAAAACCCTCCAATTATCGTAGAACTAGGGTCCACTATTTTAAGACAAGATCTACTTCAAAGGACTAAGCAGTTCAACATGAAAAACAAAACTAAACTTCAGGCAAAACACCTAGGCCTCACCTACAGCGAAGACACCCCTATTTATCTATCAGAGCAGCTCACTGCAAAAGGAAGTCGACTGTTTTTCTTATCACGGGACCTCGTCAGGTCCAAGCAGTACAAATACTGCTGGACTGCCTTTGGTAGGGTATTTGTACGTAAAGATGATGCCTCCAAAATTATATCTATCCAGAATGAATCACAAGTACATCTGCTTGGGCAGAAATCGTGACTAACTATTCACAGGCTTAACCTTAATTTTTGCTTAATTATATATTTTAGCTATAAAATTGTAAGCTGTATGAATAAGTTTAATATAAATTCGCATGTTATATATCTTTATCTATCTAAGCACACTTATAACACAGATATACAATTATTACTTCGTACATTCAAACTTAAACACAAACACATACACACACTCACCCATAATTCAACCCTAATTCAAGCATATATATTATGTATCACATATATAACAATATTTATACTCCCCGCAAATAAGTATTCAATATCTACAATTCTAATAAATCTACTCGTATACACACAACTAACTGCATATATGTACGACTTTATTAGTTACACTCCTGGGTTCAACTACTGCGAAAATAAAATCTCAAAATGGATAGCATTCATTCTATACAGGAATTAGACTCTTTGCAAATCTCAGAGTCATTTAAATGCAACATTCAGGACTTGAGTAGATATATTTCGAGTAGAACATATAATGATTTAATAGTTATCACCCAAAATATGAGAAGTATATATAAGAACTTGGATGATCTGCAGGTGACACTTTCTGAATTACCCTTCGTAGCTGATATATTGATATTAACTGAATGTAGACTAGTCTCAATTAAACAATTACCTTTATTAATACATTACACCTCTTACCAGACAGCTAAATCTTTAAACCAAAATGATGGTGTTGTTGTGTACGTTAGGGACCATCTTCAAGTAGAAATAACCGAATTAAGCTTAGCCAACGCAACTGGACTCCAGATAGTGATTGCCAGTTACGTACTTCTTGCAATATATCGTTCTCCGTCTTACCTACATGCTGACAGTTTTATTGATTCCCTTAATGCTCACCTTGAAACCATTTCACATTTCAAAAATATTTCAATCATTGGTGACATTAATATAGACTTGATCATTTCAGAACGGGAAAAGGCGTACGAGCGCAGTAACCGACTTAGTTACCTTAATGTTTTATCGTTGCATGGCCTCTTACCTGGCCACACCTTTTCCACTAGAGGTGACTCCTGCCTGGATCATATAATGTTGAAACTAAACACCAACTCAAGCCAAGCTTCTGTTGCTATTTTAAACACCACTGTTACGGATCACAATCTTGGCTTAGTTAAATTTTCTAACGCTTATAATAGGTCCACTACTAGCCATCACAAGACTGTAATAGATTATGAAAACGCGTATCAAACCCTTATAGCTACTGATGTAACTGTCTTTAACATTTATAATGATCCTGAAACGTTTGCTAACGCATTTATAGGAATGATTAGGACAGCTATCGAAGCAAATTCTAAGACAATAACTGTCTCGAATAGTAAAAAGATTTTGAAGCCTTGGATAACCGCCGGGGCCTTGAGATGTATTAAACTAAGAAATTACATGCAAATGAAATTAAGTAAAAATAACCACAATAAAATACTACAAATAACCTATAAGCGTTATCGTAATTACTGTTCTAATCTTATAACTAAGCTTAAGCGTAAATATAACCGTAATAATATTAAAAAGTCAGTAAATCAACCAAAACAACTATGGTCCACAATAAACGAGATTACTCAATATAAACCTCCTAAGACTAAAAATACTATCCTACTTAAATTGAAATTACAACCGCAACACTCGGTCAATCACATAAACAGCTACTTTGTCAGCATAGGTGCTAACTTGGCAAACCTTATCATTAAACAGTCAGTACCCCATGCGTCTATTTCAAATGCCTGTCTTCACCCCACCTCGTTTGTCCTGCTTGAAACAGACACCGAAGAAGTTGATAGCATACTCATGAATCTGGACTCTAATAGTGCACCTGGCTGGGATGGGATAAGTACCTTATTCCTGAAGCGTGCTAGAGCCTTTGTAGTACCTTATATTTGTAAACTAGCCAATGTCAGTTTTGGTACAGGTGTCTTTCCAAATGCCCTAAAACGGTCTATTGTTACACCTGTTTACAAGAGCGGAGACAAATCTGACATCAATAATTACAGGCCCATTTCGGTTTTAACTACTATTTCAAAAATAATTGAGAAGCTCATAATTACCAGACTGACGAAATATCTCAATAAATATAATATTCTGTCCAGTGCTCAGTATGGCTTTCGTAAAGGTATTTCTACCCAAGATGCGGTCATAGATTTGATCTCTGCTGTAACTGAGGAAGTTGACAAAGGAAATAAATGCCTTACCATATTTTTAGACCTAAAAAAGGCTTTTGATACAATTTCTGTCTCGGTTCTTGTAAACAGATTGGAGAGGATAGGGATTAGAGGAAATGCACTCTCTCTTTTTGTTAGCTACCTTAGTGACAGAACTCAGGCTGTGAGGATAGACAAATTTATCAGTGATGAAGAAGCAGTTACTTACGGTGTTCCGCAGGGGAGTGTCCTTGGCCCTACTCTCTTTTTAATCTACATCAATGAATTATGTAATTTGCAGATCACAGGGGGGAGGATAGTCTCGTATGCGGATGATACTGCTATTGTCTTTACTGCCAAGACTTGGAGTTCTGTTCACAGGGTGGCTGCACTGGGTCTGACACGTGTATCCAATTGGCTAAGTGACAACCTGTTAACCTTAAATATACAAAAAACAAACTATATTTGCTTTGCTCCCTATATATCGTCACAACCAGACAATTACTTGAGTGTGAGAATTCATAGCTGTTTAGAGCCAGAAATCTCACCATGTGATTGTCCCACAATAAATAAAGTCAGCCAAACGAAATACCTCGGTATTATTGTCGATCAGAGGCTTAACTGGCACTCGCAGCTGGAATCAGTTATAAGTCGGACCAGAAAACTAATCTGGGTGTTCAAATCACTAAGGTCGGTAATGGAAAGTTCTCTTTTAAACCAAATTTATATAGCCCTCGCTCAATCTATAATCTCCTACTGTATCCCAATTTGGGGAGGAACAAATAAGACTGAGTACTTAAGCCTGGAAAGAGCACAAAGATCCCTGATAAAGGTTATGTACTTTAAACCATATAGATTCCCTACAAATAAATTGTACGTGATCAGTAAACTTCTCTCAGTTCGGAAACTATATATACTTAACATGACCTTAAAGCTTCATAAATCGTTACCATTTAAAGAACCGACCCAAAGAAAAAGAAGAAATTATATTGTTGCCTTTTCTTCTCCAGTACGTACTGTCTTTGCCAGAAGGCAATACCCAACACAATCTGCATATATTTATAATAAACTAAATAAAATACTTAATATATATCCAATGCATCTATGCAAGTGCAAAAAACGCCTTACGCAATGGTTAAGTACACTAACTTTTGATGAAGTGGAAAATCTTTTAACTAGAATAGCCTAACCACACATACACACGTACATAAAAACTTACCCACTCATACACAATCACTTACATACACAAACACTCATAACATCTTAAAGCTAGCATTGCTTAACCACACACACGCACACTCACACACACTCATTCACAAACACACACATTTAAAAGTCCTTACTAGCCAATTGCAACTTTAATTACTAATACTTTAATTTTTGTTAAGGTTGATATATTTTTATATTTATTTTCTCTCTGTGTAAAATTGTAATCTACTGCTATCAATAAGGGTTGTGGCGAGTCATTCCCAACACAAGTATCTTATGATTACTTACAGGGAAGTCTCAGCAATATGTTGTAACAAGATTACTGAAATAAACGCATTTTTATTTTTATTTTTATTTTATTTTAAATCACAGTACATACTACTACGTACTAGGTGGCATAAGAGGAACGCTGCTGCCCATTTCTCAACTCTGTCTTAACCATTAGGGCCCTCGCCCACAGCTTTTTGTAGCGATGCTATCGCGCGTTCGCATCGATACAGTCGCGATGCGGTCGCAACTGTGTGCGAGGGTAACGTCAACGTAACCATGATTCAGTCTCGATACAAACGCGCGTTAGTAGCGATGCAATCGCGCGTTAACGAAAAGCACGACAGCATCGCTGCAAAAAGTCGCCGTGGGCGAGGACTCTTAGTCACACGGCACAAACAATTAACAACTGTAATTCACAAACAAATTCTAAATTATTGATACGTTAGAACGATACTACAGAAAATGCAATAGTTAAGAAGCATAAATTGATTATAAAAGCTGTCATTTCATAGTTTTAATTTAAGAGCATAGATAGAATATTGAGAAACCGCCGTAGCACGGGACAAAATCTCCTCAGGGGAAAACAAAATATTTTCAACTCGCTCTACCCCCCACTAAATCCCGAGATAAAACACTGTCACGTGGTGGAGAGATTTTCTCCACGTCCGTCCACTTCTTATTGCCTCCATAAAACTTCGCTTGTTCGACTCCATTTTCTTTCCCTATTAATCTGGTGTACCGTTGTCTCGGCCAGCATTGTACGGCTCAACATTAATTGCAGGCTCCACACATATAGCACTCCGCTGCGTTCTAGTGGCGATATCTTTTCACAGGTCAATTAAGATGTCCACAGTGGTTCTGAGCTTATTTTCACAGAAGACAATGACGCAAGAGACTATAGCCTATTTAATATTGATTCTATGCCATCATTATTGAAGCTATCTAATATACTCAAACAATTGGTGGCCAGGCTGCCGGCTGTGAAACCTAAGCCAAAACCTTTTTTATCGGTCTCTCGACACAGTCCCTTCTGCTTTTTTCTATACATTCATTCATCACTAGGTCTTTCCCAGTGTGATGGATGATATGAATTAAAAAGAAATGGGAAGATTGGTGACGTCTGTCCGATATGAATGGAGGAGGAAACATACTGAACCGAGGGCAGGGAGAAGAAGAAGTAGAAGTGATTCTATTTCAGCGAACCCGACCAAGAGAGTGAATATTGCCAAATAAAATATCTGAACACAGTTTATACGTACCTACTTACAGTGCATTAATTTAAAACGCTCATTAAAGTTGTCATCCGTGTTAAAACCACCACTCGCTCAAAAATAGTACTGACAGCCGACCCGAGAATAAATTTTCATTACACAATTTAAATTAAAATCGATGTCTTAATTAAATATTAATATTTATATTGCTTATTCATTTGTAGGGAACACGAAAGTCGACATGAGCAAGAACGGCGAGTACTACTAAATGTTTTAGAAAATCCACCTGTCCGGTGTGATGGATGTTATGAATCAAAAGGGAGTGGATGGCTTGATGACGTCTGGCCTATACGAATGGAAGAAGAAACATACTGCGCCGACCCCAGATAGACAGGGAACTGGGAAGGACGAAGAAGAAGAGCAGACATGAACACTTCTATACTACAACTTACAAGTTTTGTGCAAGATTATACGCTTGATTAACTCTTGAAAGTATGAAAAGCCGTTAACTTAATCTGAGGGTGACAAAATCGTCGTTCGTATGTGCAGCTCGCCTGTGTTTTATATCTGCTTGGCTCATCAAACATGTGGCAAGTGGCTGGGTTACCTGAAATCCTGGATTTCTCAAGGATCTACCTAGTTTTCGTTCAACTAAATCAACCTTTGAGGATATGAGATTTAGAGCTTCCTTGTTGAGATCAATAAAAAAAAACTTAAAAAATACCTAAACAAAAGCGGAAAATTTAATTAAGGCCTCACGCAATCTGAGCACAAAGGCTGCACAGCTAAATAATAGAAACCACAGCAATGCAATGCAATATTGACAATTGATTAGCAAAATTCCAATAAAAACTATCCTCCTTGCACATTACGGACGGTATACGCATATGGTGTGGCTTACGGACGAGTTGAAATAATTATGAATCAAGTGTAATCGTTTCACTGAAAACAATTAATCACTGTTGTTATAAGTATTCACATTATCCGCTTTTCGGCCTGCGGGATGCCATTTACGAAACGGAACCAGTCACAGTCTTTTTGATGTTAATTAATGCTTGCGGTCCATTGTTCTGTATTGGTTGGATCTGCGGAGTGTCTTTGAAAATGTATTCATTGTCAGTGATGTAAAGGCAAGAATACTAATCTATAAAACCCAGCATCTATCGCTACTACGGTTCCATAGCGAAGATGGATTACGAAAAGTAAGTATGTATTATATATTCCAGAATGTATATATTATTACTAGCCGACTCAGCAGACGTTGTTTAGCTCTTATTACGGTTATAAAAAATACGACCTATTCTCAGACTTACCAAATATACACAATAAAATTCATAAAAATCGGCCAAGCCTCTGATAACAAACACTGTAATATGTGATTTTTATACATTAGATATTACGAAAAGTATAATTATATGATTATAAAGCAGTGTGGTGAAGGCAGAGCAGAATACAATTGTCACCACCCCCATTTCTCCCGTGGGTGTCGTAAAAGGCGACTAGGGGGTTAGGCGTTTCCAATATTTAATGTATTTCTTGTAATGTTCTCTTGTATTTCCGCGAGCACTACACATTAGAAATAACAACTCTTCTAACAAGTTATACCTAAATATACGCGAAGCTAATCGGTAAAAGTTGTTTTATTTCAATAGCATTTCGTGACGATTCTTGAGCAAATGTAATGATGAATAAACCATTATGTATATAACGTAATTACCAACACTGAAGTGGTAATTTTTAAACTGTGGCCGCCTGTACCACCGTTATTAGTCTATTCGCCTCACGCACTGAGACATAAAAAGCAAATTGTGGGGACAAATGTTGTGGGTTATAGCCTTTCAGACGAACGTTCACTGACGGCCGAAGTGGTTAAGGTTGTTTATTGGTTTGGACAGACGAGCGGGCCAAACTTTAATTTTCTGCCATAAACTATTAGATTTTAATTTTAACATTATATGAATGTTAGAAAAATTATTTTTCTAACCACCATAATCTTTATACTAATTTTTCTAACATTTATATAATGTTAAAATTAAAATCTAATAGTTTATAAAGCAAACCCAAGCTTAACCGAACGCACTGTATTTGTAAAAATATCTGCTTTGGAATGTTTGAAATTTATTTCTACATTGCGAGGGTACCCGTTGGCTTACAACGTGAAGATAAGTTTATTGGTAATATTTATTATTCAGTACCTCAGCGACGATCCTAGGTTCTCTCTAGGCATAGCGTCTTAAAACCTGACGCCATTTATTAAACTCGAATTTTTCTGCCTTAATGTTCTATGTAATATTTATTATTTAGTTCCTCAGCGTTCCTCAGCTAGGTTGTTTCTAGACATAGCGTCTTAAAACCTGCCGCCATTATTAACTTTCTCCATAGTTTTGTTCCAGATTCAAAAGTTGAGCTAGACCATAACAACCCAATGATCGAGGAGCCCGACCGAACTACACTCCACCTCAGCACTTCGCGTGAGTGAGCACCGAACACTTCCCCGTTGTTCGAAAGTAAACTTCGCGAGAGAACTTCGCGACGTGTAATCACTGCCGCAACAGGAGTGTAGTGTGCATATCCGGTAGGATTCGCAGGTGCCAATTACGGGCTGCCTCACCCAGTGGTTTTGGTCGGTGAATGTCCGACATATCCACCCAGCCCCTCTAGCCAAGTGGCCAATCTATCGAATACGGAATGTTTGAATCTGACGTATTACAGAGAAATAAAAAACGTCAGTTTCATAGTTTTGTTTTCTATGCGTTCGAATCGAGGCTAGGACCCCAGGTCGGGGCCTAGGGGTTGAAAGCATTAGCGTCCCACCCGTATGGAGGGATGCTCGTTCATACCTTCAGGCACAAAAAAACTGCTGCCGATATTGACACTGGTACTCGGCTACTGAAAGTACTTTTTCACTACACGGACATGCCCACGGGCATGCCCGCCGGCCCTCACTCCTATTAGGCCTGTGCGATGTTTGCCTAATGTAGGACCTTGGCCTATGCAAAAACGGACCGCGCTGGCATGTCTAGTGGGCATGCCCGTGTAGTGAATTCCCCGCTTAAGTTGTAGGTGTGACTAAAAAGTCTGCTATTACGACGAATAATGTCTGCTTCGTCTATTTTGTAGTATTTGTGTTACCTGAGACGTGGTTTCGGCATTTTTATCTATGGATTAATCAGAACGACTTTAAAATGTCTTATAACGAGAACATAGCTCTAGTTCTCGGGTTTACTGAATGTTTATGAATAGAGAATTTAAAAAAGGTTTATTAGTACTAATGATGATCATTTTAATTAGTTTAAGAGGATTTTTATGAATAAGACAGTTACTGCCGCACTCAGAGACGTCAATTAACAATAATGAATGAGTACTGAATGTCAAAAAATGACAATTCAAATATAGTCTCTATTCTTGTCAGGTCTTTGGTCTAAATTTAAATGAAAAATTTTGACATTAAATACTCATTAAAGTTATTTTACGTCTCTGAGTGCGGCAGTTAGACATTAATGCAAGGCATTGACACGTCTAAGCGTCTCGACCGCCCGTCTGCCCGCCCCGACCGACGTATGTCTAATACTACGTCTGGAGTCTAATCTAATAATACACGGTTCTATCTAAGCAGCGCGCACTCCCAATGTGGTACTTTGCCAATTTACCGAACCTATCAGTAGTGTGGGAACTCTTAATGCGTTTCCTTTCAATCCTATCCTTTCTACTTTTGGGGAATGCTTCAAAGGATTAGGGAACAAAATACCTTAAAATACCTAAGCGAAGATAAGTGAATAACGTCACCTACCCTAGGTGCTACAAATACCGCTGTCCGCTTACAAATCACCAAGTATTATCATCATCATCATCATCATCATCATCACCCCTTTAATCTCCACACTACAGGGGGCACAGGCTTTATTGCCTATGGAGGGAGAATGGGCCATAACCCAGGCTGGCCCAGTGCGGGTTGGAGATATAGCCGGGACCAACACGGCTTAACTTGCGTTCCGGAGCAAGGAGGAACTCGAGATAATAAATTTTTGGTCACCCATCCAATGACCGGCCGAACACTGCACTAGCGAGCTCCTCGTAATATGTTATATTACTAATAATATATGTATTATATTACTAATCAATTTGAAAACACGATGATTTACTTATTTTTTTATACTATAAATACAATTTAGAAAACTACCACCATTTTTAAATTAAAAAACAACTATACGAATCAGTCTCGACAGGGAATTTTCAATATCAAAACACTTGAACTGGCTCACTAAACCGATGGGAACTGTACTCGAAGTGAAGAGGGTATTTAAGATCCTACAAAACACTTCATATTTATAATTTCCTGAAATTAGTAAAATGTAAAGCAATTTCTCCGCGTACTTGAATGTTCTTAGATAAAGCAGCCAAAAAAATTGTTTGATTCGATTTCCTTCTGAATTAGAATAGAAAATACAGTTGCTTATGTTTTAAAATTGTTGAAAACACCAACCCTTCTCTAATTGGGCCACGTAAGTGACATCACGTCATCATTGTCTCCCCATAGGTTGCCTATCACGCGATCAACAGAAAGGCATCCAATACGCAACGGGACGACGATGTTCTGTTGTTTTGTTCGAGAGTCGCATAAGTTCTCAGGTAATTTTTTTACCGAATCACAATTATGTTATTTTTCCAATAAAGTACTCGTGAAAAGTGCGCAATAATTACCTATTAGTCTATATAAAAATAAACGTTAATGTACCAGTCGTAAGCCTCTGAGGAAATTGCCCGCTCGCCGCCACCTGACAAGGCTTGTCTGTACATCAAATCGTTTTCCAAATACACTTATCACTCGTAGGTAAGCAAGCACATTCCTATTCAATTTGTATCTTTTTATTTAATAGCAAATCTCGTCTGCGGCCGGGCGCACTCCAATTTGAATCTTATTGCGTTCGGAAAAAGTCTCATTACCGAGTCTTTAGCGGTGCCCGTGTTATTCGACTACACAATTTCACAATGAACTCGAGGCACAAAAGATGGTAACTTTTATTAAATATCAAGATGTTTTTCTCATTGCCAATCCCTAGTGTCTAGTTGTATATAAATTTCTATTAGGTCCACACGCCCCTCCCCTAGCAGGCAGCTAGTCTTACGTAATACAGACCTATCATGTACGTATTAGACTTTTACGAGGTTGTAAAAAGTTTACAACTATCTAAAGGCACAATACCAGCGCGAGACGCCTTCGCAAGATACAGATTTATCCCTAGTAAATTATTTAGTACCTACACTACCGCGTTTACCGCTTGTACAAGAAACTGCGAATTGGCGCGATGCGAATTCGCAACGCAGAAAACTACGACGCAAATTGCTGCGGTGCGATTTGGTGCGGCAAGGCGGCGAAACAAATAAGAATGAAAATTTAAGCAATGCGCAATACTTGCAAATCAATTCTCAAGTTCTTGCGATGCGTCGTGCGAGCTCGAAGCTTTAAAGTTGCGAATTCGCATCGCAGTTTTGTGTACAAGCGCTTACTCGGATGATAAAGCGTGTCGTACTCGTAGCTCTGACGTCATCTCATTCGTCAAATACCAAAACGACATTTACATACAACTCCTTCAACCCTTTCAAGTGGACTTTTAGAACTTCATATTATGTTTTACTTACAAAAGTAAGAATGCCGAGCCTTACGAACAGCACCTAAAATAGATTCACGTGGTACAACTTATTCGTCAACTACACATTTGGTACGAGTTGCAGAAGATCAATAAGACCAATAAGTTATGGACGCTTTACAACATAAAAGAATTGTCCGTATTAATCCTTCAGGCTACGGTCTTATAGTTGAGAAAATACTCGAACTGACTGTACCATCGAACCAATAATCGAACACACCCAAAGACCACGCTATAAAAACCAATAAGTAATTTGATACAACATACCAAATAACAAAATATGCTGTTGAGGTGGGAGCGAAGGATATCTTCCTTATATTCATTACCAAAAGACCTTCGCTTTAGGCTCGAGCTTTCGTAAGTTCTACACTTGAACGTGTGTCTAAGCAGGATCTCGGTTACCAAATATAGCCGGGCAGAAAAAAAAGTCGGTAAGCGAAGCTGAGTGTGGTCATGTTGTGAAGGGATCCCGTAAACCTACACTTGGGTCACAAGTCCCAAGGGCCGCCACTGAATTCGCTCTCTGCCACACTATGGACCCGGCACCCTCACGGTGAATCCATGGAAGAGTTTTCGCCTATACCGAGTTAACAATGGTGCCAAATAAAAATATTGACTGGCGGACGCGGCGGACGCATAAAAATCCATTTCATGTTATAGTTTTGAATGGTGTCCGAGCGGAAAATGAAAAATAATAGTGGTATGTCTGTATTTATTTTCCATCAAAAACAGTGAACCAAACCCCAACATGTGTGGTACAGCCGCCTAATACAAATATGCAACTGAATAAAGCAGAATAAACAGAGCCAATATTCCCATCGACATAGCAATATTCAATATAGAAGATGAACGGAAAATTGTATTTCAGTGTTAATTGAAATATAATCGAAAAACTTTTTAAGTCCACTACGATTTTATTGAGATAAAGTTGGAGTATTAGTTTCATTATTGGCATTTATACAGTCATCTAATTCTGGCATTATTAGATAGACAATAACATTAACTGCCGCACTCAGAGACGTCAATTAACTTTAATGAGTATTTAATTTCAAACATTTTCATTCAATTCAAGACCATAGCCCGGCCAGAATAGCGACTAGAGAGCGGGCCAGATAAGTCCGCGCGCGAGGGGTGGCGCTGCTCGCTAACGTTGTCACTCCTAGGTAAAAAAAATAGGAGACGAAATTTTAGTGCCAATTTTGACCACGCGCGGACTTATCTGGCCCGCAGTCTAGTTTTGAATTGACATTTTTTGACGTTAAGTACTCATTAACGTTATTTGACGACTTTGAGTGCGGCAGTAAATATTTTTAATTTGCTGGCCTATATACTCGACACAATCTGTTCTACCATTAAATAATACCCATTAGAGCTGTCATTTTCATACATATTTTGATCATAATTTCACACATATTATCCTGTTTTATATTTGCTGCCTGTCTTCACAGAACTCACCCTTATTGAAAAAAGTTACAACCCCAAATAATCTGAGACAGCGCAGAACAGAAAGACGAATATCCACCGATCCCAATGTCCAAATTCAGAACTTTTCCATCACCGACGCTACAATTACAGATAGTCTTACTACAGCGTTGACTGATTGCTTGAAGCACGCCCGGATAAGGCCGCATCTATCTGAGATATTGCAGCACTAAGAACAGAGCGCAAGCAAGATGCCGCCTAAAGATTCTCAGCACACCCGTATTCAAAATCAATTATACAACCATAAGGGCACGTCCGCGTGTGCGCTGATTAGGGCCGTGTGTTCACGCCCTTATTAATATTCCACGTTCGTATCAAGCAGCCTTGTGGAATTATTATGGTTCCTAACACATTGGGATATGTTATTTTAACGATACACGCTGAAATGGGTGCGCGTGGGTAGTTGGGGAAAATTAAAAAATGTTTCGGACAGCGAACAGATCGGCGGCCGTAGCGTTAGCTCACAATATGAGATTGGATGAAGCGAAAGAAGTATGTATGTAAGGGCGTAGTATGTGGAAAGAAATAATCATCTACTCCAACGCCTGTGGGGGAAAGGCGTATATTTTATCTTTCTTTTCCCGCCCCCCGTAGCACACGACGTGGAGAAAATCTCCTCGAGGAAAATAAAACATATTCCTCTAGCTAGTGCTGGTGATGAATGAAAGGACCATGTTGAAAGATCGGTGAACGGATAGTGATTGGGTTGACAACATTCCAATCCATGCCCTCAAGGTTTTGGCTGAAGCTTTACAGCCGGCCGCCTGCCTCACGGCAACCCTCTTTGGGCAAAGGCATATATTATGTATGTGTATAGGTAAATACACGGTATAGGGGAGAATACAGCTGATCTCACTATCTTACCGAAATGAGTCTGCGACATAAAAAAGGCGTTACAACTCCGTCGTTATTTAATGAGTCGTTATTTATCAAAGCGACTCTTTAGGTACAATTATTTAATTGCACCTAAATCGCCTGGGAGGAGCTCGCTAGCGCAATGTTCGCTAAGGCCGGTCATTGGATGGGTGACCAAAAATTTATTATCTCGAGTTCCTCCAGCTTCGGAAGGCATGTTAAGCCGGTGGGTCCCTGATACATCTGCAGTCGTTAATACCCACAAATCCGCACCGGGCCAGCTTGGTGGATTATGGCCCAATCTCCCTATATTCTTCCATCCATATGAAGGCCCATACCCCAGCAGCCAGCAGTGGGGACATTAAGGGCTGGTGATGAGGATGTGATGATGATGATGTGATGATGATTATTTCTGTGCGCCCTGTAGACATTTTGTTAAATTCCCACTTAAAAACGCCATTGCGCGGGGGACATTGGGGTAATAATCACCCATTCTTTCGTTGAATCCAATTATTTTTAATGCGTCTAGATAGTTTGTGGAATGTCCACACGCACGCAACGACAACGGGACTAAGGGTGCTTTTCCACCAGAGATAATGATAAAAATAAATATTTTTACACTCACACCTATCATCTAGCCTAAAGTAAGTAGCCTAAGCACTTGTGTTATGGATCCTAGATGACGGACACATTTTTAATATCATTATAATAATTGTTGAAAATATACAACATATACACAACCATGACTCGAGAACAAATAATATTTGTGTTTAACAAAAAATTTGCCCCCACCAGGATTCGAATCCGGCCAATACCCAGCGATCTGAGCATTCGACCTAGCCGGCCGTCTTCGTCTTCGTATTCGAAGATTCGTTGCGAGGAATGTGTCTGGGGAGAAAAATAGAATCACTCTATTTTCCTAGGCATTCAAAATGGACTGATTCTATTGGTTCTCCTCTCATCACGCATTCTCGCTCATCTCTATTTCTCTATCTAGGCCTAGCACGGGAAGCGGACAAAATCTCTCTCCAAAAAGTGGCTATTCCGGCGGCGACGGGTACGGAAAATCCCGCTTCCTGGTCAGAGGAGGGCAACATAAAATTTGGTACCTACTTACCTCGGGCGGTAAAAAGAAAGTCTCAGATCGCATATTCATCTCGTCAAAAACTTGCGACCTGACACATTCTTTGTTTTACCGCCCTTGGTAATTTAATGTACTATTCGCTCCGCTGTAAGGCCACTCATATATCGTGAACAGAACAATGGCACGGCCATATATCTCCGGTCCTTCAGTTGCCGACTGCTCTGCCCGAGTGTTTCATCAATATTAAATAAGATGATGTATGCCCCGTGTCGGGCGTTGTCCCACCCGAAATGTGTCGAGTCGGCAAGTTAATGGCCACGCTAATATGACGTAATAGATTAATACGCGTGACAGGAGGCGTCGTTACAGTTCGAGTATCGAATGCGAGGACCGTAATGAGACGGCTGAGCGTCCCTGGCGATTTGTTTAAGGCGCAGCAGCAGACGCAACGTGTGATTTTTTTTGGTATGTTATACAGGGAAGCTCTTGCCCTTCATCTCACCTGATGGTGAGTGACGATAAGGCCGAAGATGCAATCGAGCTTCATCTGACACTCTCAACCACAGAGGGACTGGCTATCTTATCACAATTGTCGGAACACGACAATGCTGTTAACATTATTATTATGGCAACAGATTTTTGATAATATGGTGGTAGCTAGCCAGACCAACCAATTATTGCACGGGCCTTGACACAGTTACGTAATTAAATTGAATTTTATTTAAAGGCAGAAAACAATATACTATATAAAAGTTACAAGAATCATTACACGAAAATAGTGTAAAAATGTTCTTAAAATTGATTGATGCGGGAATCACACCGGGCAGATTACTGTACCAACCAAAACGTCTTCGATTCCTACATCAAAACTGTGATTTTTCGAACTTCTTGTAATCTATTCGATTTTAATTTTAACATTATATAAATGTTAGAAAAATTAGCACAAAGATTTTGGGGTTAGAAAAAGAATTTCGAAAAATTATGATCTTGAGGCGGGAATTGAACCCGCGTCCGCTGCTATCCGGGCCTGGTGCCTGACCGCTCGGCCACCCAAGACACTAACTCTTTTTCTAACCCCAAAATCTTTGTACTAATTCTTGTAATCTACTTTTCTTTCCAATTAGTTTCAATTATAAGATTAATTTATTTAAAATAATCTAATGTTATATTCTCGCATGCATCCAATATCTTTCAGCGTCAAGGGGGATTGAAGTCAGACGTACATTAGGTCATTATGTGTGAGTTATTATACCGTCTAATTATACAATACTTATGTGGTCAGGATTAAACACACAGTGTCCCTTGACTCAGACAAGATAGGGCTTGAGATGTAATTATCTCGAGACAGTGAACGTGTGAGTGATTAGAATATTGCAAACCATTATTACAATAGACGTGCAATGCAATGTAATCACGTACAAGTCGCGGTGACGTAAGATGCGTCTTACCTTAATTTGTACTCAAAATACGTCTACTAAGTAGTAGACTTAATTTAACATGTGCAACCAAAATTCTCATTCGTTTCGCACTTACTTACAGGTAAAAATATTTCCCTCAATAGAGAATGTGCATGTTCTTTTAGTTTTTTTTTATTTAGTAGTCATTGAACGGGATGTTCAATGACATAATATAGTACACTTTTTTTTAAATTATTCGACATACATACATAAATCACGCCTACATTCCCGAAGGGGTAGGCAGAGGTGAATTAAACACCCACTTTTCACCAGTTAAGTAACGTCTCATGTTATAGGTGTCGAGCCTATTGCCATCTATCGGGCACATAACATCGCAATATATTGCTGGGTGGTATAAGAGGAAGGCTGCTGCCCTTTCCTCATCAGTGTTTTAACCCTTATACACCTTGTACGACCCGCGGCAGAAATTTGGGGTGGTGACAATCGTATATGCTTCGCAGTCACCACACGGCTGCACGGATTCGGTACCAATATAATGCGCTCCATACCGGTAACCAGCAAACGTTAAAACACCAATATATCATCGGACGAAGGCAATAAATCAGTTTTCTTTTTCCTATTAGCACCGCCAGCTCCCAATGTGTGGACTGGGAGGTAGGCTGTACCTACCGGAACTGTTGAACGTCACCGTCGGTTCTATTTCCGGCGGCCATTATCCAATCACGCGCCGGCAATAGCTGCCGCCTGTGTACATTGTGCCCGTTCTAAATTCGAATTTAATTTCGAAACTCTTCCTATAAGCAAGCAATGCTCTGGAAATACCGTTTGAAAAGTGCGCTTGACTGGCTGGATTTGAATATGGGATTTCCCCGAAATAAAAACAGTTCCAGGCTTCACGATTGCCATTCCGCTCTTCATTTATTCACGGCGCTCGTCAGCCGTCAGCGGGTGACGTAAATACAGTAAAAGTTCTATTAGAGCATGCTTAAATTAGAGCCGTGTGGTGACGGCAGAGTAGCATACAATTGCCACTACCCTCATCTCTCTCGCGGGTAACAAGACGACTAAAGGGCCGGTTTTGATGCACTGTTGACTGTTAAAAATATCAGTCTGATGATAAATAAATCATTTTATTTTTCAACGTAGTCTCCCTTGAGCTCAGCGTTCTTTTTTGACAACTTTTTTGACAGTAATAAACAGCGATTTACGTGTCGATAAATAGCAATAGACTAGCCCCCTATCACATGGGATCTAACTTAATTGGCAAAACTTGGGTGTTAATTTACCCCTGCCTACCCCTTCGGGGATATTAGCGTGATTAATGTAATTATGTATGAGAGTATGCATCGAAACCAACAACTGCGGAAATTACGAATTCATAATAAACACAGCCAACCACAGTTGTGCCACAGTGACGTCTTAACAAGGTATCTGAACTATACACTTGGTTAGCAAGTTCTGGACACTGCTTCAACTTCCCCTTTCAGCGATACAATAGACCCGATTCCCGGAACGCGGCATACTAAGCATAATATCGTCTTTCACTCACACCCAATGAACCTTTATAGGAGTGTTCGAAGAAGAATGCTTTAAGTCGAACATACAGAAAGATTAGCAGAAGAATGTTTTATTACTGTATCAGCAAATGTAGCTTGATCGAATAAAGCTGATCCTTTTGATTCGAAAGGATTTAAATTGCCAAAGGTCAAAGAAAATGTCATCCCTCAATTACCCTGATGAAATTTTATCAAAATAAGGTGACTTTTGGAAACCTAATCTACATGCATTATAGAATAATGATTATTAAATCATTATTTAATAATGCATGTAAGTATTATTGGTTCCAAAGTCACTCTATTTTTGTTTAATATTTTTAGCTGGTTCTCTAAATAGAGCTTATTGAACTGAATAATTATTAATTTATTGTATAAATTGCTGGTCTACATAAATAAAAAAAACCTATTTCATCATAAAAAATCCTGTCCAAATAAGACGTATGCATGATGTCACACAGAATAGAAATAGAAGCGCGCTACAGATTAATTAACTGCCAATGCGTCTAACCTCGTTCAGAAAACAATTAAAAATAAATACATCATGACGCACTCAACCTTTCCCTGTTGGCAATTTGTGAAATAAATCAATATCCGAATTAGTGGGGTTCTGTAGCTAAATTAAAACAGTGCACCCCATTCACCTTCCAGCATTAATAGCGCTCGCGGAACGGACATCGCATTTGATCTACATTGCGAAACTAAAATAAACACATTGAGAACAAAAACGTGGTTTCACAACTGCAGCAACTGTTCTTCAATGAGGAAATAAATATAAAGCAGTGAGCACAATTACTTATTGCTGGAGAGATAATTTAAAAAGCTTTCTCCAACTCTTTACAACTAGCCGTTAATAGACCATTTATCAAGTTCCCTAGGTTTAATGCAATAAAGAAGATGTTCAAAAATACATAATATGTAATAATAGTGTTTATCTATTACCAATTCAATGTAAAACCATATAAGAATTGCTCACAAACAAACTCACTTTCACATTTATATTATTAGTTATGATGTATGTACAGTTTGCCAATTAATGCATTCGAATTGACGAGAATCTTCTTTGTGTGCCTACAACCACAGCGCGCTATAAGCCCAACAGCGCACACGGTGTCACGGGTGTGCCACAGTGTATTCTTCTCATTAACCTTTAACACGAGGTCCCGAGTTGAAGACAAATCTTGTTTGATTGACTGAGACAATATCATTAAAAGTTAAGAGTAACTTAGCTACCCATGAATCGCAGTGACACCAAACCGCAGAAACTAAAGTAGTTTGACTGCGGCCTCCGCAAACTTCGACAGAGACGGCGCAAAATTTCGAGCTTAAAACGTACACATTGTACGCCTGTTAAGAACCATGTCTTGAAGCGCTATTTCAGTGTTTCAAGTCTATTAAATCTCAACTATATTTGAGGGTATTACTCCTCATAAAACTTCTTGTGTTTATACCCATTCAAGAGGGATTACGTGCTCAAGTTCTATGTCGGGATTTATTTGAACGCTGAAACATTTTCAGATATTTGCAGCTTTATTTATAATTCCCTCTGAACTATTAAAACTCCCGAACTTGCCTCTATATTCCTGCAAGTTCAACTAAACAAACTTGAAATCGCAACTGTTTAACAAACGACAAAGTGCGACATATCAATTAAAGGCAACTTTGACAAGGGTCCAACGCCGTGACCTTACCGGGAAACAACTTCTATTAGGAGTTACGTTTTTACAGTCAGCCGATGCGAGATAATCGAATGCCATCGGATTTTGCCAATCGAGAAATACGATTCTGATTTGATAGTCGCATATCGTATTCGGTTTCGCGGCGCTAGCTTTGATGGGGAGACTGGACTCTATCTATGGCTATGGCGGATAGTACTGAAGATGAAATGAGATTTTCATAAGAAAGATATTTGTTGGAAATTTATACAATATTTTCAGGATCTCATGTCGCAGTATTCAGTTTTTTTTTCAAACTGTTTTTGTGTCGTGTTGTGACGCCAGAACGGAATGCAATTGTCACCACCCCCATCTCTCCCGCGGGTGTCGTACAAGGCGACTAAGGGTAAAGACAGCGATGAGTAATAGGCATGAGCATTCCTCTTATACTACCTAGCAATACGAGTACACTGCGTTTTATGTGCCATCTATTACATGGGATCAGACGTAATTGGCGAAAAGTAGGTGTTAACTCACACCTGCCTACCCTTCGGGGATATAGGCATGATTTATGTATGTATGTAGGTTTAATACTTCGAAAGTGCACACGAGCCGTCAAGTGCATCGTACGTAATTCGCACTCGAAATACTCCAGATTTCACATCCGCCCGTGTAAGCCGTAAGCACCTGTTGCCAAAAGTTCTATCCACCAAATAAACACACGTAAACACTCCCGACAAGCTCCCATGTTTAGCGGGCTTGATTCGGACCACAAATCGGCAGGATTAGCGTGTTCAATTAAAAATACAGTGTAACACGGTGTTTTAACTAGTTTGCAGTGGAATTGGCGAAATGCATCGTAAATAGGTACTTATCGGGAGCCAATGTGTGAGTGGTGTGGTGTAACTGTACAGGTATGCGTGTGTTGCGGGCTTGCTTTAGTGCATGCAGGTGTGTTGTGTGGCGCGTGTGTGTGTGTGCGTGCTTGCTTTTGTGCATTTAGGCGTTTGTGTGTGTGTGTGTGTGTTTATCGAGGGTCTCTAATTCCCACTAAATCCCGAGATAAAACACTGTCCATAGGTAGAGATTTTTTGTCCACGTCCCGTGCTAGGTATTCAGAATCCGGCCTGGAGGGTGGCATTAGCATTACCCGTGGCGTGATTATCTGCACATCTTCAGCCTTTAGAAAATATATATGCGAATGTGAAATAACTGTACGAAGACAATGAATTTAAACAATTATTATAGCGTAGTAGCAACACAGTAAAAAGAAGCCAGATCTATTTTCCGCCATAAAACCTTTTTCCAACATTCATTATGATTGATATTAAAAGGTAAAATTAATAATGTCGCAAGCTCTGCCCAAACTTTATGTAATGTTTAGGAATTTATGAAAATTCCACGATGGGTACACGCATTGATGTAATAATTTCGACATTGTTGAGGCATACGTCAGCTTCTGGCACAAGTACCTATCAAGGGCGTTATATTATATCAAGGGTATTACATTAAACCACTGTTTTTATCGCAAGCCAAGCGCGCTAGGCCAAAGCAATGTTCGCTAAGGCCGGTCATTGGATGGGTGACCCAAAATGTATTATCTCGAGTTCCTGCGTGCTTCGGAAGGCACGATAAGCCGGTGGTCCCGGCTGCATCTGCAGTCGTTAATACCCACCAACCCGCTCTGGGCCAGCGTGGTGGGTTATGGCCCAATCTCCCAATAGTCTTCCATAGATAGAGAAGGCCCGTGCCCCAGCAGTGGGGAAATTAAAGGGCTGGTGATGATGATGATGACTGTTTTAATGTTTTGTGCCGTGTGGTGACGGCAGAGTAGAATACAACTGTCACCACCCCCATTTCTCCCGCGGGTGTCGTACAAGGCGACTAAGGGTTAAGACATCAATGAGTAATGGGCAGCAGCGTTCCTCTTATGCCACCTAGCAATTTACTGCGATTTCCGCCCCCTATTACATAGGACCCAACCTAATTGGCGAAACGTGGGTGCAAACTCAACTCTGCCTACCCCTTCGGAGATAGAGGCGTGATTTGTGTATCTATACTAATATTATAAAGCTGAAGAGTTTGTTTGTTCGTTGGTACGCGCTACTATCTCAGAAACTACTAGTTCAAATAGAAACAATATTTTTGTGTTGGATAGTACATTTATTGAAGAAGGCTATATAACAATCGACATTAATGCGAGCGAAGCCGCGGGCAACCACAAGTGCATGTATGTAGAAGAAGGACGCCGCAGTAGACGTAATAGGTGGGTGGCGAAAAATCCTAAAAAAAACTGCACTAGAGCATTTTATTTAGCTCAGTAGCCCGGTCCTGTTTATTTAGTTCACTATTGGCTGCAAGTTTATTCATGCATATTTTAGCTTGCAAAAAAATGTTAGCACACCGAGGTGCGAATTCTAGGATGGACGCTTCCATTTTTCAACGGTATTTATTTATGAAAGTTGAGTGAGTTGCTCTTGAATAATTCCGGTGAAACATTTTTAAATTTTCCAATGGGTGTAATGGTTTTCAATGTGTGTAATGGGGGCTGTGGAGTTAGATGCTGGCAGCGCAGGACCGATCGGTTTGGAGATGTTTTTGGGGCTTATGCCCAACAGTGGATGTCGCTAGGTTGTAATTATGAATGAGACGAATGCATACTTCTACCCGTGCACTGTTATAAGGCACCTAAATCGCAATATAGTAGCTCACCTGGTACTATACAGTAGGAATGCTGCTTCCCAGTTTTTATTACTGAGACAGACAGGGGTGGTGACAATTGTTTCTTCACTGCCGTCACCACACGGCCAAGTAAATAATTAAATGATTACTTATCAATTTGGATACATAATTTTCACAAATCCGCTGTTTACAATTCGGTTTTTATTTTGAAAAGACTTTGCAATTTTATTTACGTTCTGAAAAGACTTTGCAATTTGGTATTTGTTCTGAAAAGACTTTACAATTTGGTTTTTGTTTTTAAAGCACTCAAAACAGCGCTCGACGCCAACCGTACATTCCGGGAATCCGCCGAGAAAGTAATACCATCACTACACAGACCGGTGTCCGAATGCGAGGCGATTGGTTCGCCGGGATTATTGACTTGGACCAAATTGAATTCATGTGTGTACTTTGAGCGACCCGCTGGCGGTGGTATGGTTTCCCTACAGTCGCCTTAGCCGAGACTTTTAAGGCGTTGTCCTAATAGAACGCAATGCGCGAGGAGCTCGCTAGCGCAGTGGCACAGCGCGCTTGGCCTGCGATTGCGTAAACAAAGCAATTTCGCTTAGGCCCGTCATTGGATGGCTGACCAAAAATTTACTATCTCGAGTTCCTCCGTGCTTCGGAAGGCACGTTAAGCTGGTGGTCCCGGCTGCATCTGCAGTCGTTAATACCCCCCAACCCGCACTGGGCAAGCGTGGTGGGTTATGGCTCAATCTCCCTATATCCTTCCAACCATAGGGAAGGCCCGTGCCCCAGCCGTGGGGACATTAAAGGGCTGATGATGGATGACGGCGCGATAATCGCGCGAGCAAACCACGCGACCATCGCGTGAACCCATACAAACACGGCCGCGTCGCGCGATTTCTGTTAGGACACTTCTTCGAGTTCAATAGGTTTGATCGCGCGTTCGTACGAGTAAAATTCGCGCGAACTGACGATGATCGCGCAATCGCGTCTATTAGGACAACGCCTGACGTGTTGCAACTCGGTTGTCAGAAGAGGACGCCGATCTATAGCCCCGATAGGGGTTCTCGCTTTAATACGGAAGTCCGTTCGGCACCTTGGCCAGATAGGCCAACAGGTCCTGTGTACGAATCCAGCCCCCGTAGCACGGAACATGCGTGGACACATCTCTTTCGGGGGACAGAAAATCTTTTCCTCTCGCTCTAACTCCCACTAAATCCCGAGACAAAACACTGTCAAGTGGTGGAGAGAGACTTGTCCACGTCCCCATGCTAGGCCCGCAGATGCAAACGCTATGCTGAGCACGGAAATAATACACAGATAGAAGAGTGTACCTGCTAGACGAAATATGAATCCATGCAATGCTAAGAGTTTGCATCTCTTTTGTTTCAATTGTGTAGTGCTCCTGCAATTATAAGACATTGTAGACAGAATAAAGCTAGATAATAATAATAATAATAATAAATCATTTATTTCTTGTTCCTTACGAACTAGACATGATAATTAGGCACATGGTTACAGTTAAGGAACAAAAATGCAGATAGAACATTTTGCGTTACCAGGGGTCTCCAAACTAGGCTATGCCTGTATCTTGGACGACCATTAAAATTCAGTAGCTGCATTTACATTAGTGTAAACCTGAATTGATAAACTTTGTAAATGTTAGAAGTTAAGGTTTGAAACAATCAGGCCCGAGTTCACCAACACTCAAAAATGATAGACAACTTCTATTGAGGTTGCTGGTACAAGAAGTAATTTCAGGGGTTTCATCATCCTCGCACAAGTAGGTTTTTAGGTTTACAGAATTTATTTCTCATAAAGACAACAGTCACTGAGATTATTATGAGAAAGCCAGAGCGAAGTATTTTGATTAAACACGAAATACTTTCATTGTACTCTTCTTCCTACATTTTCATTTTACGAGCCTCCTAACTAACGCTTTTGTAGGTTTTACAAGTCGCGCTGACACAGCACCCGAGATACGACAATATACCTACATGATTACCCTCACACACCTGAATTGTGATATTTGGCAGATGATATAACTTCATGAATACCCTCACACACCTGGTTCATTCGGTAGATTTCATAATGTTCCCGCCAGAGCGGTAACCGATCGCAAATACTCGTAATATAATAAATAAATAAATATTTTTACACTCACAACTATCATCTAGCCCAAAGGAAGTAGCCTAAGCACTTGTGTTATGGATACTAGATGACGGACACGTTTTTAATATAATCATGTATATAAATGTTGAAAATATACTACATAAACATATACACAACCATGACTCGGAAACAAACATTTGTGGTCATCACAAAGTTTGCCCCTACCAGGATTCGAACCCGGGACCTCTTGGCCAATACCCAGCAATCTGAGCATTCTAACTAGGCGGCCGTCGATATGGTGATTAGTGAATGGAATAGGGTTGAAAATATCGCCATAAAACAGTTGAAACGTCGTCAGATGCGACGGTAGGCACGCGCCCGCGGCTGAGCCCTAACCGATGTGCCCCTAGTATGTCATTGTTCTAAAATTAATAAAAACACGCCACGATGGACACAAATAATTCCATATTGAGTTGCGCGCCTACCCGACAATGGTTGCCGAGGGGCGAGCCGGCTAAGTACACAAATTATATTCTATTTTCTGTGTGAACATTCACCGGAATTAATTTAGGGTTGAATTCAATAACAATAATGGAATGGAACTCCATTATTTTATAAAAACCGGGGTGAAGTGGGTAGTGAGGAGCTCGCTTGCGCAGTGGCATAGCGCGCTCGGCCTGCGATTATGTAAACTACGCAATGTTCGCTAAGGCCGGTCATTGAAGGGGTTACGAAAAAATATTTATCTCGAGGTCCTCCGTGCTTCAGAAGGCACCTTAAGTCGTTTGCAGTCGTTACCCGCCAACCCGCACTGGACACTCCCTATATTCTATTCGATTTTAATTTCAACATTATATAAATGTTAGGAAAAAAAATCTTTCTACTCCCTATATTCTTCTATCTGTGTAAAAAACGTCACGATGTTCCTATAGAACGGTCAAATAATATAATTATCTGTCTGTGCATCGTTAAATGACATCGCATCGTTCCAATGTTATCGAATTAACCAAGCCATGGCTGTACAAGCTAGATCCCTTTGCCTTCCCTAAAACCGGAAAAAAATAAGAGTAGTTGTCAAAATTGACATTCGTTCGATAGACACGTCGTCGCATCGTTTCGCCAAATGAAGTCGTCATGCTAAACAGCATCAGAAACCCGTAAAAGTTATTCCCGGGACCACGCCCCGGGTTCCGTTTTAATACATTACCGGGAGCGTTAGACACATTACCGAGAAGACGTTCATAGATCGCTTCCTTATTTTATAGCTCGAGCCGTGTGTGTTTGCGTAAACGTTTAGGAGCATTTATGTATGCGGGCGAGTTGGCAACGTCGCCTTTTCTCTCTTCGCGATTATTAATACTGATTAATAATAAATTATTTATTTTCAGACAATGCATTTATTGCATGCATACATACATAGATAGATAAATGACGCGTTTCGCCAATTACGGAAGGTCACATGTAATATAGAGGCCATTGTCAAAATATGGCTAGGTGGTATATGAGGAACTCTGTTGCCCAGTATCCGGTTACCACCGGTTTATCTAAACCGGTAAACCAATAAATCCAATGAGATGATCACCGCACGTCAAACGATGTTACGGGCAACGTCGGCAAGTCACACACAATGCAATTATCTCACTTTGGTTATCTGTGTCCGAATCGGAGTCGGTGATAGGCCACGCGATCAAAATCTCTTTCCACCACTGGACAGTGTTTTGTATCAGGATTTAGTTGGAGTTGAAGCGAGAGGAAAATATGTTCATTTCCCTGGGGAGATTTTGTCCACGCCTCCCGCCCGTGCTAAGGGGGCTGAGGATGGCCCTCGAAAAAAGTCTTCTACGCTAAAAATTGTTCAGGCAACTACTTTTACAAACAAAATATATTAACAACTTTTAAACAGTTTTCAACTTTGAATATGTTGGCTAAATATGCTAGCATATAAAGCATCACTTATAAAATATATTTTTGTTGTTTAGGTTAGATTAACATAATTGAAAGAATGAAAAAAAACTTTGTATTGAATATGGAACGTCATTGTTTTTCTTCGCATTCAAAGTGAAAAGTACAGTGTTCAGTGGAGACTTAACAAGCACTTGAACTATAGTGACTAATCATCTCATTAAGTCATTAAGGCTTGTTTTAGTCCATTGTTGAATAAACTACTATTAATGATGATTGTGTTATGTTTGTAGTGTTTTTACGAACCCGGGACCTCTTGGCCAACAGCTATGGATCTAACCGTAGGCAAAACCAGCCAAAACAATTTGATATGAATTGAAAACTAAAGTAGGTCAACATTACACACTTCGTAAGCAAAGTACATAATTCATTCCATCTAAAAGGCGGCATGGAGGTCTAAGTTTACTCCACTATGTTATTAGGATGACATACAAATAAGAAAGCTATCTCGTGTTATTTACGATTGAATTTTAAACAACATCGTCTTGACTGAAAGACGCGTTTACCGCGACGCACTCTTCTCTCGATTAAATATTGAAGAAATTCAACGTAAGTGGTATGAAAGGAGATTCGCAATGCACATGCTATGCTGTGTAGATGCATGTCTTGTCGACGAAGGCTCGACGTCGAGTGTAAAACATGTATTAATTCCATTTGAAAGTTTTTTCTTTCTTTTTGTAGAGTGTATAACATCCTTTGGAACATTTCCTCTTTCATTTTTATTACAAGAACGACGTAATATCAGTAGATATAGGTTTTGGCTACTGGTCTGAGTTAATTTATTTGTTTATTTCAATATCCACAGCTCTTGTCAACATTTTATTAAAACACATAACTAGAAAATAACTAGCAAACTAAAAAACAGGATTTTATTCTGTCCAAATTTGGACATAGGTCACTTTTATTGCAATTATGACTCAAAGTCAAAGTCAAAATTCATTTATTCATATCTGGTATGATTACAATACACTTATGAATCGTCAAGACGCTAGATACCGAAAACCCGTGTGTCCAAGAAAAAAAAATAGTAGAAAAAAAAACAGTGGAGTGCGCAGCATGCCTCAGTCTGTAATGATAGGTCTCCCAAACCCGCCCACGCCCCGGTCCGCAACGAAGCGCCGACCCTGCCGCGTTCAATACCAAGATGGTACTAAACGCATCAGGGCCCAACGCTCCGCTAGCAGAACGGCACGCAAGTAGGCTGTAGAGAAACCCACCATTGTCAACGAGTTATGACATTGCAGGTACATTGTAAATTATGCACCAAATACAATCCCACAACTCGCCAATCACATAAACCGAAACATGCCGCGCACTACCAATCAACCCCCCATCCCCCACCCTACCTATACGGACACACAAGTTTTCAATATCTAGCGAAAAATCTACGCCATCCGTTCGTAAGCTACCGGGAGGCCCTGTTCTGAGAAGAACGGGCAAGAAACTCAGTCGGGTATTTTCCTCCCTTAGTTACATATATAATATATAATCTAAATTCAATGAAAATTTAATGAAAGATGTCAATAGCTTTAACGTCAAGTAATAATAATTAGAGTCACAATTTCTGAAGCTATCAACATCCTTCATTACAGACAGAACAGCATATTAATCATCGATTATATAAAAATAAAAGTTATTTATTCCAAACATCCTTGTCATCTAGATAATCCTGAATTTTATAGTATCCTTTTGCCATTAGTACTTTTTTTACATAAGGCTTAAATTTGTGTTGAGGCAGTTCAGTCAAAGATCCTGGTATCTTATTATAGAAGAGTATACATTTCCCCATAAAAGAATTAGCAACCTTGTGCAATCTGAATCTAGTAAAGGCAAGTTTATTTTTATTTCTAGTGTTGTGTTTATAAATATCACTAATTTTAGCAAATGTATTTAAGTATTTATAAACATATAGAATGCAATCGTATATGTATTGTGAAGCAAGAGTGAGGATATTAATATCTTTAAACAGACTTTTAAGTGAATCGCGAGGCTTTAATAGGTAAATAGCACGTATAGCTCTTTTTTGTAAAATAAATATATCCTGAATATCTGCAGCTGTACCCCAAAGAAGTAAGCTATACGACATTACACTATGAAAGTAACTAAAATAAACAAGCCGGGCTGTTTCAACATCAGTTAATAGCCTTATTTTTTTTACCGCATATGCTGCTGAACTTAGTCTCTCGGATAAAGTTGAAATATGAGGATTCCATTGCAATTTGGAGTCCAACTTTATTCCTAAGAATACTGTAGAATTGACACATTCTATCGTTTCATTATTAATTGTAATCGGACTACTAACTTGCCTAACATTTGGTAATGAAAATTTAATACATTTGGTCTTCTTAGAATTGAGTAACAAGTTGTTATTTGTAAACCAATCAAGAACTTTGGAAATAGCTATATTGATGTCATCATAATTATCTTTACCTCTGTCTACTTTGAAAATTAGTGAGGTGTCATCTGCGAATAGTACCGTATCACATAGAGATTCTGTGTAGAAGGGAAGGTCATTTATATATATTATGAATAGTAATGGTCCCAGTATTGATCCTTGAGGAACACCCATTTGCATTGGTGAACCCGAAGATTCGGCTTTATTAATTACTACTTTTTGAATCCTATCACTCAGGTATGACTTTATCAGTTTCAATGAGGCAGCAGATACACCGTAATGCTTTAATTTTGCTAATAACGTTTGATGTGAAACACAATCAAATGCCTTAGAAAGATCACAAAAGATACCCAAAGCATCCTGCCGATTTTCCCAAGCATCAAATATGTGCTTAATGAGGGTTATTCCAGCGTCAGTGGTGGATTTTCCCCTCGTGAACCCAAACTGTTTAGCATGTAACAGTTTGTTAGCAGTGAAGTGAGAAAGCAACTGGTTCAACATAATTTTTTCAAAGATTTTACTAAGGGACGGTAATATAGAAATGGGACGAAAATTATTGGGTTCACATTTGTCTCCAGATTTAAACAAAGGTATTAGTTTACTATGCTTCATTAAGTTTGGAAAACAGCCGTTATCTATACATTTATTAAAGATTGATGTCAGCTGAGGAGCGATGACATTAATGATGGGATTCAAAATGCTAACTGATAGACCCCACAAATCTTCAGTTTTCTTCATATTTAATGTCTTGTACGTTTTGATAATAGTGTCCATATTAATTTTGTGAAAATCAAAAGGTATATTACATTCGACTGTACTTAATTGTAGTAGAGACAGAGCTCTTTTTGTGCAAGAGTTGAGCTTGCTGGTTACTCGAGCAGGGATGTCGGTGAAAAAAGTTTCAAAGGCATCTGCAACCTCACCATCGGACTCCACAACCTTATTATCCATTTTAATTTTAAACGATCTTTCGCTGTTCCTAAGTTTTCCGGTTTCTGAATTGATAATTCTCCAAGTTGTTTTTATTTTATTATCAGAATTTTTTATTTTATTGCCAATTGAGATCGATTTGGCAGTGTTGCAGACTTTTTTGAATATTTTGGAATAGTTCCTGACGTAGTCTATGAAGGTGGAATCAACAGACGTGTATTTTTGGCTATATAAGTCATAAAGTTTCCTTCTACTTATATAAATTCCTGGGGTAGCCCAGTCACTGAATTTCTTTTTAGGGTGTATTGTTTTGGATTTTTGTTTAAAAATCTTATGAAATTCGTCTTTAATAGGATTAAACATATTATTGTACATTACATCAGGACAGTCATTGTTATCATTTATAAGGTAATTAAGTCTATTTGTAACATTATTTCCAAATAACTGCAACTGCTTTTGTGTTATTGGCCGAAATATTATCTTTATTGGTTTATGAACATTTTGATATTCAACAGTAATTTTTTGGCCAGTATGATCTGAATTAATACAATTTATAATTGATTTATCTAATATATTACAATTACAAAACGCGTTATCTAAGCAAGTGCCTGATGTTGGAGTAATTCTTGTTGGTTCATAAAATGTATAGAAAAGGTTATAGGATCCGAATAAGTTGATAAATCTGTCTGAGTGAGAACAGGTGACTAATATATCTACATTAAAGTCACCAAGGACGGCTAGTTTTTTGTTTTTATTACAAAGTTTATTTAGTATACCTTCCATTGAAGTCTCAAAAAGTTCATAGTTTCCCGTAGGGGGCCTGTATATACAAACAACAATTAGCTCCTCAAGTTCTACACAAGATACTTCAATTATTTGTTCAATAGAATATTGTACAATATCTTTTCGTTCTTTGTATTTCAGTCCTTCTTGCAATGCTATTAAAGAACCGCCTCTAATAGCCGTTTTCCGGCTAAAGGCGCTACCGATGTTGTAATTTTCATAATTCTAAAGTATTTCAGTACTTTTTAACCAATGTTCAGTTAAACATAAGACGTGAGCCTGTATACTATTTAGGTATAACAATAATTCCAGATCCTTACCCGAAAAGCCTTGGATGTTTTGGTGGACTATTTTCAATGCACTAGACTTAGGCAATTCGCTAGAGACTTTCTCTATTGTCTTACGTACTAATTTAAATTACTTGGAATATATTCCACTGTACAATTTTGTACGTCAGAACATGTTTGCTCAATAAAAGCATTGTCAGAACACGATCGCTCAATAAAAGCATTGTCGGAAGATGATCGCTCAATAGAAGCGTTGTCATAACGTGATTGCTCAATAAAAGCATTGTCATAATGTGATCGCTCAATAAAAGCATTGTCAATATATTTTCTATTACTAATGATATATTGATTAGCCAAATTATTGGCTATCGTTTTTAAAGTATAGCATAGCAACATGGCTATTTGTTTTTTGTAAAAATTGGATAGAAACATTCTACCTCCCGTTATACGAAAATTATGGGTCATTTTGTTCGTATCTATGACATGTATTTTATTACAGTACTGTGTCATGGTATGCAGACTTAAATTCAAAATGTATCTTTTATGATTTTCCTCTGATGACAGGCTATTACTGTACGGCAAAGTGTACAAAATTATTTGTTTCACATTTAACAAAGATAATTTTGAAATGTAGCCTTTAAAAGTATTTTTATTTTCTCGGCTCCTATTTCCTATAAATATAATAACTGTGTCAGTTTGTAAGAATGGGCATTGTAGTAATTTATCCATTACGTTCTCAAAGCTACTGCCTGGCATGCAGTAGTTAAATGCTAGTTGGCCACACTGTTCTGAGAATAATTTACTAAAGTTTTTACCAATGTCATCACTACTCTGACTCTGAAACATCACCATACTTTGGGGCTAGCATTCGCTTATATCGAAGATCGAGGGTTAATTGCTTATGCACACATCAGTGTACAGAGAAATTAAATTTTTGTATCTCCATGAATTGTTCCACGGGTTAAGTTCTGCCCAAGATATTTTAGTATAGATTTTGTTTGATGCTTTATCATAGTCTATGATGTCCTTAACTTGAATTCCCATTTCAGTAACAACAGTAAGCAGTGGTATTTAGCCGCGATCTTCAGTAAATGCTTCTCCGGATGGTCGTTCTCAATTCGAACGGGAAAACCCATTGTTCCGTATCTCTGCTATGCACCTTTCCTTCCTTTCTTATAAAAAGGCCCACTAAGGCTGTTCACCTTACAAAGTGCATTTTAATGACAGCTACATGGCACAGGGCCCTCATCAGTCCATTTTCTAGGCCAAGCTTTCATAATAGCACATTACTGATGGCCGCGCCTAAACAGAGCGTGTTAAATGCAGGTTTTCACGTGTGTGAACCGGTAGCTTTAAGGCGATGCCTTACACTTCAACGCTGAGCTTTTTCGCGAAACCTAGCGGATGCCCTTTACTGAGAAACGGTTAGCGCACACTGATAAGATAATGATGGCCCATACTTCTACGGATGTGAAGCTTGAACCCTTAACTGGCAACCTTCACTAGTTGGAGAGGCACTAGAAGAAGATAAGACTATTTCCGAATTGATTTTCAGAATTTCCATCGAAACTATACCTCCCACGTCCCACGATACCCGCTTTTGTACTGTTATTTTCAACTACTCCAGTTTGCTAGTTTGAAGTAATCTGTTTTCTGAATCAACTAATTAAGATTAAATCGACTGGTATTAATAGCGGTTCATCCAAAAAGCGTCGGAGAATGATGAGAAAATTATTCTAAGAGTAATTAAAGGTCTGAGCATACGTAACGGGAAAACACCCCGGACGAGGCCCCGTCCACGTCCAGTCCGTTAAATGCATTGATAATTTTAAAGGCTTCCAAACACACTACCTACAACAGATAATAGTGGAAGAAGGGAATTCTATAGATACGCGGCTACACTGTGAGTATCGAATGGCACAAAGGTGTGCTGAAAACGGCGACATAATAACCAAAGCTAACGAGAAGCTTTAGTGTAGGCAACGCACTGCACATTTTAGAATTACGTCACAGCTCCCCGTGTCGAAAATTTGCCAGCCGTAATTGAATTATCAAATACCCCGTCCACGGTATAATTACAGTGTCAATCAAACGGGTGCCGCCCGATGATGGGCATACGCGCTACGGAAATCCAATAAAAATGTTCTGCTGAAAGTACGTTGTAATTTATTATTGTAAGATTTTGCAACTGAATTTTCGTACACTTAATATCACTTACTGTGAACTCACATAGAGTCTAAGATTGATTGCATATGCAATGTACACTATTGTAAATTGCGAGACTAACGATTTTGAACAGCAGCCTCATTAGGTCCATATGACAACTCCCTACTAGACGATTAAGTCCTATTCCCAGATTATCACGGGTTTCATCACACCGAAAACATGCAAGTGATGAATGATAGATCAGTGACTAACAGGATCATGTCGAGCGACCCACGAATGGAGAGAGTGATTGCGATGATCACATTCCAATCAATACTGCTAACGTTTCTCAACCGACCGCCTGCCTGTCACCAATCCACTTTGGTAATCCTGTTATTGGTGCTTAGTCCTTTAGCATTCGGGAGCCCTTAGGGATAAGCCTGGGTTGATAAAAATTCTATGTTATGTGGGATCGAAACTCCAGCATGAAAGATACCAACCAAGCCTTCACGAACGATGCCAACTTGCCAAGGCAAGGCCGAAATAAAATACTAGGCTAGCAGCGAAACAAGAAATTATTCAGCATAAATTCCCGAAAAGAAGCACCTTTAAACTGCATGTGTGCTAAGCACGGAATCGGTTCGAAAAACGAATTTAAACTCCTCTATTTTCGGTGTGCGTAACGAACAGACTTTAACAATATTATGCGATTTGTTTGCGCTCCAGAAAAGGACTAGCACAAATCCGTTATGAGTAGGAAATTCCTCGTAATCTTTTTCTGCTTTGAGCACTGGATGTTTGCGATGCTTTCACGTAGCACTTCAAACATCGGCGTGGCTTAGCTAATTTACGCTAAATATTTATCCGGATAATGCTTCTTACGCTAATGAGCAAACATTTGAGCTGATTTTCATAGAGAACATCTGTATCAAGCAGACACTAAAATTGTAGTGGAATAATGTGCGTTGGGTAATGTGTACTACGTATAACAAAATGTATTTTTAGGAATACTGTGAGTACAATCCGTGACCTTTATCACACTGAGTTGCGATTCGAATACAGACAGAAAATAATCTTCGATTTTTTTTATTTTATTCGTGAAGCGATATCATGTTTGATGAATATCAAAACGTGACGAGTGAGAATTTGTATTTAGATACAACTACAGAGTGCCATTACTGGCAAGACGAATCGTCTAACTAGAGAAACATTTCTGGGCTAGTAGCCTAGTTGTTATGATTTATGCGCCCACTAACTGAGCAATACTACTCAGAAATCTCACAATACTCGAAACACCTAAGTTCTTTGACCGCATTTGAACACAATCCCGCTTAATTCTTTTAATTCGCAAACAAAGTCCGTTGAGCAGGATCTCAAATGTAGTAAAGTATCTATACTACAGCCATCATAACGAGATAAACAATGTTGATGAGTATTTTTAACCGACGAAAAAAAGGAAGGAGGTCACTCAATTCGTACCCGTATGTTTTTTAATGTTTGTTATCTCGAAACTCCGTCGTTTATAGTAACTTAATACAAAAATAAAAACTAGTAATATTTCTATTTCTCCTATTTCTCAAAGACGCTAATCATTTTGATTTTCTAAAATGGATTATAATACATCTTTGTTATTTTTTAATGCATTTCTTCGATAAAGAGACATGTCAAAACTATTTACGTTTTTATTTCGTTACAATGGATAGAGTACCTATAGTTCTGATTCAACCCGCCAGTATCTATCGCGGGGACGTGGACAAAATCTCTCTCCACCACTAGACAGTCAGTCTCGGGATTTAGTGGCAGTAAGAGCGAGAGGAAAATGTTTTGTTTTCCCCTAGGAGATTTTGTCCACGCTACGGTCTACGGTCACACCGTACAATGTTCGAGTTGTCGCTACATTTTCAGACAATAACAACTGGAGCATTGCAAAGGATTACTCTGTGTTGATTACTTGATTAAACCTAGACGCGGTGGCGATTTCAGTAATCTGTCCTAAATTGATATATTACTTGCGCCGCCTATGTTGACACTATGTGGCTACTACTACAGTGCTTCGGCAGTGGAGCGAGGATGAGATTTGTTTTTAATCTGAATCCGTGTAATATTATTATTTAGATTTTCATTTCTGAAAATTGTATATAAATGTTAGAAAAAAAAAGTACAAAGAAAATTGTGTTTAGTAAAAGTTCGCAACTAAATAGGCTCGATGCGGGAATCGAAACATCTTGGTTCGCATAGGTAGGCATCTGCCCGGATTTCAGGGGACACGGGTTCGATTCCCGCGTCAAGATTATATTTTTTCTAACTTTTTTCAACCACAAACTTTGTACTGAATTCCTGTAGGTATTTAATCTACAACTCATTACTTGAGCATCAGTGCTGACCCTACAACAAAATTAGGGGAGGCGAGCTTGTCCTACCAACCTGCCAAACAATTTTGAGAACCATACATCATGACTGCACTGGGGCTTAAGTTTTGACGTACTTATATGGGGACATGTCCAGCCAAACACTCATCGCGAATTCGATTCCAAACAGCGCAGAGGAGTCGGATTTTAGAACTCTGTTATCTTAGGCTGGAGTTCACCAACATTTAAACAGGCGATTATTATTAAACCATCGGTTTTTGACATTTTATCGTATGGATGAATTGTCAAAATCTGGCGGTTATCTTTTAATCGCTTGTTTTACGAGTTGGTGAACTCGGGCCTTAGTGGGTAGTCCAGAGATATTACAGTCCGAGTCGAAGGAACATATAGCGACGCCTATTATATATAAATATACAGTCCACTGGTGTATTATGAAATAAATAATTGCCCGGCAATCCGATCAAGGTAATATAAGTGTGTGGGCGTCCGGGGAAGAGTCACAATTTGCTACCTCATCACAAATTGTCGGAGCACAATAATGCTGTGTCTACGCCACAGTTTGTATCACCATTCAGACGTATCTTTCAACCAGTTTACAGTCATACCAAATTTTTCTACATTCACTCAATGTCAGTTTGTATTCACTCTTCTATTATATTTTCCTCACCAAAGAACCAAGTTGTAAAATTACCTACCTATTTACTATTATACTAATTTCAATATATACTCGTACAACCTAGCAATTTACTGCTACTTTGTGCCCGATAAATGGCAATAGGCTCGCCACCTATTACATGGGACTTGACATAATTGGCGAAACGCGGGTGCTGGTTCACCTCTGCCTACCCCTTCGGGGATATAGGCGTGATTTATGTCTGTATGTATGTACTAATTTCAACCTAAATTGTTTTTATTCTTTTGTTCGTGAACATGCTGCTAACATTATTATTATGTCGGCAGATTTTGATAAGATGTTGTTAGCTAGCCAGGCGGACCTGAAAAAAGTCCTACCACCAACCAAACTGAGTACAAATTTGTACTCCAGTGGGTATCAAACAAGGGAGGCGGTTAAACTCGTTCGAATAGATTCGCCACTCGTCTAGGGCTCAATCATGTCGCTTCGATCTCTTAATCCCAGAGATGCAGGTTTCGGCGGAACATCGGCATTATGGCCGTAAACATTCACGTGCAATATTGTGTCCCCACGTGACCACGGCCGCTGTAAACAGATCAAAACGTTCCGGTTAAATATTGACAGTGCGAGACGAAGAGGAGCTCGCTAGCGCAGAAGCATAGCGCGCTTGGCCTGCGATTGCGAAATCTAAGCATTGTTCGCTAAGGCCGGTCATTGGATGGGTGACCGAAAATGTATTATCTCGAGTTCCTCCGTGCTTCGGAATGCACGTTATGCCGGTGGTCGCTGCATTTGCAGTCGTTAATACCCACTAACCCGCACTGGGCCAGCGTGGTGGGTTATGGCCCAATCTCCCTAGATTCTTCCATCCATAGGGAAGGCCCGTGTCCCAGCAGTGGGGACATTAAAGGGCTGGTGATGATGAGTGCGAGACGAAAATATAGGCGAGTTTTTTAAGTATTCCCACGAGTTTGTTTCATTTCAATTGCTGTATGGTGGCGGCAGAGCAGAATACAATTGTCACCACCCCCGTCTCTCCCGTGGGTGTCGTACAAGGCGACTAAGGGCTAAGCAGCGATGAGAAGCGTTCCTCGTATATCATATAGGTAGCTTATGATGTAAGAGTAGATCTGTTACGACTTACGTGCACAATAGATGGCAACAGGCTCACCAGTTATACATGGTACCTAAAATATATGGGGAGACGTGGGTGATTATAACCACCTCTGCCTACCCTCAGGGATATAAACGTGATTTATGTATGTAAGAAGTATTCGTGTAAATTAACGAAAATACATACATACACATACATACATAAATCACGCCCATATCCCGAAGGGGTAGGCGGAGGCGAACCAGCACCCACGTTTCGCCAATTATGTTAGGTCCTATGTGATAGGTGGCGAGCCTATTGCCATTTATCGTACGCTGCTGCCCATTTCTCATCACTGATTTATCCTTAGTCGCCTTATACGACAACCACGGGAGAGATTTGGGGAGGTGACAATTGTATTCTACTCTGCCGTCACCACACGGCATAAATACAATCATACACTAATATGTAACGTCCTAAAAGAGGACGTATACGTAGCAGTGTAGATTTTAAAAACTTGGGTACATAATTGCGGCCTGAAGGGATCACAGGTTTTCGATGTCTAACGTCTTGACGATTCATAAGTGTATGGTAATCATACCAGATAATTAGGAATAAACGAATTTGGACTCGCAGACTTTAATTTTATGGAACAACTCATGAGAACCCTAAAATAGGCAGACTTTTCAGTTCCCTGACAGCACACTGTACGAAATTGACAGCTTCAATGGCGCAATGCCAAGCCAATTAAAATTCAATCCACCTGTCATCGACGGAAATCTGGAGGCTTACCACCATCTCTTAACGCGATCAAGTATAGGACCTAAACTCAGTAGAATCGCTAATTCGTACTACGACGCTATCTACGTGACATTGTTTTGACGTCGGCTTTTGACAGCAATTGAGCTTAGAGTTGAATCGTAAACTCTATATCATTCGTTCAATTTATATGGAGAATTCATACCATGACCTTCGTAAATAGCATAACCTGAGACGCTGATCTGTCATTCTAAGCAATCAAATAAAAGTTACATTTCTGGAACCTAAAAATGTCTTCTACAAGGAATGTGTAGGTAAAACGTGCAATTTGAAGTGAATTTTGTTGTTTTTATTGAATTAATTATGTTGAGGCTCATTAGGTATTAATTAAACATCTTTATATTAACAATTATCAGTGTTTGAGAAGTGAAAAAATAATGTGAAGAGTTTTCGAAGGGAAACAATCCAGTATCACCAGTATGTAACCCTACAAGATGTTTGGTATGTTCCAGCTATAAACCAAGAATCTCTTTTCGGTTCTCGCACTCCACGATAAAGGTCCTAGTAGCGTTTTCTCTTCCTTCCACATTCTTCCACATTCAAAGAATGCACAGTTTTTGGTAATGGAGAAGACTGTTTGAAAGAAAAACGACATAAGCACGGCGGTTTATTCAGCCTCCAAGTCGAAAACATACTGCCTGAGAAACTCCCAGAAGTCTATGCGACGTATAAGGCTCGTTTGGTCACTGCTGGTAATGAATCAGTTTCACCTAGACATCGAAAAATGTCAGATAAATTGAAACCCGAGATCCCGGATCGTAATGAACGTACTTTCGAGGGAGGAATGTAATACTAAATTACGATCATGATGATCTAGAAGAAGCAGATGATGGTGAAGAGTTTCATGGCGCTGAATGCCTGCTACCTAGTCGTTATAATTTTCATGATCGCAGACAGATCCAAAGCCCAAAGAAATATAATGATAATGATGTTTGCCTTTCTAAAACATATCCATCGAAGTTCTCTGATGCCGTGAGACGAAATGGTCGCGAATAATGGCGAAAGGTCATCATTTGGATGCCCCGGAAGTTGCCAAAAGGCAAACCGCACAAGTGCAGGTAGTGGTGCAGCGTTTTAACCACGCTTTAAGTCACTGTGATAAGTGGCTTAGGATTAGGTCTCAAATACAGTGTAGATAGTGAGTTAGTGAATAATAGATATTATTGTGAGTGATTTATTTATTAGTTCGTTTCGTAAATATATTATTTTATTGTGTACAAAGCCTCGTGTTCTGAATTTCCGAATTGCCTGGAGCACTACACTGAAAAATTTATTTCTACAGATTGTGTTAACATACATACACAAATCACGCCTATATTCCCGAAGGGGTAGGCAGAGGTGAACTAGCACCCACGTTTCGCTAATTATGTTTAGGTCCCATGTAATAGGTCGTCTATTTATCGGGCACAAAAGTCGCAGTACATTGCTTGGTGGTATAAGAGATATATAGGATGGCCATTCCTCATCACTGATTTATACTTAGTCGCCTTGTACGACACTCGCGGGACAGATTTGGGGTGGTGGCTATTGTATTCTACTCTGCCATCACCACGCGGCTTTTTGTCAGAATGTGTTTCATTTCATACAGACATACATAAATCACGCCTTTATCCCCGAAGGGGTAGGCAGAGGTGAATTAACACCCACTTTTCGCCAATTATGTTCGGTCCCATGTAACAGGTGGCGAGCCTATTGCCATATATCGGGCACATAAATCGCAGTACAAATTTTTCATCTATTTTATTAAATAATTAAATTGTTGATAAGATTTCCTACTACAAGAATAAATTCCTTAATTAGGTACATTTAGGTATTCTCAGATACATATAGCCGTGTGGTGACGGCAGAGCAGCACACAATTGTCACCACCCCCATCTCTCCCGCGGGTGTCGTAGAATACGACTGTTCAGAACCATTAAAATACATAATATTATGATAATTTACATTTTTCTCCAAAAGAATATTATTGGTTTTAAATAGTTGCTTTTGCATAATTGCTGTTGAGTTTAGGTAGGGGATTAGCTTAAGATTAAACTAATTGAATTAGTAATTGTTCACATGTGTGGGGGTGACCTCACATAAGATGTCCGCCCTTTTCTTTGTACCATTCATTCACTTTTCTAATACCATATTACACGCACGATAGTCATTAAATTACTAGCTTTTTATTTGCATCTTTACAATCTCAATTCCTGTACAGCGACTAAGGGTAGGTAAAGACAGCTATGAGTAATGGGCAGCAGCATTCCTCTTTTACCATCTAGCAATATACTGCGATTTATGTGCCCGATATATGGCAATAGGCTAGCCACCTATTACATGGGACCTAACTTATTTGGTGAAAAGTGTGTGGTAATTACCTCTGCCTACCCCGGGGATATAGGCGTTATTTATGTATGTATGTATGAAAATACATATAATAAAAAGCCTTTTAGGTAGAATCGAGTTTTTATTTCAAAAATTTTACAGGAATAAAAATTGTTTTCTTCAAAGTAATTAACTTTTAATAATCAATCAAATAAAAAGTGATGATACTTGTAACACTCTTAGGTACAGTTGGTTCCTCAAGATTTCCTCCGCTCGACTCAACCTCAAGGAAGAAGTTGTTATGTCAAAACTTACTTGAGGTGTTCTCTCCTAAGGCCGAGTGGAGGAAATCTCGAAGAACCGACTATACATATGGGTGTTAGTCTTTTCTCTCCATCATTGTTCTTATAGATCAGTCATTTAATAATCACAGTTACATTGTTTATATAAATAAAGGCAGGGTTATATTTTTTTTATTACCATATGGGAGACCCTTAATGTTTGTCTATACTAAAAGGGCCAGTTACCCTAAAAATATTACTTAATGCTAAATTTCTATAAAATAGTTTTGTTATAGTAATGGCTTGACATTGATATTTTTAATTTTAATTATAAATTCATTTAACATATTTAACAGATTCCGCTCCGGTTTTCCGACCGGACGACAGGACGATTTACCTTTTTACGTTTGACCAACAGTCTTTTTCACCTATGGACATTTCGCAGCCAAAAGTTTTCATCTACGTCACTTCCAACCAACACAAGTTGTTAAATCTTATTGTTTTGATAGCGTGGTCTTTGGGGATGTTCGTTTCCCATGATACGGTCAGTTTGACTGGAAGTACACGCTTGAGTAGTCTCGAGTAAAGTACCTAATATATCCGGTCTAGATCTTGAAACCGCTACTACGTCATTTGGTATTTTGTAGTGTTTTTCATACGAGTCCATCAGAAGAGTCCAGTCCGGAGCCGAACCTGAAATTGAGTACGGTTTGTGATTCGATTTCGATGTTGAGCCATCATCATCATAAACAGCCTTTTAATGTCCCCACTACTGGGGCACGGGCCTTCCCTATGGATGGAAAAATATAGTGAAATTGGGCCATAACCCACCACGCTGGCCAAGTGCAGGTTGGTGGGTATTAACGACTGCATATGCAGCCGGGGCCAACGGCTTAACGTGTCTTTCGAAGCCCGGTAGAACTCGAGATAATAAATTTTTGGTCACCCATCCAATGACTGGCCTTAGCGACATTGCTTTTACGCAATCGCAGGCCAAGAGCGCTATACCACTGCGCTAGCGAGCTCCCTAATGTTGATCCTTGGTTGGTGAAATTTACGAAGCTTTTGTTGGTTGTAAGTTTCCTTTGTGCTCTCGCAACCGTTATAAAATAGTAATACAATACTATTTTATTACAGTTATACAGAGCTCGCTAGCAAACTCTGGCGAAACTCAATGTAACACTTACTGCCGCACTCAGAGACGTCAAATAACTTTAATGAATACCTAATGTCAAAAAATTTCAAAGAAATCTAGACCCTAAACCCGGCAAGAATAGCGACTAGTTTTGAATTGTCATTTTTTGACATTAAGTAGGTACTCATCATCGTCAATTGCCGTCTCTGAGTGCGGCAGTTAGTACTTTACTTGCCTTGCACTAACCTTTCGAGTCTTTGGAAGCCCCATCGTATGCATTTAATTTCTCTCTAATGTTACTCCACATCCTTTTCGAAAACTCTATCGCTTGCGAGGTTTTGTTATACCCGTCGGGAGTAATCTACATATTTTGATCTAAGTGCTTCCAAAGTGCTTCTTACTGGGTATAACTGACTCTGCGACGAGGCCCCAAACTAAAAATGGTATAGATAGAAAGACCACATGAAAGAAAACTTCTTATTTGTCATGGCCTACATAAATATTTTATAGCATAATTTAAGCAATTATTAGATTTAAGCCTAAGAATAATATGATAAATATCTTATAACTTACGATATTTTGTCAGGTTTATTTTGATTTAGTTGAAAAACTTAAAAATCTAATTTTAAACACCGCGGGTCTCACTCGACTCAATTTCATGTGCCAACGGTGTCAACACATAAAAATGACAACGTCAAGCAAGATAAACATTTGGTGTGAACATCTTACAAAGTCACTATTCCGTATTTAATTTATTTTATCAAAAAGAATATATATTGAAATAATAATATCTTTTTATATATTTTTGTTAATACATGATACATAATATATATATTACTTAATTTCCACACAATAAAGTATATTTTTTCAAATGTTTAAATGACTCTTCAAGAAATACGGTTTTTACCGGTAAGAAAATACGCAAAAGTTTTTGAACGCACTTCGGCATCAGTAAACTGAGACAGCTATATGTCATTTTTATATAGCGCTGTTTCTTTCACTCTGTAACAGACCAAATGCAGACCAGCGGCATCTTTCGTTCATTCAAGCGATTTTTTAAGCGACACGTTTTAAGAAGATGATGGTACGAATTAAAACGATGCAGTTTAGGAACCTACACTCAAAGGACAGGAATAACAATCGCTTTTAAAAAGATGGTGGTAAGCCTCCTGTATGGCGTATTTTTTGACAGCCCCATCTATATCAGACACAGTTATATCATGGATTCGTCATAATCATATTAAAGAAATGGACGCTCGGCTCCATTTTGTGTATGTGCAATGAATTCTATTTTGAATACCTCCGCCGCTGTTGAGTGCAGCAAGAAATATGGCAGCTGAAAATATTTATTATTAACTAGCTGTACCCGCGACTTCGTTCGCGTGGAATTCGGAACATATTTCATTGATGCTCAGCTCCTATTGGTCATAGCGTGATGTAACATAGCCTTCTTCGATAAAAGGACTATCTAACACAAATAGAACTTTTCATTTTGAATCAGGAGTTCAGATTAGCGTGTTCAATTTCAAATTTTACTGACCTTTGCAATCAATTTTGTAAAATTCATAAATAATATAATGTCAAACAAAAATAGAAGATAAAAGGCTTATGTAACTACGCCAAACACTTCGAGATTTCCGAAACGGATCATATAAAATAAAATGAAACACTCGTATAGGAACCATCGCAAGCAAGGCTGCTTTTAATTGCGTTTGCGTTATCAGTTATACAGCTCTGTGCACTCAAAACACTTCCATAAACGAACCCCATCTAGCGACAAATAAAAGCGAGCGCATTCGTTGTCACAACAACCCCGCGTATACAAAAGTAATGAAATGGATTTCTAATTTCACCTGGAGCGGATTCTTTCCGAAACGCAAACGCAGTTGACCCGATTCCCTCCAATACAGGTAACAATATTCTGAGAGTTATTCTATCATTCCGGCAAAGCAAGATAAAGTCGCTCCACTCTTCGGGTCTTTCTTTATGCAGCGAGGCGAACATACCTCAGGCAAAGGCTTCTATAATGACGGCGGTAAAAGGTCCCAATGTCAACCGACTCGGTACCTACTGAATGTCGTCCCACTGTCGAAGTCGGCCCAGAAATAGCTTTTTCGGGCAAGCTCGCGGACAACATTGAGCGACAAAGGCAGAACCGATTCATTACCTGGAAAGGTCCCGCCTAAAGGTCCGTTTATATCTACAGACATCAACGGGGAATTCACTAGAAGGGCATGCCTGCCAGACGGACGGATCTCGTTTGTATAGGACTGCCTGTGACTACTCAAGGCAAACATCGCACGCAAACATGGCATGTCTGCAGGCATTCCCGCGGGCATGTCCGTGTAGTGAATTTCCCACATGCCGAACAAAATTATATTTACAAACATTAACTTTATTCATAAACATAATTTCGTAAAAGGGATATTTTGTCTCCATGACTCATGTCTGTACCTGTCTGTGGCTACCTACAGTACAGACGTCAGTGCCAGTGAGATCAACCGCGTCCGACGCCGACGCCGGTGTTTGTGGGTGTCTGGCACGCTCAATGTCTGCAGTTATAAACGGACCTTAAACCGCTCGCTGTCAACCTGCGCTCCGTGTCTTAAGTAATACGAACCACCAATACGAACGAGTCCCGAATGCGCTTACAATGCATTTCAAAGGTTCAACTACCCGTTTCAAGGAACTCAGAGGAAGCTCTCTGTAATCAAATCACTTTGGAATTGATATATTGCTTGTGCTTACTTTGTTGACACGATGAGATGTTCCGTGTGGTGACGGCAGAGCAGACAATAATAATTGTCACCACCCCCATTCTTCCCGAGGGTGTCATACAAGGCGACTAAGGGTAAAGACAGCGATGAGTGATGGGCAGCAGCATTTCTCTTGTACCAGCTAGCATAACAATATACTCTGATTCATGTGCCTGATAGATGGCAAAATACTTAATTGGCGAAAAGTGGGAATTAATTCACCTCTGCCTTTGGGGATATAGGATTGATTTATGTATGTACAAGATGTTCGGATCCCGTGTGCAATAGATTAGATAGGTTTTTAGCAAGCATATCGCCTGAGTTATACCTAGCCGCAGGGAGTTCACAAAGGCTAGCCAAGTGGTCCGTAATGGGATTTCCGGACCACTTGGCTTTGGCGACACAACTTTTAACCTTGTTGTTTTTACATGCATACGAAACGTGTAATCTCAAATTGTAACTGGAGCGCATTGTAGCGGGAGACGGAGCGATGCAGTCGAAAGAAGCTGTTACTAAAACTGTATACTATAGGGTGCTTTACCACCTGAGCTGTGCGGAAAGCGGTTGAGAGGAACCAATAGGATCACTCTTTTTCAAAATGGAGTGATTCTATTGGTTCTTATTATGTTAGGCAGGGAAGCTCTTGCCACTCATCTCACCTGATTGAATGAAACCTGAATTGAATAAGCCTCTGAGGCTATATCTATATCATAAAGATATAGCCATTTATAGCTTTGAACTGTCGAAAATCCAATGATTTTTGTAAGTTCAACGCGATAAACACATAAATCACGCCTATATCCCCGAAGGGGTAGGCAGAGGTGAACTAGCACTCACGTTTCGCTAATTATGTTAGGTCCCATGTAACATAGGTAGCGAGCCTATTGCCATTTATCGGGCACAAAAGTCGCAGTACATTACTATTGCTAGGTGGTATAAAAGGAACGCGGCTGCCCATTCCTCATCATTGATTTATCATTAGTCGCCTTGTACGACATTCACAGGAGAGATTTGGGGTGGTGACAATTGTATTCTACTCTGCCGTCACCACGCAATAAACTGCTATATTATATCGTGTTTGGGTGGTAATGCTAGCCGGGCAGGAGGCTTATTCAATTCAGGCTTATTCAAGTGTTATAATCTGTTAATTTTTGACTGTTCAACACGATAAATAGCTATACCATACCGTGTTTCGGTGGTCATGCTATCCTGGCAGACATGCGGGCCGGCTATGGCACTGTGTCGCCTTGCGGCAAACGCAGCCGTGGCGCGGCATAAATGAATGCCCGCGTCCGTGAATGTACACAAGTGGCCACCCCGCTGGATCCTTTAGCACTCTGTCGTTAGCATCTCACCGCGATTCGGCATGTTGCCGCACACGGCACCTACATCAAAGCGCTCGCACCGCTTTGTGAACGGGCAAATATTTGTTCATCCGATATACTGCCTTTTTTATATCACACCGGTTTAAGTCGATCAAATTTTCATTGATGCACTTTTTAGCTCTCTAGCGCAGTGGAATAGCGCGCTCGGCCTGCGATTGCATAAACTTAGCAACGTTCGCTAAGGTCGGTCATTGGATGAGTGACCAAAAATTTATTATCTCGAGTTCCTCCGAGTTTCGGAAGGCACGTTAAGCCGTTGGTCTGCAGTCGTTAATATACCCACCAATCCGCACTTTATCACCTCTGTCTACCCCTTCGGGGATACATCCGTGTGTCTAGGTAACATGTAAAAAATTAACCCTCCGAACTCTACTGCGTCTAGACACGCGTTCTTTCAACATTCATGAATTGAGGACCACGGAAGCCCATGAGTGTTTTTGTACGACCAATTTCATGGTTCTAAGTATCTTATTAAACATTTACGTAACTAAGGGGAGCAGACTCGATAATGTCCGTCTGTCTGTTCAAACGCATGACCGTTACCAAATTATGTGTTCGGTGTGTTTTTTTTCCTATTTGTAAAAGAAGGTAGGGTTTTGATGCGTTTGATTTAATTTATGTTCAACACCAGTGTGCACTTCTTAGTTTCTTACTTGAGTCCACATTCTGAGATAGGTATAGTGAATTGATTCAGAATACTGATAGAGCTGGTCTAAGATTAAAACAATACTTATTTAAATTCTGGAATTATAGATTTAGAGTTTATAACACATTTGCGGGCGGATGATAAACGCCATAAGTTCAGCTGCTTTAAAAGCTGCATATTTATATTTTATCACTAACGTATATTTTGATCAAATATTGAAGAACCTGATACATGATATTTGAAATAATACAAAAGTAAAACCATCCACAAACACTTTAAATACACAAATAACATGGAAGTACACAAACAAACAGAGAAAACAATTGATCAGATAACTTCGAACGTTTAACGAAACGCCAAAACAAATTTGTACGCAGCCGTGTCAAATATTTTCAATACCAGTAAAAAAATTACCAACAGTGGTTAAATGTAACTGGAATTCTGCTGGACGGAGGCGGTAGCTGCTTAACGGGCGCTACGTCCGAAAAATTTACAACATTTTCAGAGTGTGATTGTAACTGAATTTTCACATTATGTTAAAGTGCTCCATTCTCAGCGTTCATCTGGACAGACACAGCATGTAGGTACTACTATCATTAGCACAGCCACATAAACATCAATGAATGTAGAAGATTTGAAAGAAGAACGATCATATAAACCAATTGGCTCAAAGAAAATTGTGGATGGAAAATGTTCGAAAATATAGTCTCGCGTCCTCTGCATGCCGAGTGGCATAGACATCCGCCCGGAATGGAGAGGATGCGAGTTCGAATCGAGACTATAATATTTTTCAAACTTTTCCTAACCACACAATTTACTTTCTAAAATGTCATAACACGTAAGCCAAATTTCATGTCTTGTTCTAAATATTTTTTCAAATCCTGTGCATTCGATTAAGCTTGGGTATTCTTTTGAATTGGTATTAGGTTTTTCCAAATTTAATCGTCCAATAAAAATCAGTTAATAACGAAATGGACGATTCAGAAATGACTTGTGTCCATTACTAAGTAAAGTCCTGACTGTGTGCACAGCTGTCGCGACATAGTAATAAAACTGATAAGAAAACAAGAGTACCTACTGAGCGAATTCTTCGCAATATGACTGTAATGGGCGGAATTCCCTGGCAGTTGCCAGAACGGTATGATTAAATGTTTAATCATACGTAAATTTTCATCACTTAATCAGTTTTTGTAACTGGCGCAGTACGATACAACTCGTAATTATCTTAGGAACCATCCCATGTTTTTATGGAAACAACTCAGGCATAATAATTTTTTGGTCTAGCTGACACCAAAATTAGTGACAAAATTAAAAAAAATACTCTTAATTGATCTTTATTATTATATTAAACTTACTATGCGATTGGAGCCTGAATAGGAGGCCATACGTCGGCGACTCATAATCGTAGTGTTGTTATAATAATATATGCCAGAAAGACAAGATTGTGATAATTATTTTAATCTCTGCCGTCGCCATACACGATAAAGGTAGCTATTCCAAAGACATTACAAATAAGATGTTTACTTAAAACCACTAACACGTACAAATAGTATCTGATTTGTTTACTACAGGTGTTAGTCACACACAGAAAACTCTAAGAAAGGCAGTGACAGGCGTTGGAAACATTTTGAACGACACAGACATTGTTAACATTGCAAACGTATTGTGTTTTGGTCAAGTGACATAGCCGTCAATAATCGATCGTAAAGGGTCAATAACCGAGTTTTCGGTGGGGCTAAATATAATCAGTGTTGCAGCAATTATTTCACTAGTGACAATATGTTATGGCGCACAAGTATTACACAAATATGTATTGCATTAGTGTGAGTGAGCCAAGGGTCTGTCACTGACGGACAAGTATTTGAGCTCAGTACTGGCGTTTTTACTGAGTGCAATAGCAAAGTATATCGTTGAGTAGGGAATAGTGTTTCTTGTGGAACATAATGTCACATTGATTTGCATGGCATATGGCCATAGGATCACCCCTATTATATTCGATTAGGTTTTATGCATAAACTGATTGAACAATGCCAATGACCCCAAGTTAGATTTATTAGTACATTGATGATGTTCTTAAGACATGCAAAAGCCGACATCGAGATTATCAATAATATGTTACGTTCCGAAAAGCGTCGGACCAATCAACAATGAGCGCGCGGTTGTGGGTGTTTCATAATACCACTGCCAATGATGACGCCCAATGGACAATAATAGGTACAAACAGCCGGTATATTAGTAATAACCCTGTGCATAGCCGTAAACAATCCAATTTTATATTACAAAACCGATTCATTAATTAATATCCCTAATTTGGTTCAGTTCACCTGCAATTTCAACTCTATCACTGGACTAAATTAGTTTTGCCAATCGTCTTTGTAATGCAACAATACAATTGTTACCGATGGCCATGCACAATAATTATTCTATGGTCCTATACAGCGTGTATGGCTGTGGCTTATTTCAATAACCTGACGGTCGGATGAGAGATAGGGAAAGTGGAACTTAGATATAATGCTACTTTTACGATATTGACTGATAACACAACGGTTGTCCAGTGATGAACGAACGGAGAATATTATTTAAACCCCAGCGTGTCTGACGCGTTCAGGAACTAGCCGGCGCAGTGGCATAGCGCGCTCGGCCTGCGATTGCGTTAACTAAGCAATGTTCGAAAAGGCTGGTCATTGGATGTGTGACTAAAAATGTGTGTCTCACGCGTGATTAAAAATGATTAAGAATATGAGAATATGCTCATTAGTGTGTACCTTCTACAGCTGGTTGTAAAGTAACTAACGGATCATCGTCATCATAATTTCATTGAAATGCTTCGATTGTTCGACAGAGATAGCCATTCGCGTTCGATATTTTGTAATAGGTTTAGCATCCGCGACAAATCTTTCACCTGAAAATTGAGAATCAATCTCCAAGAGCTATTTATTAATCGATGGCTTTTCAAAGGCAGCTTATCGCTCGTTAATTTCTACTATCGGTGCTTTTTTTAGGTCTCATATCCGAATTTATTTCGCATTCCCACCGCCTTTTTCCTAACACGGTGTGAGTAGTAGTTCGTACCGGATAATATCATTTACTTTTTTAAAAATCTCCTCGTACCGTCGGGCCACCGACGCTATTATACATCACATCCGACTTGGCTGCATGGCTAATAGTTCCCTTTGTTCCGCCGTAGCTGTAGGGAATCATAGAAAAAAATCAATAGAGTTTTAGCGCCGTTTGGAAAAAGGTTCAGCTGCGATTGTTTCATTGGTTAAAATGTGGCTGAGCCGTTAGCGTGCTGCGAAAGTGATGTATATTGGCAGTTAAACGTCCGCATTGACAAACATGACTTCGACTAATCGATAAAATATTCATATTATTATGGGAATATGGGAGGCGTGTTGTGACGGCAGAGCAGAATACAATTGCCACCACCCCCATCTCTCCCGTAGGTGTCGTACAAGGCGACTAAGGGTAAAGACGGCGATGAGTAATGGTCAGCATTCCTCTTATACCACCTATCAATATACTTTGTGCGATTTATGTGCCCGATAGATGGCTGGGCTCACAGGCTTGCCACCTATTACTTGGGACCTGACGTGATTGGCGAAAAGTGGGTGTTTAATTCACCTCTAGGTGTGATTTATAAGTGTATGTGACTTGGGAAATTGTTTTTACAGAAATATTGCCATGATGCATGCAATGCATCCTGCCCCGCTAGCATGACCACCCAAACACGATAAGATATAGCTATTATGGCTATATCTTTAGGATAAGGCCTTAAATGCCTATTCAATTCAAGCTTATTTAAGTGCTAAAATCCGATGACTTTTTACTGTTCAACGCGATAAATGGCTACAACATATCGTGTTTCGGTGGTCATGCTAGCCGGGCTGATTTATGTACCATTATAAATGACTTATCAAGAAATATGATAATAGACTCTGTACGGAATAAACTCTTTACCACCATTAGACAGAGGGGAAAACGAATAACAACAAAAATCGATAATCGTCTCGCTTCACGCCAAGTTCCAAACCGTACGGTTCAAGCAATGGGTAGGGTAGATTGATTTATTCCTTGTCGGATATAGTGGATAATTTAATTATAAATACTCTGAAAAAATCGGCACGAAGAATAATACATTTACTGCCGCACTCTGAGATGTCAATTAACTTTAATGAGTATTTAATGTCAAAATTTTTTATTCAAATCTAGACCATAGACCCGGCAAGAATAGCGACTAGTTTGGAATTGTCATTTTTTGTCGTTAAGTAGGTACTCATTAACGTTATTTAACGTCTCTGAGTGCGGCAGTTAGCCTTGAAATTAAAGACAGCTATGAGTAATGGGCAGCAGCATTCCTCTTATACCACCTAGCAATATACTGCGGTTTACGTGCCCGATACATGGCAATAGGCTCGCCACTATTACATGGAACCTAATATTTGGCCAAACGTGGCTGTTATTTCACCTCTGCCTACCCCTACGGGCGTGATGATTTATGTATGTTTGTATGCATTCTAATAACTAGGTAGCGGTAGTTTGTCGCCACTTCATTCATCGACAGCGGTATCGCTTCCAGGAATACCCATTGCGCTAAGCCGCGGCAGGGGATTATTGGAGCACGCCGAGAAATCGAGGCATTGTTTCATGTGCATGTGCTGCGCTACTTAGCCGGCGTTACATAGCATCAGTTTAATCTGAGCCACATTATATCACACGTGTTCTATTAACGGCCACTAATGTTCCTCTTTGTTTGCCCTGTATAGGACAGTCCAATCACTACAAGCTCTACACTTGCATATGTGTGAGTATTGTGTTTGACGGATTGAACTGGTAATGGGCTCCGTTTGATAATCAGCAGACATGGCAGTTAAACAATAACAATCGAATGCAAGAACGGTTCTCATTAATCCCATAATACACCTACACTATAGATAGAAATTCGTTGAATTGTCTAAGATGACTTGTGTGAATTGTCGTGAAGTATAATGGGACAAATTATTCAAAATATATCCTGAATCTTTACCTGCGGAGCTCAATAACGCAGCGGCTTTGAGCGCTGGTCCTGCGATTGCGTAAACTAAGCAATGTTCGCCAAAGCCGGTCATGTGATGGGTGTCCAGTTCCTCCGAACTGGCAATAGGCTTAACCACCTATTCCATGGAATCTAACATAAATGGCGAAACATGGGTGTTAATTCACTTCTGCCTACCCATACTTCATTACTCCCATAACATACACGATACATAGACAGTCGTTATAATTAGTAAGGCATTTATTTATGCTATTAAACTAATATTCTATGCGGAGCCGACAGACAAAATTTCAAAGCCGCATGTATGGCGGCAGATCATTTAATTTTCATGCATTAGAGCGACAGAACGCGGTACTCCAGACCGTCAGTCGGCAGAGCTGACGAACCCAATTCGTTGAATGTATTTAGTACTACCTACCGCTAGTTTCTGTAGATCAGTAAACTCTAGTCATCAAATTATTTAGAATGAACAGCACTAATGATCATGATAACCCGAACATAATAAGAGAAAAGAGAATAACACGAGAAAACCGAAAAAAAGAAGATAATGAAATATTGAAGAGGAGCTAGGTAGCGCACTGGTTTAACGCGCTCGACCGTCATTTGCGAAAACTAAGCAATGTTCGCCAAAGATGGGTGACCAAAAATGTAATACCTAGAGTTCCTCCGTGCTTCGGAAGGCACATTAAGTCCGGTCCCGGCAGCATTTGCAGTCGTGAATACCCACCAATCCGCACTGGGCCAGCGTGGTGGGTTATGGGCCATTCTCCCTATATTGTTCCATCCATAGGAAAGGCCTGTGTCCCAGCAGTGGGGTCATTAAGAGGCTGGTGATGAGGATGATGAAATTTTAACACCTAAATCACAGTACTACCATAGGTACTCTCATAGGTAATACCATAGGTACTACCATAGGTACTACCATAGTTACTACCATAGGTACTACCATGGGTTCTACCATAGGTACTACCATAGGTACTACCATAGGTACTACCATAGGTACTACCATAGGTACTACCATGGGTACTACCATAGGTACTACCGTAGTTATTACGATAGGTACTACCATAGGTACTAGGCACGCAGCGCTAGACAGGGGAATCCATAGCAAATCTCAATCATCCGGGCCTATATACAGGCCCTTATTACAGACCTTGTCGGACAAACCAATCGCTCGATGCGCCCGCAATATCCCGCGGGTTATTACTGGATTACGGAGACGGTACTGGCGCGACACAATTAGAAAAGGAACGCCTTTTTGGGGTTCCGTACGCAAAGGGTAAAACTGAACCTTGTTACTAAGACTCCGCTGTGCGTCCGTCCGGCCGTCTGTCACCAGGCCGTGATAGTTAGACAGTTTAAATTTTCACAGATGATGTATTTCTGCTCTCTCTATAAGCTATTCCATTTTGGCTGCGAGCGTTGTGGTGGAAGGGAACCAATAGGCATTATGACTAATTTCGAAAATCTACACCACATTGTTTTTAGGTACGTGTCTAGTGAAAATAAATTATATTTATATAGCAAATTAAAATTATGTAACAAGCCAAAACAGCCAATGGCGCCTGTGTGACGTCACTATAGCGTAAAACATGACAGTTTCCATAGTAAAGAGTGATTTTGATTGGCACATAAAATGTCAAAAAAAAATTGTCAAAATTTGGCGAATGACTAAATTTGTGTTTTAACTTTTATAAAACATTAATATCAATCACAAGTATTATCTAAGAACAAGCAATTTTTATCGAATGTCCTTTTATCCTAAATGATTATTATAAATCATTATTTCAGTCATTCTTTGTAAATTTCATCATCCCTATTACAGTGCTCCCCTCCAGTCGCACAGTGGCCAGTCAGCGGCATAAAGAGATTAAATACTTCAGGAATGTCGAGTCGAATTTGCGAAAAATATTTGCTACTGTTAAAGCCGGCGCTACTTCATGCGGTCTGCCCAGATCGAGTGCTCTTGTTGGAGCAGTATGGTTGGTACTAGTGGTGTAACGAATATTCGCATTCGCAATGTTCAAACGAATGTTTTGCGAATAGGGACTTCAAAAAAAAAAAATGATATTAGGTTAATAAAAAATCCATTCATTTCCGAGGTTAAGTTAATGATAATCTGCACTTTACGATTTGGTATTATTTATTTACCATACCATCTACTCCTACATTGGTAATAAAGCTTTATATTCCAGATCACTACAAAATAACAAGTACCTCCTCATTAGAACTTAATTTTTTTTAAGTAGTTAAGTATAAAATAATAGTTACAAACGAAACGCGCCTCGTGCGAACACTAATTGGCGCCAAATTAAAAAAAAAACATATTCGCATTCGCATTCGTGAATGTCGGTAACAGATATTCGCATTGGCATTCCTAATGCTCAAATATTGCATTCGTTACATCACTAGTTGGTAACGGAACTGAAGTGGGTAACGGATACGATGCCAACGAATTGTTCTAAGCATAGGGTTTTGATCTTTTATCAATGGGTCTTATTCAAAGGGTAATGCAGAGGGCTATGCTCAATGTTTGCCTGAGTGATCATTATAAAAATGAAGAGATCCGCAGGAGAATTAAGGTCGCCGACATAGCCCGAAGAATGGCGAACCTTAACTGGCAGTAGGCAGGGCACACTGCGAGGACTGACGGCCGTTGGGGCGGAAAGGTCCTCGAATGGCGGCTAAGCACCGGGAGAAGCAGGGTTGGTAGCCCCCGACAAGGTGGACTGACGATCTGGTGAAAATCGAGGTAAGCCGCTAGATGTGGGTAGCGCACGAGCGATCGGTTTGGAGATCCTTGGCATAGGCATCCCCATGCCAAACAGTGGCCGACTCTCGGTTGACTGACTGAGGCAATAAGTAGTATTTTAGCGAAGACTTTGCAATACAACATAGTGTTGATATAATTAATAATTATCAGATCAACAGTACGTCCTTGACTCATGTTGAATTGCACTAAAAACTATATGTGGTCCTGCGAGCCAATTGGTTGAAGAACATTATTTTTGTCTTTAGAATGTCAAATATATCCAATCAATTATTATTGTCACTGTTTTCCTTCCGAAAACCAAGTACCCAGTAGATAAAACAGAAAAGAGTGCTTCCATACCCTGCAAGGTTGTGAAAACTACAACGCAACCTACATTTAAAATGTTGAAAAATATCCGTATGAAATATCAGCAAACGTGTTTCGCGGGCGCGCCGTTCTGACAGTTTGTCGCGGTGAAAGTCGTAAAGCGGCCGCGTGGCGGAATGGCCGGCGCAGTATAAGTAATTCAGTACACCCATTTTGAATGGTAAGGTAAGGTTGTCATAACGGATTGAGAATTGAAAAATAATAAAATCCCGTTCGCTACTGAGCTAAAGAACCATCAACAGCCTCCTCAGCTAGGACTTCAGATTTATAATTATGAACAAACTTTTTTATTGAATAGAAAAGGCAAAGTTGTGATAATACCTACGATCAGCGTAGCGCTTGAATTCTTGAGACTTCAGGTATTCCTGGAGAATTCACGGCTCCGGTATGGTAGGCATAAAACTCTCAATTTTATACGTGAAAATGGCAAAGTATTTTTAATGTGTAAAAATCTTTTTAAACCTTATAATTTAATCGTTTTTAATCGTTTAATCGTTTGCATTGGCAAACGATGTGTCGCATATCGGATATTGATTGGAAAAAGCGCTTAAAAATTTAATTAGCCAGTTCTTCTCACCGGTTGGCAATTCAGAATGCTTATTCTTATTGCTCCCATATCTGCCTAGAATGCAATGCTTATTTTGAATACTCCCATATCTTTCTAGAATTTATTGTTAACAAAATACCTCAAAGCTAGCCATGCACCCCAAAAGTTTGTCATACTGCATAACCTCATACTGTGGGTCCGGCGGTGTCATAAATAATAATGTATTCGTATTTCCTATATTTTTTATGGTGCGCCGCAGAGCAATACTTCTAAGTGACCGAAGGGAGGGTCCGCAAAATAGCTCCACGCGTCTATATAGTTTAAAGTGACACTTCGCGGTCGGCGCGGTATAAGGCGAATATTAACGATGTCTGCTTGAAATGAATATCGGTGTTCTGTCTTCTTATTCATTCGATACGGAACAACTTAAAGGATTTAACACGCGCGTGTTTTTGATGTCAACAATTTTAGCTCTATTTAGTTTCGATCACCTTGTTTTTGCTGTTTCGAGGCAAGCCTTTTGCCATCGGGCACATAAATCGCAGTATACTGCTAGGTAGTATGAGAGGAATGCTGCTGACAATTCCTTATCGCTGTCTTTATCCTTAGTCGCCTTTTACGACACCCACGGAAGAGTCACCACAGTTATTTATTGTTAAATTAATCAATATTTTAGTTATCCGATTCTTATTCGTTCGCTCAACAAGCTGAAGAACTGAATTGCATCCGCAGATTTTCCTCTAAATCGATTACTTAATCAGTAGTATTATTAATTAGTTTATTATTTATCTATTCTAGAGAAACGGTATCGTTTATTCTCAATAAGAAAATAGACTAAGTTATATTTCTCGACCAATCAAGTCGCAGAAAATTATTAAGTATATGATTTTCGGCTGCGATAATTGGTTTAAGAGCGTGCCGAGTATAATAATGACATACATTAAATTCAAATAATGTATTTCTAGCACGTATAACTTTATAAATAAACAATTCCTACAGAACACAATAGTTCATCTAATTTAGTTGAGCTTATTTAATATTTACGTCAGGCCTATCCCCAAATAGTTTAGTAAAAGTACAATCAAAACCGAGAAAGGGCCAGTTCGTGACAACGATAGTTATAAGTAGATACAACAAATTATCGTTAATCATATTACAAACATCTGTTAATGAATTAATATCTTGTTATGTACTGTACTGTCCCCCTTATTCGTAGAATACTATTAAAACCTTAATCAGTATTTAAGCAACGTTTATAACTGAAATACTCCTTCTTCTCTTTTTCTTAAACTACGCTATGATGAAAAACTGTATTTTAAAAGCGAGTTTATTTTTATGATCAAGAAACATTCCCCATGTTATTATTGAGTGTTATTATGTTCTTCAGATGACCAAATGCTTTGAGGCAACATCTAAGTTTGCATTTGTCGATATTTAAGTTTAAAACCCCCGAATACAGAAACTCTGCTCAAAGTTTGAGACCTGCTTAACATTTAAGTAGTGTCAAAATTGACGTTCTCTATACAAATTCTGACAGGTAATGTCTACTAACCGTTATAAGCAGTGCTCAAAATTTGAGTAGCGATTCTGTATTCGGGGGAAAGTCCCGAGAAACCGTTGAAGAGCGCGATGGATGTGTTCAACATAAATATATAATTGTACAACATTGTGGGCCTAACTCCGCTATTAATGTGTCATGTTGATCGAGAATACTGTATATCTGATTGACAGTTATGATAATAAAATACAGCAAAACGAACGTAACGAAGTAACGAAGCCTGAATAATTGAGAAGTTTTTTTTTGTTCGGCCTAGGGTTTGTGCTCGCTGTTCACTTACACATAGGAAACAACGTACTAGAACCACAAAGAAACAATGAGTTTTCTCGTGCTGTGGTCACTAGGGCTTTTTCCGATAAGTTACTTTTCTCTTGGCTGTGTACGAGAGAAATGTAAGCTTGGTATGTTATTAAACCATATATTTACACATAGTAACCGGGGTAGGCAGAGATCTTTCGACTTGCTACGATCCTTACTTCATTTGCATCATCCAAGCTCATTATTGTCCCCATGCATGCCCGTCGGTTTCGGGTACTCTTGACCTGATATAATTATATTCTGTATTTTTCTGCGGTGGTGAATTCTAGGTCTGCTTATGTCCAATCTTGCATTGTTATAATGAAATGTCTTACACTTACAGTATAAATTAACTCTAGAATTTACACGAGTTAATTCAGTTGAATGTGTCTCATCTACAACCACTTTAAGCATGAAAGTGTAGACAATTGCCAAGTCCCGTTTATAATCACAATGATAGTGTTGTGTTTCGTTTAACAAAAGAGGAAACTCACACTTTACTCATTGTTCGGATCAAAACAGGAATACCGGCTTCATTGAATGAATGTCTGACCGAAGATTTGTCGCAAACCGACCGTCCTGAGGTGGGATGTATGCACGAATGTAGCAAAAATATTTAATTTTCTCGAACGGAGTCGGCCACTGTTTGGAAATAAACGAGTGATGAGGCCGGCACGGTGCTACGTAAACAGACCGTGCCCGAGCAGTTTACACTCGCGAATCTGTCTATTAACGAACAAGTTTTGTAACGACACCCCGTGTGTAAACGATCGGCAAATTCGAGGCAGCACCTACCTACCTACACGTTTGCAGATGCGTTGTTTGACCACGACGACGGAATTAAACAATTAATAATAAAATTCCGCCTTCAGCAAATACGGAGAAAAACAAATACAAATAGAGGGAATCTAGCGTTATTTTGCGGACCGTGGTCCCAGAGGAGACGGCGACACGGCGCCGAGGCGGCAATCGCCATCTTTGCAGGCGAGAATAATTGTTCGATGGACTCCCTTGTTTTTGCTGTTACGGTTGGCAAACCTGCGGATCCTACACGATTAAATAAATAATGGAATACCATTCTAATAGGAATGGTTTGGAAACAAAAGCTCGTGAGAGAAGAAGTAGGTATCGTAGTTCTATGCTATTGAAGTTTCACGCTTGCAGTCCTATATTAAATAAAGGCGTACGGCGCCCCAAACACACAAACAATCAACTTGTAAAAAGCGGGTTACCCGATAGAGGGGTTTGCATGGAAGTAGATTTGCAGAAAAAAACTGTTCTAAAAGGATTTCACGCACAGTGTGCAACGGTCGCAAATGGCATTGTAATTCACCCATCAGTCGTTGTACTAAGATTTGCATTTATGTTTTGCTTTCTTAGATATACGTCAAGGGCAGTTGTCGGCTTTAAAGCTGTCTTAGACGGTATATAATACGAGCTATCCCTCGGCAAATATAGTGTAACAACATATCTTATACTTCTTTTTCCTACCTACCCTGTTCCCAGCCATCCTATACGTCACCAAGCCATCCACTCTGGAAAGGTGCTAGTGATCAATAAATGTATGTGTAAAAAGAGACAGAAAGAACCGTCGAGAGACCGATGACCAGAGAGAGTGATTGGGATGACAACATTCCAATCGATACTGCTAAAGGTTTTGGGCTTAGGTTTTACACCGTGCCACTAACCCTCTTTGGGCAATATATTGTATTGGGAAGACAACATTCCAATCCATTCTTCCAAATATTTTGGGCTTAGGTTTTCAGCTTAGGTTTTACAGCCCGACACCAATCCTCTTTGGGCAATACAGTGTTACACATTGTACACTTAAATGTATGCCATTGAATTCTTCAAGAAACCGAATCAACTTTAGTTTCTGAACACCCACACGCTTAAGAAATTCCGTTACCGGTGTCAAGTCAGCGATCCCGTTTCCGCCACACAAACAATTACCGTTGTGTCACACCACAAATGGGGATGTCGCCGGGCGTCCTGCGGGAGCGACTGTAGCTGAGGACTCGTGAAATGCAATGTTCCCTTCTGACAACCTTGCCTGCCGAGGTCTTTCGTTCGACTTGAGTTTTCCAAGCGTAAACACATCGACGACTGTTGCGATGAAAGTCACATTCCAGCTATTTAGTCCTCCAGGACCGTTGTGTCTTACCAATCCTTCTTCGACACTTTATTCTAATTCTGCGGTGTGCAACTCTAACTGACTGAGCACTGAGTTTCAGTTTTAAATGGATTAGTAACTAAAATTGTACTAGTTCTTGGTGAATCAATAGAATAAAATCAATTCTGTTTCTGCTATCTAAGCAATAAAGTTCCTCGGTATCAAAAAATTCTTACGTTTGTAGCTTTACCGTTATTCTATGATTTAATATTTAAGAACATAAAAGAGATTCGCCCAATAGCTTAAACAACTACCCAATTTCACTGCTTTGTATCTCATCTCGTGAGGTACCAACATTTGGGTTTCACGAAATACCCTTGGGATATCGGCATGCCTTTTATTTGGACACAGTTACTCTTATTACCAAACCCCAAGGTTCAATATCACGCAATAACAATTTGATTTTCTCTTTAATCCACAGAGAATTCTTATTCTTTTGTGGAGAAGGTTTAATTTTGCACGGCCGAGAGCCCGATGCGTACTAATTCATAGTAATTTGAGGTTATATAAGAATGGGGAATGAGTTAGTGAGCGTTTACGGATGTGTAGTAGTGAAATTCAATTTGTATTTTGTAGAGAGTAATGAATACGAATTAAGATTATACTTTCACGTGCCGTAGCGAGCTCGAAGCGAATAATTTGACGACTATTTTAATAGTACCTACCTACACAGCGGTCGATCGCTTCGGATATTGTCCGTGATACCTACTCCCTCGGGGTAATTATTATTGGATAGTAATTACTATCGTGTGTGGCCGACTCGTAGACTGCGTCTGGTCCAAATTACATTAAAACCTTTTGGCGACTTCTAGGGTTGCCAAATCGACATCTATCTGTATTAATAGATAATTGACTCTCTACTGCGCTTGCCTATCTTTGCGGGGGAGACAAAATAGATGAAGATATAATAAGATGGTACCAGTAACAATACTGAGGTGACAATGTGGATACTTCATCACGATCAGCGCTTTATTGTCAAAGCTATTGGGGCACAGGCATATTGGGTTTCCGAACCGAAGTATTTCGAGATGATGGGGTACTTTTGATAACCGCCTTTATAAATAAATATTTCTTACACTCACACCTATCATCTAGCCCAAAATTAGTAGCATAAGCACTAGTGTTATGGATACTAGATGATTTAATATATTACATAAACAACCATGAACTCCATAACAAATAGCTGAGTTCATCGCAAATATTTGACCCTGCTAGGATACAAACCCCGAACCTCTCGGCCGATGGCCAGCGATCTGACCATTCGACCAAAATGGCCGTCCAACCAGTTGCAACCATTGTTTAAGTTTAAGTTATTCAAGTCAGGCCTAGCGCATAATCCTTATTACATCCTACCTTAGTTACAAAGGCGTTTAATATTGGTTTGCGCAGCGAAAAAGCTCTACGATCCTGTAGGGATATCTATAAGTAGTATTGTCAAATAAATGATTTGTGCCCGCCAACTGGCAATCGGCTCGCCACCTATTACATGGGACTTGATATAGTTGGCGATAAGTGGCTAGTTCACCTCTGGCTACCCCTTCGGGGATATAGGCGTGATTTATGTACCTATGTATGTATTGTCAAACTAACTTTGTATCGCTACAGAAACGCGACGCCGACATCCACATTCTATATTTGCCCAAGTCACACGTTTTGTGCAACCCGACCGTCGACATAAAAACTATAACCGTCAGTTAGAGCGAACCAACGCGTCAAAATAGTTGCTGTATACCCAACTATAAAACACGGCCATTTCGCGGTAAGGCAGATTTACGAGTTGCACCACATCGCTTGATGTTGGTCAGTGATTAATTTGACTGTTGCCATATAGGGCGTAGGTATTTGTGGAATATATATTTCAAAAATAAAACTAGCAGATTCCTGTCGCGTTCCAAACCTTTTCCGAACAGGGATGTTTGAATGACGTGGCTGGAAGATTTTTTTTTATTATTACAACGATCCCAAACCCGAATAATCAGTGAGGCAAATAACTCAATTATACAGAAACCACCATATTGCGAGTCTGTGATTTATCTAAATCAATTGTATGACTTGCATTTGTATTACAACAAAAGTTGCCGGGAATTAATAGTAGCGTATGCTGTGGCTGCTAACAAGCCGGGGGGCATGGGTGTTGTGAAACGCTGCGTTTTTCAACGGTTTCTTTCGGAAGGCGCGTTTATTTACTATTTATTACTTGAGCCTTTATTGTATTATCTAGAACAAATCTGCATATTGGTATTGGTTTTCCGCAATAAAACGGTTTTTTATATTCCTTGTTAAGAGTTTATATAGTGTGATACGGCTGAATATCTAGTAACGGATTGAGGTTATTAAATATTCAATGTAATTCATAGTAAAAATTAAAATATTCATAGTAGACAGTAAATTAAAGGCGCAGGGCAATTCAATTTAGATCTGTTACCTATGCAAGTAGGGTCGCACATACTTCCATAAATTATAAACCCAAATAATTACGTAACTCACCATATTCGATACGAATCAAGTGTCCTTTTTCACCACTGGAAACATTTTCCTAGGCTTCGACAGCGAGGCACACGTAGCTTCATTAGTTAATTAATGTTCTTCTTGGTGTTCAAATATACGAATGAAAATTTAAGTGAAGTGCCCACTGCTAGACCGCTAACTTCTGAGTATTAGAAACATTCCGTTTTAAAACAAACACTGCAGTTGAAGCGGTTACGTTTACAAGTGGCCTAGCCAAGTGTTTAAAGTTCATCATCATTATCATCACCAGCCCTTTATGGTGCCCACTGCTGGGGCACAGACTTTTCTTATGGATGGAAGAATATAGGGAGATTAGCCTAACCCACCACGCTGGAATGGTGCGGATTGGTGGGTATTAACGATTGCAGTTGCACCCAGGACAGCAGCCAACAGCTTAACGTGCCTTCTGAGGCACGGAACTTAGGTAATCGCAGGCCCAGAGCGTTATCCCACTGACCGAGCCACTCGTGAGATATAGCGTTCCTATCGAACAAACGTCCTTTTTCGAGAACTTCTCTTTTTACACCCGTAATGTTGTTTTCCCTGTAAATAGGTCAGTTTCACACATATTTTCTATTCGAACGAGTAGAATACAATTCTACTCGGTCGAATAGTATTCGTTCTAATAATATTCGTTCGAGTAATATTCGTTCGAATAATATTCGTTCGATTCTTATTCGTTCGAATAGATTGGCCACTAGCGGGGAAGCCGTGGCGGAACCGCGTCGTTTTATTTCTCCGGTGTCTGTTGGCGGGGTAGGCAAAAAAATATATTGGAAAGGGTCAAAACAGCCGAGTCATAAGTGGGGTTGATATATCGCGATTGTTACCCTCAATCAGTGTTTTTGTAACCGCGAGATAAGTCATGGTCACGTCAAGCGCTGCATTTTGGTGTTGTATAGCGAAACACTCGTCTCATGTCCCTGATTCGATGCCCAGGTTGTACAATATTGTGCTTGGTTTGGTTGGTGGTAGGACTTTTTTTTAAGTCCGCCTTACTAGCTACTAGCATCTTATCAAATCGCCATAATAACAATGTTAACAGCTTTATTGTGTTTGCACAATGTGTGATATAGCCAGCACGTCTGTGGTTGGGTTCCAGGTGAAGCTCGATTGCATCTTCGGCACTTATCGTCACTTACCATCAGGTGAGATGAAGGCCAAAAACTTCCCTGTCTAGAAAAAAAAAAAAAAACAATCGAAATTAGAATAAAATGAATACGTCGACTGGCCCCAATAGAAGCAACATTACCGCTCTCGTAATAAAGGCTGTATTTATTGGTGGAGAGGCCTGAGCGATTTTTCCACTCTTGGCCACTCGACCGCAATCTCCCTTGATTGTACTTTACGAGATATTTTTTTGCATTCCATTGGTGTTGGGTCCATATTGTTGCGCGGAAAGTTCCAATCAGTGCCAAGAACTGGCAAGCCGGGTGTAGATTTTCGAACAATCCAGGCTTAGGTCGGATCAAAGAAATTAATGAAAATTTTTTAGCAGATATTTAGTCGAGACCTGTTGTGTTATGTTATGCTTCGGAATTTTGGGCTGTGAACCTAAGCCTTCGGAAATATAGGCTGTATTTATATTATGTAAGTAGGCGGTAAAGTAATCTAAACTTAATATTATAAAGCTGAAGAGTTTGTTTGTTTGCTTGGTTGGGTGGTTGGTTGGTTGAATGCGGTAATCTCAGAAACTACTGGTTCAAATTGAAACATTTTTTTTTTATTTATTGAGGAAGGCTATAGGTAATATATAAACCGACATTAACGCGAGCGAAGCCGCGGGCGACCATTAGTAATGAATAAAAAAACAACATTGACGGCCCGTTTGGATATTATAAGTATATATACCTACATCTTCAGTGCTCTGTGTCTCAGCTAAGCCACGTCATATCATATCCCGTCAAAGTCGCTTCTTATGCGCTTTCTAATAATATTTTAATAATATTCTTAATAATATTTTAGTGGAGACGAGCTCTGAGTTCTGTTGAAAAGAAAATTTGTGCAGACTGCGTAAACTAAGCAACGTTCGCTAAGGCCGGTCATTGGATGGGTATTAACGATTACAAAGTGTAGATGCAACCGGGACGCCGGCTTAACGTGCTTTCCGAAATACAGAGGAACTCGAGATAAAAAAACTTTTGGTCACCCATCCCATAACCTGCCAAAGCAAACACTACTTAGTTCACGCAATCGCAGCCCGAGCGCGCTACGCCTCTGCGCTAGCGGGCTCCTTTTTCCCCCTGCTTACATTGATGTTTTCTTCGTCCGCCCTCTTTGTTAACTCAAATTGTTTTGTTCATTACTTTCCACGTTTAACAAAACAATAAATAATGTCCTCTTACACATTATGAAACAATGAAATAAAAGTTTTGCAACGGCAGAACCTTTAGGCGGCTTCAGTCACTATACAAGTGTTTGTTGCAATGGAATTGTTTTGAGTACAATGTAGTTGTTCAGGACACGGCTCGGCTCGCTAGCGCTTAAAAATATTGTTTTTGTTTTTCAAATTAAAAGGCAGGTTTTCGCGGGACCAGCGGTGTCGTAGATTCTGTTTTTGTTTATGTTATACAGGAGAGCGAAGCCCTTCATCTCACCTGATGGTAAGTGACGATAAGGGCCGAAGATGGAATCGAGCTTCACCTGGAACCCTCGACCAAAGGGGCTGGCTGTCTTATCACAAATTGTCGGAACGCAATATTGCTGTTAACATTATTATTATGGCGACAGATTTTGAAAGATGGTGGTAGCTAGCCAGGGGCACTTGAAAAAAGTCCTACCACCAAACAAACTGAACACAGAATTTGTACTCTGTTGGATCGAACTAGCGACATCTGGAACTTCATTCTGGTGGGCGAACCACGGCGGCGGTTGTTGTACGCAATAATCGTTCAATTGTTGCCAAAGGAAACTGATGAAATAAAATTCTTATGTATAGAATTCCCAAATATATACTAAGACAAACTATTGACATTGGAAAATAAAGTTAATACAAAAATAACCCATAAAGACACATCAGTCACACCTGCCCATCCCTGAAGGGTAGAACAGAGGTGCAAAAACAAACACAAATCTTCAGATTAGATAATAGTCCTATATGACCTACTGATGGTAGCCTATTGCTATCTTCCAGGACTTAGTAACCTCTCAGTCGTTACGCACATCATCCGATAAGGGCCATTCGCTGAAGTATAGACTATTGTATTCAGCTTTGCTTACCAGGCTGCACTGAGAAAAATCTCTCAACGAACAAATGGAAACGTAATAAATAATTAACGATTATGAATAAGGATTGGAAGGTGAACATGCGGCTAGCACCGCCAGTCTTCCATACTGCCCTGGTAGCGAAACAATAATGTACAATGTGCTAGCCCCGACTCATCCCAGGGATTTCGTAAAAGTCGACTAAGAGAGATTGCCTGGTGTAGACCAAAAGGGAGTGGATGGCTTGAAGAGGTCTGACCGACATGAATGGAAGAGGAAACATGGTACTGCGCCGACACCAGATACACTGGACCTGTTCCCAGGAAGAAGAAAGAATGAGGATGAAAAGATGAGCGCGAAATCAAACTTAGCAGTCAGATTTAAACTGTTGGCTAAATAGGCTAAATATAAGAAGCAGGTGGTTCAGAAATTAGCGGTGGCACACCAGACAGCTCATCAAATAATGGACGCTGCCGAATGAATCGAGCTACGAAAACAGAGAGGCAAAGCTATATTGGGTTTGTTTGTTGAATTTACAAGCGCAGTTGAAATTTAAATGACGTACTTTGCTTTCTCTCATTAGTGCAAGAAATGGGATGGCAAATGATTTTGCTGCACAACTCGCGGTGTGTTCGGGGAGCTGGCAAGCGGACCTTTATCGAAATTAAGAGTAGGCCTCATCTACTGCTGATTCCTTTAATGATCTCCTTAGAATTAAGTAGAAAATGCATAATACATACACACTGCCGTTGCACTATGAGTTAAGTATGCGTCTGGCCGTTTCCATTTGGATAACAAAGCAAAGTTCAAAATAGCAGCAACTTAGAAATCTATTTCTATATCTCTTTAACAGTTTTGCCGCCCAACGTGGGACTTCTCTTCAGAATTTGGGCGCCACAACTGGGCGGCGGTTACAATGAAGACGATATTTATTTATAGCAACAATTGTGCGTGAATGAAAGCAATACGACCAATACACCTCAACTGAAGCCTCAACAAAGACATCAATTGAACTAGTAAAGTTGTTATGTAACAATAGGGAAGAAATAACAAATAATAGTGTGTTTTGTGTACCATCATAATATGCGCTATTTTTGGTAATACCGACTTGATATTCCGTTAACATGGAATATCAAGTCTGGGTGCTATTTCTCTTCTTAAAGAAACACTTCGACTCCGAAGCCTTACACATAGATCCTTTAATTAACCAGTAACTTAATTCTGCTAACACTGTCATAAGTGCAAGGTAAGCAGAACACAATTAAGAGTATTACAAAGTACGAATAACATTAAAAAGACATACATAAATCACACCGGTAAGCAGAGGTATTCTCCTCCACCTCACCGACACCCACGTTTCGCCAATTAAGTTTGGTCCCGTGTAATGGGAACCGAGCCAATTGCCATCTATCAGGCACGTAAATCGCAATATATCACAAGGTGGTATAACACAAACGCTGCTTCCGTTTGCTCATTTCTTTTTTAACACTTGCTCGCCTATACGACGCCCGTGTGAGGAATCCGGGGTGGTGACAATTGTACACATGATATTGAACATCAAATAACGTATTAAACATGAAACCAAATAGTGACAAAGACAACATTGTGGTAAGAAAAAGTTCTAAAAATTGCAATCTGATTCGGGAAACGAACCCGCGTCCTCTGCATACCGGGCAGATGCCTACATCACTCGGCCAACTGAGACGTAAACCAAGAATTTATCGAACTATTCCTATCCTAACCACAATTTTCGGTGCGATAAGATTTTCCAACATTTAAATATAATGTTCAACTAAAAATAAAAATACCAACCAAATAGTGAGCTAAGCGCATATTAAGCTCAAGGTGAATGCGAGAATCGAAATTGAATAGTAATGTTTTCATACCAATATTCTAAATGCATTATTTTCTTTATTATCAATAATTTATTATAACGACTTTAATGTATGGAAGTGAAAGTTGGGTATGGGAGAAGAAGCATGAAAGTAAGATAGGTTAAAGACTTCTTTCACATTGGGATGTAATCCAAACTGGCGGAGTAAGGGGGTACATCCCTGCCTACCCTCTTCGGTTGTGTGTAGTATAGTTATAGTATAAATTGAGCTCGATCAAAACTTTTTGTGTTGATCACACCAACATTTCCGCATCGACCATCGAGAAAATAGATTCAAATTTATCGAGACAAAATGCAAATTTGAACGTCTTTAGCAGTAATTAAGTTCAGCTATTCTGGACACCAACTTCATTATGCCATGGAGGACAGCTGTTTGAGTTGCTTCGAGTGGCCCAACGCTATCTAGAGCCGAATTGGAAATGAAACGTCGAGTTTTTGTGGTCGAGATAACAAAATTCGAATGCGAAATTACACCTATAAATCGGCTTTGGCTTGACTGTGGTAAAATGAGACGGTGTAGAGCAGGAGTAGGTGCCTAGCCTATAGTAAAATATGAAATGACAGTGGAAATGTACGTGTAAACAGGAAAGTGTACTGTTATGAAGTATCTATGTAAAATTTTTCTACTAAAAATATTTAAAATTTTGAATGCCAACGTCAACTTAAAGTATACAACTTAGATTGGACTAACCAGTTATAAGAACATGGACAATTTGAGAAGTGCCGCTACTGCTCCAACAATTTCCTTAAAATTCTGGTGAAAATCTCCATAACGTGTGTAGGTAATATATAAGTAAAGGCTTGTAAATAAAGTTAAACTTAATATATTATCTGACTTACTGCCGCACTCAGAGACGTCAAATAACGTTAATGAGTACTTAACGTCAAAAAATGACTATTCAAAACTAGTCGCTATTCTTGCCGGGTCTATGGTCTAGATTTCAAAGTAAATTTTTGACATTAAATACTTATTAAATTTAATTGACGTCTCTGAGTGCGGCAGTTAGTAGGTGGACTTGTGTGAGTGTGTGTGTGTGTGTTGGTTCGTATGGGTGTGTGTGAGTGTGTTTGTGTACGCCTGTGGGTGTGTTGTTGTGTTGAGTCACCTCTGCCTACCCCTTCCGAGTTATAGGCGTGATATATGTGTGTTTTGTGGTTATCGAGAAATGAGTCGGCTTCAATGAATACGGCTACCTCGTAAGTTACTTTCGTGTAATCAATCCGCGTGCAACAACATTTTCCCAAGACTAGTGGAGAAGGAGATTACGGTGCGTAAAGGCGGCAGTCAATATGTCACAGTGAAATTATTTGGCCCCTTCTAATATTGTCCCCCTGTACGCTAGGGTTGTCAAAACTCGCTTATAATTTAATTGGAAATTATCATTTTTAATTCGTTGCTTTTTGATGCGATGCTGTCGCGCGTTTCGTTAAAGCGCGAATGCATCGCTCCTAATGCGCGTTAGTCGCATATGCAACGCGCCAAGCATCGCTACTGTATCGATGCAAACGCGCGACCGTGTAAGACGACATCGGGGTGAGAACGGGGCAGGGTGGCGTGTTAGTGACAACCGGACACGACGGAATCGCGACTAAATCATGGTTACGTGGGCGAAGGCACACAGTTAGCGAACGCGTCGCGACTGTATCGCGACGGTATCGACGCGAACGCGCGACAGCATCGCTACGAAAAGTCACCGTGGGAGAGCATCCTAACGGTAGTTTGTTAAATCACGCCTATATATCCCCGAAGGGGTAGCAGGAGGTGTATTAACGTTTCATCAACTACTTTCAGTCACACGTAATAGGGGGACACCCTGTTGCCATAATGGCGGGCACTAAAACGCAGTACATTGCTAGGTGTCACAATAGGAATACTCCGGCCCATTCCTAATCACTGTTTTAACCCTTAAGGTGGACGCACATAAATCAACGAGGCTACGAATTTCTGAAGTTCTGAAAGGTTTGGACGATTCGACACGGACAAAGATTTCTTTAAATTCGTTGACTTCGGCGCGTTCGGCTCGAATAGATGTGCGTCCACCTTTAGTCGCCTTTTACGAGAGATCTGGGGTGGTGACAATTGTATTCTGATCTGCCGTCACCACACGGCCAATGTCATATAATACACGCTTTAATATTGAAAAGGTAATAGTTATATGGGCCGTGTGGTGACGGCAGAGTAGAATACAATTGTCACCACCCCAAATCTCTCCCGTAGGTATCGTACAAGGATAAATCTGTGATTAGGAATAGGCAGCAGCGTTCCTTTTATACCACCTAGGCTAGCAATGTACTGCTACTTTTGTGCCCGATAAATGGCAATAGGCTCGCCACCTATTACGTGGGACCTAACATAATTGGCGAAACGTGGGTGCTGGTTCACATCTGCGTACCCCTTTGGGGATATAGGCATGATTTATATTTATTTATTTATCTATGTATGTATGCGTGTGGAACCCTCAGTCGCATTTTACGCCACTCGCGAGAGAGATCTGGGGTGGTGACAATTGTATTCTGCTCTGCCGTCACTACACGGCCAATGTATATACACGCTTTAATATTGAAAACGTAATAGTTATAGAGAGCATATGACAAAGACAACCTCAAATCCAGCCCTCAGTGCGACCATATAATTACTGGGATTACACTGCACATTGTGCCGAATTCTATTTTGGACCGTACGTACCTACATTACCCTGTTTATCCAAATAGGAACCTCAACAGTAAATATTTACATAGTCCAGGAGGTCTACTCTGAAACTCCAAACGACTAACTCACATCTATCCGTCTTTCTCACGCCACTGCGTGTTAAAATAAGAGCGACAAAGACGCAAAGACTCGATCGAACGAAATAAACTTCCAGATTAACGCCTCAGATAGATAGGTACAAGGCGTACAATATTATGAAATCTTACGTCAATTGATTTTAGTACTACAATTACCTACAGATCTATTCTAATATTACAAAGCTGAAGAGTTTTGGAACAACTGGAACAAATTGAAAAAAATATTTTTTGTTGGAGAGTCCATTTATTGAGGAAATAAATTGCAATGTACTCGCATTTTATAGGATATTAGAAACAGACCGGAGGCTCCATAAAATTCATCATACAAAATTTATTTAATTAAACATTCTTCTGCCGCACTCAGAGGCGTCAATTAACTTTAATGAGTACTTAATCATTTAAATCTACACCGTAGACCCGACTCCGTATAATTTAAGCCGATTTCAGTTGCTTTGGTGTACCCGTCACTCTCACACTTTGCTATTATTCTCAACGAGTGAGAGAGACGAGTAGACCAAAGCAACTGAAATCGGCTTACATAATACGCGGGTCGGCAAGAATAGCGACTAGTATTGAATTATCATTTTTTAGCATTAACGGCCTGTTTCACAATCGACAAGTAAGTTCGAAGTAGCTTAATTGGCAGTTCAATTGAAATAAAATATATTTCATATTATAACTGTCAAATGATCTGCGAAGTAAGTTAAAAAGTTAAACTTAGTTAAACTGAGTGCGCCAGTATTTCAGATGCCAATCCATAATAATGGGGAATACAAAATAGGTGCCTAGTATCCAAAACACGGGCTCTTAATGATGCTTCATTCGAGCTGTCTAATTGGTGTGCATGTTAGAATATCAATTTTATAATTGCTAACATGGCGGGTGCAGTTTTAGGTACCTATACCTGCATGTTGTTTAATTTAGGGTAAGCCTCTCCGGTCGGCGCTGCGTGAAAATGAACTATCATTTGCACCGGAAATATTCGTTTATTTCATTTATCAATTTCAATGGCTACAGATTGAGAGCCGTGATCTGAATAGTTGATATTATTAAATAAGTTACGATGAAATACATCCGGTTTAGTCGTCTTTCCAGAGGTGGCGGTTTCGGGTTCTATTCCTGGTAGGTCCATAATAATAATGTTGTTCCATAAAATTCAATTGTTCTTGTGGCAATATTATTTATACAGCATATTTTAAATTACTTTTGTCGTTCGTTACGTTCAAAATTGTCGTTATTTGGAAGGTATTCACAACAGCCATAATTATGCATAGGCATCTGCCCGGACTGACCGAGGACGCGGGTTCGACTCCCGCATCAAGACTTCTTATGAGTTTTCATACTTTTTCTAACTAAAATAGGTATTCTTTGTACAATTTTTTTCAAACATTTGTATTGTAATGGTGAAATTATAATTAAAATAGATTAATTGGACTTCACGCGACATTCTCTTCTTTATATTAGAGGGTAGTTCTTAATTGTTTCACTTATTTTTCATATATCTGTTGAGGGTGTTAACAAGGCATACCTATGTATAATTTTAACTACTCGCCGCTATTCAACTGACAGGATCTCGAAACTCGCGCCCTAACAGCTTCAGCGACAGAGCGCGTATAACCTAACCAAATTAAAAAGGCTACCCAGCTAAATGTAAAAGTTGAACAGTAAAAGGATCAGATAATGCTAAAGAGAGCTGCAATAAAGTTCCTCAAAAGGATTTAATGCTGCATCTTTCGGAGTAGACAACATTATGGTTCCGTATGAATAATGTCGTCCAAATTTAATTACGTGGCTTCGGTGAGGCGGCGTCGAAGTGGAGCGCATTGTAAAGGTGGATGTTCACAAATAATTTCGTCTCGAGCCTTCTTCTTCTTCTATCTATAGTCCGACAACTTCGTGCGCGACCCTCCTGCGGTATGAGAGACGGTGGCCACGGGGCGCTCTAGATGTAAGCGGGGGCGGGTGATGCGGGGAGGAGGGAAAACTCGCTCCTCGCCGCATCACCCACCCCCTCCGCCACCGTCTCATACCGCAGGAATGTCGCGCACGAACTTGTCAGACTATAGCGTAGGCAAAGCGTGCTTGGCCTGCGATTGTCTAAACCAAGGAATGTTCGCCCGGTCATTGAATGGGTGACCGAATTTTTTTTATCTCGAGTTCCTCCGTGCTTCGGAAGGCACGTTAACTGCAGTTGTTAATAGGTAACCCACCAACGCGGACGACGGAAGAAAACGGATCAGAACACTTTAATTCGTCAAACAATTGTATGCATTATAGTTTATTTAATAGCTGGTGCGAATTGGCGCGATACGAATTCACAACAAAGAAAACTACACCAGCAGCAGCAGTTTAGCTGCTGCTGATGTAGTGCGGCAAGGCGGCGAAACAAAGCAGAACGAAATTGAAGGAATGCGCGACGCGAATCAATTCGCAAGTTCTTACGATGCGATGTCGCATTGCAGTTTTGTGCACAAGCCCTTATACAGCCTAGCCTTATACACACGTACGTATGCGACCTGAGGCAGCCCTGCCACCCCTCGCTTAGTGATTAATGACGTCTCCACCAATAGTCCGGGGTTCGATTAGTGTTAATATTCTTAGTGGACTCAAATACAATCCGACCAAATGTGTTTGTAACGGTATGACTCCAGAAGTTGATTGCACGGCAATTGAAAATCTTTTAATTTTACTTAGCTACACTCTTTTGTTTTGGTAATTTTGAAGTTCTACCCTTCTTTTCTTTGTTTCAACTTCATTGCACAAATAAATAGGCGGACGTTGCCATTATGTATTATTGTGCTCAAAACGATCGTGAAATCTCTTTGGAAAAAGCGTTAGTTTTTAAAAGTGCGCGTTACTTTTTGCATCTGTGCTTGTAGTAAAAGTGGGTAGTTTGAGAAATAAAAATATTTCGCACCACCCTCATAGCTTGTCAGTCGCGTGTGGTGGAAGTAGACGAATATTTTATTTGTAACAGCTGCGCAAGTCATGGCCACTCACCGTGTTTACAGCGGCGATGTTGCATTCTTACCCCCGAATACAGAGACGCTAATCAAGGTTTGAGTACTGCTTAACATTCAAGTATTGTCACAGATATATTGATATATCTGTATATAGGTATTGTCCACTTAACTTATTAAGCAGTGCTCAAAATTTGAGTAGCGTTGCTGTATACGGGGGTTAGTCAAAATCGGAATGACAGCTTAGACTGGACTGGTCATTAGCACTAAAATGCGTCGGTTCAAGGACTAATTCCATGGTTCATAGTATACTTTTTGACAGATTCTGCCAGTTGTTCTGTTGACAGAATAGAGTTTACGATCGATTGTCGTATATCTATATTCTTTCTAAATCTCACTTTTTATTATTATTGAGCAATTTTACAACTCAGCATTCATTTAGCTATCTCCAAAATCTTTTGGTTTGTTACATATTGAGGTTTATGATACTGTGATCATTACTGTAAAACACAGTTTAAACCTTTAAATCCATCCGCGTACAAGTGCCTTGGCCAGTGCTGCAGGCCTCAAAAGTCAACGCTCCCAAAGAATCTACGTCTTCTTGACATCCTTTCGGTAATTGCCAGATCGAAATCATTCTAAGAGTCCACAGGTCATTATTGGTAGATGGTTATTAAGAAACAGGGTCATGAACTTATAAAAAGAGACACAATATATTTCTGGCTCAATTATAAGTACCATCTACGATTGATAATGGCCAAGTATGTATGACGCAGGGAGATCGAGATACGATAACTACATAATTCGCTTCTTGAATATAAAACACACAAATCGCAAACGCCTTTCCTGCAAAAACAAGTCTTAATGTCATAGATTTCGATTACAAAATGTTTCAAAATATTTTTATTATATATAAACATATTGATGAGAAATGGGTAGCAGCGTGCCTATTGTACTACCAGCAATATACTGCAAATACAGCGATATATGTGCCAGATACATGGCTGCAGGCTTGCCACCTATTTTACAAGAGCCCTACCCTAATTGGCGATACATGTGTGTTTATTCAACTCTGCCTATCCCTTCGGGGATACAGGCGTGATTTATGTATGTATGTCTAACAAAACATGTTACATAAAAGGAGGTAGATCCTCTAATAGAGATGGGACTTAAATTACTTGCATACATAAATTACGCTTACCTATATCAGCGAAGAGGTAGGCAGAGGTGATGAATACCCATTTTTTGCAAATCAATCCCATGTAATAGTGGCGAGCTCATTGCCATTCATCGGGGACGACAAACCCAGTAAATTGCTAGGTGGTATAAGAGGAACGCTGCTGACCATTCCTTATCGTACATAAGGACAATTAAATTGTAATCGAGCAAATCGTTCACAGTAAAACACTCGAATGCGACACGACACCTAACTAGTGTCAAAGAGCAAGCAAGTGGCTTGACTCCAGCAAATGAAGTTTCAGGGCAATTTCCGCTCCTCCATTTGTCCTCACGTCAGAGTCTTGCGTCGCCATCCGGCAGTTGATTCCTGAACACCTAGAGAACAAACTGCTTCCTACCAATACAGACTCTGTCAGGACAAAAGGGCATAAGTAATTCAGGTTCAGAATTTATAATATAATCCTTACCATCCACCACTTTAGGGCTTGTACCTTCATACCATCTGCGAATTAGCAACGCGGAAAGCTACAACGTGCTGCGAGGCGATTTGGTGAGGCGAGGCGGCGAAACAAAGACTTTGAAGGAATGCGCGATGCAAATCAATTGTCAATAAAGATTTATTATTAATTTTAGGTTCTTGCGATTATTCGTGAGAGACGACGTCGCATCGCAGTTTTGTGTATGTATTATATAAGCCTTTAGATCTTATAGCTAGTAAAGATTTTATTAGTAAGGACCACAAGCCAAAAAGCAGTGTCTCAAAAAAACTAATTTTCTCATCGTTTTTGTATCCGACTATGGGATATAGGTAAGCTTTTTCATAAAGAATAGAACCCAAATCATTAAAACGGGAACACGTTTAACCTTTTTCTATAATTCAATATGAACGAATGCCAAATGAAGGGTGTCTTCTCATAGGGTACAGTTGAAACAGCGGCAAATTCTATGCATGGTTTTTTTTTTGGTATTGTAAAAAGCGAGCGCAGAATCCGCCGCGAAAGTAAGTAGCTGATCTAAAAAAGCTCTCTGTCAAGTCCAAATCGGTTCCAGTTGTGGCCACAATGACTTTTTAATAAATGATTGATCGACCCTCACACTCTTCACGATTCCATTCAAACACAATAAAGAGTAAAGGGGAGATCACAAAAAGTTACATCTACAACAATAACCTTGAGTTAATTTTATTACAAGGGCGGTGGGTTGCTTGGTGCTCCGAGCTGCATTGTTACCACTCGCCCCTTGTCATTTTGAGCTTTACGCAACGCAGGCAATAGGGTTAAAAATTGATTGAATTCCTCTTTAGTCTCTTAAATATGGTCCACTTTGAAGGATTTGGCGCCACGTCGATTGAAATCCTCGAACGCGTATGTCGATAGCTTCCTGCCAAGTTAAGTTCTTCGGCCCTTACGTGATAACTTATTTATTCATAGAGTCCAATAATAATATTACTTAAAACACGGCTACTGACCATAACATCATATTTTTAACCCCCGAATCCAGAAACACTACTCAAATTTTGAGCACTGCATATAAAGTTAAGTGGACAATACCCCTCAGAATTTGTATGAAAAACGTCGATTTTGACAATACTTAAATGTCAAGTATTCGGGAGCAAGCTTCTCAAACAGCCACGATATTTAAATAACAAATCCCTCATTCTTCAAATTTGTCATAATTGTGGTTTGTGGTTGTAACTGACGTTCTACCTACAAGAAGGGACTATGCATGCAATTTTTCCATTGGTTTTAAAGCTAATTACAAATCACTAAGGTTCCAATTATTGTGGCAACTATTTTACCACTGCCCAATAAGTCATTGGTCAGTGGTTACCAGTTATTGATTATTCACCAGATTAACCTCAAAAACCAAAGAAAAATCATAAAAAGCGCATCAAAAATACTATTAGCTCAACTTTGATGAACATGCAGTAATAATGTGCTGTGCATTCAGTTTATTTTGATGAGCTTGTGAATAATATTAACCGATACAAAATAATAATTTTCGGTTTATCATTTGCGAGCGTTAATTGCTTGGTGTCGAATGTCGATCAAACTCGATTGGTTGCTGACACCTTTACAATTCGCTATAACGTAGCTGACATAAATAAATGCAAAATCGTTTAAAGCGTTTATTTACACAAGGGGTTGAAAACTGGCAGCACACCTTTACAGCAACTTTAGGGAAAGGTGACCTGCAGCGGGTATGTTCATGTAAAAAACCATTTGCCAATTGCCGAGAGACGAGACGTGGGAACTTTAGTAACTTGGTGACTTCATAAGGAAGCAGACACAACAAGGCTGGCGAGAGTATTTTTTATATGTAATAGACATAGGACCTAAATTTAATTGGCGAAAAGTGGGTGTTTAATTCACCTCTACCTACCCCTTCGGGGATATACGCGCGATTTATGTATGTATGTATCACCTGAAACTCGCAGCTAATCGACACGAAGCCCCCACTTTTGCGGGGCGAAGGTCCAACATGCGGACTTTAATCATGATCAACCCTTCAGCGAAACATACCCCGGAACGTCCCACGTCAGCAATAAAAAATATCCCGGCGGTGTGTGTACCTTGTTCCCGAACTTTCCGGTACACCGCTCGACACGGCGTTCTTTTAATTGTTTTTTTTAATTCACTTCGCCTAACTGTAACGTGGCTCGGTTAATTGAGCTCGATAAGCGAACTACATACAGGTCTGTACGGCCAAAGAAGTCTTTGGCGTTTGTAGAATTTTGTTTTGGCAAAGGGAAATAATCAGACAAATCATAATCAGACATTATTATCACTACAGGTTCCAAATTTCAGATTCTAATATCTAAATGTTTTTATTTTCTATACTGTTATAGATTGCGGGGAGGAAATTTTGAAACGTTATGGACTGAGATTTGTCTAAATTAAAATAAATGTACATTTGATACTTTTTCTCAAATATTCTAAAGACCCCTTACCTGTGGTCTAAATTCTAAATTGCTTTCCAACTAAGTTGTGTTCAGTGATGGCATTTTTTTCAGAATATCATAATATTAATAGTTTGATTTAATCACTTTTATTAAATTAAACTAGCCACACAAATTATAGACCATATCTCCATTCTCCCTGCTCGGCAGAAAGTAATTTTTTTTAAACTAAATTATAAATTAGTTATTTTATATGATGGAAAAATATAACCAATGGTGATTGGTGGGTAAAATAACCACTGCATAGCAGCCGGGACTAACAGCTTTATGTGCCTTTCTGAGAACAGAGGAGGCCATGATAATGTTTTTGGTGACCCATACAATGACCAGGCTTGGCGATCATTACTTAGTTTTCGCAGTCACAGAGTGGCTAGTTAGCCAATCCGCCCTCCGACCTCCTTGGGTAGTTATACGTATATAGAATGTCATTGTTTCCTCCAGGGATGTTAGTATGGCCCGACAAGTTCACGCGCGACCTTCCTGCGGTATGAGACGGTGGCGGGGACGGGGCACTCTAGATGTAAGCGGGGGCGGGTATGCAGTCTGCACCGAATAACTCACAGGGCACACTTTAATATCGCACAATAATGAATAATTACGACGATTAGTTGCAATTTGCCTGCTGTTGGGCGAGTGTTTTATTTCAATTAAAACTGCCTCTGACCCTGGCGGGTCGGATTTTGAACCTAGTCCTCTGAAGGCGATGGGCTAGTTTACCTTAGTTTGGAGTTACTATGTTAGAACGTGCCTGGGAAGAACCACTGAAACTATCACACGGGCTATGACTGACTATTTTGCAGCAGCCGTAAGTTTACGTTTATCGTCACCAGACATGTAATGTACCACTGTTGGGCCACAGGCATTGCCTATGAATGGGAGAATTCAGGGAGAACGACCCATAACCCACTACCCTGTACTAGTGCTGATTGGTGGGTATTAACGACTACAGATAATAGTCCCTCAAAGGTCTCGGTTTGGAGGCCTATGCCCAAGAGTGGGTGTCTCTTGACTGAAATAACGTTTAATGGCTTAACGTGCCTTTCGGAATACTTGGAAGTTCGAGATATTATATTTTTGATCACTCATCAATTGAAAGACAGCGATGAGTAATGGGCAGCAGCATTCCTCTTATACCACCTAGCAATTTACTACGATTTCCGTCCCGATAGATGGCAATAGACACGCCACCTAGGACCTGACTTGGTTGGCGGAAAGTGGGCGTTTAATTCACCTCTGCCTACCCCTTCGGGGATGCAGGCGTGATTTACAATTGAGGCGTGATTTACAATTGAGCGCAATTACCGGCCTGCTCAGCTAGCATGACCACCGAAACACGATATGATTTAACCATTTATCGTTGAGCACTGTCAAAAATCCATTGTTTTTTGACAGTTCAAAACGATAAATGGCTATGTCATATCGTGTTTCGGTGGTCATGCTAGCCGGGCTGGATTATTGCTTGTTCTTCACAATCGCACCAGGCACGCGCTCGCGAAACTCTATCCATTCTCATTTCCGAGTAATTACTGTTATTTTATATTGTCCATGATCACCACGGGGTGTCATGTTTCAGCAACCTGACCGAAGCAAGCCTGTAATGGAGCCAGCCTGTCCGATTTATAGCATTTTCAATACAGTTTGTTGAATGCTAGAACTTTTATTGGACCCGTGCGGTGACGGCAGAGTACAATACAATTGTCACCTCCCCAAATCTCTCCCGTGGGTGTCGTACATGGCGACTAAGGATAAATCAGCGATGAGGAATGGGCAGCAGCGTTCCTCTTATACCACCTAGCAATAGCAATGTACTGCGACTTTTGTGCCCGATAATAGGCTCGCCACCTATTACATGGGACCTAACATAATTGGCGAAACGCGGGTGCTAGTGCACCTCTGCCTACCCCTTCGGGGATATAGGCGTGATTTATGTATGTATGTAGAACTTTTTTTTTATGCTAGACAATTGTCGGAACACAATAATGCTGTTAACATAATTATTATGGCGACAGATTTTGATAAGGTGGTGGTGTAGCTAGCCAGGCGGACTTGGAAGAAGCCCTACCTTTAACTTCTAAGCAGCACATACATACATAAATCACGCCTTTCTCACCTAAGGGGTAGGCAGAGGTGTTTCAACACCCGCGTTTCGGGCGAGCCTATTGCCATTCACCGGGAACTTTAATCGCTGTAATTTCCTAGTTCCATTTGAAAAGCAGGGCTGGTGACAATTGTATTTCTCACCACACTTTCTAAGCTACTTCTATGCAGTAAGGCATCATCGGTGTTAGAAACTCCTTTGAGATGCTATATATTTTTGATATTTAAAAATGTGACAGGACAATGGAAATCTAAAAAAAGTGGGAAATCAAATAGACGAAATTACCTACGTATGAGCTATCGAAAATATTTCTTTTTTTAACCGACGAAAAAGCCCAGGAGCTAGGTTACTCAATTCGTACCGTATATTTTTTGATTAATTATTTATTTACAATCGGTTGTATATGGGCGTAACACCAAAACGAACGTTGTACCGCGGGCGAAACAGCACCGATAGCATCATTAAGCGCAGAAGCATTGTGGTCTAGATTCAATTTAACGATAATGTAGAAGAAACACGGATTTAATAATTGAATGTCAGCATTAATTGGTTTTGTGGACATTACCTATGGCTTCGTAGGTATTATTACCACAGTATACCCAGAACAGTAATACGTCTTCATACAAACTGGCCGCTGCCAATTAGAATGTGTGCTTTCGTACTCGGCGCCGTGTAGGTGACGCACACATCATACATAAAATACGGGAGCATAAGGGATCGGTGTGATCCCGCGTTTACAAGGTGATTGCACGCTCGTTCGCCCGGCACATTCGCGCTCGCAGCCGCCGCTTTAGTTACAACCCTAGCGTCAACGCAAGAGTAGGCTAATAACTCGCCGACAGGCCGCAGATAAACTACTGTTCTGGGTATAGTGGTATTACTGGACACGCGATCGCTTAAAATATACACCCGGATTTCCGCGGTAAATGACGAAAATCATCGCGTTTGCATTCCTATTATTTGGAGTCAGTATGTTTTGTTGAAAATATTTGCAAAATTGTTCTTACAGCGGTGTGCCAAGTTTACTATACTTAGAACGAGACTGCCATAACTCATAACGGCAAGTTATACCGACGCCTCAAACATTTAATTTTGATTCTGATATTTTATTCTAACTAATGGAGAATATAGTTTCCACACTATCTGCCGCACTCAGAGAGGACAAATAACTTTAATGAGTACCTAATGTCAAAAAAAATCAATTCAATCTAGACCATAGACCCGGCAAGAATAGCGACTAGTTTTGAGTTGTCATTTTTCGACATTAAGTACTCATTTTCGTTATTTGACGTCTCTAAGTGCGGCAGTTAGTCTCAAAACAATTTTATACACAATAGTAGGCGAGGCAGCACGACCTTAAAGGTTCGATTGCGATTGAAACGCTTTTCTACGGAAGCATTCCGGAACTCGAGTTCACAACACACGCAGTCGCAAAGAACAACAAGAATGACCATTCCCTCCGTTACGGTACAGTAGACAGAACAACAAGCGACACAGTTGCTGAGCGAAAACAGTTCCTATCCCGCGTGACAAGAGCCCATGAGCAGTTCAACCGATTACGTTTGATATGACTTACATCGATCGCGTATTTTTCCCATTTTCACATCAAAGCTCGACACGCCTGCTTATCATATTATTATCATAAGCATCTCGCAAACATAAATGAAGTTACTTATATTCTAGGTGGGTTGTCGAGACAAATTCAGACGCCGAGGACTGGTTCCCATTTAAGCGAATGCCTTATGTGCCTCCCCTGGTGCCAAATGTAAATGGTGCTTTATAAGGCCCACCTGTACTGTGGCCTCATGGGAAAATAAACGGAACAGAGAATAACCTTCATACAACCGCGTGAATCGGTTGCACTACTACAAGCGCGCGGGGCATGTGTGCGTTACCACTGGCCACGCACACTGGTAACGCACAGCCAGTTGCATAATGTCATGGTTAGTACGACGGGGCGTTCATATGAAGCTTTTACTCTGCTCATGTGCTGTGGCGGCCGCTGTGAAGCTCTTAAAACGGCAGTATTGGAAGTCGGAATAATTTTTCCTTCATACTTTTGTTGCGGGCGGTATTCGTGTCTGTGCATTTTAATTATTTTCATTAGCCGCCTCCAAACCAGGGGGGCTGGATCTCCCCGCGCAAACATCTATACAAATAAGCGAGAAATACCGTACCTATTACGTATTTGTTAACGGTAAGTGTGAAGGCCGAGAAATTTAATAAATCCTGTCAGACTTGTCTAAACGCGATGATAAGTCAGACAAGAAAGTACACGTTGATTTAATTAATAAATAAGTCGGATCCACGTCACGGACGCGTCTCGTGTTTACAAAATATAGAAAAGGTTAAATAAGTGTATCTATGTACCTACCTTCCTACATTAAGCGTTGGCGAGATGAGCGCCAGGCCTTGTCCTGTTACTCGTATAAAAAAAAACCTGCGCATTTTCTAGATTTACACCCACGGATTGTAGCAAGTGGCAAGAAGTGACTTCCGCCTACCCCCGTGGGAGAAAGGCGTGAAGATATGTATTTATGTTGTAATAACGATTCTTCTTCTCCCTGTCCTGTTCCCAGTCTATCTGGGGTCGGCGCAGTATGTTTCCACTTCCATTCATATCGGTCAGACGTCATTAAGCCATCCACTCCCTTTTGATTCATATCATCCATCACACCGTAACGGTGCTAGAGATGAATGAATGTATTGAAAAGAGACTGAACGGACCATGTCGAGAGACCGATGAACGGAGAGAATGACAACCTTCCAATCCATACTGCTCAAGGATTTGGCTTAGGTTTTACAGCCGGCCGCCTGCCTGACACCAAACCTCTTTGGATATGCTGTTGATGGCGGTTTGCCTTCCACCATTCGGGTGCCCTAAGGTCTACACCGGGCAATCTCCCTTAGTCGACTTTTACGACACCCATGGGATGAGTCGGGGCAGGCCTATTCTACGTTATTTGTTCGCTCTTAGGCCAGCATAGAAGACGTATATGTAAAATAACGGTTAAAAATACCAAACTATCAAATAAATGTCTGTGACGTCGCTCAAAGTTTCTTTTGCTCATTCCACAGACAGCTAGTTAGGTCTCGGATTACCCTTATAATTGGGGTGTAACAAAAGTCAGTCAGAATATACACTCTAATAACGCAATTTCTCTAGCTAGAATGCATATAATCCATAATCAACTATTGATACCGAGCAGTCGGGTTGCGGATATTGCGAATACAGTTGTCTTCGGCATAAAGTGATGCAATTTGGACTGGACTGAATCGCGATTTCAATATCCGGCATTGGCTATAAGAAAGCTAATTTACACAAAGGACCGCTAGGATGCTGAATTTAACTTTGTGGCTAAACAATGTCCTAATGAAGAATGCTTCAATCGAACTCCTAACTTCCAACAATTAGCTGTAACCGCACTTGAAACTAGAACATAGACATTAGTAATTGACTATTCGTCATCACCATCTTAATTGTTTACTCGTCATCATCAACATCATCATTGATTACTCGTTATCTTCATTGATTGTTCGTCATCATTATTGATTGCTCATCATCTTCATTGATTACTCGTCGTAATCAACTTTCGAGAAGAATGGTCCATAACCGACCACGCTGGCCCATTGCGGATAGGTGGGTATCTGCCGGGACCAACACCTTAATGTGCCTTCCGAAACACGGATAAACTCAATTCATGCATGGTAAATTTTTTGACACCCATCCAAGTGTGACATCAGCGAGCAATATGCTTAGGTTTCGCAATTGCAGACCGAGCGAGCCAAGCCACTGCGAAATCAAGCTCTCCACAAGTCAATAGTCTTTACTTAAATACAAGTAAATGGGTAAAATTCCAATACCATTTAAACCGATATCGAGCTTGTAAACAGTACTTTCTTTCAATGCCTTATCGTTCGTTCGCTTCAGTTGTAGATTAAACGGCGCGGATACCGCCGATACAACTATGTCGCTTGCTCGATAACACTTTAGACCCTTCGTACACTGGGCTACACAAATCTTACGTAGATATTCGGCAATTCGACGACACCGATCCACCCACCCACGCACACAGATCCACCACTAATGAATGCCTAACACTGTTCGACTAAGAAAGAAAAATTAAACTTTTTCTTTCACGAGTGCGTGCGTCGTCGAAAGCGAAAATAGAAAATAGAAAGAACTATCGGTAACGTTAAAATTAACAGTAAACAATAAAAACGGTACTAAAACGTTACGAAATTACGGTATAACGTTTCATTAACGTTTTAATAAGAACTATATTTGAAAAAGACTGGTGAACGAACCTCAATGGATTTGTATGGCGGTATTCGCTTGGAGACTAAAATCGTCGAATATCGAAGATTTGCGTCGCCTAGTGTACGATGGGACTTATGCAACAAGATCTCCGGATGGAAATCAGTTAAGAACTACACTCCGTTAGCGGCGTTGCGTTTCTATAACAAAATCGATTTAACTTCTCACTTCAGTTTGTTAAGTTCCCAACTTCAACCGATGGAATGCTGTGTATTGGTTAGGGCTTAACTGATATCGCAAAAATACGATTTATGCGATGGCGAAGTGAGTGGCATTGTTTTGCGATTGAGTAAGCTACGACGACCAAAAATATACATAAATAAATCACGCCCATAACCCCGAATAGGGTAGTCAGAGGTGAATTAACACGCACTTTTACCATGTGACGAGTCTATTGCCATCTATCGGGCATGCAAATCGCAGTATAATCCTCGGCGGATCTTTCATAATCAAATTGAAGGTATTTAAAAAAAAAAGGGTCAGGTCAAGAGTATCCGAAGCCGACGGGCATGCATGAAGAGATTGATGAGATTGGATGAAGCGAAAGAAGTATGTAAGGATCGTAGCAAGTGGAAAGAAGTGATCTCTGCCTACCCCTGTGGGAGAAAGGCGTGACGTATGTATGTATGCATTCTATCTAAAGATAAGGCCTGTGCTGTGGGGTCATTTAAGACTGATGACCTTTTGTGATGGCCTGTACCCGCCCTAGCTGTGGGGACATTAAAGGATAAAGCCCAATTGTGATGTAAATTTTTTCTTTCTTTCTGTAGTATTTTTTTAGCATTAAGGAGATTTGTTGGATTGCAGGGTAATAATGTAGTGATGTGGACCTGGAGCTTGACCCATTCTCCCTACATTATTCTATCCATAGTAAAGATCTATGCTCTATCTGTAAGGACATTTGAGGATAGTGACCATTTGTAATTTTTTTTTGTTGGATGTAGGATGATGTATGGACTGGAACTCGTGTCGGCCACCCACCCAAATGTGCCCCTTGTTACGTCACCATCTTTACATTAGTATTTTGATGCTCCGCGTGAATTATTCACAAATTTATAATTCACCCTCCGACCTCCCCAGCCCCCCCCTGTATACTAAATCATGGGTTGGACAACACGGGAGCAATCTCTGCCTTTGGGCAGGTTTTTTGTTGCATAGTTAACTCAACCAATTGTTTAAAATTGGTACTAATGGTTAATTATCAGTCTAATATTTTTGATGCATAAGACTTGTTAGTAAGAATTTTGAACAATTGGTTAACTATGCATCAAAAAGCCGGCCCTTAGTCGAAAATGGACTGTTCACTAGCGATTATTAGAGTAGTAAAAGAGAAAGTACTGAAACGTTGAAAAAAAATGTTTGAATATTAAACAATTACAAGTTCGAGACATACATACATACATAAATCACGCCTATATCCCCAAAGGGTTTATTCCATTCCTCATCTTGCTTCCCATTCCTCATCACTGTTCGAGGCACATATTGAAATTAGTCTCTTCACTATACTCCGTCGAAACCTTTATGTTCTATTTCACAGCTCCCTTAGAATGTAGCAGTGTGGTGTTTCGAAAAAAAATCACTTTTTAAACAGTTGTCATATTTATAAACCTCCCTTAGGTTTAAAAAATATAACAACTGCCTCATTTTGTTCCTTAATCACATATCATATTAATCTAACACAAATTGTAACCAATGTAAACCGTTTGTTAAGAAAAAAGTTACATTCTATGTTAATAAAAACAGTGATGTTATGGTTGTCATATCAATATTGTATCGGTATTTATTTGGAACTACATGTGTTCCCGCGACTTTGTTCGCGTTAATTTTTTCGCGGGATAAAAAGTTAGATACTCAGATATAATGTAGCATTCTAATGTAATGAAAATAAAATAAGTATAGATAGATCGACATGAAGTGAACAATTATACAATTATATATAATTAAAATGACACGTAATAATGTTTTGAATCAATTTAAAATGGATCGTCACTGTCACTCGATGAACTCTCATCGACATTTATTAAAAATTCTTGATTTTCTAAATTATCTAAGGCCATATGAATTTTGTAATCCGAAATTATAGTATTTTGCGTTCTTCTAACAATATTATCCCTGTTTTCGGCAGTTACTATGCATTTATTAATAGATTTTAAATTTTGTTTGCCGTGAAAAGGGAATTTGTATTATCGATATCGTATATATACTAATCCATTTTTGGTCCCAACACTATAGGAACTGTTAAATAGAACATAAAGGATTGGACGAAGTATAGCTGTGTTTATTAGGAAAGTAAAGAAGACTGCATAGTCCATCGTTGACTTGTGCCACTTGCCTATACATGCACCCAGGTCCGCCAGTCGTGTATGTGGATCGTGATCGCCCAAAACCGAGCGTGTTTGTGAATTTTGAAATTGCAATTTGGACCCGCCACGTCCTTACGAACGTCCACTGGTAATGATTCCTTTGACACTCACCTTTGTCAAAACGGGCGAATGCGTGAAGTTTTAAGCAATAAAGCCCCGAAGATAATGTTAATTAATGTTACGCAATAATAATAAAAACAATCGAGGATCGTGGTGGTGTTTTAAACATTTCGGTAATGGACTTGACGGAATTATTGCTACGGTCGCGTCTAGATGCGCTTGCAATATTTATTTCGAGTTTAAGTAAGCCAGTTGTTTCGAGTTTTAAGTAGCTTGTTTGAGTAAGTAAGTTGATACAGTTTGTGCTATGGTTTTAATTCTGACGTTCTTCCTGGATACTGCAACAAATAAATCCTCTAAAATGCATCCGATCATCGTGGTGGTACTACAAGCATGAGAAGAAAGTAATAGTTACTATAAAAACTAACACACATGAGCATCATCATTCAACGTTTTACGAACAGATTTAACATAATGAATTTGGAGGGTAGAATAGAAAAAGTCACACAATCAGGCCTGATTCCTGCGTCTTAAGATATAGAATTCGCAAGGATCATCATCTATCTTTGTATAATTTAAATTGTAAAAGCTCGAACTCCCCTCGGGGTGACAGTTGTTACAATAACAAGTAAAAAGTAAAAAATAAACGCGGCGGCTCCGCCCGGTATAACACCCCGTGTGTCCCCGCGTTGAATCATCAAGATAATTTTGTTTGTCAACGCCAGATAAAGGTGCCTACAGACTAGAGTGACTTGGCGCAAATTGGCCGTCAGAAAACAAATACTTGAGACGACATAATTGAGTGAGCACTTTATTAAAATTTAAACCTCATTGGACGAAAAAATTAATACAGCCGCCAGCCGGAGCGTACTTACTGACAATGTAATAATGGTCAAGTTTTAGAATGTTAATATTTACAATGGCACTCATCAACTTTATCTATGGATATTTTATTGACTTTATTTTTGTGTTGTATCGGCGCTCATTCTAAAAAAAACTGACGATTTGTATGCAATTTATTCAATCGTATATTATAACGGATGACCATAATTAATGGAGTCATTGAAAAACTGAAATTTTTAATATCACGCCTATTAAATGTTGGGTTAGTTGGGTCATCCACTCCTCTCACTATCATACCCTCATTTCCACAATCCATCCACCTCTTCTTTGTTTTACTCTCTTTCCAAGTTCATACCTAAAGTTATCCTGCCAACATAGGTTTCATGCCCGACTGGTTTTAAGTACAGTAAGTACCACTCTGATATAGTCGGATTGAACATTGTTTTGATAAATCCGCACGAACGGTTAAAAGGTTAATTAATCACCTACGCTCAAAGGTAACGCGGCTTTCAGTGAAATTACGAAATAAATACATCCCAAAGCGCGCCACCCTCGGCTATGGTCCTCCACAACATTTACCACTAGGCATTGTTCTGTACAATTTAAATAGAACTGTATAGACAGATATATACAGTTTGCATTCGTACAATGTGCCAGCCCCGGCTCATCCCAGGGGTGTCGTAAAAGTCGATAAAGGGAGATTGACCGGTGTAGACCAATAAGCTCCCGATTGGTGGAGGGCAAACCACCAACAACAGCATACCCAGAGGTTGGTGGCAGGCAGACGGCCGGCTGTAAAACCTTAAGCAGTATGGAATGTTGTCATCCTAATTGCTCTCTTCATTCATCGGCCTCTCGACATGGTCCTTTCCATTTTTTTTCTGAGCGGCAATTAAATTAATAATAAAGAGTTTCTAACGAATCACCAAAAGCCATAGAACAAAGATTCTTGTGTCGCAATAGGCTAGCTCCCTATAATATAGAACCTGAAATAAGCTGGCAAAACATGGGTGTTAATACAAGTCGGTCTACACCTTAGGTGTGATTAATGTGTGTATATATATAAATGACGACGAGACCTCGAAGTCCGGGATGATCGTAATTTGCAGACAAGAGTTGAGTCGCCCTAGACGAGTCTTCTGAACTAAAACAGTCTCAGTGATGGCAACTTGCTTATAAAGAGATTAAGCTCAAGTTTTTGAAAGCGACAAACTTCACCTGAAAAATTGTAAGGAACAAAATCCAGATGAGAAATAATATTTTATTTTAAGACAACCTAAAATAGGAGCTTAAGAGCTTACGCTTTCGTTGCCGGCACAACTCCACCAAACTAAATACGTTGCGATTGCATCTGAGAAGTATTTACTTGCTTCGCTCTCATGGGCAGTGTTGAATCGATAGAGATGCTAGCCGTGTGTTCTGAACGGACCAAGTTCGCAGGGACAAGTCGCTCTACTTGTTCGACATGGCACCGATAGCCGTTGGTCATGTAAACTTAGTTCAAGCCTTGTAATGTCCTTTCACATAGACCAGAAAGTAGGAGAGTCTTGCCATATAATTAATTAATATATATACCTACACATGGCGTAGGAGATTGTTGGTGAAACTGTGCACAAAAGACTAGAGGAAACCAGAATTCTTGGCACATTCGTATCACGTGTAGTTAAACGAACATTTTATGAGTATGTAGACGATTATTGAAGTATAGAAGTAATTATCTTCCAAGTATTTCGGGTTCAACGAATGCTTCCAATAATATCTAAAGATGGTTTCTTTCTCTGGACGGTGCAAGGTCGAGTCCTACGCGACGAGGAGATGACAGGAAGAGAGAGGCATGACGAGGAGAGGGCTAATGACAGATTCTGTGACCAGAAAAACGGAAAAGAAAGACTTATTGCGCCACCCGCAAATGGTACAGAGGACAGGGGAGGACAATGCTGCCTTCGCTTCTTTTGTTGTACACGAGAACAGCTGAGAACGCGCGAGGGTGTCCAACATTAATAGGAACCGTCCAGATGCCTTTGTTTGAGTCCTCTACGCGCTCGAGCCCGGGACCTAGCTGCGCTATTACAAATCGTTTCACAAGGGCCTACTGTTTAAGCCTTGATCGTCTCTGGTAGTTAAGTTGACCATACATACATTAATCACGATTGTGTACCCGAAGGGGTATTCAGAGGTGAATTAACACTTTTCTCCAATTAAGTTTTTTCCCATGTAATAGGTGGCGAGCCTATTTCCATCTATCGGGCACATGAATCGCAGTACATTGCTGGGTGGTATAAGAGGAATAATGCTTCATTAATCATCGCTGCCTTTACCCTTCGCACCATGTACGTTACACGGGAGAGAGATGTGGTGGCGACAATTTATATTCTGCCCTGCCGACACCACACGGACGGCAAAGCAGAATACAGTTGACCAAATATCAGAATAAATACTGAAATATAAAAGGCTTACACTTACAGATAAATAAAATGATGCTAATCTTTTAAAACAAAACGGCGTTTCGAGGAAAATAGGACAGTGTCCTTTTTGATTTCAAAAGGAGAGCTCTCTCGTAGTGCTTAACAATTTTGTACCTTTGTGTAAGGTCGCCAGAGGTCATTGGGGATCACGTGTTGAAAGCGATGCTAACCCTTTATTAGGCTGACAGGGTGACGTGGCTAGATAAGTAAAACCTACACATTCGGAACCAGCCGTCGACTTAACACCAAGTGGAGAATATGATATATGATATTTATATCCATAGGAAATAAAACACAACAGCTAACTAACCGTTATAGCGGGCAGAAGCAGTACATATCAATTGAAAATTAAAAAAGGTGCCAGTAGGTACGTAAGACGACTTCTATGTGAATGGAATGAGGGGTGAAGGAATGGGGGGTAAGCAATAATTTTAACCCCCCCTTATTATAAAACCTGGACTAAAGTTAGCCTTAGTTTAAAACTGATCCTGTCACATTTATTTGCTGAATGAAAGACGGAGTTAGCATCAATTTTAAACCATAACTAACTTTAGTCCATGTTTCATAACAAGCGGAGAGGTGCGTCCAAAACATTGCTCAATATGAAATAATAAGTTTTACACAGAATACACAGCTCCCTCAGGTCGCCAGCAAACCAGCCCTCGCTTACCTGAAACAAAGGAAAGATATAATTAGTCACAAACTATTCAAACTAACATTCCGTGCACGGATGCAGTAACTAGGCAAACATTATTGTGCAACTTAGACAATGATGTGGATTTCAATTTACAAAACTGACGTCCGACGGAATATAACTTTTAATGACATGTTTATACAATTCATAATCAACTATTGGGTTGAGAGCCCGTGGCGCGACGCTAATTCGCAACGCAGAAAACTACAGCGTAAATTGCTGTGATGATGTTGATGCGGAATGAGGCGAAACAAAGAAGAATGAATCTGAAGGAAAGCGCGATGCGAATCAATTCGCAAGCTTGCAGATTTTTACGATGCGACGTTGCATCGCAGTTTTGTGTACATGGCAAATAATAAGCCAATTATGTCGTTAGGATTGCCAAACCATTTTGTTTGTTGGGCGCATTGGCATAAGCTGAATTCGCGCGCCCATACAAAAATTGTATAGCGAATTTGAGACCGCTTTTTAATATCAATTATAAAATTTTCGAAGCAGAATTTCGAAAATGCAAATGTAGCTACGACTTGTAGTGCATACATTTGGGCTTTATAAAGCATAAGTATGGGATCAAATTTATTGATAATATAAACATGAGTTAGCGAACGCCAACACACCTTTTCCAGTTTATCAGAATACTATTGATTGTAATTATCAACTTAACAGTGAATGCTGTCTTGCGTGATTGTGCTCGGTAGGCTCTTAAGAATGCGGCAAGCATTTCCTTCAAGCTTTTATTAACGACACAAACAAATCGCTTTTGAGATCCGTGAGAGACCAGAGACAGGTGTGATTCACTGGATTAATAGACATAACTTAGCGGTATGACAAAACAATGAAATTTCATCGGTAACACAGGTTAAAACAAGACGTCGGCATGCTCTGGCATTCCGTCTGGGCAGCCCTGGGAATGCCTCGGCATCCGTCGGGATACTACGACAGCCTTGCCGTGTGGAGGCGACGCGAGAATTTTTCCTCGAATCATATTCGAGATTGAATTCGATAAAGGTTTTTTTTAGAAATTCCGATACTAGGTTATTTAAGTCACGATATGATCTAGTGGTGGTCCAGGGTTCGATCACTAGGGAAGTACAAATTTGTACTCGGTATGCCAATCAAGGGCAGTCAACATATTTCAAGATTTTCAGCAAGAAGTAGCTAACCCCCGAATACAGAAAAGCTAGTTAAATTTGGAGCACTGCTTATAAAGTTAAGTGGACAATACCTGTCAGAATATGTTTGGAAAAACGTAAAATTTGACAATACTTAAATGTTAAGCGGGACTTAAACTTTGAGTAGCGTCTCTGTATTCGGGGGTAAGAAACCTTAATTTAAGTATAGTTTTTAACTAAAGACAGCCACGGCATACATTGTGGACTTGGATGAACTAACCTTATCTAATATACATATAAAATTCTCGTATCCGATAATAGGCCGCAAGCTATTTATATACCCTTAGATAATAAGGGCAAAATAGCGTTTGCCGGGTCAGCTAGTTATGTAATTATAGTTTATAGTAGGTACCTAACAGCGTCTGAGGAATATACTCGATGCGCTTCTGCGAATCGTATTACGAAGCTCGAGGTAGCTTTTCCCTTTACTGTACAAGTTCAATCCTGCTCAATTCCATATCCCATCTGAATACACTGTAAGTACTAATCACGTCTAGATAAACAGGAATCCTGAGACCAAAATTAGGTTCGGTACTCTAGAGCATTGCATTTCTCGGTACACGCTCTATACTGTTTTAAGCTTTAATGATAAGAAACATGTCTAGTTCACTAGTACTAGTAGAGGCAGAGTTGAAAATTACTAACACACATAAATCACGCCCATTTATTCCCGAAGGGGGAAGCAGAGGGGAATTTGCCATGTTTCGCCAATTAGTTAGGTCCCAGTAGCGAGCCTATTGCCATTTATCCGACACCGACATTGGATCGCTGTCGCTGGATGCGGACAGCGCAGGAGAGCGATCGGTTTGGAGAGCCTTAGGGAGGCTTATGCCCAGCAGTGGGCGTCTCTCGGCTGAATGAGGAGTATTGACTCCTATCCTGATGGTGATGAGAGTCAATACTCCTTGCCTAACTCCTTCATCCTCGTTGCCAATTAGTCTTACGTTCCTTTACATACAGTCCCTCTTAAACACTATTATATGTTCGCGGTTCTATAGGAGGCATTCCGTGGAAGGCACTTATCCGACATGTTGCTACAAACTACATACATACATAAATCAAGCCTATATCCTCGAAGGGGAAGGCAGAGGTGAACTAGCACCCACGTTTCGCCAATTATGTTAGGTCCCATGTAATAGGTGGCGAGCCTATTGCCATTTATCGGGCACAAAAGTCGCAGTACATTGCTATTGCTAGGTGGTATAAGAGGAACGCTGCTGCCCATTCCTCATCATTGATTTATCCTTAGTCGCCTTGTACGACACCCACGGGAGAGATTTGGGGTGGTGACAATTGTATTCTACTCTGCCGTCACCACACGGCCATGCTACAAACTGTAACCTGTAATACCTATGTGCCCAACTTCATTAAGCACTAAAACTAGCAAAGCACTAACATAACACGTCTGCCAATACGATGTGGCGCGAAATCCGCCAGACAGCGGCTTAAATGGTTATTTTATATTAAAAATCCCCCTAATCCGGCCCCGAAAAGAACCAAATAAAATTGGTCGGCAGAATGGAGAATTCAAATATATTGATGATTGATATAGTTAAAACGCTGGTTGATTTTAAAATGGTGAGTTGTCCTTTTAAACGATCGTTTGGAATATAGAAAACTGATAAGGTAGAAGGCATAGGAATATTAAATAGACATGGAAATATATTAAAATTACACATTGAGAACAAGGAAACATTTGATTGGAGAAGTCGAGTTTTATGGGGATTAAACTCCTTTGGCCTAAATCAGAAACTCTAGGTCCGACTGAAGACAATAGCCCTAGATAGAACACTCTGCTCTCACACTTTAAACCTCAAATAAAAAAGATTTGTTTTATCGATTTCTGCGTGCACCTTTAGTTTTACATCCTTGCCATTGTTCGTGCTGACAGGTGAGCCGTGAGCGTAAAATACCGAACGCTTGTTCCAACCTTGTCGCGTACAGGTGACGGAGCTCACAAAATATTTTTGCCGCACAAAGGAGTAAGCAAGGGGCACCACTACGAGGATTGGTGTCTGTTCAGCCTGGCCCTCTCGGAGAGAAGAGCGGTTTTATATCACATATTAAATTGAGTCCAGAATTACTGACATAGGGTTTGTTTTGATATACATACGTTACCATAGATATTAATAATGTGTCAATTAAATCAGCAATCATCGGTTATAGATTTCCAAAACTAAATTGGCATTCACGAGTCAGTCAGAGTCAACAATGGCATTTATGAATTTTCCATTCTATTCATTTGGTTAACGGTAACACCGGGCTCTCTAATAATCTAGATAATATTTATAGAAGCGACCATTCCGATGAACGGAATCCACGTTCAGATAGCCATGGACGCGGATTTGTATGAAATTCAGCGGATAATCCCGGATCATCCTGTCCGCGTAAGGTAAATAGAATGCTTTTTTATTTTATCACGGCCGAAATGCACCTCACGTTCGCGCGCCGAATATCGCGACAGTAATCTTTGCTCAAATAGAATGGCATCGGAATACAATAATTGAACACCGGAATTCAACGATGGACTGTTTGCTAAGACTTAATAGATTAATGAAAATACAAACCTAGAAAATATACAGGTAATAAATTATGCAAAAGTAAATGTATTAGCAATTTACGGGAATCATCATTTTAAACTCTTTTAGTTTAAAATGATGATGATGAACTTTACTAAAGTAAAGAGGTTATCTATACAACTGCATTTGAGAAATAATAACTTAGATTGACTGATATGAGTTGAAAAGGCCCTTTAACGCAGAATATTTATCAATAAAGGCAATGAACTGGAATTAGATACCTTTTACTACAAGAATAGAAGAGGTACAAAAATAGCTTGAAACAACTTATTATGGCTCTTAAAATATCTTAGACAGATCGCAATTTGAAAGGCTTCTTGATAAGGTGATGCTTATTGATAAGGTATAAATAAATTATATCTAATTGCGTGCTCAATTTGTTCTATTCACTTCCTTTTAATTCCTGTCATCCATTACATGAAAGGATTGAGTGATGACTGGAAGTATACTACAAGGCATTTATATTAAGGTATACTGCAAGACACAAATGGAATTGGCTCGGGATCCCCCGAGATGGATGGTTTCCGGGGAAACCTGCTACCTACAAAATTACAAGACTTTTGTAAGTAAAAAATCTCACAACACAATTGCTAATTTTTTTTCTACTTCACCACGTCCAATTACAACCAGGATACAAATCCTACTTCTTCTCCCTGCCCTGTTCCCAGTCTATCTGGGGTCGGCGAAGTAAGTTTTCTCTTCAATTCACATCGGTCAGACGGACATCAAGCCATCCACTGCCTTTTGATTCATATCATCCATCACACGGTAAAGGTGCTAGTGATGAATGAATGTATAGAAATACAAATTCTATGTGGGTGTTAATTAACCTCTGCCTACCTCTTTGGCGATATAGGCGTGATTTATTTAAGTACAAATCATAGACGGGCAACATGCAGCGCGAAAACACTCATCCGAATTGCCGTCAAATATTCACGAAACGTGTTCATTCAAAATCATTACCAGAATCAAATATAGCAATCCTATTTCCATTTGTGCTGACCGGTCGGCGACTACTGTGTGATTTTGGCAGTCTGTAATGGAATATGCCAATGTGGGCTTGACTCACAGATGTTTCATTATGGAGGAGGCACATCAATTATTTGACGTAATAATGACTACGCCCGTGGATCCTGTAAAGCGTTTTAGTGAGAGCACGTCGTGTGTGCATGCGATTTGCGACCTTAAAGCAAGGCGGCAAGGTTTGGTCCGTTAATTGATATGAGGCCGGTATTAATTACGTTATTGCGATTGAGCGTAGACAACCGACGATCAGGTTATCTAACACTGATAAATTTTGTTCTAATTATTGTAAAACTTGATAGGGACTGGGCTATGGGCGGTAGGGCTTGAAGTAATTGAGGTAATTTGACTGATGATTTCTAAACCGGTAGGTATCGTGATGCATGAAACTGGGATTTTTACAACCTACGCTGTTAGAAACAAAGCAATTATTGCTAAGATCAAGAGAAAATATATCATGAAAAAGTTTAAAACAAATACCAGGTGGTATTATTTGTTGGTATTCGAACGGTCTTCGAATAAAATGCTATAGCTGTCAATGAATTATAATATTTCCTGTTCATTTGTTTTATGGTAATAAAATTAGTCGCGTAATTATAACAAAAGCCGAATAGTCGCGTAATTATAAAAATGAAAATAATAGCGTGATAATAATTTCTGATAACATCATCAAAATAATTCGCAGTGTTTGGAAAATATAAAATTTAAAAGGTATTATGCCGCACGCCGCGTGGTGACGGCAGAGTAGAATACAATTGTCACCACCCCAAATCTCTCCCGTGGGTGTCGTACAAGGCGAATAAGCAGCGTTCCTCTTATATCACCTACCAATAGCAATGCACTGCGACTTTTGTGCCCGATAAATGGCAATAGGCTCGCCCCCTATTACATGGGACCTAACATAATAAGCGAAACGTGGGTGCTAGTTCACCTCTGCCTACCCCTTCGGGGATATAGGCGTGATTTATGTATGTATGTAAAAGGTATTATGCATTGCAAGAAATCTACACATGGATCTAGCTATGGATAGAGAGGGACTTGTATGAAGTAGTACGCGTAGGCAAGCAACTAAATCAGCCTAGGAGTGTCACTATCAAGAAGACCAGCCACAAAAATCTAGCCATAGCTAAAGAAAATCATCAATTCATTGACAAAAAAAAATTACGCTACGCATACGCACGTCGCCCACTGACGAAATCCTTACATTAGCGATAACTTGGTCAACGTCCAAGGCGTGAACTTTGGCGCGTTTGAGCGTGTTCTAATCCAAATACTGCCATCGGCACTTCTGCCTACCCAGAACTGTCAAGTTCAATCGATTATCAGCCGTAACTTGTTTGGTGTAAAACACAAAGCCGATTGAGAAAATTTGACATTTCGTGGTAGCCTGACGTTCTATTGGCTGTAGAAGCCTGTCAAGTTAATGAGCTTACGATAAAAATGTGATATTTATTCGTTTTTTCAAGGCAAAAGTGTGGCTTCAATCGCCTTGTTCAGAAGTGGCGAGGTACGGAGTGCCAAGAATCATAGGGAAACTGGGTGAGTTTGAGATATTGTAGGGCTGCGGTCTGTAAGACAGCGGGCCTGGCTCCAAATATAAATAAAATCGTTTTAATGGAATCGTTTTCAAGAGCTTCATGAAGGTCAATTTGAAGATGTTTTTTGTATAATAAACAAACATTATTTTAATGGAATTCAAGTGCTTATTTTTTGTATTATTTGTATTTTTATCTAAAGATGTAGGGCTATAGACATGCTACTTTTAGCATGGACCGTCGATTATGCAGCTGCTTTTTCGTAAACTAAATACAGAGACTGAACGCTACACCTAGATCAAATTCCAGCTCAGTATTACACTAGATATTGACTAAACTATTGCCATTGTTTCTGATGAAGCTTCAGTAAGTGCTTCCGGCGACCCAAAATTGTCAAATTTCTTTAATTGACTGTTAACCTCCATATGTTGGTAGGATAACACAAAGCCGACTAAATCTTCTCAGAACAAGGCCTTCTAGTAGTTTACCAACGGGTGTCGGACGGACTGTGTAGTTTTTCGCGTTGAATACTAGAAATCTTTTGACTTGGACACACGTTTCCAATGTTCAACGTATGTATTTGACGATCCCTGGGTGTATTTTAATAATACCTTATAAGAATAAACCATATTTTTATTTTATTTTATTTGTAACGCTCTTGTTAAAGTTTGCGCGATACCCGCCCGCTGTCTTCGAGACTGCGGCCCAGAAACGGAGCCACCGCAGCGCGTCTTTCTCGATGAGAACAAAAAGAAAGTTTCAGGAATCGCGAAGCTAGCACGCGGCACTGCATAACTGCAGAAGGCGACGTGTGCAACCACTGTAAAACGCGGAGGCACTCGTTACTGTACCTATTCAATGTCTTCATAATAAACACAATAAAAGTATGTGTGGTTTTTAAGTTATGCATTTCTTTATTAAAATTGAGAACTAATTCTTGGAATTATTCACACGAAGCTTTGCTTTGACGAGAGCCATCTGACGAGTAGCCTTTAAGTCGTAGCTTTTTGCACATTGTAGATTTATAGCACCAAGTATAGGTCTAGGTCGGCGTTTCATGCCGATATCGATATAAAATACAACGAGAGTCTACCGAAATTTGCATGAATTCCGATAGCCTAATAAACACCTCGGTAGGTACTATTCCATCCATATCAATGATAGCAATGTTCTAGCTTTACATATTATTTGGAATTTGAATATATACCATCACTCGGTGAAAATAAGTATTAAGAATCAAAAAAAAATAAAGTCAGATGATGTTCAAACAATTTTTGTCCTGATGCGGGAACAATATTTTTTCTGTCTTTGTAACATTTATTTAAATATAATTTCTGAATGTAAATCAGAATCATAATCAAAACAAAAGTCTACGGAATACTAAAAATATTGCCTCAACTGCATTGCCGTAAGCTGATTTAGCAACTTACAACACAGGTCCGAGTCATCGAAATGCAACAGTCCAAAAAAACAACCCATGTCGCGCGACCGACCCGCACCAACAGCGCGCTAGCCGCCTAAATTGAAAGCGCATTGAAACAATATCTATGCAAAATATACAGTTTCGATTCAAAACTTTGCATAAGCAATCTACGAGGCGATTTAACTGGTGCCTAACTCCATGTGTAGCTACAATGCACTAATTATAACTTTTGGATTGAGTTTTTAGAATTTCGTACACCATGTGTTTTTTTTTTGGGTTTGTTGTATTTTTGTAGCCGCCAGATTGGCTGAGGTTACAGGAACAGAAAGCCAGTATTAGTTAGCGTTGTGTGGTGAGGCAGAGCAGAATACAATTATTGTCATCATGGAGGATAATCCCTGATAAATGGCAAATGGCAATAGACTCGCAACCTATTCCATGGGAAAGAAAATAATTAGCGAACCGTGGGTGATTAATCATCTCAGCCTACCTCTTCGAGGATTTATGTGTGTATGTATGTAGCATTTATCCGATAAACACTACAATAACGAAATGCAATGGGCGGAGATCTCTGTGTATTTGCATGTTTGGCAGCGCGGGTACGCACATACCATCGTGCCATAAGCTAGGCCGGCCGCTTTACACCGGGAATCTATGCTCACACAAGCGTTGCTATGTCATAGAAGAATTCCCGGTTCAGCTGGCTCCAATCGGCATGGCTGTGTCATCCGACTCAGCCGTCGAAGTTATCCCTTCAATGTGTCTAAAATTTTCGGCCGTATCACAAAATCTGCCGAATTCCTAATTTCACATTTGACGTTTTAGGTCTCATTATGACATTCGGAACATTCAATCATTGCATAATTCTGTGTTCATTACCGCGTTTCCGATAAATTCCATATTACACTGAATTCTCGATGGATTCGAACGGCATAATAGTTGAGTTTCATCTTGTTGGCTAATTCAACTGTTCCTCTAAATTCTCGCACTTTATATCTCTACGAGTGCTTGCTCTGCATCCCTGCGCTTACAAAGAGCATTATTGTTCAAACTTCTTTTCCGTCTTTATCGTCGACAAGTTTCAAGCATTTCTTTGAAGCTTGCCTTATGATTCACAAAAGATACTTTCTCGAATGTCTTTGGTTTGCGATTGTACTTCACAACAATGACTATTATTAATATACATATTCTCATTATGACTAAGCGAAGACTGTACGTTATTTTGACAATAATTTAATTAAAATTGGTCTAATAATATTACACTGGCAAGTATGTATGTATAGGGAACAAAGGATTGATTTATTTAATTAACAGCTTTTGCTCGGTTGAATGGACAGCACGTAGGTGCCCACTGATAGGACTTAAAGTAATTAACGAATGTTTTCGCTAATATATTGGATACGTGGCACGGTAAATATTTTACATTTCAACGCTCATTCCACGTGGTTTAATATTCTTTTTGAAATTAAAACTATGTGAAAAGGTCGCAAATTGATTCAGTTTAAGCTGCAATTTGAAAATGAACCGTGATTCGAATATACCGAATGAACAACGTTTTTATTAAAATGAAAGCTTTCGTGGATTCTGTACAAAAGGATTATGACGGATTTTATTTGGAAGAAGTATGAAGCATATTGGGACTTTTACTGTTGTAATGCCATAGGGTTAATGAATTTCTGCTTTTTGATAGCAATATTCCTATTTTCATTTTGATATGGTATATAATAATACATTTCAGTGTTTTTAGTATCATGTTGGCGTAATGATTGAAAGCATTTAGTATAGGTCTTTATACTTACTAAATAAGTAAAAAGATGTGATTGAGGTAAAAGAAATGGGTGGATTGCAACACTTGGAAGTAGAAAGCTATGCTCTGATATTATAAATAAGAGATACTACTTGTGTCTGCAATGTCTTGTTTACAACTAATAGTAGTTATTAGATTTTCCAATAGATAGTACCTACCTACATTATTTCAGATTTAAATCATTACAAAATTATATTACGCCACCGTTATTATATCCCTAAATTTGGGGCACATACTATATAACACTTTTTTCAAACATCTTAGTTAATATTTTCTTTAAGAACTATAAACGTGTTGCACAGACATCCGAATGCAATTATTCAGTTTCGGAAACGTTGCAATGTAGTTTAAGAAGTCAGTAGTTTATTTTATTAACACAGCAGCTGTAGTAGCAAGGGTTTGTAAAATCTTTTTTTTATCACTAGCCTAAACAGTTGGAAAGTCCCAACTGTGTGTACCGGCATTCGCAATGAATGGAACAATGTAGGGAGAATAGTCCGGAATCACCAATACCAAAGATTGGCATGTTTTACAAGAACAGATTATATCCAATGATGTGCTTAAAAAGGCTGTTTTAAGCAATATCGCCAAGGCAATTCATATTTCTGTAGAAATGAATTGCTGTAGATCGAATACGCTTCTCCCTCGTATAGTATTTGCCTTCTCATTTTTTTTTAACTGTAATAAAAACTTAATCTTTAAATGTCTCAACATCGTTCCGTAAATCACTACAAAGGCCCTGTCAGAATACCGGTGCATCTGCCGACACTCAACCGACCGTAGAAGCACAAAGCTAAGTTCTGGCCCCGCGTTATATTCACATTTTTGTTCTCAATTTTCACGTTCCTGCTAGGACGTCGTCCTGAATGCTATTTTTTAAATGCGCTTCGTCTAGTGAACACCAATTTCTTTCATCGTTTAAATTCCTCTATCGTTTAAATACAATTTCCTTTATACTAGGTTCCTCTATCGTTTAAATATTGTTTTTTTTATAGAAATGAAACAGCTACGCTGTCCGATGTTGATGCAGGAATGTCGGGCATATTCCCGGATCAAAATGCCAAGCTCCCAATATGAACGGGTTGGCAAATAACAGAACAGCGCCAAAACTTTTTCATTTCCGAAGCGGAAACTACGCAGTTAAAAATTAAGCTTGCACACGAAGAGAGGTGACGAAGACACAATTTGCGTTATCGATCCCCACTTGTGTGTCCTTACCCTTGAGCATGGCACGCCAAAGCACACCCTCCAACCACACCATAGCGTCACATTTCAACTGACTACACTTTTTAGATTGACTCGAAAACGGAATGTTGTCCAGTATCGCGGGGTCCTTCGGACGACAAAGGACTTTTTCCGCCTAAAAATAAGGTGGGTAATTGAATGGTTTATACGGGGGACATATGCCTTTGCTAGATTGTGCATATAAGTATTCCCCTTCAGTAGGCTTTGTAAACAAAACGCCTATTATAATAGGACAGTATTGCGATAGTGATGGGGCAACGTTATCGATTAGAATTTGTTTAGGAAGTTTTGATAACTCAAAAATATATACAGAGAACAAAGTAACAGAAATGGCTTATAACATATACTTAATGGATCTTTGTGGAGTGAAGTAGGATGCACTTAAGTTTTTGAAGACGGTACGAAATCTGGGGGCCTACCGCCTAACTCGATTGCTGATGATAGCTATATTGCAATGCACTGCTTACGGCTATAGCAGCTATCCTGAATTTTTAGGCGGCACGGATTTTGTGCCAAATTCATACAAAATCATTCGGTGATCATTCGTTCAAACATATCGAGGTTTAGGTACATTTGGTGCGAAATGACAGCATGACGTCATAAACTATAGCTTTTGCTTTATTTAAGAGCATGACTTGGCTGAACCCGTAAAGACAATGGCAGCTTCTTCTCCTTTGTTTTGTCTTCGGAAACATATCCAAGTCACGGCTGCAGAAATACCGCTCGACACGCGAAGTGCTAATACCTGAATGCAACAGCGCGCCCTAAACCAGCTTGTTATATATTTTAAACTAGTCGGTAGGTAACTATAATAATATCACTATAATTTAATCCGATATGACTATATTATAATAAATTGTTGCCGACTAATCATTGTCATTATTATCATTTCTGTCCTAATCACATTTTTCTGGGGTCGGAGTATTTGCCACACTGCTTTGTTTTTACACTTAACAGGATAAAATCAACCACGAAAATTGTAAAAACGATTTGTTTATTGAATAAACAATTTTTTATTTTATTTTTAATACAACAGCCGGTTATTGTAATACACCTAAGAGCTATAATTGCCAGCTGTACTTGGTACGTCTCCCAAACTGTTGGTTTAGTTAACTAGACAATTATGCAGCTACGCGTTCTCAAGCTGGAAGAGCGTTTAATTGACGCAGTTAATTAATTGACAGTTAAACAATAGCGGACAACGAGTGTACCGGGATTTTTATTAGGCACCTAACCACTTGGTGGTTTTGTTGTACCTATAAATATTTCTATTAACTTAAAAGGGCTTCTTAAAAACGTTTTATACAAGAAAAAAATATAATTAAATATTTTATTTCACTATAGTCTGTATTACTGACTTAAATGTTTTAAAGCAGTTATAAAATAGTCAAATATATGACAGCAACAAATCTGACATTGTAATTGGAGGAAAATACGAAAAAATATTATACATTATTATTTTCAGCTATATTATTAATAGTAGCTGTTGTAGTATTAAAGTTAAAATTATTTCAGTGCCTGTTAACACCCAAGTTATATTGAACACCTATTTTATCGAATTCCCACATCACTAAAATCCGAAAAAAAATGTGTAACACGACCCGTTAGGCCACGATGATATATGAATGTGTTATTTGATTGTCGCCATCCAATAATTGGTAGCGTGTGACGGCCGGACAATACCGACGTTATATAGCATAGATTATGATCTATAGATGCGTCGCTACTATAAAATTGAACGGGGAATTTATCGATTACTAGTCGTGAGATATCGATCGCTAGTGATAAAAAAACCTTTTGTTCCATTCATCACGGTAAGAGGTAAGCACTAGAAGTAGAAAGAGACACCAATAAAACCTAAGTGATGTTTGTATTTGAATATACTTAAATAATGTTAAAATAAGTAGATACATAAATCACGCCTATATCCCCGAATGGGTAGGCAGAGGTAAACTAGCACACACGTGTCGCCAATTATATTAGGTCCCATGTAATAGGTGGCGAGCCTATTGCCATTAAGCGGGCACAAAAATCGCAGTACTATTGCTAGGTGGTATAAGAGGAACGCTGCTGCCCATTCCTCATCGCTGATTTACGCTGATATACGCGAGTATTATTCGTAAAAGTTGTTTTATTTCAAATATATTAAAAGAGTAAAAAATAAACGTAAAAGCACGTTCAATTTACAATAATTTCTTATGATTCAACATAAAAAGGGTCTTTATGAATCTATATATTTTTTAAATATGTAAAAATAATAATCTGACCCTTGACAAATTAAAAACCGACAAATCCTATAATGTATTTCCCTGTTCATTGTAAATAATGTTATGAATAAAATATTGCTTTTCACCCCTCGTAGTGCGTGTCATTTATAAAGTACGTATCGATTTTTATTTCCATATGAGTGCGTACCCTACCATGGTTGTTTTAAAACAAAATACACCCTTCATCAGAGTTCGCAGAGCTATTTGACTATAAAAATGTCGTCTAATTATCTAAGAGTCGTACCGACCAAGTTTTACCTAGACTTCCATTAACTATAATGATTATGGCCGTGCAAAAAAATAACAAAATACTATAATAGATTTCAATTAGGCTAACTTGGAGTCTCATTTAAAGCTTTATCTACGTTATTGATTCGATTACGTCCTGTCAAAAGATTATTTCAAAATTACTTAAATGTTGACAGTTAATTTGGTCTGAACGATGATAATTAACTGCCGCACTCAGAGTCGTTCATTAAATTAGTGATAATGGGTATTTTACAAATTATCATTAAAACATCTAATTGACCGTTCCTCTCAGAGTCGAAAATAATTGATTGATTAGTTAGGTGACCATTTTAAGTCAGGTTAGTGCAGTGCATCTATAAATCCAGTGCTATCGGTAAGCGCGGAATTGCCACATCCAAAAAGCCATTGAATTGATTCAATGGCTATTATGAATTACACTAGTTTTTATAACACAAAATTATTGTTTTCCATTAGAATTAGTTACTAATAGCTATTTACTATAATTTTGACGTAAAAATCCACAATAATAATTAAATTTAATCAAACTTGAACTGTAAATGCCAGGACTTTTTAGATTGGCCACACCGGACCAAAAGTCATTATAATAAAATCAAAAAGTCAATGTCAACAAACAAGAAATGCCCCAATTAATTCCATGGAAATACCAAACAAATACATATCAAAATCAAATCTATTTATTTTGTGATCAAATGGAAAAAGCCACTGCAAGTGGAGTCAGCCTGGGAAATCATTAACATACAAAAGTCTGAGCGGCATACTCGATATTGGCGAAATCATGTAGGAAACGCCATAGAAAAAAGAAGAAAAAGCCACACAAACCCTATCTTCATTAAAATAATTGATTAGTACTGTGATTGTCTTGGTAAGTATTGATGATTTCTTTGTTACATGCATGGGGTTCGATCGTTCCGGGAGTGGAATGACTGAGAAATTTATATTTCTTTGCAATTTGCAGCGTGATACAATAACATTAAAAAGAGCATGGGACAATCTTAAGGCCCTCGCCCTGTAAACCTACAGAGCGAGGGAGTTTAATAAAAACTGGAAGTGGTCCATAAAATCCACCACTGTCCCCACAGCAAGGAGCTATCATAAGCAGTAGAGGAGGTAACATTTATTTTCCACTAATTAACTGTTATGAAAGTGTCACAATTTATATAAATTATCTGTACCTGTCCTTATTAACTTTAATATTATTATTCAGGCTGCACCTTCAATTATATGTGAAATGCAGAATCCATTTGATAATGATGGTATTGTGCTGTATATAGACAATAATCAAAATAAAACAGTATAAAATATTTTGGTCAATGAGTTTGACCTAGACTTTGCTATGGGTACCTATTATATTTCATAAGATTTTAAATAAAATCAGCACTTCTTTAAAAACTTGTTCATATGAATCAAGTTGTTTTTATGTTACTTTGAGGAAAATTTTAAAACTTGGTGCAACTGGCTATTAGTATATATAGTTCAATAATAACATGCAATTAGAAAAATGATTTAAATTAATTATATTATACTTATCTTTATTCAGATCATATAGATATAATTATTATATGAGGGGCATATTATCAAATCTAAAGACTGACGATTACACACCAAGTCAAAAATATTTTTTTACCCGGAGAATCAAGTTAAAAAGAAATGTGCTTCTGAAATAGAGGAAGAGTGGAGTAAAACTCTTTTGGAAATTCTCAAATTACAGTTCAAGTATTCAAAAAATAAATTGGAACTCAAAATAAAATATTTCTTTTATATCTACTAGTTTTATTCAAAAAAACAAAATAAACCCCAAGCAATGAAAATGAATTAGCAGAAAAATAAAGGGATTAGGCTCATAAAAGAATTTCATTATATTATTTTAATTTTACATTTATTAGTAATATTAATTGTGACATTGCTTGATAAAATTTTGCTTTATTCTGTTTGTGTCCTCATCTGTAGAAGGGAATTTTACAAAGTCTTTCATTGTTCTTGCTTGGATAGACACTTTGGTGACAATTTGTGATACTGACTGTTGACCTAATAATATTTATCCATATTGCATCACATTACCACCTAGTTTCTGAAATAAATATAAAGACAGTAATGACAGATATTGAAAGTACATGCATACATACATAAATCATGCATATATCCCAAAAGGATAGGCAAAGGTGAATTAAACACCCACTATTCGGCAAATAAGTTAGGTCCCGTGTAATACGTGGCGAGCCTATTGCCATCTATCGGGCACGTAAATCGCAGTATATTGCTAGGTTGTAGAGGCTTGCTGCTGCCCATTATTACTCATCGCTGTTTACCTTCAGTTGTCTTATACGACACCCACGGGAGAAATGGGTGTGGTGACAATTATATTCTACTCTGCCATCACCACACGGCTCATTGAATGTAAAGTAATATTTAACTAACCTGAAAAATTCCAGTTGCTAAATACCGCAATGTTATTAACAGTATTACTTCAGGGGCAAATGGCAAGCCTGTCCTGTTTCGGTGCTTTTTAAATCAGGTTCCAAACTTGGGGGTAAAGTATTTTTTACTGCCCGGGGTGTAAATCTGTACCTTGCATGAAATTCAAGCACATAGTGAAGGTATCAGAATAGTCGCGTAAATAGAATCTAGGTTGTGCTTGTCTGAACTTTCTTACGTAATCTGTAAGCTCCACAAAATCCACAACGTAATTTATTATAAATTATTATTTAAAATATCACTATGAATGCACTGAAATATAAATTACAACAAAAAATAACCCTACTTTTCAAATGTCAAATAAACGTCACATAAGACCTAAGTAAGGGTCATCGGTTACTCAAAATTTAAGTTTCATTAGCGTCACTATTGACCCATTATCTGACTCTGAGAGGGAATTTTATTTAATGTTTACTTAAATGTCATTTAATGATCATTAAATCGACTCTGAGTGCGGCAGTAAGTCAATTATAATAATACTACAACTCATCTCTGGTAAGGGATCACAGTGATATATCCCCTTAAACCTGCATTAGGATTCCAACTCATGCCCATTGATATACAAAACGCGATAAACCCGTTATTCTCACAGTGATTCGTAAAAATAGTACGACTACATTGTCCCATAAATCCTGAATGCTCAAACATCGAAGCCTCATCCAGCGAGAGTTAGTGACGCAATTTTTACTTTCTATATTAATTAACAAATTTTGCAGGTTCCATATTAATTAACTAATTAATTAATATAATTAACAAACATGATTACGGTCTGAATATGAGAGGAGAAAAGATTTGAATTAATTTGGAACCTCTACAAAGTTGAGGACACGAGCAGTTACTAGACTAACCACGTCCAATGATATCATTTCGATGTCGAATACAATTTCGGTTTGCGGTGGCTTATTCTTGGGGTAATAATGGAATTGAAATTGTCGGCATCCGAACGGTGCACGGGTCTGGGGATCTAAAGAGGCCGTTTTAAGCAATATCGCCAAAGCAATTCATTTTTCTAAACGTATATTCAATTAATCTAATGTGAATCACTAAGAAAATTTTAGTTAGAATAAGTTCGAAAAATCATAGTCGGGAATCGAAACCGCGTCCTCTGCGTTCGGGGAAGATGCCTATACCACTCGGCCAACCAAGACGTAAATTAACTTTCCCAAAGGTTAGAAATATAACTTTGTATGTTCACGTTGTAAGACTTGTAAGTCAAGGGATATCCATGCAACGTAGAAATAAATTTCTAACATCCAAAGCTGATATTTTTATAAATACATGCCATGCGTTCAGTTAAACTTGGGTACCTATGCTTTTTAATTATTATTTTGTTTTAATTGATCATTATAATTATTGTTAGAAAAACTATCACAAGAAAATTGTGGTCAGAAATAGTTGGAAAAAAAATCATAGTTTTACAAACCACAATTCATAATAGGATCATACAAGAAATGGCAGATGTTGCCTTTTTAGGCCCCCAGATTTAATGCAGGAATTCCCGGATTCAAATCAGAGTCTCACAGCGGTCTGTGAGCCCACTTCTATCATAGGCGCTGGAGTTTAGTTGGAAGGGGACCACTATTCATCTTTCAAAGGAACATATTAATAATAATCTTGTTTATAAAAAAGTGACACGTTGAATAGCGTTACACACACACAGTTTCACGTACATAGAACTTATTATTATTCGAAAGCATAATAGGCATTTCACTAAAAAAATGCGAGCGGTTGCGTAGGCAACACTCAAAACTGACTAGGTAAAAACAGACAGTCCCCTAAAATATTAAGAAGTTTGACGTATCGCCGGCAAACTGTTGTATGTCGTGAATATATGTTCTTAGAAACCAATAAAGCACATAGTATGCAAATTAGTTGGTGCCAGGCACGGGGCAAGGAACGAATTTGAGGACCGGCATTGAAATATGTTTTTATGGAAACTTTCAGTTAGTTTCACAAAGCAATGACTGACTCCTGCAAGCGGGCGTGTTTCAGGTAACGAACGTAAAACGGAACTATATATTTGTACTATTTGTGACGGTGCACAGATACCTCGACAGATTCACAGCTTTCCGTCGCGATGCTCTAACTAATTAATTAATTTAACAAGAAAACTTGTCGCTCCGATAACTAACTTGGCGGAAACAAGCATTTTTAACAATTGATTCATTTCAAGTTACACCCGGGTGTTGTAATTGGCTGCTCTCGCCACGGTATCGCAACAGAAGCAGCGTCCCAGCAGCCGAAGATAAAAAGACGCAAACTTTGTAAACGTCTTCGCATGTTAAGGGCGCTTCAAAATTTGTTCCCGTTTAATTACTTTTTGCATTTGCAGCGGCGCTGCGTTTGCTTCAATGATCTCCTTACTTCCATTGTGATTTTTATTTCGTCGACATGATTGACAAGCCTTCTTACATTGACCCCAAATAATATTCAACAAGGTCATCCACAAACTGGTACGTCTTCTCAGCCATTGTCTTCACTCATTCTATAAATAAGCCTAGAATTGATTATTAAAATCTTAGCAATTTCATTGTCACATTACTGGTTACTTCTGCAGTCTACCGCTTCCTATGCATCAACATTCATTTTCAGTGCTTTTTGATAATTAAAGTTAATGGCCCATTCTCACACGCCAAAGTTAGATTAGACCCAGTCAAAGTTAGATTCAGTTAGATTAGACCAAGTCAAAGTTAGATTCAGTTAGATTAGACCAAGTCAAAGTTAGATTCAGTTAGATTAGGCCAAGTCAAAGTTAGATTCAGTTAGATTAGACCACGTCAAAGTTACATAGTCTAGCTTTTGTTATATTATCAGACAATAGCAGACACTGTTCCAATTTATTATGACATTGCTGCTTACTCAGCAGTTGAATTTTCGTGTTCTTTTCCAAAGAAAATCGAAGTAAGTACACTAAAAGCACTCTTACATTTTTAATTCTGTTCCCGTTTACAATAAAATACAGTTTCTTTAAAAGTTTAAACAGCATCACTCCTACTTACTACGGAACCTGCTTGCTGCCGCCTTTGCAAAATAAGAATAATTAATGTAGAATGTCCTTCTATTTGATTGTGTCCTCGTATTTTGGTGATTGTTTATTTAATATCTATTCCTGTGTGCACATACAATGGATGTTTATCATTGTTAAGTACTTCGACGAGCAAAAATAGTCTTTTCAAAGTTTTCGGAAACCCGAAACTATTATTTACTCACTCAAACAAAAGAAGGTTATTTAAGCACTTTTTCTTTTATAGAAGAAATGTATTTTCTTTCAAAAATAGAACATGCTGTAATTCCTAACCTATTAGCTGTAATTATTATTGTGCCGATTAGGACTTTGACCGAATTACCCTCACTTCCATTGATTCCGAACAAACGTTTTTCTTTTATAGAAGAAATGTATTTTCTTTCAAAAATAGAACATGCTGTAATTCCTAACCTATTAGCTGTAATTATTATTGTGCCGATTAGGACTTTGACCGAATTACCCTCACTTCCATTGATTCCGAACAAACGTTTTTCTTTTATAGAAGAAATGTATTTTGTTTCAAAAATGGAACACGTTCTTTTATCAAAGTGGTCGATGTTTTTTCGACATAACACAGCGTCATGTAACAATATATCCCCGATGACACGAAAAAAGAACTAGCCGACAGGGTTAAGAGGCGAGCCGTTGGCGCGATACTGATGATGGCACACAAAACTCCAGTTGGCCTACTTTTCAAACTAAGGAGTTACATGGCTTTTTCCTCTAAACAAGACCTACAAGTCAAGGGACGGCGTCGGCATAAAATATGCTGGTACATTTGCAACGAATAAAATCTCGTAGTAAGTAGTACCTATATATGCTACAAAATAGTTGTAATACCAAGAATAAATTATTTTAGGTGTTCAAAATACGAGAGAAAGAATACGAGAGAAGAGGAGCTCGCTAACGCAGTGTCATAGCGCGCTTGGCCTTCGATCGTGTAAACTAAGCAATGTGCGCTAACGCTGGACATTGGATGAGTGACCAAAAATGTATTACCTCGAGTTCCTCCGTGCTTCGGAAGGCACGTTAATCCGTGGGTCCCGACGCATCTGCAGTCGTTAATACCCACGAACCCGCACTGGGCCAACGTGGTGGGTTATGGCCCAATCTCCCTACATTCTTCCATCCATAAGGCCCGTGCCCCAGCAATGAGGTCATTAAAGAGCTGGTGATGATGACGATGATCTTCAATATACGATAATTTATGATCAATATTTTAATATCTCACGATACAGAACCTTTTCAAATGAATATAGCGTACACACGGGTGGTGGATCGCGTTTTGATTGTGAGTTGAGATAGTTAGGAAACTAGACAATTATTTTTATAGCAAGCACGACCCCACTACACCTGATGGTACCTAAGTTGGAGGTGGAGTTTGTAATGATAGGGCAACGAGGTCACAAGGAAACCCGCTGATCTAGCTGCCACCGGTCTAATAAAGAAATTTATTTTATTTTTCCATGCATTTGTGTATGTCTGTAAAACTTATTGATGTCCTATTGGTAATACGAGAACGATAAAGTTCCCAGCACGTAAATTGAACTAAAAAGACGGTAGTCTGCGCAGTATAATTAAAAGCAAAAGAGTCTAAATCTAAATTTTGAACGCGCAGAAGCCAGAAGGTATCCCTACGATCCTATTGTTACAGACACACGTCGCACCTCATACAGAACCTCAATCAAAACTTGAAATCGTTTTATTCCGCTATACATAGGTCAACTAATGTCTAGCGCGTATTTGTCACATTTACAATTTAATTATTTATCTCGACGACTTTCCAATATTTGTTTGTACAGACAGACCGAGTGACGTGGATACTATGCTGCTGTAAATCTCACTTCTAAGACATATGTCTCAGTTTACGCACTCAGCAGGGATTGAATTCTATTACAGTGTAAAATTATCTTACCATGACAAGGAATAGTTGCAGTCATATCAAAATTTACTAACCAGGCTTAAAATTAAAAATTAAAAGTATCCCAAAACTTTCTTATATTGGATATTAGAACACGCTTTCAAAATTAGATATCTAATTATGTGACAAAACCAAAGGAATTAGTCCTGTATTTAGACCCGTTAGTTCTAAATTTATTTCTGAACTAATTAATTTTAAATACTATCCAGCTCTGGATCAAATTTTAATATGACTGAAACCAGACAGGTGTCAAACCTGTCAACTATGACATTTAAGATATTGCTCATTTTATCAGAAAACATCCAGGTTTACTTTCCATTATTGGCGTCAACATTTGGAATGAGATTGAAAAAATAATTTTACAAAAAGCTTTCTTATCACTTGGATTTTAGAGTGCGTTTTCAAAAATAGACATAACCAAAAGTAATCATACAAAAGGCTTTCTTAATGCTAAGAAATAAAAGTAGGTTTTACAAAGTACACTTGTGACAAAACAAATATAATCAGATATCTGTAATTCCTAACCCATTAACTGTTATGGTAATTGTGCCGTTTAGGACTTAAACCGAATTACCCTCACTTTCACTGATTTTAAATACTGTCCATCTCTGGATCCAATGTGATTATGTGACTAGGAACGGACAGGTGTCAATTAAAGGACATTTAGCTGATTACTTTCACGCTCAACCTCAGTTATGAAACTTTTAAGAAACTCCCAAACTTCCAGTGATCTCATTACAAATCATCTTCAATTTTTGTTGGTTTCACTGTTCTAGTATTGGCTATATACTTAAAAGACAAGTCATTATACAAAAAGCTTTCTTATTACTCGGATATTAGAGTACGCTTTTAATAGTATTTGTGAGAACCAGGCACCTGTAATTCCTAACCCTTTCACTGTAATTGTGCCAATTAGGAAAATTATTCTGATTTACACTCGTTTTCATTGATTTTAAATTCTGGCTATTTCTAGGCACAATATTTGACTGGAAACGGGCAGGTGTCAATTATAGAACATTTAGCAGATTACTTTCTATTAATAACCACAATTTGAATCTTTAAGAAACTCTCCCAATTTACCAATGATCTTATAAGAAATCGTCTTCAATTTTAGTGGTTCTAATATTAAAATGACATTTGAAAACTATTGACATTGATATCGACTTCGATGCTGGTCTGGGATCGAAAAAGAATACATAGAATGGGCCAGATTCGACCGGCACCCCAGGGGGGTCGTAAAAGTAGTCTATGGGAGATTGCCTGCTGTAGATACATAAGCACCTTCAGTGGTGGAGGACAAACCACCAACAACATCATGCCCGAATCGTTGGTATCGTTGGTATCAACATCATGCCCGAATCCTTTATCTGTATAGATTAGAATGATGTCATCCTAATCACTGTCTCGGGTCATCGGTCTCTCGGCATTAATTATATACATACATTTATCACTGGCACCTTTCCGGTGTGATGGATGTTAGAAGCAAAAGCTAAGTAATTACACAAAAAGCTTTCTTATTAATTGGTTATCAGATTACGCTATCGAATGTTTTTTTACCTATTTACAATTGTGCCAACTAGGAATACAATTCTGAACAACCCCTAGTTTAATTGATTTCAAATATTGGTTATCTCTGGATTCAATATAACTGAAAAAAGGCGGGTGCCAATCACAGGACATTTAGCGGTATGCTTGCTATTTTCAACCTCAGTTTAGAAACTTTGCAGAAAATCTTGACAATTACCAGGGACCCCATTACAAATAATCTACAATTTTGGTGGATTGACTGTTCTTATATTGGCTATACTTAATGCTCAGAGTTGATGGGCAAAAATAATGGTATAAGACTAGCAACGTTTTTGAGAGACCATTTCAGGTCGGCCAGTAAAGAAAGGGTGATCACGAGATATTTGGCAATAAACGTCAAAGTGTCAAAAAGTCGTACAACTGAGGAATGAAATTAATACAAGACTTGCTATCCTTCTTTACTAATTAAATATTAACTCTTATAACGACTTAAATTATTTATTTAAACTAAATTTCAATCTGCTGCCCAAAGAGGGTTGGTGTCAGGCAGGCGGCCGGCTGTAAAAACCTAAGCCAAAACCTCGAGCAGTATGGAATGGAATGTTGTCATTCTAATCACTCTCTCCGTTCATGGGTCTCTCGACATGGTCCGTTCAGTCTCTTTTCTATACATTCATTCATCACTAACACCATTACGGTGGGATGGATGATATGAATCAAAAGGGATTGGATGGCTTGATGGCGTCTGACATATGAATGGAAGAGGAAACATACTGCGCCGACCCCAGATAGACTGGGAACAGGGCAGGGAGAAGAAGAAGAAGACCTTTCAATCTGCTTACTATTTTCAAATTATGCTTTTACTGATGCACAATCTGCCATTGTCTTCAAAAGAACTGTCGTCGTTTTCACTCAGTGTCATACCTATAAATTCTATTAAAAATCTTGTAAACAAAAACGCCCATCATACAATAGGTAGACAGGTGTTCCATTAGAGGCTGGACTCGTCTGCAGACCCGATCGTCTGTCGCCAACACGTTCAAAACGGGAATGCATGCAGTTGTGACGTATTTTGTTTTGTGGGGGGCCACAACAAAGCGGCCAGCTCTCGTACAGCGCTTACAAATACGTGCTGTGCCATGATTCCATGAGCCTACTCTGTGCGCACATTATATGAACACGTCGATCTCCACTGCTGCACTGCACGTTCTGCCCTATCGTAGTGGCGATCGCAAAGTAAACACAGCCTGTAACGCAGAATTGTCAGTAGAAAACATAATATAGCGATACGTGGCGCTTAACGGAGAGCTTAACAGGAGCAGATTTGAACTCTGTATAGAAATAGGCTACGGCGTGGGCGGAAGTTTTGAAAAAAAAAACCGGTTCTTTTGTTCCGTTCGGAGATATGAATGTAGGTCTCAGACCAGTAGGCAATCCTTTAGACGGTCCAGTTATCATCTTGAAAGGACCGTCTGACTAAAGGATCTAAAGGATCGCCTGTTGTTTGTTATTGTCATCTGTCTCTTCGTCAGTCGACTGTCACTCAAGGTCAATCAGTTCTTATGTTGTCTTCGAGATCTACGTTTAAGAGTATAAGAATATTATATCGTTATTGATTACGTCGTATACGGATCGAAGAAAATAGGTTAAATAGGTGACCTTACACTATTGGTCGTGTAAACGTCATATTTATTTCGCTTATCATCCCACGACTCCATCCATTTATAAGATATTTAGAACACTTGTTGAGAGGCCTTAGATAGGTATGCAGGACTTCATACTTGAGAGCATTTTCTACAAAGGTCAGCGAGCGGTTCATCGAGCGTCTTAGGGCGTGAAGAATATAGTAAGTAGCCCATAACTGAACCCAATTAGCCAATTTCGGGTTGATGAGTCTTAACGACCAAAAGCACTAAAAATAGCTAGTCCTCTTTGAAGAATGCTGAATATATTTACAGGAAATGTATTTAAGTATTTATATAATTTATGAAAGAATATAGTTTTTCATTATGGCACAAATATAGCATTCATAAAACTAAGGTAATAAAAGCTAAATTAAAGGTAGAAAACCTCGCCTAGCTCTTCTGAGACAGGAAGTGTACCAATAACGCTGGCTGCATTACCTCACTGAATGGCGAGACTAATTTTTTGCGCGAAATACAGACCAGCCTTATTGTCACCTACTGTCTCACGTAGCCGCTTTTTTAATGTCCCGAAAAAGTCGGTGAGCTCCTGGACCCCATGGTCCCAGAGTCTCTACCCCAAATGGCTCAAATAGGTAGTCTCCTGAGAGACCGGCGTATTTGCGCCGTTTAAGGGATTCAGTGGAAGCTGCAGCCGATCAGGACATTGCTGAGGTAGCTAGAATATATATACATATTTAATAACGCGTATGTTACATTATATGCCGCTTCCACTGCCGCGACGGCACCAATGTCTTCGGAGCCTAAGGGCATCGGTTTTGTGGCAATCGCTGCGTTGGATGCATTGCGATGACTTGCATTATTTTATCACATGGACGTTTTCAGCCGTCTCTCTGCATTTATCACAACGGTTCCGCAGAAACTATGTAGTTACAAAATCGATCAAACATTTCAATTTAATGGATTTTTTTTCGTTTTTTTTATATACGAAACTAAACTACCGTCACTTCCAGTAATTTTTTTCTTCGCATATTTTTTTTGTGGTTATTTAATTATTATTTAGGTATTTAAATGTTGCGGATGTTCGCTTTGCCAAGCGGCACTGTGATGTTGCACTGCAGATATAATTTTTTCCGTATTGATATCCGTGACGATTCGGCGCGTAAATCAAAATGGTATAGAACTCGCGCCGTCACTAACAGACAGACTAACTGTGAGCGGTACAAGCTAACAGAGCCATTAGAATCACCCACGAGCACTTTATGTAGAGATTGTACAGGTTTCCGGGCGAATTCTTCAGCCACTTCGTGTACATTACTGCTAAGGCGCAACAGAATTTTGCTGGAACCCTTCATAAAGAGCAATGCATAACGAAACGAGCCTCACTGGCCCCAATTTCTGGACAATCTCAATCCGCTGGGGTGGGCTGGGGTTCCGAGCGAATTCTTTCGTGATTTTGAATACATTGCTGGTAAAAAGCAGCACCATTTGTCGAAGCCGCTTAATAACGCGCGATGTATAAGACAAAGCGATTACGAACATTTGATTTAACCGCGCCAAGCTAGACGGTGCGCCCGCCTCTACTCTGCCGACTACAAGTCAGAAAGTTTAGCCTATAGACAAAATGTTGCTACAAAACTTACGAGTTTTATATTTCGTTTATTCATTGTCCAAATACGATAACATCGTGACAACTATTCTAAAGCTTAAAATAGTAAATCTTGATATCGATTACTTTTCAAATAGAAGACTTATCGTAGATTTGGATTTTTGTTAAATTAAAGCTAGCCTCTTTCAAAATTACATGTTATCTGACAAATGCCTTTGATGACAACCGATTGATAACTTACGTCATTCACGTTCATTATCGTTTAGCGTTTAACGTTATCACTGAATCATGAAAAATTTGTCGGCAAGCCGTTTAGATAATGTTAACTGTCAGTCGTCGTGTTTTATTATTTCTAAAAAGTGTTCAAGCTCTAAATACCGTCACGCATAAATCTATGTCGCCTTTTATTTTGTATGTCTATGTACAGTTGAAAGTTTAGAGAAATTTCGGAAAGTTAATGAATGTCCTATTTGGCTAGTTGTATGCTATTGTTAGCGTTGATTACTGAAGATTCGAATAGGTATGTATCTGAATCAGGACAGGACGCAAGCATTATTTTTTTTTCTTTAAGATATTAAAGAAAAAGTATTAATTCATGTTTAAAATTGTTACAACCGATGTAGCCAATACGGTTTCTAGCGCTACACAAACAAGAATCGTCGTAGCGGAAAAACGATTAAACAGCGAATAGTTCGACGGAAGAACAAGAACAACAATTCAGTCAAATCAATATTAGACCTAATGACCATTGTGATAAGGCAGAACAAGCAAAGCAAGGCCTGAACAACGATCACAAAGCACCTGGCAGCACTACACAAGAAGCGGCATGCCTTCCGCATCCCAACGACGACGAAAATGCTCAAAATTAATTAATATTTGATCCGATATGTAATTATGACGGAGTAACGATAAATTTCAAGCGGGTAAAATTGTTTTATAGAACCAGTCACCATATAGCATAGTATTTGTCCATATTGGAACATAATTATTCGTCGCTAATTTCGATATACAATCACTACATAAACCTATCATAGTTTTATATTTCTTACAAACTCTTTTATTTTTAACAATAAAGGCAACAATACATTTCACAGAAGCCTTTTAACTTCTATCTGTGGATTAAGTTCATTCGACAGATAGCTGCTAGCCGCTCTTATGACAACCACAGCAAGTGACAAGGGGAGGTGGTAACGGTATTTCTCTGCACCGCCGAAGTATTCACCAGTGATTTTGAGTGAAGTATTTTTCTTCGAACATCTTCCTTCAATTTCAAGAGCGTCTGGGTGTCTGAACACAATCGAGTGCTTCCTCTTTGTATAAAAAGAGTTCCTTTGAGCAGAGGGCACTGACCGCTCCTAAAATGCCTCAGTCGCGTAATTCTTAACAAAAGAAATGCTTAATTGTGTAAAATGCATTGACGCGTGGTCCAATTCAAAGATAGAGGCTTTTACAGATTTTATTCGTAGAGCTTTGCCGGTCGGTGTAACAACAATACATATATTTAATGATCAAACTATTTATCGTAGAAATACCACACAAATTACCTATCTGTATACTGTAATTAATTGAGTAGGCAGAAGATTATGCTTCAATAGACCGAAAGATCCTTGAATTTAATTCGGAGACGAGTTATAAGAGACGCATCTAACGATTCTATAAGCAGAATGTTTAATCAGTTGAAGAATACCTTACCTCGCCACAAAAAGGATTTATTACGGTGGTTACAATTGGTCGCTATACAGCTCTAATAGGCAAAAACATTTATGATTTCAACGTTTGAACTCTTTTAAAAGCAAGGAGAAAATGCAGAGAACTTTTGAAACCTATCTCAATTCTATCTGAAATTACAATAGAAATCTAAAAAAAAATTACACGCTTCATCTCGTGACTTGGCGGCTACTGTTAATAAGCAGAACTGGAGTGAATCAACGAGTCAGCGGATAGCACTCGTTGCGTTTGTTGTAAACACGAACTAAATATAGTTAGATGTATGATTCACTAGATCGGTACACGAAGAAGCGCCAGCCCGGCTAGCATGAACACCGAAACTGGATATGATAACGCCAGTTATCGCGTTGAACAGTCAAAAAACATTGGATTTTTTATAGTTAAAAGCGATAAATGGCTATAACTACATGATATAGCCAAATATGCTTTTTATTATAGCCATTTTTCGGTTTGAACTGTCGAAAATCCAATGATTTTTGTAAATTCAACGCGATAAATAGCTATATCATATCGTGTTTGGGTGGTCATGCTAGCCGGGCTGGAGTAGTCACTAGTATCGTTAGGTTCACTTTAGCAGACTCTAATCTGCGCTAGCGGCGTATTGAGAATATGATTATTATTAGTTTTAGTTCCATCTATGTCAGTAAGAATGAACCTCAATCTTATATGTTTAAAATGTTCAATGAGATTCGGAGAGAGCTACAATCTGCAAGCATGTGGAGCAGAATACCAGGTGTCACCATCCCAACATCTCTCATGGGTGTTGTACGGAGAGAGTGATTGTAATGGCAACATTCCAATCCACACTGCTCAAGGTTTTGTCTTAGGTATTACAGCCGGCCGCCTCCCTGACACCGACTCATTTTGGGTATGCTGTTGTAGGTGGTTTGCCCTCCACCGTTCGGGTGCCCCAAGGTGCTTATGGGTCTACACCGGGCAATCTCCCTTAGTCGACTTTACGGCGGAGTACTTTAGTTGGGGCTGGCACATTCTAGGTAATTTTTTCGCTCCCTGACCAGCATTGTAAAAAAGCTTAGATCATTTATGACCTACAAAGGTAGCCAGTAAGCGTCGCATTATCGCAAAGAGAGACAATATTTTAATAGCTGCCGGTTCTGATGCTGAATTATTTACTAGGTCTGATTCTGAATTACTAATTACTTCATTACCTACTTCTTGAGAAGCTGTCTAAGTTCTGTGAGTTTTACAATTTATAATAATTGCCATCCCTTATCGATCGTCACCGAGAGAAAGGTTTGGGGAAAGGAGAAAAGTCACTTACACTTCGTTTTAATCCTGCGTATTATAAAGCTTGGACTAACTTTGTTGCCAGGTTCAAGCCATTAAACTCCAATAACAAGTAGGGGAAGGTGGCATGAGTCGGGCAAAGTGCCTAAGGCGGACATTCGTTTTTTTATTATTTCATGAACCCCTTCGGGGGATATAAGCGTGATTTATGTATGTATGAACATCAGGAGCTTTTCAAATGCTCCCTCAATTGAATCAGACGGCAATATATCAATTAAGAAAAATCTTCACATTACTTAACTAATTTAATAACCGCCTTAAAAACCTCCTACAAGTATTAGAATGAGACAACTTAAAAAAAAAGGACGAGTGAAACAGGTCAAGTCGTTCTGAAGCTACGTCGTGACCAAGAGCAACAGAAATTCATTTTTATAGTATATAGATATACATAACAATAACAATTATTAGTAAGCCCCCGAGCGCATTTCTTTCAAGTGCAAAAGCTTTCTGAAGCCACAAACTTCACGTTCGTCCTTTATCCGAAACCGAAAACAATCTCGCAAAAATCTCCACTCTAAATTGTTGCTCAAATGGCAACCCATGTTAAGAATTCACCGAACCCTAAAGATTCACCTCCGGCTCCGTAAGTCGAATTATATTCCACTAGAATTATGAAACAATTATGGCACACCCCCGGGACCGAGCTGGGAACTCCAACAGCTATACCATATCACTTACAAACCATCAAAATGTTATCTGAATGCATAATTTGATATACAGAGATTTCCGTTAACTTTCAAGGGACCGTAGAGACAAGGGTCTCTGCGGTACCGCAGCGTCAGTACGGAGATAGCTTAGAGCTCAAGCTAAAGGTAGCCCCACAGGTGAACTAAAGGCATAGTCATACTTGGGAAGTTCTTGGGGAAAACAGCTTTTTCCCACGTATGTAAAATCAATGTCACACTCATTTCTCGTCCATGCTGGCCTGGGATCCAAAAATAGCTAGTGAGCGATTTTGCGATGAATGTTTACACTTCAAAGCTGGCCTGGCTGGGACCCCCTTGGACGTTCCTCGGCGTTGTCGCAGTATAAAACAATACGACGTCAGAGTTTCAAAAATTGGACTAACACCACAATAGCTTTTACTGTCATATCGTGACGTTAAAAAATTAATTCAAGAAAAGTCTTTCCTAGGTGTCCGCCTCTCGGCAATGCATGAAATGTAGTATAGTGCCATCATAGGACGATCTACCAGAGAAGCAAACGTCCGCCAACGTCTATTTTAATCTGGAGTCATTCTTAAAACTACTACCTCAGTAGAAGCATAGGCTTAAAAGGCACAGCCTGCCGTTAGATTTGAATAAGGCTTACGAGATGTTTCGCGAGAGCTTCTAATTGAACACGCTTACCAGTCCGCCGTCGAGGATTTTAAGTAGCGTTAAAACGATGCGTCTACTAATGCAGAGAACGCATCTATACTAATATTATAAATCAGAAGAGTTTGTTTGTTTGGTTGGTTGAACGCGCTAATCTCAGGAACTGCTGGTTCAAATTGAATAATTATTTTTGTGTTGGATAGTGCATTTTATAGGCTATATAACAACCGACATTATTTACTACGCGAGCAAAGCCGCGGCTGACCACAAGTAAATGAATATTGCGCTTCAAAATAATTTCACAAATCTGCCGCACACAGAGTTGATAACGGCTTCAGCTGCATTGAGCTTTGTAATACAATGTCGGACAAATTCTTCGGAGACAGTTAGTTCCACGTCACGTTTACACCAAGAAATTAGTTTCGTGACACCAGTTTGATCGAAATATCGCGCCGTGCTCGAAACTACGGTTTCGGGGGTTAAGTGGACCCCGAGATTTCGGAACAAGACGACATTACGATGGCAATGTTTGTGGAGACGAAGCCGTGGACTAAAAATGGGAATTCCTGTTTAGCTGAAACCGAATACATGGTATTTGTAAAAATACACTAGTCTTATATACTGCTACTGGCCTGGGAGCGAAATAATAACATAGTATGTGCCAGCCCCGACTAACCCCAGGAGTGTCGTAAAAGTCGACTAAGTGAGATAACCCGGTGCACCGTGTAGAATAGACCAATAACCACCTTGGGGCACCCAAGTGGTGGAGGGCAAAACAGCATACCCAAAGATGGTGGCTGGGTGGCCGCCTGAAAACCTGTGCCAAAACCTTGAGCAGTATGGATTGGAATGTGGTCATCCCAATCACTCTCTCCGTTCATTGGTCTGTCGTCATTGTCCTTTCCATCACTTTCATTAATTACTAGCACCTTTCTGGTGTACTGGATGATATGAATCACAAGGGTTGCTTGATGACGGCTGACCAATATTAATGGTAGAGAAAACATACTGCGCAGACCCCAGATAAACTGGAAAGAGGGCAGGATAAAGAAGAAGTGATCGTGGAAATAAATATACTAACTGCCGCACTCAGAGTCAGACAAAAAATGACAATTCAAAACTAATCGCTATTCTTGCTGGGTCTATGGTCTAGATTTGAATGTAAATTAAAGTAAAATCGTACTCATTAAAGTTAATTAACGTCTCTGAGTGCGGCAGTAAGAGAACATTACATAAATATTGATGCAAACACCTAAATTCGAAACAAGAACAAATAAAAGCAGCCATTGCAGTGACCAGTCGAACTGAGTTTGACGAGATGACGTCACGCCGTGTACTAGAGCAGCAAGGGGGATCACGGTTCCGGCCATCGGGAGAGGAAACGCGACCCTAAAAACGTAATAAGAATTAACGATCGATACACGGCATGTTAACGTTTGTTCGAATGTTGCGAAAGCATGATTTACCATAGCAATGCAGTTTCGAAAGTTATATCGTTTTATGGATTTCATTCAGGTACATTGTTCTGTAAGCTCGATAAACTCCTGACGCAATACTTTTTTAATTACCTACTGATCAATTTCGAAAGATACTTGCTTATGTATTCCATCTGTACTACTAATATTATAAAGCTGAAAAGTTTGTTTGTTTGTTTGAACGCGATAATCTAAGGAACTATATACCGAATCAAATTGAAAAATTCTTTTTGTGTTGGATAGTCCATTTATGTAGGAAGGCTGTAGAATAACCGGGCGACAACTAGTTTTATTTATATCGGGGGAACTTTGAAAGAAGCGCCAGGGACTGCGGAGTAATAGACTTGAGATGGTTGGGTCGTGTTATGAGTAGAGATGTAAGCTATGTCGGCAGAAGAATGTTAGGACTAGAAGGAGAGGAAGACCGAAGTGGGTGGATTGTGAAAAGGGGGATATGATAGCGAGAGGAGTGGAGAAATTGGTAAAGGATAGACAGGAGTGGAAGAAGAAAACATGTTGTGCCGACCCCGCCTAGAGCGAGATAAGGGCAGGAAGAATATTCCGTTTACTACAAAAGTGAAAGAGGTTTGTCTTCAAAAAATTTTTACAGTGTGCAGAAGTCTTCAAGCTTTGCACTTTGAGCCTCACATCTCTGTGCTCACACTATTCTCGGCGGTTTCAAAGCATTGTAATGGGGATAGTATGTCTGTTAGTAACGCGACACGCCCTGTCGCAATTTCCTCCGTGTGTTTCCAAAGTTTGGCCAACTTACGTATGTCCCTGGGGTGCCCCAAGTCAGGTTAATCATATTATGTATGGGTCAGAGATGCCTTTAAGCCAGGAGCTGCCAACTGCAAAATTATAATTCAACAGCTTTATAGAGCCGCAGTATTGTGGACCTCACATTCGCGGAACAGAAAATCAATTAGGTGCTTAGTTTGCTTTCGCAAATGGACACTGTGTTTGAGAACATTTATAATTTGTTTGTTGTTTGAACATGGAAAAATTGTTACAAAGCAGATATTGGTCAGGAAAATGGAACGCTTCTTCCGTATAATGTTGGTCGCGGGAATATTCAGATTTTGGTTCTAAACGATTGGATCGATCAAATTTTTTGACTGGACTAGTAAATAAACGAAAGCAAAGGTTTTTATCAGTGTCAAGACTCCTTAGGTACTGCTCACTATATGACTTAAGAACATGAATGTTTTTAAATATAATTAGTTTAAATAGGATAGACTCGAGTTCATTGCTTCTGCTTGCAAATCAAATCACTCGATAAAAAATAATAAAAAATACAATGATATAAAAAAATAATTAGATATTGTTTTCTTTGACATTATTTTTCTGTTAAGAAAAATAACAATTAATATACACTAAATAATTTGCTGAACCACTTGTATTATTCTATAACTTTAAAGACATAATATGGCAGGCAACCTCAATCAGTTGTACAATTCTGTCACTGTTTATTGTATGCCGTGAAAATTATTCTCTAATGCCATTGTTTTTATACACACATTAAAACAATAGAGTTACACACATTAACAGAATGCGCCTGCTTCGTACTAGTATATTCTGGGACTTTGTGGGTAGTACCTATCTTAGCAAAACATAGAGGTTACCTTAAATCTTAAAGAACAAATAATATTGACAAATTCCACGAAACTAAGCAAATATAATCCCTATATACAAGAATATAAAGTTCACATTAAGGAACGTTTTGCAAACACAAATGTTAGGGACATAAATTGTATTCATTTCAGTATACGTCGATGTTGGTACGTGACCTCCGTAGTGAAGTGAAATAGTCGATAGAAGAGTTTTCGATGTCAACTTATGTTCGGTCACACAAAATTCTACATTCATGTCTTTTCTCGAATGCATATTCAATATCTACTGTATATGGAAAACTGAATGCTGTAAATGGCAAACGAATGAATGGGTAGGAATACAATTTTAACGAATTGCGCAGATAGAAGCTTCCAACACGTTTATAACGCTACATAGAAATATCTACACTATAAAAATTTATAGGTGCTTTTTAGTACAAATTATTTTTCCATATTATTATAAAGAGATAAAGAAATATTGATTGTTTACATTTATACATAAATCATGCCTTTTTATCGTCGTAGGCAAAGATATATTAACGGCTGCGGGCCTTTTGCCATCTACCGGACTTGTTAATCGCATTATTTCTTGGTGGTGTAACAGAAACACTGCTGTCAATTTCTAATTGTTTCTTTTAACTATATGAAATTTCTTGCAAGATAGAGCAATTAGAACATCTGCTATTATTATACATAAGTAATTTTCAAATGCACTGTAGACAATTGTTTGTATGAATTTTTAAAATTCATAAAACATTTTATTTATTAGAGGAGTTAGAAGAGTAAGTAGTTTTGTTGCAAATATTCCCTAAATTAATTATTAGACCGCAAAAAGACTTTTTGTTTATTATGAAAATTTATTAAATTATGTTACAGGATACAGATTGATAATGTTACAAAGAAAGTTGAAGAATTGAAAGTGCCAACGCTTAAAATTCGATGTTACATTTCAGCAATACATTGCACAACTATTTTTACACGCAGAAGGAAAAACGCCATCCGTGTAAATTTCAGCATTCGTGCTGTTTGTTATATCAGCGCATCGCTCTCGTACAATATTTCAGTGCTGGATATTGCTATCATTTTTATTTACGGTGAATTTGAGTTAAACGCTTTAAAACAATTTGCAAAGATAACTTGAGCTAAATATTATTGCTAACGAAACTGTTGTTTGATTCAATTTACGCCAGCAAAGAAATGTGAATATCCCACATTTTCTAATATTATTAGTTTTCTTAAAACTGAAATCAAGAATTAGAACCTTATAATGAGGGCAGCTTACATTCGATTTAACAAATAATTTTATAACTAAACATAAATATTTACGTTTTGGAATGTGTTGTCTTTAAGGTTGTAAAGGTCGCCAGCACAACCCTATGAGGTCCCAAAGACAGCAGCATGATATAGACAACGCCGCAACTTATTTCATTACAACCAGTACGTGATCGCCCGCTAGTGATGTGATGGTGTCGATAAAATAAAAACTATTTGTGTTTCGCACAATAAAACCCCTGACACATGTTTTATACACTCTGATTATTAGTGATATTATTTATTTTTCACGTAAAATATAGATTTAGATGTAAAATGGTTTCCTGCAGATTAAGGTGTTTCTGTTGGAAACATTAAATATTAATATACTCTGCCTAAGTATAAAAAATATTGACTACTTTATAGATTAAAATTACTTTATATTTCTTCAAGAAGGATTTACAGTATAATTTATTATGTTACGTTTTTAATTACGGGGATACGGGGATAATTTTAAATCACGTCTTAATCCCACCAAAAGACATCCTGAAGTTGTTACACCTAGACTGTAGTGCTTCAACACGGACGGGCGTAGCTTCGTTAAAGCCTTTCGTCTAAAACTGTCCCACACCGTAATTCGCTCACCTCACTCGATCACTTGTCACAAAGCTAAATAAGTGAAAGAGACAACCACCTCTACACCTTGTTAAAATTTAAATTCCAATAAACAACTGTCTCCCTCGCAACGGAACAAGAGAGTGTCTTGAAACAAAAATGCCTCTGGCAACGCAGCCGTTTAATATTCAAAACGCAAATTTCATGAAAAAATACAATTCCCTTCTAAGCAAGTATTTGAACAGACTGTCTGAGTTTCGGTTCCAGACACATTGCAGGCGCTCTGGCGGGCCGGGAACTTATCTAGACCTTGTTAAATTGGAAACTAATGTTGCTACAGTAAAATATTGAACGGCGTACCTACGTTTTCATCACCTCCATAATTATCTTCATCATTACCTCCATCATTTTACCTGTACCACACATATAGCCTTTTTGTTCATTCTTTCGGAGTGGAATGCTTATAAATATCAATTATGAATATCCGAAGAATCGTTCCGAGCAGTGTACTATTTTTTGGGCCCCTATCTACGAGGACTTACTATGGGCAGCTTTTGTAGTAAACTACGTACCTATAGTTTGCCTAGTGTTTAAGTTTATTGCCCAACGACTGGCTCCCGAAGAACACACATTACGCAATCTATAATTGGACACAGTTAAACAGTACGGCACGAAAACCACGCAGTCAAGATAATTTTAAACTTATTAGACAAGACATTAATACTCCGCCTGTATTTGGGTGACTCTTATCTAAAGACAATTATCAAGTCGCACTCAAATTTTACTTGGTCCGATTTTGTGGCGCGATAGTTTTAACCCAAGAGAATATTTTAGTGGATAACTTCTGACAATGATGTGGGTTGGATCATTTTCAATTTCAAAGCTTTAATTACTCTCTCACTGTTCGAGACTTTTAAATAATTCTATGGAGGAGCAATTGGATCAGATTTGAAATCTTCGCTCACGTCAAGCCTACGCAGTTTAAGTTTAGAGCCTAATACCGTTCTGTCCATCATCCGCTTGATTTAGTGTGATTACTAATTTATTATTTATAACCTTATCTTTAAATATCTGAATCGTAATAATTATCTGCAGAGAAACCATAGCAAACGAATTTATTTACGGCATTCGAAAGGGAGAGCATCGGAATCTGTGCTCTGCGAACTAATTAAACATCAATATTTCAAATTAAACTTTCCACTCTCATTATTCGGAATACCTTTTTGAGGTTTGCGGTGACGAGAATTTTACGGAGAGGTAATTAAATTTGTAGGAGGACTTAAACTTTTATTTTAGGTCGGCCACTTTATACCTATAGGTAATGATGGTTTCATTGATGAGTGCAAAGCTGGTGCTTAGAGGCGTCGCTTTATATTTTCTTTCTAGAATTGGACTTTTGGAATAATTTATAGCGTGTTTCTCTGCGGGACGTACAGTCACACAATGCCCTGGCAAAGCAGATCGATGTTGCAAAAGCTTATACCATCGGAATGATGTGAACGCAATAGATAGAACGTATTAGTAATGCACTGTGGATGAGATTTGCTCCATCTAGAAGTAGACATAACCACATAATTAGACTTGCAAAATACTACGTGGCAGGTCTAATAACCTGATATTTGTAATTATATAATTTTTATATCATCATATCATGTTATATTTTTATTCCGAGACACTTGGGTAGTAAAGGAAAAAGAAGGTATAAATTAGGTAATGCTTTTGACACACCGCGCTATGTTGGCCAAAATCGCTTTCCGCTACCACCCCTAATATGCCACCAGACTTCAGCTCCAGTTGCTCACTTACTTAGCTACGATTTTACAAGGCTACATGGTGTTTCTTTTATTTATATTTAATTACCGATTTGACAGAGGTGAGTTGAATGAATAACGTGTGTGGCTAAAGTCGAATGAATAAAGTGTGGTTAAAGTCAACGTGTGACTAAAGTCGCTTTTTATCATGCAATTAAGTCCGTTTAAGAATTTCACTCCATCCATCGTAATCCAACACCGTATTTTACATCAATCTTCAATTAGGTAAGAGTCTAGTGTATTCAAAATTTTCTCTAAGTAGCGTGAACAATACACACGATTGTTCTAGAAATCTAGGAGATTTGAGGTGAATTTTGCAAGTATTCAGAACATGAGAAAAGTAGTGGAATAAAAGCTTAGTAGGCACTATTTCTAAATGAAATGTGACATAGGTACAACAACAATTTGAGTGTTGTATTATTATTATTAGAGTAGAAAGAAAACTCTAGCATGCATGCATGCAGTACCTACATAATAGTGGTGATATTACATATATTTTATTTAAAATCTTTATCAAATGACGTATTCTATTATTTCTACAATGATACTACCACAGTCTCGTTAGTTATTAGCATGCCTGTAATTGTTTAAGAATTTATTGATTGGCAAAATACAACCAAATCCGCACTGTGTCAGAGTGGTGGGTTATCGCCCATCGTCCATATAGTCTTCCCTCCGTAGGGAAGGTCTGTGCCCTAGCAGTTGGGTCTTCGAAGGGTGGGTGATACCAGATGAATCGAAGCATTTCGTTGCGTCAAGAACGTCTTGACCGTCAAAAGCTCGGTGTGCGAGCTGCCTTACAGGTAGTTGAAATGAGGCCAAGTTAATGTAATTTTGCAAAAGAAGCGACATTTGCGTCTTTCGCTTTTTATTAGGTTAAAGAAAATGAGTACAAAGCCGGCTCGAGGCGGCAGGCCAATAACTAAAGCTATGCAGAAGATAATTTGAGACATTTGAAATGAAACCGTGGAAAAGTTGTTTTTATTATGCTCCTGCAAATTTATCAGAACTCTAAGTAAAGACCGTTAAAAATAAACATGGTTTCGTATACTTATTTTTCATATTTGCGCACAGGCCACGGACTATCCGTGGCCTGTGCGCAAATATGAAAAATCACAACAGCTAAGTAAATAAGCAAGCAATCGGTTTAATCTGTATGCGTGGTTCAATTATTTATTCATCGACAGCTATATTTGAAACTTAATCTTTTTGATACTTTGCCTCCTTCCATTTGTGAAGGTTGTTTTAATAAGAAAATAACATTCATTGGAAACTATATTTATAGGATTATTTGACACTCTATGAAACCTAGCAGTATTGGCAAAACGTTGGTTTTAATGCACCTCTATCTCCAAAAGAAGCCGTGTAAGATGTACGATGGGTATTTGTCAACAAAGTAACAATTAAAAAGTAAACAAAAAATATATTTTCGAGAAAAAATACAAGTTTTAAAACTGACAAGTGTAACAACACTGCTTTTTTTTAAGAAGGTTAAAGGATAGAAAAATGTAAAAAATAATAAAAAAGTTCCTGATGGAATATTAAATATAGCTTGTAAATTGAACTCTCCAGATCAAAACGAATAAAGTAATGCATTAGAAAAAATACTCGGATCAGGATTACCAGACCAGTGTCACCAAATCGGGGCGCCCCAGGCCACGGGGCCAAACAACGTGATAAAGTGCCCAGCATGGCCCGAAGAGAGAAGCGAGCTGGCGGTAGCCGTGGGCGATGACCTGTCACTACCGGCATTAGTCCGCGCCATTGTCGACAGTGACGAGGCGTGGCATGCAATGGATATATGTTAACCCAGTATATGTTCGCCAACACGGTTACGGAAAGGAAAGAGGCCGAGGAGAGGTCGCGAGAGGACGACCCCTCGGCGAATTAAGAAAGAGAAAGACCGGGCGCCGGCGTAGACATTTTGCTGCCGCGATCGCCCCATGAATTCCTGAATTCTGGCCCCTGAACAGTAGACGGTACACCTTTTATCCTACTGCTCACGTTATTTTTTGGCCGCCGAAATGATAGTTGGGTGCCACACAGGTGCTCCCGTGTGACATCCAGAGTAGGCAGCGCAGTTCTATACGCTGCAAAGGATGATGGACCCGTATTCGGGTGAGCGCGCAAGACAGGCACTGGGATTGTAAGGCCCCGCTGTAACCCTTCCCCTGTCATGCGAGAAGCTGGAGCACCCAGGAAATTTTTAATGGGTAGTCCCGGCGCTTTCTACACGCCGGGGAGTCCCACACACCCCCACGGCTCATGTCCCGGAGCCGTGGGATGGGCGTAAATTTGCATTTTTTACCTGGAATTAAAAAAAAAAGATTACCAGACCCCGTATTATGTAAGCCGATTTCAGTTGGTTTGGTCTACCCGTCACTTTCACATTTTGCTATTGTTCTCAATGAGTGAGAGAGATGGATAGACCAAAGCAACTGAAATTGACTTACATAATGGGGGCCCAGCTCACAGGCACGGACGAAAATTTCTCATTGAATTCTTCTTTAAAAAGCCTGCCACAAAGCGTGTTGTTTTGCTACAGAACATTGTTTCAAGACAGGATGTTGTTATACCTGCACGCAGCTACTGAGCTGGCGACATTTTTCAGATAAGCTGATGAATAACACGAATTGTATATTGTGTTGCAGTCAAAACACTAAGGCTCGAGTTCACCACAATGTAAAACAAGTGTTTTAAAAATAACCGCCAGTTTATGACAATTCTTGCATAAAACCGACGGTTAAATAATAATAGCTTGTTTTATGTGTTGGTATTTCTTTTGCTTTTAGGTTATTTTTTGGCTTAAATCAGTCAATAAAAATTTATTTTTCTTAACTTTCTACATACCTACTATTGAATTTAAAAAGTAGTTTTGACTTAGGCTATAATTATTGAACTGAGCACCATACTAACTTAATCTAACCAATGTTTCCAAGCCCGCAGTCAATAATAGTTTTGGCTGGTTTGTCAGTCAATGGTGGTTTTGGCTGGCTAAGAGTTTTGACTGTAACATAACACATAATAATCATAATCTATGTGTTGAAATGGTGACTCAACATCCGGAGTCGCATTTCGTTACCGCAGCGTGTAAAGCAAATCATTTCTTAGTCAAATATTTATTAATCTACACATCATCACATCACCACCCCTTTAATATTAGAGGCACAGGCTTTTCCTAAAGATGGAAGAATTAAAGAAGAATGGGCCATACCAACCACTGTGGCCCAGTGCAGATTGGTAGCTAACGGTTTAACGTGCCTTCCGAAGCATGACGGAACTTCAGATGATACATTTTTGGTCACCCACCCAATGACCAGCCTTAGCGAACATAGAGTACGAGCTCTTTATAGAAAACGCAGGTCATTGGATCAAAAATATCTATTCTTTGACTAAAGATAATATAAGAGTTCTTACTCTTCGCGATTCCGATCCTGGCTGCATGTGCAGTTGTTAACACCCACCAATTCACACTGGGTTAAGGCCTATTCGCCATAATATTGTACCATCCTAAGGGAAGACCTGTGCCCCAGCAGTGGGGACATATGCTGCGGGCCTTACCGAACATTGCTTGGTTTAAGCAATCGCAAACCGTGCGCCCTATATATACCTTCATCAACTCCTCGACATTTAAAAACATGACGTTATCAAGCTACACCGTGCATTCTAAATCCCCAAAGTTAGTTCAAGACTTCAAGAGAACAAAGCATTCATCAAACAACTTTTGCGAAGCTGCAACGAATACGGAAAAAAACTATGATCGAAGAGCATCTTTGTTCCATACAGCTCCCTCAAGAGACTGTTTTCTGCAGCGGAACTCTATGCAAGATGGCTGCCGTCCGTTCCTTTCAAAATTCTCCAGGGAGAGGCCGAATGCAAGGACGGTCACTTAAAGTCTACGTATATTTACACGAATCAACCCTTTAGGCAGAAGTTTGCTACCAGCAAATTTCGACAGCTCATGTCAGGTGACATAAGAACCTATTGCTATCAGCGGAAACATTAATTAATAGCCGACAAATGGTTAATGAGATAAGGCGACTGAAGGTTAATCGATTAGTGTGTAGCAGAGTTCCTTTTATAACACCTAGTAATATATTGCGACTTACGTGCCCGATAGATGGGAATAGGCTCGTCAACTATTACATGCATCCCAAGATAATTGGGTGACCCATGGCCATTAATCCACCTCTACCTACCCTTTCGGTGATTAATAGTTATGATTTATTAATATGTCTGTGAGTGTGTTGGATTCTTTCTTCATATCCACGTCCAATTACGGTGATGAAAATGGGCGGTAACTGCCTCGAGAAATTGGTACATATTAGCATAATAGACTTTAATTCCATGAATTAACTTGTGATGGACAGCGCACTGGCGGAGTTTCTACAGTTACTCCGGGCGGCCCGAACCGAAGTTTATTTGCTCCAAATTAGGCGTACATATTTAATATTTCATATAGAAAACAGTTTCTATATTCTAATCAACTTATGGTTAGATGAAGTTGGAAAAAGCTGGAGAGAGACGAGAACTCTTAGCATTCCATCTAGTCCCTTATCATCCATCACACCGAAAAGGAGCTAGTGATGAATGAATGTATAGATAAAACATAGAAAGGACCATGTCGAGAGATCGAGGAACGGAGAGAGTGATTGAAATGACAACATTCCAATCCATCCATACTACTCAAGGTTTTAACTAGATTTTACAGCCGGCCGCCTGACCTCTTTGGGTATGCTGTTGGTGGTTTAACCTCCACCATTCAGGTGTCCCAAGGTGCTTATAGGTCTACACCCAGCAATCTCCCTTAGCCGACTTTTACGACACCTATAGGATGATTCTTTATTGGTCTAAACCGGTCAATCTCCCTTAGTCGAGGCTGGCACGTTCTACGTAATTTTTTTGGCTCCCACACCAGCATAGAAGACTCAAAAGCTAAAAGTTAAATTCTAGATGTTTTGCAGATCACGAATCCTCCATATAACTATTCCAAGGAACAAGTTGTCCATAGTTCGTAGCTTTGTTTATTTTTATGACACTTTACGCCATTTATTATCCATTCACCTCAATATATAGCTCTTCAACCTCTGCCCCTCACATTCCCAATTCTAACCATCCAGTGTCACTTGAACTACTTGTAATACCCTTCAGCGCAACGGAATCCTCTCGAAACTTCTCTTTGTAAACACCCCGGAAGCATATCGAAACTGCAGCGTTAGACGTTTATTTCGATTCCAGCCAATTAGCTTATATCCGCACTTCTGGGCCTTTAACACACTCTATGTTTGAAGATGTTTGTAGGTGGTTCGCTTGTTCAAATAGGAGATTCCAAATGCACTGCCTTATCTGGAACTTTATTAGGATGCCTAACTAATAGCATAACTGTGGAATATAAATTTGGGTGCCCAAATTTAGCAGCATGTTATATGTATATCACAGCGATATATTAAATAGGAATTTATTGTGACACAACAGAAAATATTAAACATAAAAGTAGATAATATGTCTCAATCGGTCCCAGCTCAGCATAATGCCAGCCTCACGACTAGCGCTGGACTTATAGGACGTGTGGTGACGGCACAACCGAATACAATTGTCACCATGCCCATCTCTAATGTGGGTGTCGTACAAGGCGACTAGAGTAAAGACAGCGATGAGTAATGGGCAGCAGCATCCTTCTATACCACCTAACAATATACTGTTATTTTTGCAATATACCTATTACATCGGACCTAACTTATTCTCCCAACCCCTTCAGGGATATAGGCGTGGTGTGTATTATGGCGTGTGAATGTATGAATGATAAAAAAATATAGAATTCAAAATGAACGCAGTTCCGAATATTCTGGAAAATTTGTTCTATAAAACCAAACTAGAATCTTCAGTTTAACGCAGATAGATACAAGTATAAGAGTTATTTCGTAACCCATACTTCATCGGAGGGCTTGCCGCAAAATGTCCACAGCCGTGTATACACTTAAGTCTTACTAGACACAGGTTCACTTTGATCGCATACCTGTCACTTTGAACTGGGTTCAAAGGGTGTCCGTTGAAGTTGAAAAATAGAACAACGTGAAACAACAGTGGGCAAGCCCTTACACGTAGATAGCGGCGCGCCCGAAGATTACAAAGAAACCGCATAACATATCATCGTCTTTCTGTTATAATATGCGATATGACCTTGGCTTGTCTAGAACTTACGTAAGTTCTACACAGGAACGTGTGTCTAAGGCGGCTCTCACAGAATCTCATCAAATATGGCTGGGCAGAGAGAGAACTCGGGGTGGGGAAGGCGAGTGTTGACATGTTGTGAAGGGGCCCCGTCAATCTTTTTTTTTTTGTAGAGGGGGAAATGCTTTTACACAAACTCTGCACCTGGGCGGGGCGCAGAGTTATGTGGGACTCCGCGGTGGGTAGAGAGCACCGCGACTTCTCCACTAAAAACCCCTCGTGCACCATCCTCTCGCTTGACAGGGGGGGAAGTGGTATCAGGCAAGCCTTTATCCACTAGATTCCCCTGATTAGCGGTTGCCCGTGCACAGGCCCATCTCTGGCGAGTATAGGAGACTCGCTTAGCCTCGAGCGCCCAACGCTTAGCGTTGTTTTATCTGCCCCGGGGTCAGTTGGCTGTCTGGCAGGCGGCCTTTCCTGCCAGGTCTGGCTCGCTATAGTGGGGCGCGAGGGTTGGCTTAAGCCCTACGCCTGCAGTCCACTCTACGACGTCTAAGCGGGTCTGCCGAGGGGGGGTGTGCCTACATTTGAACCTACACTTGGGTCACAAGTCCCAGGCGCTGCCACTGAGTTACCTCTCTGCCAAACCATGGGCCCGGCACCCGCACGGTGATCAATGGAACACTAAGAGTTTTCGAGTCAGTTTTTTCTTAATTGTGGAACAAGATATGGAGTGATATAATACTCAGAGGGCAACGACTGAGTAAAGCATGGTTTCGGATTATCGGATGGACAATTTGTTGATTAGTTTATACTTTGCGAAAGTCTTTAACGTTGCACTGATGTTTGGAAACTTAATTTGTGGAATAGAACTTTTCACAGGTGTATAACTGGCCGTGTGGTGACGGCAGAGTAGAATACAATTGTCACCACCCCAAATCTCTCCCGTGGGTGTCGTACAAGGCGACTAAGGATAAATGAATGATGAGGAATGGGCAGCTTTCTTTCTTTCTTTTTTCTATTACATGGGACCTAACATAATTGGCGAAACGTGGGTGCTAGTTCACCTCTGCCTACCCCTTCGGGGATATAGGAGTGATTTATGTATGTATGTATAACTTAGCACTGATGTATGTCGTCTTCCAGTGTCGGGGATTTTGCAACTTTCAACGAATTGTCTGACGTTTTTGTCTTTGTAAATGTAATCGATCTAAATTGTTACAGTGGTTTTATCACACCACTAGGTGAATGGTTACTTTAATGGATTTTGATTTTATTTGAGAGCTGCACTTTCTCTTGTACACTTTTCCAAAATGAACGTCGCACAAAAGTGGTCGCCGGAATTATGCTAATGTGGTGACAGAGGCACAGAAATTTATTCTGATTTTAAATTTATTTTTACCTAATATTTTTCTAAAGTAAATTGTGTAGCAATATTAAAAATACGAAACCTATCTAGATTCCAATGAACCGTATAAGTCATGTACGTAAGTATCCATACTTGTCCGCCATTTTTCCGAACATAATTATCTAGCTAGACTGTTGAGTTCGAACGAAGTTTCAAAGAACTTATCTCCCGTAAAACTTAGGATAGTTCCAGCTACGTCGATGCTTCACTGTAATAGCATGATACACCTTCATGAGACGAACTACGAGTTGACGGAGCTAAGTTAACGTCAATGAAGCTATCTTTAAAAATTACGAACACGTATTTTATCTTAATGAGTGAAATTTTTTTAATAAATAATTTCTGTCTGTCACTACAGTCTTATGATTCAAAAATTAAAATAATTATTTATGTCCATTGCATACAGACATACGTAAATCACGCCTCTTTATCCCCGAAGGGGTAAGCAGAGGAGAATTAATAACACGTTTCGCCAATTAGGTTACGTGACGAGCCTAGTAGAGGTTTTTTTACAGGAAGTTCTTAGGCTTTATTTCACGTGATGGTTAGTGACAATAAGCGCCGAAGATGGAATCGAGCTTCACTTGGAACCCTCAACCACAGAGGGACTGGCTACTGACTATCTTATCACAAATTGTCGGAACACATTATTTCTGTTAACATTATTATACCACTGACACTGGCCGTGTGGTGACGGCAGAGTAGAATACAATTGTCACCACCCCAAACATCTCCCGTGGGTGTCGTAGAAGGCGACTAAGGATAAATCAGTGATGAGGAATGGGCAGCAGCATTCCTCTTATACCTACCAACTAGCAAAGTACTGCGACTTTTGTGCCCGATAAATGGCAATAGGCTCGCCACCTATTACATGGGACCTAGCCTAATTGGCGAAGCGTGGGTGCTAGTTCACCTCTGCCTACCCCTTCGAGGATATTGGCGTGAATTATGTATGTATGTTATTATTACCGCGACAGATTTCGATAAGAGGCGGTAGCTGGCCAGACAGAAAAAATCCTACCACCAGCCAAACCAGACAAGGGCCCTAAGTAGAATAATAAGAAGCCCTGTGTATGCGAACTGCTATAACAACAACAGAGTTTTGATGCACGGAGGAGTTCGAGACAACCTTTGATCGTGTCATGCCGAAACTCGCTTTGTGAACAAGACGACAGCCAAACCGCTCACACGGTCACGTCACATCACGTCGCTCATTTGAACAGACAAAGAGGGAAGATTAATTTGAGACAATTTGTTCGTTTGTCTTTTTTGTGCATAAGAAGTACGTACGATATTGTGCTACATAGCATATAATTGCGATTTAGGTGCCCGGTATATGACAATAGGTTCGCCTCTTGTGGCTGAGAATAGTTGGCGAAACGTGGGTGTGTAAGTACACCTCTGCCTACTCCTTCGGGGATATACCTATATGATTTATGTATTTAACATAAGCAAATTAATTTCTAGAGACGTGTAGCTCGGCTGATCGAACCCGGCTTCATTGCGCTTTTGTCAGGGTAATTCCCACTCAGGGTCATTGACTCGGGTAGAAATTGAGCGGTTTAGGCCCAATTTACACCGCCGCGAACTTGCATAACGAACTTTATTTCAATGCAATAACATGCACACAGCGGCGTCGACACTAGCTTGGAGAATTCTCGAGTTGAGAATGGCTCGTATTTAGTTTGTATGTTTAGTTTTGCTGGGCCTTTTCCGCACTTAGCCCCCTGATTGGGCCATTGTAGTTTGTATGTTATTCAATTGACACAAAGTTCATTTAGCTATGTACAATTACGTTGCGAACAGTCCCTTGCGTGCCATTCCTCGGCGGTGTAAATCGGGCCTTACTACCGAGACCGACTTCCATTGACAATGTGTGTGGATTTACTGCGCTCCAGAATGGCTCCACACTTACCTGCACTGCACCGCAGCGAAGTACTTTGTCCTGCGGCCACTTACCTGCAAAAAGAAGAACAAAATGCAATCAACAATCAGGTAAAATACCGACCAAAGCTAAATCACATTACAAAGAGAATAGAGGCAGAAACATTTAGAAAAAATATTTGTTGTTGGTGCGGGTATGGAACCTGCGTCCTCTGCAATCACCACTCGGCTAACCAAGTTTTTCGAACTTTTTCTAACCGCAAATTTGTTTGTGATAATTTATATACATATAATGTATAAATAAAAATAAAATTACAGTTGCTTGTTAGAATTGAAATTTCTTCGTGACATTTTATATCTAATGTTTAAATAAAAATCAAATCAGCACACTTCATTGTTCGAATTTCGAGTTTCACACCCAACGGCCGTTGGATCCCAGACAATGTTGACACAAATTAAGCATTATTCCTAGTCAATTCCATCTGCGTCGCCCGAACGGGACTAAGTCGTCCTAATTGGCAAATGATAGTGTAATCAGACGGCGTGATTTTATAGCGGGACACCCGATCAAATATACCTAAGACTCCCCTTATCCCGTATTACACTGAATGGGGTGAATTCAAATCAAATTATTACACCGTTTATTGCATGTTGGGCATTACATTTTAGGCAAGATTAGTAGCTTAAAGTGACGACAGACTGGCGTCACACATAGCTTTATTCGTGTCATGTTATGTCAGTCTATGTTTGTATAAGAGGAGTCTGGAGGCTACGACACTGCCCTTATCCCCCTCTATGCGGGGCGGCTCAACATGTCGTCTTCTTCCACCTCTATCGATTGTGTACAAGAGGATATGAATTCTCCTTCACAATCCACCCATCTTGCTGTCAACCATAGTTGGGTTAGTCCGGAGCGCCGCTGACCGTACCTACGGGTTCTCGCCCACGGCGATTTTGTAGCGATGCTGTCGCGTGTTTCGTTTACGCGCGATCGCATCGCTACTAGCGCGCGTTTGTCGCATTTGCAACGTGTTAAAGCATCGCGACTGTACCGATGCCAACGCGCGACCGTGTCAGACGACATCGGGGAGAGGGTGCCGTGTGAGTAAGAAGTGTGACGGAAGCGCGACAGTATCGCGACGGTATCGATGCGGACGCGCGACGGCATCGCTACAAAAATATATTCTATAGAAGCTTATGTTACTAGTTTTAAATGCTGTTTGTTGTCAATGAAATAAGTAAATAAAAAGTCGCCGTGGGCGAGCGCCCTACGTATTGATTTTTCTCGAGAAACCAGTAGCTGGAGCCTTCGCTGCCGCCGTCGAAATTGCTCCTGCCTCACCCGGTAAGCCTCCTCGGGAGGAGACAGTCACGAACCGAACACCCTCTTCGCAAACACCTCGTAATACTGGTTGACGTAAAACAAAGCACTGACTGGGTATTCGTTGTGATTGTTTTTAAGGTGCGCTTACACGGACAAGTAAAACTACTCAATACCTGACAGTAGGTACTCGCCAACTGTGACGTCACGACCACATCAAGCGTTTTAGGGTGGTGGCAACATGTAGTAACCAGCTGCTGAGACTCGGCCACACAATACCATGCAATATGAAGCAACTTTAAAAACTAGACAATACAAGTCAATACGTACGTATATTTAATCTGTTTCTATCTCGTTTATACGCATTGACGTGAGGTGTTTGGCGCGTTTCGTGGTGTCAGCCAGATTAATTTTCGCTAATTCAAAAATTGTTACAGATTGGATTTTGTGCAGTGAAAGTGGTGTTATTTTGATGCACAAGCATCCGTGTTGATGTGCAATTATGAAGAATCATTGAAAATAAGTCTCATGATGTTTTTATGTTGTGGTGAAGATCACTATAAAAAGTGGTGTTATCCATTTCATCAAGTACCATCATGAACTCTGTTACCATTAAATTCGCTCCAAGCACTCCCTAGATGCGTTAAAATGTGTGACACCCATATTTTAACGTAAAATTCATTTCATTCATACATTTCACCCACTCATTATTTCATAAGCCTACAGATAAAAATTACACTAAAGACTTGGCTGTATGGGCTAGACCCTTTGCCTGCCCTAAAATAAAGGGAGAATTTAAAACTAAACTACGCATTGACGTAAGAAAATTGGGTAAAGATTTCCAAACCGTTTGTAGATTCGGCAAGCCCTATACGCGACATTGAGATGTGTGCAATATATAGAGCAACTAGAATAATATTCCCGAAATATTGCAGCAATTCATTGTGATTGCTCCAAATTGCTCCACTTAATTAATTACTAAGATTGATCCATTACATTTGCCAAAAAATGCCAGTGTAAGAGCACCTTTAGGGCTATGCAAATGCTGTGGCCGATTTCCTGAAAGGTATCAAACAAAAAATAATAAATAATTAGAAAATAAAGGCGTCGTTTTAAAGAAAACATACGTACATACATACATAAATCACGCCTATATCCCCGAAGGGGTAGGCAGAGGTGAACTAGCACCCACGTTTCTCCAGTTATGTTCGGTCCCATGTAATAGGTGGCGAGCCTATTGCCATATATCGGGCACAAAACTCTTTGATTTATCCGTAGTCGCCTTGTACGACACCCTCGGGAGAGATTTGGTGTGGTGACAATTGTATTCTACTCTGCGTCACCACACGGCTTAAAGAAAACGTACTGAAAAATAAAAACGGTAGTTAAATCTCACGGTTTCATCACGTAGAAAGTACGATTATGGGTATATGCTAGTGCGATGGAGAACTCATGGGCTTTTAGATGTTAGCAAAAGCCAGACCAAGAGGGCCTACTAATGAATACTATAGATAAATTAATACATATGGCCGTGTGGTGACGGCAGAGTAGAATACAATTGTCATCACCCCAAGTCTCTCCCGTGGGTGTCGTACAAAGCGACTAAGGTTATATCTGTGATGAGGAATGGGCAGCAGCGTTCCCTCTTATACCACCTAGCAATGTACTGCGACTTTTGTGCCCGATAAATAGCAATAGGCTCGCCACCTATTACATGGGACCTGCCATAGTTGGCGAAACGTGGGTGCTAGTGCACCTCTGCCTATGCCTATCCCTTCGGGGATTTAGGCGTGTTTTATGTATGTATGTAATTAATACATAATAACTATTACCCAGCAAATCTAGTTACACAACATTAATTTATTGTACCTCAACTATAACACTAAATTTGATGCACGAATACAATTTTTCAACACCTTATAAATGCGCACCTAATTTATATTGAATGTCAATTTATTTTGCGACTACCACTGCGAGCAATTTAAAAGACTGCTGCCGACAACGGTCGTCCGTTATTCAAGGTCTTTAATAATTTGTCTATTTGAAACCACTTGAGTGGCTGACGATGTACAGTCACCGTCATATAGCTGATGACAGTTATCCTCTTGTGTCGGAAGGTATTTAGGTGTAAATGTTATTTGGATTGCTCGTTGTATTTATTGCCCGTGGCAAAGGAAGATCAGATAATTGATTATCCCAGATATACAATATGTAACAGAAATGACGCACTATCCATGCTGATTTAGTTATTCAAAAATGGTGATAACAAAAATTAAAAATTGTACATTAATTAAATATAGAATTTTCTTTCTTTTGCTTTACTAGCCAAACAATTTGTTTGAACGAGGAAAAAAACCATTAACAATTTCGATTCTTCAATAACATCATAGTTTTTTATGACTAAGTAGTTAGCGTATATAGTACCCTATTTTTGTTACAGCAATTAACTATCACTCTGAAGTTTTGTTACGTCCTATTGTGCGGACAAATAACTGCACTATCGTTCTTCGAAATATGTATCTAACTTCAAGTATATACCTAATCAATTGACCATTGTAAAAGGCTGGATTTTAATAGACTTAATTATCAATAGCTACTCGACGTCTACACTATACTAAAACGTCATTCGATTTATAATTGCTACTTACAACACAAGGGGTGAACAATCCCCCCCTCCCGGGTTTCTTGCCCTCTTTTCTAAGAACAGGGCTTCTTATAATTATCAATGGCTCGAGTAATTCCTCTGACGTTTACAAGACTGTGTAATCATTATCTAGAATTAATTAATAATATGACTGCCGCTGGAATAAATAATTCGCATCGGCGCACTCTAAACTGTCGCTGCGTGTATTTCGATTCTAGTGGATAATTTGAAATACAGTTTTCAACTAAATATATAAATGTTTGAAGCATTTTTTTAAAATATTTTAATTTCTTGAACAGGTCAGTCATCAAAACAACGAAAGGTATTTTAAGATTAATGCTCGATGCTCATATCACTAGACCATTGATTCCCAAAGTGCTCCAGGTGGACCCCTGGGGGTCCACGGGAGACTGGACGGGGGTCTACTTTGGCGTGACAAAAAAATGGGGGTCCACGAATCGTAAGGCGAATCCTGGTATGGGCAAATTTTGTGATGAACACAGACAGACATTTGTTCCCGAGTCATGGATATTTATAATGTGTATGTAGTATATTATAAATGTTTCTGTGTAAAATTATTGGGTATATCAATTTTTTCGTCACCTAGTTTCCATAACACAATTGCCTTATGCTACTTACTTTGGGGTATATGATACTATATTGAACTATTTAGTAATTTATAATAGTACTCCATGCTGCAATGAGATATCTATAGGCTACTTGACTCGGAATCAAATGCCAGAACCTCTGGTTGAGCTGTCAAAGCCACTTATCACTTGACCAGTTTCAACCGGTAACAGCTAAGCGATTTGTAAGCCATTCTTCAAGTCAGATGTTCAAAACTCGCCTAATCCATCCACTAGTGTCTATTTTACCAAATAGTTTTAATACGATGTCAAATCTACACTCACTTATGCAGAAATAAAATACACAGCATTAATATGGATGATGACACTAACAAAAAACAGAGAATCACTGAAATAATGATTTACTACTTATAATAATTTAGGACATTTTAGGACAAGGAGATTTGTTAAAAATCACATGTTCTCAGATTATACTTGTCATAGATATTTATTTTGTAAAAATAAAAATACAAAACTTAGCAATCCGCCATATCAGGTCAAAATTTGCTTATCAAAATCACCGCGTATGTAAGTAACACTGTCATGGTTTTACAAAATCGTGACGTCACACAGACGCCATTGTTATTTTGCCGTTTTGGTGGAAATTTTAATTTGCATTATTACAAACATGTTTATTTTTTCTATCAAAATCTCAAGTCTTTACAAAACAAAATATTTTGGGCAAAGTAGACACATAAAAACGACGTGGTGTAGTTTTTCAAAATTAGTCATCATGCCTGTATTGCCAAGTCTTATAAATTAATGCCGACCAAAGGGAGAGTGGTGTAATAATAATGAAGTGTTCCGGGGACAGTGTAAACAACAATATTTACCCGAGACCAAGTCTGCCATCTTTGAAGTCGGTCTAATTCTGAAAAGCGCGCGTGCACGTGAAATTGAGCGTAACTTTTTTAAGCGCGGCGAGCATAGATTATAGTTGGCTATTAGACACGTCACAAAGATCCTCGGGTCTCTCGAAGCGGTGTAGGTGTTGTATTCACGCAAATACACACATCAATTCGAAGTCTGGTTGGTGGGGCTTGTCTACTAATCTTTGTGATAAACACAGACATTCGCTCTCGAGTCATGTGTTAATATGTTTATGTAGTACATTACAAATACGTATAAATATACGAAATCGAGTATCCATAACACAAGTGCTTATTTATGCACTTATTTTACTTTAGGCTAAAACTGCAGGAGCTTTACCCACCATTTTATTTTTTGTACAAAACAGTTGCCTAATAATTTTTCTGTGTTCATCCAAAATTCAAAATTAATTATTCTCACAATACCATATTTGGCACTTATTCGGTTCTGCCAGAATAGCCTCGGCGTGTGGATTTGTGCAAATAATCTAGTTCAATCTGTATGCTAATACTTCATGTCTATCATTACAAATACCGCTGCTACAAACGTTGGCTAGGCGCACAGTCTGGGTGACGTTTGTAGCAATGGCCGTTTGCAAGCCCTGGATATCGACAGGTTGATTGCCTGTCTAGCATATTATTACACTCTGCATACAATTCAATGTACCCAGACCGCCTTATTGTAGCTGTGGTTGTGTGATTAGATGTCTTTACTGGATCCTTTGACTCGGAGTGTACCTTCTGACTGCGAACGATTAAACATTGATTCTCAAAGCGGTCTATGTGGACCCCCTGAATAAAGAAGTGGGGGTTCACGATTCGAAAGCGGGGGGTCCACGGATACGTATCTGGTTTCTGTGAAAAACTAAAATGTTGGTTTGACTTCACCTATCAATTTAGGCAGATAATATTTTAAGAAGCTCAGCTACTGTTATTTATTAACTTGCATATTCAATCGTAGCAAAATCAATTACCTAATTAATTAACCAATCAATTCTCAAATTTTATTCCTAAAAATCTTTAATTCTTGGTGGCAATAGGGCAAATTTGGGGCAAAGAGATAGATCTAATATAAACTTTTTTTGATGTAATATGATCTAATATTCACGCAGTATCAATAAAAATTTTGAAAGTGATCTATGAGGAAAAAGATTGGATACCTCTGGATTAAAACGTCATCAAATATTATAATTTACATTGCATAACATATGCACGTAATTAAGCAGCTAAATTGAGTGATAGGTTATGTACACTATTTAATTATTCTATAAATTGTACTAATGAAAGTTATTAAATGTCTAATTTACCCGGTATGGGCCAAACCGCGTGGCAGAAATCAAACAGCATTTGTGGTTTCGTTCAACAGAACAAATTGGGTATCGATAAACATCGATCGTTTGTATCGATAAACATCCATCGTAGCCAATTTTACCACTAAAAAGAGTCACGATTCAAATTAAATCACATTGCCAAAATACTTTAGCTCTTTTTTATTTTTGGATATGTTTGCCGCCTGTTTGCCGATGCACAATATTTATTCGTTTGTATTGAACTATTAGGGTCAGTTTACCTTGAAAACGCCAGTGGATTCGTGCAATGAAACATGTAAATTCAAATTAAAAAATCATCGATCACACCGAAAAGTTGCAATATAGTGATGAACGAATGTACCTATAGAAAAAAAGACGGAAATTACCTTATCTTGAAGGGTAGTAAATACGTTATTTTGTATCATACATACATACATACATAAATCACGCCTATATCCCCGAAGGGGTAGGCAGAGGTGAACTAGCACCCACGTTTCGCCAATTATGTTAGGTCCCATGTAATAGGTGGCGAGCCTATTGCCATATATCGGGCAAAAAAGTCGCAGTACATTGCTTATTAGAGGAACGCTGCTGCCCATTCCTCATCATTGATTTGTCCTTAGTCGCCTTGTACGACAACCACGGGAGGGATTTGGGGTGGTGCAAATTGTATTCTACTCTGCCGTCACCACACGGCAAGTTATTTTGTATCGCTCTTTAAAAATAATGCGCTCCACGTGTGAACTGACCCTTAGGCTAGCGGGCATCGATGCCAAAATGACCAAAATGTAATCCTTTGTGCAGTTAGCGTCGATTAGCTCAACAATTCAACAAAGGGCCACGTGACGTATTTATCGAAACACCGACAGTGTCAAGACCACTCGGCTATTTAGCAGCTGGCTAGTCGGCTCTACATCGTTTGACGGCTACCGTTGCTAACCGTACGTAGCTTGCAATGAAATGGATTCCAGACACATTTTTCATCCGCCAGCAGGGCTGCTAGATTTTTATTATGGCAGAATTTTGAAATTGTTGAGCGACACAGCGGTACAGTGTACAGCGGTATTCTTTCGTCGAACGCCGGACATGGTAAAAAAGGCGTATATAATCAGATCAGTTTTTAAATATTTTTCTCTTTATTTGAGTCTTAAATTATTATAGAAAATGTATTTGTAGAAAATATATTATAGAAAATGTATTTGTAGAAAATATATTATAGAAAAAGTATTTTAATAAACATTACGGTAATTTAAATCAGCATGCTATCGTTAGGTAGTTCAGTCTTCTTCGTCTTTTGAATGAAAAATAAAAACAAACTAACTGAAAAGCGGGACATGCATGCTGCTGCGCTTACGAAAAACGCATTATCTACCTTTTTACAACTCCTGAGAAAAGCGCGTTTAAAGTTTTTTTTGCTTAGTAGGTGCATGAACGGATCTGAGCTATTTATTGGTGTAAAAATTTGAATATTCAGTATATTTAAATGGTCATAGGTAATAGGAAAGTTATAGCTTGTTTTCCTGATTTCAAATATGTATGTAACTCAATTTCGCTAAATATCGTACATAATGCGTTTTTCCTAAGTGCGGCAGCATGAGTCTGTCCCGCGCGGAATATAGGCATAAATTTGATTCAAAAAAATAGGACGTCCCACCAAAATCGGGACGTCTGGCAACGCTGTCCTCCAGTATGAAGTTGGCTATTAAATTACGTTACTTTTAAACCTTGTTGATGTTCACTTAATTTGATACACCCCTTTTAAAATATTGCAGAAGTTACGGCTCTCGCCAATTACTTTGATTTGTACAACTCCCCGAACTTTGGTAATTAAATTAATTATCATTTGGAATCAAAAGTATGTGCGTCAAATAACTAATATTGTTAACTTGCGCAAAAGCAAAATTACGTTGAAATGAGTTTGCCTCACTTTTGTGCCTCGTCTTATGGTTAGGTTTTGAGACTTGTCAAAAGGCTTTTTACATTTGTGAGTGCATACAAAATCCCCGAAGGGTTAGGCAAAGGTGAATCAACACCCACTTTTCGCCAATTAAGTTAGGTCCCATGTAATAGATAGCGAGCCTCTTGCCATTTATCGGGCACGGAAATCGCAATACATAGCTAGGTGGCTTATGAGCAACGCTGCTGCCCATTACTCTTTGCTTTCTTAACCCTTGTACAGCACCCGTAGGAGAGATGGGGGTGGTCACCATTGTACTCTGCTCTGCTGACACTACCCCTTCAGAGATATAGGCGTGATTAATGTATGTGTGTACGTACGTATGTTAAAAGACAGTAAATACAAGAAAAACCAATTCATTTTATCATCAGCAAAGAGCCTTTTCGTCGCAAGCATTTTCCACTCCCGCTAAGAAACCGTCGCGTGCACAGCAAACTTATTGTGCAAGAAATTTAATTTCAATTACACTCACTACAGAATATCGACCCTAAATCATGTTAAAATTAGTACGAGGACGAGAAATAAGCTCGCCTGGCTCCGGGAGGGAAACTTTTTTAATTTTTCTATGATGCCAAATGGAATTTGCGCAACTTCCTACTACGTAATAACTAATAAGGGAAAAGATACTTAATGGAGCGACAATCTTTCATAATATTAGTTGAGATTCCGGGAAGTTTCAATCTAATTATTTACGGAGAAATTAGACTCAAACTATTCGGAGGTAACAACGGAGCTAGCGCTCCTATCCTCAACTCCTAGTTTGAAACTGCGCTGTGAAAATAGTAGAGGAGACGTGGTAGCGACCTGATAACTCGATGAGACATTATTTCTTATTAAATATAATTTATGAGCAATGTATTCTTTTTTTTTTGATGCAGTGGAATATATTTACGCACCATGTCAGCGGCTAGCTAGACGGCTGACGTGTGTGGGACTCGTCCGACCTAAGTCGGGTATACGCCACTTAACCACTCACGTGTTCCCCAGGCCCTTTGAGTGGAGAGAGTCTGGGATCCGCCGCGAGGGAATCCACCAGTCTAATAAACAAATATGCCTTTGATAACTTGCATATCGAAAAGTGTTCGTAGCCTATTTTTGATTTAATTATTTTTTATTCATCACTTTCACTCCCCTTGTCATAACCGAATTAGTTTTATCTCAATTGATAGTTTTAAACAGACGGAATATGCCAGAAATTGTCTACTTATTTCTGTGCATGGCTACCTGGCAAGTAGCTATATGAACAGCTAATATTATTAATTATATTTGATAAAAAATATGTTTCATCGAGTTATCAGATAGGTGAAGGTCGAACTTCCACGGCTCTTAGACTAAAAGGAGATGGCTCAAGTAGAAATATTTTGAAAAGGAAACCCTGTCAGGAGAGTGGAAGATTTAATTTACTTGGAATCTACGGCCGGATATCCGTAGAGTGCATAGATAATCTTCAATCACCGCTGCGAGGCAAAAGAGAATATTTTAAATTACTTTTCTTAGTAATGTTGTTTAGTACTCTGTGCTAGTAGAGGCCCTAGGAAAAGAGTAAAGGCATCTCGATAGACAAAATGTTGAGTTAGTATTTTATTAGTATGAGAAAGTGAGAGATATACATTGGTATTTAAAGCGTAAGTGTACTTATACGTCGCTTACTATTACTTAAGTTAACCCAAAAATCCAAGGATTTAATATACTGAAAGTACAAATTGTTGAAACCTAAATTGATACTAGCTGACCCGGCAAACGTTTTTTTCCCCTTATCACCGAGTGGTATTAAAAATAGCCCACGCCTCAGACCTACCTATTGTACACAGATTTTTTTTATAAAAATCGGTCCAGCCGTTTCGGAGGTGTTCGACAACAAACACTGACACGAGATTTTCATATATTAGATTCGGTAGACACTTCTATACCTTCCGAGCTCTTTGGCTCAAATTTTGACATTAATAGATATCAAAGGCGAGGCGACGCGAGCGGATTCAGACGCGTCCGTCAAAAGGTTTTTCCCTAATTCGTTCAAAAACGCGTTGACACCTCAAACTGTTTGTCTTTGTAAATCGTATCGAAGCTGTGGAATTGTCGGAATTTTTATAGTTTCCGATTGCAGTTAGACATGTTGTTGGGGTATTTCCTTTAATTTGTAACGATTGGTTGCTTTTTTTCCCCTTTTTTAACGTACACCTTTGAAGTCACTCTTTAATCTTATAGGTTGGCCATGGTTTATGGCATCGGAAAAAGTTGCTGGTCATTCTTCGATCTTAAAATCGAGTTTGTTTTATTGCGATAGCAAGTCTGTGTGAATCATGATTCGTGAATCATTTGCGTAGCCTGACGTATCTGATTTCACTTGTATAGAAGTCATTATTCGGTAAAGTCAGCCCTACATAAATTAATTATATCTTTTGGAGCCCTTTTTTATAGTAACTGAGTATAGAATATTTTATTTGCACTCGCTCGACTATAGGAAATGAGAGTATAATAATTATCATCCCTATGCTTTATTTTATTTGGGCCACTGTCAAAAAGTCTGTTAGTTAAAAATTGTAACTAATATAACTAACAATTTAAATTTTAAATGCAAATTATACCCATTAGGGTTTATTTTTAATCTTGCAGGGATCTCCTAATATTTATAGAATTTGTTTAAATAATAATTTTATGAATACTTTCGTACGATGACGACGTGGCAGCGAAAGGGTTGCTTTCGCTTCTTATTTAAATTATATTAAAATAAATAGCGATAAATATGACTATTAAAAGAAGCTTAATAACAATCGTTATTCTTAGTACCTACGCTCTACTATTATAGTGTATGTAACTATATCTACACGGGGCTTCAATATAATATTTCACCCTACAACTATTCCATATCCGTTTATCTAAGAAACCCTATCGAATCTTGTAGTACTGTGGGCGACACGTTAATTGTAGCACTCGCACGCTTACAAGGTACAAATTTCAACGTTTAGTTTCTTGTACCTGTCGAATTAAAGATGTCACTAACTGACGCACTCAGAGACGTCAATTAACGATAATGAGCAATTCAAAACTAGTCGCTATTTTTGCCAGGTCTATGCCCGGCAAGCATAGTCTCTAGTTTTAAATTGTCATTTTTGGACATTATTGACGTCTCTGAGTGCGGCAGTAAGACAATTTTAGAAGATTATTCATTAAGAATTGCTAGATGAAAATTATTCTTAATTAGGTACTCTTTAGACAACTGTCTGCTACTTTTTTACATTATAGGCGCACCGAAAAATTACTACATTAAATGCTGAATTTCACCCTTGGTAAGAGCAATTTTAATCGTACCAAAACTTAGATTCGCTAAAAGTAATTAATAGTTAAGTAACCACAAGGACACACCATGTAATTTGATGTTAGACAATTTACTTTTTGTTTTGTGTAGATTTTTTTTAATTGGCACAACACTACGGGTTTACCGCATAAGTATGATAAATCTGTTGCCGAGTTTGCTAACCGATTGCGCCAATCGCGCTCTTCGTATGTAGGCTTAACCAATCAAAAGCAGTCATTTTAATTCAGACAAGCGTATGTCTATCAGTGCTTGACTCTAAACTGATTACGACCTAGAAAGATCTTCCTTTCTAAGACCCGAGTCGCGTTTCACTATACATTGCTCGCTATTAAGCAGCGTAAGCTACCAAATGCTGCTTAATAGCGAGCAATGTATAACGAAACGCGTCTGAATCGCGCGAGAAACCTACACCTGAACGGGTCTAATCCCGACCGTCAAGACAAACTTCGGCGTTTTCAAAAACAACGCGCTCACACCAAACGAAACTTTATAACTCGACACGGAAGGACTAAAATAGGATGCAGCCGTGCAAACAGCGAGGAGTCAAGCTACGCGAAGGGAAAACATTAATAAATAAATTGGCTGCCTTTTTATTTGGTTCCGTAGGTTTTCTTTAGAGTCAGTCGCATTCGCGAGATTGCTACGTATGAATCCTTAATACCTGTGAAAATAGTCTAAATTATAAAGACATTCGTTGTCAAACACTTACCGTCCCTTTCTCACAATACAGCTATCTAGTAGAGCATAACAGCATTCTCGTATCAAGGAGTATTTGAAATGGAATAACGCATATTAAAGAAGATTTTAAATTTCTGAGGTCCCTAGTTCGATCCCTAGGAGAGGAGGCTAGGCTAGGTACCACCACTATCAAAATCTATCGCCATAATAAAATTGTCAACTCTGTGGTTGAGGGTTCCAGGTGAAGCTCAATTCTGACTTCGGCCCTTGTCGTCACTTATTACCACTAGTGCGATGAATGCCAAGAGCTTCCGTGTCGAGTATAAACAAAAAAAAGGCTTAAAACACATTCAATGAGGCTGCAATATCTGTTATGGTGACACGGAATAAATGCGTTTTTCCTATAGCAAATAATATGCCACTTGCAGTTGTTTAGCGTCTTGCCATCTTGACCGCTAGACGCGGGTAAAATGGACCAGTAATAGCTTGTCATGCAAACTAATGTCGACTAAGGACGACAATGCAATTATTACTAACGTTTGTTTAACAAAGATATTCCTGGGATGATACTTTGCGTTTTTTCAATGGTTGCTTTGAAGTAATTCCTTTTCAGACGGAACAGCGTATTAATGTTGCTTCAAGCATAACAAGACATTTTAAAATTTCATCTATGATCTAAATAACCCTCGAAGCATTTGCCGAGTGGTGACGGCAGAACAGAATACAATTTTCACCTCTCCCCCATCTCTCCGGCAGGTGTCGGTACAAGGCGACTGATTGCCGCACTCAGAGACGTCAATTAACTATAATGAGTATTTAATGTCAAAAAATTTCATTAAAATTTAGACCACAGACCCGGCAAGAATAGCGACTAGTTTTGAATTGTCATTTTTTGACGTTAAGTACTCATTAACGTTATTTGATGTCTCTGAGTGCGGCAGTAAGAGTCGAGATTGAGACAGCAATGAGTTATAGGCAGCAGCGTTCCTCATACCTAGCAAGGTACTGCTACTTCCGTGCCCGATAAATGGCGTTAGTCTCTGCACCTCTCACATGGGACCTTTTTTTTTTTTTTTTTTTTTTTCCAGGTTAAAAATGCAAATTTACGCACGTCCCACGGCTCCGGGACAAGAGCCGTGGGGGTGTGTGGGACTCCCCAGCGTGTAGAAAGCGCCAGGACTACCCACTAAAAATTTCCTGGGTGCTCCTGCTTCTCGCATAACAGGGGAAGGGTTACAGCGGGGCCTTAAAATCCCAGTGCCTGCCTTGCGCGCTCACCCGAATACGGGTCCATCATCCTTTGCAGTGTATAAAACTGCGCTGCCTACTCTGGCTGTCACACGGGAGCACCTGTGTGGCACCCAACTATCATCTCGGCGGCCAAACAAATATCCTAAGCAGTAGGATAAAAGGTGTCCCGACTACTGTTCAGGGGCCAGAATTCATAGGTTCATGGGGCGATCGCGGCGGCAAACTGTCTACGCCGGCGCCCAGTCCTTCTCCTTCTTAATGGATCCGCCGAGGGGTCGTCCTCTCGCGACCTCTCCTCGGCCTCCTTCCTCTCTATAACCGTGTTGGCGAACACATCCATAGCCTGCCATGCCTCATCACTATCGACCATGGCGCGGACTAATGCCGGTAGTGACAGGTCGTTGCCCACAACTATCGCCAGCTCCCTTCTCTCTTCGGCCCATGCCGGGCATTCCATCACGGTGTGTGACGCCGTGTCATTGGCCGCCCCGCATTGGTGACACGCTGGGGTTGGCTCCCTTCTCGCCACATTGCACAGGTACCTCCCGAAGCAACCATGCCCGGAGAGCACCTGCACTAGGCGAAACGAAAGCACGCCCCAGCGTCTCTCAACCCAGTTCTGAAGCACAGGTTGAATGGCTTCCACCGTGTGTTTGCCAGCCGACGGGTGTTGTAACCTGCTAGACCATGCTCTGAGAGCCCTTCTTCTCGCTCTTCTCCTCCAAACCTCAGTCTCTTCTGGGAGCGGCTGAAGTCCCTGCCGTTTGAACTCCAGGGACTTTAGATAAATCTCCGCTTGCACTTCCGCCTCCAGGTCCCACGGCAATGAGCCCGCCAGAGCGCATGCCGCCTCAAAAGAGACCGTACGATATGCTCTGGCGATCCTGGTTGCCATGACCCTCTGCGGACGTCGCAGAAGGGCCATATTGTGGGTGTTTAATTTGTCTGCCCAAATGGGCGCCCCATAAAGAGCCACCGAACGCACCACTCCAGCAAAGAGGCGACGGCATCCGGCACTCGGACCACCTAGGTTGGGCATCAATTTACTTAACGCCGCCGAAACCCTAATGAGTTTGGGAGCCATCATCTGGAAATGGTTCCGGAAACTCCATCGACTGTCGAGGATTATACCAAGGTATTTCATGGTCGACCCGACAGCGATGGAGATCCCTCCCACTCTAAGTTGGGCCTCACCCGGTGGCTTGTTTCGGGGCCCATGAAAGCAAATTGCCTCCGATTTTTCAAGCGCCACTGTAAGTCCCAACCCTTTGATTTTGGTAACGACCTGCGCGACTCCGGCCGTAGCTAGGATGCTGGCTTCTCTATATGATGATGCACGTGCTGTCACCAGGGTGTCATCGGCATAACACGTGGTCTCTACTCCTCTCGTAGTGACGCTACGGATGGCCCAGTCGTACCCGATGTTCCACAGGAGCGGTCCGAGGACCGACCCCTGTGGAACACCGTGCACGACTCCTCTTCTTGACCATTCTCTCCGGGTTGGGAACACCACCGATCTATCCCACAAGTATGCCACTATCGTCTCCCGTAGGTATCGAGGGACTCTGTGAAAGCGGAGAGCCTTCTCGATGCAGACATGGGGCAGGGTGTTAAAGGCGTTGGCGATATCGAGCGATACCGCCAAGACGACCCCGCCCCTCGCTACCTCCGCCTCGGCTAGGCCCCTCACCTTGGATATGGCATCCAGGGTGGATCTGCCCCGCCGGAAACCGAATTGGTTGTTAGCCAAATTTGGCCCGACCTCCTCTAGGTGTTGTGTAAGACGGGAAGCTATCACCCGCTCAAATAACTTCGCCGCCTCGTTTAGAAGTACGATCGGGCGGTACGCAGAGGGCGAATCAATAGGACGACCCTCCTTCCTCAACAAAACGAGTTTGCCCTCTTTCCAGAGCCTGGGGAAACGCCGTTCCCTAAAACAGGCTGTCAGCAGTGTCCTGAACCGTGTGTCAAAGCCGTTCTTCAGGCATGTGACCCAGACCTTGCCTGGGATCCCATCCAGGCCGGGGGCTGTATTTTTGGCTTGTAGCCTCAACACTGCCGCGCCCAGCTCGCTCTCAGTCACATCCGGGATGTCAGAATCGGTGCGTGTGTCATCGTCAGGTATGGGAATGGGTACGTCGGAATACCGGAAGTTACCCTCCCCCGGGAACAACGCCTCGATTACGCTGTTCAACGTTGTCTCCTCCATGTTAGAAGTGAGAGGGGGGGCCCATGGGCGCAGTTTACTCATTACGAGTTTGTATGGTCTGCCCCATGGGTCCCTCTCCAATGTGTCAAGGAGTTCTACCCACGCTCTCTCCTTTGTCGCTGCGATTTCGGCCCTGAGTGCCTTCTTGGCCTCCTGGTATAGACCGTAGAGGCGGTTCTCCTCGTCCTCGTCGGGTTGGCGTCTTCGTCTCCCCCTTCTTCGGCAATTGGCATATTGGCGTCGGGCTCTGACGCAAACTGCGCGAAGATGCGCAAGCTGAGCCGACCACCAATACACTTGCCGCCGAGGCGGCGACGTTCTCACCTTTGGCATGCACAAATCGCATAGGCGTTGCAGGGTCTGCTGGAACCATTCCGCCTCCGTGTCTATCTCCGGCCTGTAACCTAACTGGCGAAACGTGGGTATTATTTCACCACTGCCTGCCTCTTTGGGGATTAAGGCGTGATTTATTATAAAGCGTGATATATTTATTACGTATGTATATCTATTGTCTACCGATCTCGCAACAATGAGGTACCCTGGAAACTCGACAAAAACATTCTTATAAATCTCCTCGCCTGGACCGAGGCAAAGAGCGCTGATAAAATTTGATTTGTTCAGTTAATATAAATTATTGGCTTATAAAAAGAAAACAGTCATTGTAAGGCACCGCGCTCTGAATTTAAATTGGTGACGTTCCCGGGGTGACGGTGTGAATTATTGTCGGGGATTATTTCTGTTCTGCGACTTTCTGAAGGGGAGCGGCGGGCAAGATGAACACAGTGAGGAAGATGGACATTTACTACGCTATTACAGAGACGATGGCTCTTAGCATTTCATGGATTCACCGTGCGGGTGCCGGGTCCATAGTGAAGTAGAGAGGGAGCTCAGTGGCAGCGATTGGGACTTGTGACCCAAGTGTAGGTTTGAACCTTCACAACTAGTCAACACTTACCTCTCTCGCTGCCGAGCCATATTTGATAAGATTCCGTGAGAGTTGTTGAGGAGCCTATTGCCATCTATATCGCAGTACATTGCTAGATGGTATAAGAGGAATGCTGCTGCCCATTACTCATCGCTGTCGTTACTGACATCGTTAAAACCGCGGCAAAGTATTATTAACTGCCGCACTCAGAGACGTCAATTAACTTTAATGAGTATTTAATGTCAAAAAATTTCATTCAAATATAGACCATAGACCCGGCAAGAATAGCGACTAGTTTCGAATTGTCATTTTTTGACGTTAAGTACTCATTAACGTTATTTGACTTCTCTGAGTGCGGCAGTAAGACTGCTAAAACGAAATACACATCGCAACTATTATGTTTTTAAGTAATACGATTTTAAGTATCCGTCTTGCCCGCGTTTCCGTTACTGGTTCTAAAACATCATTCATTAGTCATGAAATCATGGTTTGAAGATGTCATTCGTGTCTAACTATGATATGAACATTAATTATGTTTGCCTTGTATTATATTATGATACTAGCTGCTCCGGCAAAATTTTTTTTGGCCTTATCACTCAGGGATATAAAAAATAGCCTGCAACCTATTCACAGACCTACCAAATAATACACAAAAAAATCATAAAAATCGGCCAAGACATTTCGGTGGAGTTCGACAACACACAATGTAATCTTCTCTTATAGCGCATTAACTAGCAAAATTGTACGTGTCCAGTAGGCCTATTCGCTAACTTTTTTGACACTTGAGAGTGATAATCACCGAAATATTTACTGATCCATTACTACTTTACTATAACGCTATTGTGACACTTGTCCTGTGTAAACAGTAATGGATAAGTAAATAGTTCGGTGATCATCATTTTCAACTGTCAAAAAAAGTTAGCGAACAGGCCCACAGAAGGCAATAGGCTCCTGCCCTTTTACGTGTCCCGACATTTAGGCATCTTTAGCGGTGTGGATTCCTTACATAACTTATGTTAGAGAGTTATTAGATTTAAAATAGCTAAAAAAAACAACACTCACTTTCGTGTCAATTACCTACTGCTAATTACACACCATGGCGTCTGAACTTAAATTAAACCTATTCGCAAACTAAAGCAAAGCAAACCCAAGCTTAACCGAACGCACGGTATTTGTAAAAATATCTGCTTTGGAATGTTTGAATATTATTTCTACATTGCGAGGGTACCCATTGGCTTACAACGTGAAGTGTAAAGGTTAGAAGAATTTCGGCAAGTTAATTGGTGTCTTGGGTGGCCGAGCGGTCAGGCACCTGCCCGGATAGCAGCGGACGCGGGTTCGATTCCCGCCTCAAGACCATAATTTTTCGAAATTCTTTTTCTAACCACTAAAATCTTTGTATTAAATTAAACCTATTCGAAAGAAATATCTCGCTTCCTATCAAGATTCCACCGAAATTGTTCCCTAATCTATTTCACGTAAGTAAATAATCCATATTACCTACCAACCTATTGTTACATTAAAAATTCCTTCAGATGTATCGAGATTACACAGACCTGCGGCGCGATAGAAAGGATTTCTATTAATAACATACAAATAGGCAGATTTTTGTTAGCTCATTGAAACTTAAAACGAAATCAAACGAAGTGATGTAAAAAATGATATGAATATGGTTTTAGAGTGGGCGCCCCAAATTGTAACGCTAATTACTATATAATTATTTTTTTTAGCAAATCTACGAAACAGTTTACTGAATTCATATCTCCTAATGCTTAAAATAGACCATTCGTTCGAAGTCTACTTTTGGTCTATTTTTGGATAATAAGATGAACAAATAGCGAGTATAAAACAGAAGAAACAAAAAATCCTTTAGCAGCCATTTCCTGTTGAAACCCGACAAATCTCGCTGCATTCTTTATCAGGGAGGGCAAAATTGGAAAAATACGCGAATAAATGTTTTGCCCCTCTTGAAATACGAGTGCTGCTCCAAGTGTGACACCACGACTGTCTCTCTCTCACTAGACGTGCATGCCTGCCCGACATGCCCGCTTTAGTATATGCCAGACTGTGACGGTCACTAGGCAAACATTGCACAGACATAATAGAAGCGAGGTCCGGCGGGCATGTACGCAGGTATGCCGGTGCCTCAGCAAATGAGCGAAATCATGTTAGAAAGAGACGCGAGACGCAGGACGCTAGGAATTTCGCTCCTGTTCCGCCGCCAAAAAACTTGCAACCCACAGCGAAATTGCGGTTCCGCCCTTCGAGTTTCGCTTCGGAGGTGTGCTACAGGCATCAATTCGTTCGGCCACCAACCAAATACGCGGCCAGTATTGGAAATCGTCATTGGTACTGCAGTACCGCGTAACCGTGGTCATGTCTATAACGCGGAACTTAAATAAATCAAATAGGAGATTTAATATTTTCTTTCTTTTTGCCGCGATTTTGTAAACAATTTTAAAAATTAAGAAACTTAAATATTTTTTTGAGGTTCAACGGTTTTGTCCCCTGCCGGTTACGCGGCATTGCAGTTGGTATCAGCGGCGAAATATCAACTATCAAAACACTAAATCAACTCGAAGCGAGCCCGGCTGATAGATGGCGCGACAATATATCCGTATCGCCGCCAAACTTGCCGTCAACTCGCAACTATTGATAACTCTGTATCTGCGAGGCGGCTTGATCCAGTTAAAACCGGAGGGGGGGCAATTAAAACTAGTGCCTAAGTCTGCCCTCCGCTTGTTTGTTAGTTACGGAGACACCTTTTGTCCCGAGACACGTTGTTGTTCTTGTGTCGCAAATCCGTAAGGCTATAGATACTTCAGGAGATCAGGCTAATCAATCGAATTAAAAATGCCTATCCACTGGCTCATTGCGACGTGGCAACTGTAAACAGGCCAGCCCGCCTAGCATGACCACTGAAACGCAATATGTATTATGATATAGCTATTTATCGCTTTGAACAGTCAAAAATGAATTTGAATAAGCCTTAATTTAATAAGCTTCTAAGGCTATATCATAAAGATATAGCCTTTCATCGCTTTAAACTGTCAAAAATCCAACTATTTTTGCAGTTCAAAGCGATAAATGACTATAGCATATTGCGTTTCGGTGGTCATCTAGCCGGGCTGGATATCCAGATAATCCGGGAGGAGCTCGCTAGTACAGTGACATAGCGCGCTATGATGGCGAGGCTTCTGACACGAAATCCGATTTGTTTTTTTGGAGATTTTGATATTGGTCCCTTATTGAAAGTTATTCAGTCTGATAGCCTAAAAAACCTCTTTAAATAGGTATTGCTGCACCTTACTCTTACACCTTGTATATGACGCCATAAAATGTTGTAATGTATTCGATTTTAATTTTAACATTATAATATAAATGTTAGCAAAATTAGTACAAAGATTAACATTTATTAGTACGTACAAGATTTATTAGTACATTTTTCTAACCACCAAAATGTTGTAATGTGTTCGCGGGTTTTGTGAATTACATACATTGTCATAAATCACGCCTATATCCCCGAAGGGGTAGGCAGAGGTGAATTAACACCCACTTTTCGCCAATTCGCCCATGTATTAGGTGCACGTAAATCTCAGGATATTGCTAGGTGGTATAAGAGGAACGCTGCTCCATTACTTATCGGCGTCTTCACCCTTAGACGTCTTGTACGACACTAGCGGAATATTTATAATGATTCTTACAAAACCGAGATCAGGCGGTAATTAATAATTATAGTTCAATGCACACCGACGATTATCCAAAGCGTCATAGAAATAAACTAAACTTGTAACGTGCAGACAAAGCTCGCTACGTCTACGGCAAGGTGTGATTGCGCGGAGTTCTTTTGTTATTGGTTAGTTAGTTTTAATCCTCCCTATATTTTAGGGAAGCCAAAGGGTCCAGCCCATACAGCCAAGTCTTCAGAGTACATTCCATCTGTAGTCCCATGAAATAATGAGTGGGTGAAATGTATGAATGAAATGAATTTTACGTTAAAATATGGGTGTCACGCATTTTAACGCATCTAGGGAGTGCTTGGCGCGAATTGAATGGTAACAGAGTTCATGATGGTGACTGATGAAATGGATAAAACCACATTTTATAGTGATCTTCACCACATCATCAAACACATCATAAGACTTGTTTTCAATGATTCTGCATAATTGCACATCAATACGGATGCTTGTGCATCAAAATAACACCACTTTCACTGCACAAAATCCACTCTGAACCAATATAAGAATTATCGAAAAAAAATCTGACTGACACCACGAAACGCGCCAAACACTTTTGTTATTGGATTGACAAAAACAAGGGATTTTTTTCCATATTTTATTAGCTACGTTTCGGTTGACGTTTTGTCTTCAAATGGGTTGGTTGTGACGGTTTTGTTGGTGGCTGTCCCCATTTTTTACTATGCGTTGTGAATAAGCTAATGTTCTTGTAGTTTGAGTGTGAGCTGTTTACGCATGCTCGTGTAGTGAATATTCTACTAGATTCAGTATATTAAAGTTAGTAAAAAATATTACAAAGAAAAATAGGAGGTGACGACGGAGTAGAATACATTTGTCACCAATACCAACCTCTCTGAGGGTGTCGTGCAAGGCGACTAAGCGTTAAAACTACCATAAGCATTGGGCGTTCTTGAAATACAACATATTTTGATAGACATGCCCTGTAAATTGACCTTCTAACACTACTATTACATGAGTCCTGCTGGCATAGTTGACGAAACGTGGGTGTTAATACACCCTTTCGGGGATAAGCAATAAACAAGTATGATTTATGTATAGGCGTGTGGTGACGGCAGAGTAGAATACAATTGTCACCACCCCAAATCTCTCCCGTGGGTGTCGTACAAGGCGACTAAGGATAAATCAATGATCAAGAATGGGCAGCAGCGTTCCTCTTATACCACCTAGCAATAGCAATGTACTGCGACTTTTGTGCCCGATAAATGGCAATAGGCTCGCCACCTATTACATGGGACCTAACAGAATTGGCGAAACGTGGGTGTTAGTTCACCTCTGCCTACCCCTTCGGGGATATAGCCGTGATTTATGTATGTATGTATTTATGTCCTTTACAGACTACGAACAAGACTAAGAGGCGATTATACTCAAACAATTGCACTGTAACTGCTAATAAATATACATGGAAGCGTCCGACTGCTCTCTAAACGTTGCTGACTCTACACGAAATTAATAATTAATATTAAATTACACACCTAAGGGCGAACATCTAATATTCCGTTAATACAAACGCTCTGTAGTGTTTACACAGATTTCTAGGAGAGTTGAAAAATTAATCCTCACCCCCGAGAGTCGTAGGTATCTTTACAATAAACAGAATAAATGATGGCTATCAAACAACTCGTGCGTTTTGGTGTGCTGTATTATCATACAGTCATACCTACACACTCATCAACAATGCCTATGGATATTTTATGTACACTACTTCATATTCAATCAGCCTGCATTCTTATAATAACTTGCAGTTTTTCAATGACTTTCTTAATTATGGTCATCCGACATAACATTGAATAAATTGCATAGAAATTTTCAGTATTTAAGAATGATGGCCGCTACAACATAAAGCAAAGTCAATAAAACATCTTTAGATGAGTATACATAGTCACGCCTCTCTCCCAAAGGGGTAGACAGAGATCCACTTCTTTCCAATGGCTACGATCCTTACATAGGTACTCCTTTCGCTTCATCCGATCTCATGAATGTCCTCATGTATGCCCGTCGGTTTCGGGTATTCATATGACCTGTAGGCCTATTCGCTAACTTTTTTTGACACTTGAGTGTGATAATCACTGAACTATTTACTGAACCATTACTACTTTACTATAACGCTATTGTGACACTTGTCCTGTGAAAACAGTAATGGATAAGTAAATAGTTCGGTGATCATCACTTTCAACTGTCAACAAAAGTTAGCGAATAGGCCTACTGGCCCCTTTTAAAAATATTTTCAATTTGATTATGAAAGATCCGCCGAGGCCTTCCTCTGCTGTTTTCTCTATTCACTTCCGAAATATAAATCCTCTTTCTCACACTACTTTCACTCATTTTGTGACCAAACCATGCGAGCATCCCTTTCTCAATTCTTGTCTCATCTTCTTTTAAACCAAACCTTCCTTTTATGACATCGTTGCACAATCCATCTCAGCCTTACCCTAGCCGCGCTTTCATTCCTACTGTATTTTATACTACTTCCCTGCTTTTTCTTCCACACCCAACTTCCACTTCCATATATTCATATGCGGGCAATTCACTACATGAACTTGCCCGCGGGCATGCCAGCCGGACCTCGCTTCTAAGGTCTGCGCGATGTGTGCCTAGTGTAGGACCGTCAGTCAGTCTGCCCTAAACATACGAAGTCCGCGCGGGCATGTCTGGCGGGCATGTCCGTATAGAGATTTCCCCGCTTTAGGAGAGCAGCCAGAGCGTGCGTTATAATTGGTATTAAATGATGTTTGCGCTCGCCGAATGGGTGACGTGAGCTATCACTTATTCTGTCAATAGCACGCACCTGCGGCATGCCTTCCACCAAACGTACGGCACGGGTGCGTTTGACAGCAGGCAATATCAAAATTGGCGGCGAAACCAGAAACGCCGCGGCTTTCGAATTGGTCCTTTGACGCGCTTTATATATTTCCCGTTATTTCGATTTCTTTGGTAGGTTTGCACGTACGCTAGACCGAAGGCGGAGATTGCCCCGTGAGCCAGCCTTTAAAAGATACACGAACTCATAAATCCATTAAAATCTGTCAATATCAGTTGTCTATGTCAACTGTCAATTCAGTTGTACAGAAACACTGCAGACGTGCATTGAAACCTACCACTTTAATAGAGCTCAAACAGTCACTATGCAAATAAATATTTTTGGCTAAAACCTTTTAAAACTAATAAATACTTATTATAGAAGTTCCTAAATAAAATAAAATGAGGCAATTGCCCTAAGATTCAAGCTTTCAACCGGCACATAGTGCCAATGACGTGAAGTGATGGCAGAATACAACTGATGACGGCATAAGACGTCATTTTAATTGTACAAGGCGACTAAGGGTTAAAACAGACGAGGAATTAGATTAATAGGTGGCGAGCCTATTGCCATACATCTGAGGAAACATAATTAGCATATTCATATTTTAAAATGGAACCAACCAAGTTGTTTTTATATCAGACAGAACATGTATTGATTGCTTGATTGATGTCCGCAGCAATCCATTTCAGGGTTCCGTGCGAAATGTACTAAGTACCGACGAATGACTAAAACTGTAATCTTTAAGCTCCCGAGATTATTTGCAATTAGACGATTCAACACAATCGAGATAGCGCTAATGGTGCCGACTAAATCTGGAACCTCGCGTCTTACGGTGGGCGTGCCGTGTCTGTCTGATATGTGATCTATGGTCCAACATTTTAGCTCAAAGCACGTCGATATTTTAAGGGTAGGCGGTCCTGTCTGCAATACTGGCGGACACATACCTATAGCCGTATAGGTTCAATTAAACACCAACACTTTGATAGAGATTTTACCTACGCATCGTGGTTGTTACTTTTGTGGACTGTAATTTGTGTGATTGGAAAAAGATAAATGAAGTCTAGAGGAGAATTCGCATACATACACAAATCACGCACAACACACACATATTTATCCCCGAAGGAGAGTAAAGTAGAGTGCAAAGGGCTTCATTTGAAATCACTAGTTTCTCCGCTTAAATAAGATGTCATTTTGATTGTTTTCTAGGACGTTTATTTCACGTCCTTACAATCTTTATCCCTGTCTGTGTTGAATCCTAAAATGGCGTCTGCATTAGGTTTTTGTTTTTGCTTTTAGTTCACATAGCCCGACAGGAGACTGTCTCAAGTCTAATAGATAACAGATTATATTAGATAAGTTTATTCCGCAATCATGACAATTTAACACCGGCGCTCGAATGTAAATTCTTCTCCGTGGTCTAGGGGTTCCCCCACCAGAATTAAGATCCAGAGGTCCCGGGTTCGATCCCCAGGGGGGTAGAAGTTTGTGCTCGGTTGATTTGATGGTATGACTTCTTTCAAGTCCGCCTGGCTAACTACCACCATCTTATCAGAATCTGTCGCCTTAATAATAATGTTTACAGTATTATATTGTGTTCCGACAATGTGTGATTGTATAGCCAGCCCCTCTGTGGTTAGGGTTCCAGGTGAAGCTCGATTCCATCATCGGCCCTTATCGTCACTTACCATCAGGTGAGATGTAGGGCAAGAGCTCCCTGTCTAGTATGAAAAATAATCTTCTGCGTGACGCCAGTTAGAGAATATTCATTAAAAACTCCTCAATCTCCGATATGCGCCGAGCTAATCACTCAAATCACAAAGCAAAAAGTGCAAACTGTAAACCCCCGAGACTTGTACATGACATTAGTCCCTAACAAAAACACACACAAAATATCCCACTTGCACTTCCAAGTTGAGAGAAAATTTTAAATCTCGACCAATAGAATCTACTTTAGAGCGATTATCGGCGCGAAATTGTGGACTTAACCGACTCAGACATACGGTCGAGTTTAGCCCGCGCGGCGGCTCGGCGTTGGAGAAAAAAAAGCCCGGTGTTTGTGTCGACGTGAGATATGAGCGAGGCATCCTCAACCCATTCGTTATAACGCCTTTAGGTCGCGTTTGATCATTTCGAAGTCCATGGAGTAGCTTACGGTATTATAAATATATATTTTTTGGCTAGTTTCGGTTACAATTGCGCTTACTGCGTTCGTCGTGCGATTGCGTAAAATAAGCAATGTTGGATAAGGCTGGTCATTGGATGGGTGAACAAAAACATTTTATCTCGAGTTCCTCCGTGTTTCGGAAGTCCTGTTAGGCGTTGGTTTCGGCTGCCTCTGCAGTGGTAAATAACCAACAATCCGCATTGACCCACCATGGTTGGTTATGGCACATTCTCCTCCCTGTCTCTAGGGGCATCAAAGGGCTACTAGTGATTATGATAACATTTAAATGAATAGTACCATCTTTAGTAAGTATACGCATTATAAACAATTATTCCATATATTAAATTAATATTATATTTTTGTTTATAGGCTTCGTTAAAGTATTTAATGGGGCAGGTAATTTTAAAAATATTATTTTATGTCCTTAAAGGATGTTACTGTTTTTGGTGGTGAAGATCAGAATATAATTGTTAGGTACCCCAAATCTCTCCCGCGCGTGACGTATAAAGCGACTAAGGGTAAAAACAGTGTTGAAGAATGGGTTGCCGCGTTCCTGACATACCATCTATCTACCAAAATTGGCGAAACGTGGGTGTTACACACATCTGCCTACCCCTTCTGGAAAAATAGGCGTGATATGAATGTAAGTAGAGGTATGCATTTTTATAATTCACGTGAACAGTAATAACTAATTGTTAAAAGCTTGAACACTAAACGGGGGCAGTTAAGTTAATAATTTATGCTCGCAGACTTAATGATACCAAAGCCAATCAGAGACGATAGCTCTCGGAAAAAGGTCTAAAGAAAACTTAATCTGGACTGGAGTGAGCTAGCAAAGCTGATCCCTTTCCTTCCGCTAATTAAAAATAATTATTTCTCATTCTGTGACTCAATCACATCAGCCTTTGCACATCCGAATAGATTGGTATCAACTATTCGAATTTTATTTCAACATTATATAAATGTAAGAAAAATAAGTACAAATATTTTGGTGGTTAGAAAAAGAAAATTATGGTCTTGATGCGTAAATCGAACCCGCGTCTTGGTTGGCCGAACGGTTTAGGCACCTGCCCGAATTGCCGTGGACGCGGGTTCGATTCCTGTATCAAGACCATAATTTTTTTTTAACTTTTTCCAACCACCATAATCCTTGAGAATGGTATTAATAAAAAAATTATTAATGCGACTCCACAGTTTTCTTATTGCAGCCATGTGCTCCGCACATGGAGGTATTTTACACCGCTGTACACACGGACCGACTGAGGAAATATCGGTGATATATTAATAGTTCCACATCATTACTTTATATTTAGCTTGGCTATTAACGAGGAAGGCTTAATTAAGTAGTAGGACCAATTTCGGATTGGAACCTCGTTTAGGAACTTTGTTAACTATTGTAGTTTACGGCATCGGTTATCAGCAAAGACTACATATAAGTTTAACTATATCAGTTTTGAGGGCGGGCGCGCCTTTCTCTTTTTACAGTGTTCAAGTTGCATTTCACATGTTTAAATGTCACGATTTAATTTTAAGAGAACGGATATTTATGTCTTTTAAGAACAGTCAAATTTATCCAACCGATTGTCGTACTAAGGTTATTTAAAAGTAAATTAGAGAGCCTTAAGCAACGTTAAATTTATGCTTTATAAAGTCTATGTTTTAAAAAAATTGCATTGATATGTCTAGGTCTTTGTGTTACAATCTCAGTGTTTTTTAATAATTATTTTTCTAAATTGTTGTAAGCGTCCAAGTTAACTATAGACCAACAACAACTTAATACCTTCTTACGTTCACGCTTTATAAAAGAATTCATTTCTTACACTAGTCCGATCCCCTATTTTTATTTTCTACGTCCCAGGTTGACTTACACAAAAGCGTTGCATGATGCATTAATACGCATTAAAGAATCTATGAGCAATAGTTTGCTTGGAAGTCAGATAATTGATATAGAATATTCTAGAAAGAGCAGTGTCTGTTGGGAATTGCAACCCCTCTCTAATTGGGGCACGTAAGCACTGTCATCAGTGGTTCCCTTTCCTATTGGCTGCCTATCACGCCATCAGCAGCAAGACGGCCAAGCAATCTACTGTAGAAAGAATTGATGCGCGATTTTCTATTGTTTTTTGTTCTGTTCCACTATCGAGAATCCTATAAATTACTCCATTATTATTGTACCCGATTACATAATTATTCAATTTTACATCATACCATATATTTGGCAGAGCAGAATACAATTGTCACCACTCTGAATCTCTCCCGTGGGTGGCGTACAAGGTGACTAAGGGTTAGGACATCAAGCAGCATTGAGCATTGGGCAGCAGCGTTACTCTTATGGCGATTAACGTTCCCGATAAATGGCAATAGGCTCGCCACTTATTATTACATGGAAGCTAACCTAATTAGCGAAACGTGAGTGTTAATTCACCTCTGCCTACCCCTTCGGGGATATAGGCGTGAATTATATATGACAATGTATGTATGTATGTAGTTCGCTGGAGAGTCGGACAATTGATCTAGAATATTCTAGAAAGAGCAATGTCTTTAAATAGCACTGAACATCGCTGTGCTAATTAAGCCGGAGGGTTTGAGAAAACTGGCATTGAACAAAAACAAAATCAAACGTACCTACCTAATCAATGACACTGGGCGACTGTCTGACTGAGCTCATACACTTTTTTTAGAATTCGAAATTAGAACACTCTATTGTTGGCCGCCATTTGTAATTCGTCTGTTGCCGCTTTTAAATCAACATTTATTAAACCGATACCTGTGCACTTAATTCATTAGCTGCAATGTTTTCAGCAGCTAAAATTAAATTGCACATTGTGATGGACTATTTGGAAATTCCGATATTTATTACAATATTAATAATTATTGCATCAAGTGTTGCAATTTTCATTAAATCGCCACATAACACATATCGAACAAACAGGGATAATAAAATTGATTGATTGAAAAAGAAAATTAACTTGAACTTTATTAACTTCTCGTGTAAAAACAGAAAATTTTACAATAGTGATGATGAAACTAACTGTTAGTTTCATCATTGTTAATCACTGAAATAATGATTTCTAATAATAATTTAGGATTCGATAAAAATCATTTGTTCTTTGATTATATTTGTGATTGGATTCAACTTCAGTAAAATACAAAACTTTACAATCCGCCATATATGGACGTCACTATTTTTTTAACGCTGTGTGGTGACGGCAGTGTATAATACAATTGGTTACCTCCCCAAATCTCTCCCGTGGGTGTCGTACAAGGCGACTAAGGATAAATCAGTGACGAAGAATGGGCAGCAGCGTTCTTCTTATACAACCTAGCAATGTAGACCTACGGTGACTTTTGTACCCGATAAATGGCAACAGGCTCGCCATCTATTACATGGGACTTGACATAGTTGGCGAAACGTGGGTGCTAGTCCACCTCTGCCTACCCCTTTGGGGTGTGATAGGCGTGATTTAAGTATGTATGTACTATTTTTTTGACAGAAATATATAATTTATTTTGTGCAAACTTGACACGTGAAAACAAGGTGTAGATTTTCAAAATTAGTCATCATTGCCTATTACGTCTAATATCACCATATTTTAATGAATGTTATATTAGCGGATACAACAATTTGAGATGCGCTCGCCTTGCCTTCGGCATCCCGAACCACGTAGGAACTTCCTATCTCACCTGTAAGCTGTAACTACCGGAACGCAAACACAGTTCATGGTTTGCTCAGAGCTCAAAGAACACTTTGAGGGTTATATCCCCAGTTCCGTTTCAGTTTCCTTCCCAAATGTTATCTCGGCGTGCAAGCAAACTGTTGACGTTTCTATCCTCATTATACCTACGTATGGCCACCTAAGGGTCGGTTTTTTGATGCATAGTTAACTCAACCAATTGTTAAAAATTGTTTCTAGTTGTTGTTTATTAATTACACTGATATTTAACCATTAGTAACTTTAGTAGTAGTAGTAGTAGTAACATTAGTAACCCTGTACGGCACCCGCGGGATAGATGGGGAAAGAAAATTTTCAATAAGGGTTTACTCCTATTTTACCTACTACTGTTGTATTCATGTTCAAATATACCAGAGCTGACTAATCAATGGACTAATTTATAAAAGCCAAAACATGAGTAGTAACAATTTTCTCGATAAAAAAAAATCAAAAGGTCCCTAATTGCCTCTATTCCGTTTTATACGTATTTCAACGGACGATTATTTCAAACCAAACCAACTGTACTAGACCGCCAAAAACCTATTTCAATTAATCTAAACCACAGATTTTTTTCAAAAATCATTTAGTATTTTAATAAACAAATAATTTCCACTTATGTTACGCCCGCGCACGCAATTTTTTAATTTTTTCCTCTCGCCCAGAATTTATATCTCTATCATTTTCTGTATTTACCGAAACAATTTATATTTAGAATGTCGATTAATACTGAATAAATAGATTCTACAGTAATTGGAGGAGCATAGACAAAAGTAAAGCTTTAAATGTAGAGCCATGTTTTTTAATTCAAAAATCCAAGCAAAGGAGAAACGGACAAACCGATTCAATTAAACATAAAAAATTTAAAACTGGAGTTAAACAGACGCGTCCGTTATACATTGCTCGCTGTTAAGCAGTATCAGTAGCTTATGCTGCTTATTAGCGAGCAATGTATAACGAACGCGTCTCACTCGCGCGTACGTCTGAACGGGGTCTAAGCAACGCTGTCATCTCAACAAACATTTCCGACTAAGAATGTTAATTGCACAAATGACACTTGCGGCAGAGAGAACGAATTTCCTTTGCTCATTTCTCAATGTTGGTGACGGAGAAAAAAGTCAATAACGCAGGACGTTTTCCCGCTAATGCCGCGAAGGGTTGACATTGATTATTTGTTAAGTTGGAGAGTTGGTACGTGAGAGACTCGAAAAAGTTTTATGGCAACCCTAACGGTCCGAACCGGCCAAGCAGCATTGGAAGACCGTAATAGAAAGAAGACAACAGCGTAAAATATCAATGGGTTTTTGTAATAATTTTACTTAAATTCATTTAATGTGAAATATAATCGATTAATTCAAAATAATGTTAAAAAAACACCAAAGTATTTATGTAAACAGAGTGTGCGTTATTTTTGTAATGTCAGAGAATAAGGGGTAGTTCTTGCTTGATTCTCTTACTTAATTTTCTTATATCTGTCACGGTGGTTAAAACGGCATGCATACGTATCATTTTTACTACTTACTCGCTGTCATTAAACGTACATAATGTCGAAACTCGTGCTTTAAAACAGCTCTGCCGCACTCGGAGACGTCAATTAACGTTAACGAGTACTTAATATCAAAAATTAAAATGACAATAAAATTCAAAAGTAGTCGCTATTCTTGCCGGAAAATATATTGAATAGTCGCCATTAACCAAAAAGAAGAAGATTCTTGCCGGGTCTAGATTTATATTGAAATTTTTTGACATTAAGTACTCATCAAAGTAAATTGACGTCTCTGAGTGCGGCAGTAAGAGCTTTAAAAGTCCAAATATCAGTTACTGTAGGCGATTCACTGTGTCGCCTTGTAGGCTCAAAGTGTAACTCCCACGTAGATTGCCAGGGGATTTTTATTTTGTGGATCACTCCCGCCGTAAGGGTCCGGTTTCGGCTCCGCTATTCGCTAAGAAGCCAATATTGTGCTTCATTCAAAGGAGAATGCTGTAACTTTTATGACTTTAATTAATCGACTGTTGATTCTTTTTGTATAAAAACTTGTTTCGTCTAAATTGAGCAATACCCAATTGGACAAATTCAATGTAAATACAATTTATTTTTATCTATTGTAGCCTAAAGACCTTCCTGTTTATTCTTGTGGCAAATATATTTTTTCTGCCTTTAATAAACTTGCCGTTTCTAGGCTTCTTTCGATTTGATATCAATATTCAAAATATCATTGTCAGTTTTGCTTCATTGTGTGTTTTGTTATGCTGCGTATCGTGAGATTGTTGTGCATAGAGATATTTTGTTCCAGTTTGTACTAGTATATATTTTGATTTGCATCATATTGTTTCGTTGCCTTCAATAGCTTTACTTTTGTTCAATAGCTTTAATGTACCAATATCTTCGTCAGTCAGTAAGTTTATCTGTATAAATGTAAACTGACTGGCGTATCAACGAACAGTCCAAACTACTGGGATTAGAAACTTAAAATTTTTACATCATGCTACATTTTATAGTGTAGGGCATAAGGAAGGAAATTCTATCCCTAAGGGTGTGTTGAAAGTTTGTATGGAAGTGCATGTATGAAAGAGTGTAGTATGGAAGATCGAAGTCCGTCAGTTTTGAAAGTAAACTATTGTACTATCTAATAATAAAACAAGGGTTAGTGTACTTTACGCGAACGAAGTCGCGGGCAGAAAGTTCATCATTGATAATTTTAATTGAAATTGATGATTTGCGCTTTGAAGTCTCAAAAAGTATACTTTACATTATTGAATTGTGTGAAGAAGAAAGAGATGGCGAAATGGAAATTTTCGACCTTGCTGACAAACCTTTTTAAAATTTAGCGTTGGGACTAGTGAGTGAGACAAAAGACCAAACGGTTTATTTGTTAGACAGCCTACCTGTTGCCTATATGCAGATTCTTATAAAGGCGAGCTTTTGGCACATTTAATATGAACAAAAGAATCATAATATGTGTCAACTTCGTAAGGCTAGGATTTAAGTTGGGTTTTTGAGCCAGGTTACTGTTCTCATTCCGTTTCAAGAATAAATTTTAATGCATTTGGGATGAATGAATATTGAACGTTTTTGTTGTTGTTTTAAAATTGCGATGTTGGAAGGCAAAAATAGAATTGTTACCAGCTATCTTAAAGGAAATGGGCAGCAGCGATGAACCTGAAGATAGTTTAGCAACCTTCGTACAACTTACCGATACTCGTTTTGACTCCCACTAGTTGCGACACCTTACGCAAACATGGCAAGATGTAACCGGCGAAACAATCGTCTAGGTAGCCACTAGTTGAGACACCTGTTCGGGAATAATACAGACGCGATGCATGTACGCGTAACTACTAAAATCACTGTACCGCACACTCAACAAACAAACACAATCTCAGTGTTACCAAACTGTTGTAGCACTTTATTAAAAACGTATTAACAAATCTGTTGCTGTACTTTTTTCTGTGAGCATCTTATTTAACGGCTTTAAATTCTTGACATTCGAGCCGTCCTATTTAAATCCCAGTATTTTAACGTTCCCATTCCGATAATTGCTACAAAGTGTCACCGTATAAAACCATGGCTGCTCAACTTAACAAATTTAAATTTGGAACGTAACGAGCGCCGAGAGGTAATAAATTATACTCAAACACTAGGGCGGTTCGCGCTTGACACAAAACGTTCTATTTTCGAATTTCAAAGAGTTGTAATTATGTTTGTCGTGAGGGTTGACAGCTTAAAACTGAGAAAATTATCTTTGCAAAACAATATCTTAGGACGCAAGACAGCCATACATACACATGGATAACATTAAAGTAACAGCTGAAATTCAGATGAATGAATGGTTCACTCAGAATAATTTCGATAAATTATTTCCCGATGCGATAAAATTTAAAAAATATAATATTAAAATAACCAGCATGAATAAATATTACTGCGATTATTCTGCCGGGTTTATGCTATCAAGCTCATCCGTATACATATATGGTACCGAGCGAGACTGACTAAATACAGATTTACCTTTACCTACCGCTTCGGGGATAGAAACTATAGAAAGGGCGGTTTTATATAATTTTATTATTAGCTGTGCGGTGCCGGCAGAACAGAGTACAATTGCCACCACTCCCAATCTCCAGTTTCATTGTTTCGCACTAAATCGCATCGCTTCAATTTACGTGGTAATTTTCTGCGTTCCGAATTCGCATCGCGCCAATATTCGCAGATAAGATAAAGTCTGTCCAGTGGTTGCAACGCATATCAAATGCCACAACTCGACAGCACATCACGGGCAGACCAAAACGTATTACCACAGTATACCCAGAACAGTAATACATCTTCATACAAACTGGCCGCTGCCCATTAGAATGTGTGCTTTCGTACTCGGCGCCGTGTAGGCACGAACTCTGACGCACACATTCACATAAAATACAGTAAGGGTTTGGTGTGATCGTGCGTGTACAAGGTGATTGCACGTTCGCTCGCTGCTCGTTCCCAGACATTCTCGCTCGCAGCCGCCGCTCTTTAGTTACATACAAGTATACAACCCTAGCGTCAACGCAAGAGTAGGCTAAAAATTCGCCGACAGGCCGCAGATAAAGTACTGTTCTGGGTATACTGTGGTATTACCTACGCACTCCTCACACGGACACGGATTTCCGACGTTAAACGAGAAAAGCCGCGCCTAATACAGAGTGGTAATGGAACTTTGAAACAAACTTGGTGAAACGAACGAACTTTAATTTGGAAGTGAAAATTTCGATGTGCACTTGTGATCTGTGGTTACATTCAAAGTTTTTTTTAATGGCGGTGACAGCTGAATACACCTCACTAGTCACCGCCCCTCGATTTGAGCATTTACGACACATTACATTTGCGAAAACAAATTAAGTTATTTGCACCATTTGTTTATTATTAATTTATTATGTATATGTCGCTGCCAAGCCAAATAGCTTAATTAGCCGTTCAATCAACAGCCTATATAGGCTTTAGAATTAGTATAAATAGAAAAGTAGAGGCTATATAATCCCCTTTACTAATTCTTTAATAGCACACATTACTGGTATTCGCCAGCCGCTGCTGTGGCACGCTCGCTCTCGGCTCGTGCTGTTCCGCTGTCCGTTGATTCAATTATGCTATTTTTTAATTTATTTTATAAACATTTTTTTTTGTAATTTTTAAAACATAAAAGAGGCCCACGAACGAGGTAAACAAACCGGCTATCAATGTTTGTATTAGGGATAACTTATATCTCCATCTACCAAAAGCAGTTCAGCAGACATTAAAAATCGAATCCTATTATTAACGTCAATAACAATGAACACAACAATCACAAGTTTTGTCCATAGACAAAATTATTATGGCAACATTTTCTATTTTTAATTTCGGAATCGTCCCCGATAACAGATGGTCTCGCGTGTCAAACGCCCGTGTCGCGTCGAATTTAAAAAGGTTTGTTGACACTGACATTAGAGTAAGATAAAGTTGGCGCGTTTTAAAAGAATCCATAGATTAGACAGCCATGTTTCTGGTGACGTAATGTAAAATGTGTTAAATATGTTAAAATGTGCTCATGTTTAAAAACTATTTGTATGATTAAACAAATTGTTGGATTTTTTTTTTAATATTGTAATTTTTTATTTGAATGTGATTTTTTCTTATCTTATCAAATTCCCTCAATTAGTGGGACTGAAACTAGTATGTATTAAAAAAACTCTATCATACCACTTGTATGAGTCAGGTTCGTATATGAATGAAGAGAGAGACAAATTTGCATTTCCTCGGAAGCGTTCTATTTTTAAAATGTTTCACTGTCAAACGTCAAACTGGATGAAAGATGGCGCCTTGAGCGTGCTAAGCTAAGGCGGGATTTGAGGAACGCCCGTCACAAGCGTTCCATATTTGAAAATTAAGCGAGACGGCACGTTTTGGCTATTAGGTAAATGATGGTATGATCTTAAACGTTGTTGTCCCTTGTTTTATTTTTAATAAAACGCAGAGGGAGACTCGGTAGAGTAGTAGGTGCTAGTAACGAAAAAGCAATACATATTTAATTTCAAACCACTTTCTTGGCTACTTTATACACAAAAAAGCGCTGCATTTTCAGTAGGTAAACACAAACGGTTTTGCCAATTATAATTACTAGAGATGTGACTATGACTTTGGCCGACTAGCCGATTAGTCGACTGTAAAAAGGCCGACTAGTCGGCCAAGCCGATCATGGTCATTGGGCATATTCAGAAATTTCTGAATTGGATTACGAACGGTTTCCATAGTCTTCGTGATGTTCGACAGCTTTTTTACGCAATTTATTTCGCCTAAAAATGACGTGAAAAATCAAACAATCAATCAATCGATCAAAACTTTCGCATTCCAAAGTCCAAACGTCAAAAAACAAGAGCCATGGAAACCGTTAATAGAGCTTGTACACACTGCCTTTTGATGCGATACGAATACGCAACGCAGAAAACTACTACGTAAATGGCTGTGATGCAAAGCGGCGAAACAAAGAAGAATCAAATTGAAGAAATGCGCGATTCAAATCAATTCGCAAGTTCTTGCGATGCGGTGTCACATCGCAGTTTTGTTTACAAGCCCATCAACCAAACATAATAATTTATTATTAGCAAAAAATATATATTTATTTTTATAGATGATAATAAATAAAGTTAAAGTTAATTATTTTACTTTTAAAATAATATAATACATTGTCATCATAAGCAAGTGTTTATAACGTTAATGCAATATAGTTTCCTAAGAAATGTTAATAAAATTCCGGCTTATGATTTAGATTTTCTTTTTGTTTAGAGTGCAATTTCTTACGAATATTAAAAGCCGTAGAACAATCCATGTCATTTATGATATGGCTATATAAATATTTGCGAGGTTGGTGGGGTTTTACTAACTCTGTATACATTTTGTTGAGAAATACAATGACATAGAAAGTACAAAGCCGACTAGTCGGCGCTTTTTGCCGACTAGTCGCCGACTATTCGCCGACTACAAAAGTGGCCGATTAGTCGGCTTTACCGATTAGTCGGAACAACTCAAATAATTACACAACTAATCATATTATATTACATAATATCTAAGGATTGCTTTGTTCCAAAGATAAGTTTGTCATATAATTTCTTATCAAATTCGCACGGCTTCCCATTAGTTTTCTGAGCGAAAAGTGAAATAGGTGTCACCATTAACCTTCCATCCACTGTACGAAATGGGGGCCGCCCGCCCGTTCCCTGGAAATAACTTTAAAATAAATTCTATGAGTTTTAAATGCACCTCGGTGAGCATAAAGGCTGCATTGAGTTGCCATTCATACTTTTAGGCGATGTTAAATTCATAATTAACCCGAACGCACTAATTACTGCCCCGTGTGTTGTTCGGTCGACTACATTGAAAAGGAAGCTCTATGGGAGCACTAGATAATGGCAAAATGCTATAATTCAGCATTTCATAATTAAGTACATATTTGTTTAAATACGAACCAAACACAGCACGCTCTTTGAATTTGGACGCTAAAACGGGACCTTTGAAGTTGTATACATTTTTGGTTTCCAAAATTCTTTAGCCACCGAATGGAATCAATCACGGAGAAAACAAAGGCTACGCCTGTAGTGTTTTTTTTAAAAGCGATCTTCTTTTGGTTTGTAGCTTAATTTTGTGAGTGTTTATTTATAGCGCCATTAGGCATAGTTTTTGTATTTTTATTTCTTTTCACCTTGATATAGGGAAATAATGTTGGTATGAAAATTAAGACAAGTGCACACAATTGGACGTTTTATTTTAAATAAATTAAACTAACTTTCACTGCTCTGGTTTTTTCCCTCACATACACTTAAATCTTTACAAACAACTCTCACTTGACCAAAAAATATTATACCAAAGTTGTTCCCATAAAAAAAAGTAAATAAAGTGAAAAGTATAATAATAATATATGTTACTAATGAAGAGTATAATTGGAATACCACAATATTAATTACGCATTTATGTTATGTAAAACAATGTCACTATTTCAAACATATTAAAAAATATAATAAAAATAAAAAATACACTTACTAGAAAGGATATCAATACGCAACTCCATCCCATTTTTGTTCCATTGATACATTGCAAGGCGTGGCGGTCACAAATTTATGACAATCAGGGATCCGTTAAGTTTAGCTTAAGCACAGCTTTAAGGTAAATAACTTTAACTTAATAACTTAGGGCTTACCAGCTGATTTATAAGCGGGGTTCGCGTAGATTATGAACGTTGGTACTGCTACTTACTTTTTGTGCAAGCATTACTGATTTATTCGATTTTAAGCGTTTTCAAGAGATGTATTGCTTCCTTATAAATTTTATAAGTGCTTCCGCTGTTTCATATTATTTTTGAGAAGTTTCGCTGGATGCAGTAGTCAGGAGAATGTGGTGTGGAGGTACCAGAATACATACATACATAAATCAATCACGCTAATTTATCCCCAAAAGGGCAGAGCAAAATCAACACCCACGGTTCCCTAATTATGTCATATTGTTTATTCAATTAGGTCCTATTACAATAGAGGGCAAACGAACCTATTGCCATCTAACGGGCACGTAAATCGCAGTATATTGCTGCTGATTTTGATGGCAAAAGAACGCTCAGCTCTTACAACGAGAACAGACTTTTAAAACAGAACAAAAATGTAAGACCACCTTTAAAAATAGGGTTTTATTAGACCAACACACGATAATGCGAGCACGCCGAAGGCGAAATAAAGGTAATATCGACTTTGTTACGTTGTGATAAGTATTAAAGTGTAATATTTTGTTATAGTACAGATCGTGACATTTAGGCCATTAGTCACAAGGAAAGTTGGCCTTATGTCCTTATAATAAAGCCCAAATTGGTCTCATACTGTCTGAGACTCATCTAAAACACATTACAACATTTTTATTGTTCACCATAGAGCTAAAGAAAAATTTAGATCTGAAATAGACCTATGTTGAATAAAAGAAAAACTTTTATCAATGGCGCGCAAATTGTTGTCGGAACTATTTACGTAACTGAAACTTAAAAGTTTAATGCTGTAATTTTTTATTCAATAGTTATCAAACAATGAATTAAACCTCTCCATGTGTATTAGTTTGTTAGTAATAAAAATAGTTTTAAAATACAATGTTGGGGTTATTTAAAATTATGTAATTAGTTAGTACTAAAACCACGGAGGTAAATAAATAATGACCCAAAATGCCGCCAGCATAGAAGTAAAGGCCCAATAACTTAAAGCCTGGTAGGAGTAAACAAAAGCAAGTTTTACCAGCGTAAACATATTTAAAACTCGAAAAAAAAATTAAAAAGACTTTCATTTCACATGAAAGTCATATCACGTATTACTTCCATGGAACGGTGTAAAAAAGTTATTACTATTAGAAAAATCGTTTTCAAGTAATTTGTTCACGCGAAACACTAATTTATTACTCGTAATTACAAAACTTGTACAATGAAACCGCTAGTGAAAATGGTGGCAGCTGTTGAAAACATTGAACATTATAGATTGCTGGTTTTAATAAAACTAATAGTTTGAATTGCTTACGCGGGAAGCGGTGAACGTAAATTACGTGTGCGTTATCACGGCATCTACTGATTACTTTGGATTCCATAAGCCCCTTAACATTTTATAGTGTGTATAAATTGGCGAAACGTGGGTGCTAGTTCACCTCTGCCTACACCTTCGGGGATATAGGCGTGTTTATGTATGTATGTGTATAAATGCAGATTGTACAGTCTACTGTTGCTGATACTTGAGTTATTGGTAAATAATTTATTATATACTTTACAAGGTCAAAAAATTAAAGTCGCTGATTGATCAGACCGTGTGCTTTAATGATCTATATTATGTTATTTTTAACCGAAAATACTGTCACTTGTCTTACTATCTGTTCTTAAGGATTCAATTTGGTATCGGTACGTTTCGGCTCATGTGTTTAAAATGGACTAAGGGCCTGTTTCAGTAGCTTTGAACTGCAAAGTAAGCTACTTCGAACTTACTTGTCGATTGTGAAACAGGCCCTTAGAAAAATATGTTTGAACAATACATAATTATTCAATGCATTAAGATTAAATTTTAAATTTAATGGTCAAAAAGTAATAAGTTACTTTTATCTATTCAACTAGCAAAATGGCACACATACTATTACGTGTTTTTTCCTTTTACAATGTTGCCTACTCGCAGTTACCAGTAGGACATAAAACTGTATTAAAAAAAAAGAGAAAAAGCACGCCTTATACGAGGTAGCTCAGCAAATTACTTTTGTAACCTAATAATAGCCAGTTCTATTCTTTTCTAAGTCTGTGGAGAGACAAGACGGCAATAAAAATTATATCAAATAATAATATGTAATCGTTCACAAATTGTTCTAAAATTTGTAGGGAGCGTGAAATTGGTGAGAAGGTCAATTTATTTTGTTTCTACCATTAGTTTTTATGTGTTGGGCTCAGTCAGTCACCTTCCTGGTTAAGCTCTTAAACGATCGCGGTTGGCCGTTGCATTAACAGGTGGTTGGAAATTATTCGAAAACTAAATTCAATCCAATCACCGACGTCCTTGTTATTATAAAGCTTTGATCGAAAACGTTGTACAAACCAATTGCAAGTCATATTTGCAAAAACTAAAATTAACAAATAGGAAAATTCTTAAAAAATGTTCCTTGCCTAACTATTTAGCATAAGCAACGTTTATAACAGAACCTATTAATGTCATTTGCTTCAAAAAAGATATTTGTTAGAGTAAATATTTAAATGCACATGTCTAACATGTTCCATCCTTAGGTGATGCGTCTTGGCAGTCAGTCAAGAGACGCCCACTATTGGCATAGGCCTCCAATAAGAATCTCCAAACACGCTCGCCAGTTGACGAATAAGTCCAACCAACCAACCGGTGTGTGCATAAATCGTTCCAAGAGTCAATACATTATATTAATGCTAGAAACATAATTAATAATAATTGCCGCCGAAAGAGAGCCACTGTTGGGTATATAGCGGTCGTATCGATCGGTCGTATAGCAGCGGTTTCCCGCGACCTTTACAGATCGCCAGTCCACCTTTTGTGGCCTATGATGCGTGATGGGCCGCTGAAAATCTCAGGCGAGCGAGATTCACTTGTAATCGTATATCAATCACAGTGTGAGTTAGATCGAAAGCGAATACGAATACCGTTAGCATAAAAAACGTAACGTAAAACATAAGCACACTACTAACGTAACGTTTCATAATATAATTTGTAAATAAATTCAACCACTGGTAAAGCTCACTCGCCTTCCTGGATTGCAACAACTGTACCAATATTTTTATTGTATATGTTGTCTCAGTAAACGATTTTATGTCACACGCACCTGATCATAAAGTGGACTTTTATAAAGTGAAAATCCCACTTCCTGGACAGGGGTTGACATAAAACAATGATATTACCTAGGGCCATAAAAAAGGAGGCCTCAGATCGCATATATGCGCATGCGCATTTCAGATCACCACCCATATTTATTGCCCTCGCCTTCGCTGTGGACTGTGGGCGTCAATTACTTGTGATCTGAGACATCTTTGTTTTGTCGCCTTTGGTATAAATGTACTATTCTTTCTTATTCTTTTCCAATAGTAACTAGCACTCACCGTGAGAAGAATAAACGCCCAACGCCAACAGCAGCATCGCCAGCACGATCATGTCGCCGATCTTGCAGCTGTGCTCGGCCATCTAGTCGGGGCTACTGGTCAACACTGGTGCAGCTCCGAACGCTCTATCACATAATACTGGTATCTTGGTGGGTTCAATGGCACCTCGGTTCCTGGCGGCGCTTCATTTGATGTCATTCGCCAGTCGAGGGATCTGCAAAGAGAGACGGCAAATGTACATACAGCCGCTGCGATCGTCGAGCTTAGGGGCGGTTTTTTGATGCATAGTTTACACAACCATCATCATCAACATAAGCCCTTTTAATGTCCCCACTGCTGGGGCACGGGCCTTCCCTATGGATGGAAGAATATAGGTAGATTGGGCCATAACCCACCACGCTGGCCAAGTGCGGGTTGGTGGGTATTAACGACTGCAGATACAGCCGGGAACACCGGCTTCACGTGCCTTCCGAAGCGCGGAGGAACTCGAGAAAATAAATTTTTGGTCACCCATCCCATGACCGGCCTTGCGAACATTGCTTAGTTTACGCAATCGCAGGCCAAGCGCGCTATGCCACTGCGCTAGCGAGGTCCTCAGTTAACTCAACCAATTGTTACTAATGGTTAAATATCAGACTGATGAGCAATCAAATTAGTAATTTTTAACAATAGTTAACTATGCATCAAAAAACCGGCCCTAAGCTTTGTGATTCGATTCGTGCATCAACTTATACTTTTTTTTCGAAAATTTGCTGTATGTATTTTGTACTGTTAACAAAATAACCGACAACTAGAGTATTTTTTTAACAATTAACGATGCCCGACAGAATCGAAGAAGATTTTGACTTAAGTACGATTGAAATGTTACCCGACTAACACTTAGTTGTCGTTAACTAATAAAGCTTCAATTATTCTAATTAACCTTAAAAGAAGACACTATTTGTACATAGTAAAGGAAAGATTAGTTTGAGCCATTTCCTATTTTACGTCCTATATAACGCGCCCGGTCCAATAAAGCATGCTGAGAGCAATAAAGCATGCTTTACAGCTCTGATTTCCTTTGTTGTGTATATGTTCCTTTTTATTGAGTTTGCTTTATAGCTCTTCTTTATGGTTTAAATTTAAAACAACTAATGAAAACAAATTTTGGCACAAAATTGAAGGTTTATGTTTACACCACAGACTTATGAGTACGAACAAGGACTCAATACCTCAACATCTCCCCTGGTAGCATGGGACGTGTAGAAGATCACCTCGGGGAAAAGAAAACATTGTCCTCTCGCTCTAACTCCCACTGAATCCTGAGACAAAACACTGCGAAGTGATGGAGAGAGATTTTGTCCACGTCCCGTGCTAACTAGGTCAAGTTCTCTACACAACACGCTTCCCCGATAATCAATTTTAATATTATTAAGACATTTCATCGCACAGCAGTCAAAGATCGAATTTAATCAATCATATTTCGCCTGTTTTGGTGATCAGCATAACCAGCCCTTTAATGTTCCTACTGAGGCACACACCTTCTCTATGGATGGAAAAATGGCTGGTCTAATGGGGATTGGTGGGTGTTGATGAGCAACGGCTTAACGTGCCTTTCGAATCACGGAAGAACTCGAAATTATATATTTGTGGTCAACTATCCAATTCCTTTAATCCAATGCCATTGGACAACCTAACCTACCCACCAATCCGCATAGGGCCAGCATGGTCGGCTATGGCCTTAAGGTCTGAAAGTGAGAACATTAAAGGGCTGGTGATGATTCAATGCCTTAGCCAGCATGGCTACGCAATCGCAAGCTGTGATCCTCAAACCTGTTCTGGTCATACCTACATACATACATAAATCACGCCTATATTCCCGAAGGTGTTTCGCTAATTATGTTAGGTCCCATGTAATAGGTGGCGAGCCTATTGCCATTTATCGGGCACAAAAGGCGCAGTTCATTGCTAGGTGGGATAAGAGAAACGCTGCTGCCCATTCCTCATCACTGGTATATCCTTATTCGCCCTGTACACGACACCCACGAGAGAGATTTGGGGTGGTGACAATTGTATTCTAATCTGCCCTCACCACACGGCCAGCCATCACAAAATCCTATTCTCCCTTGACGTTCAAACCATCTACACATTCTGTTCATTTTTTAAAAGAGTATTGCGATAAATGACGTCCGGTTTGGTCGAATGGTCAGATCGCTGGTTATCGGCCAAGCGGTCCCGGGTTCAAATTCTGGTAAAAATTTTGTGATGAACACAGCCATTTGTTCCCAAGTCTTGGATGTTTGTTTATATGTTTATGTAGTATATTATTATTATTTCTATGTATAGTTTATTATGTATGTTAAAATTTTTCCGTCATCTAGGTACCTTATTTCTTTAACATAAGTGCATAATATATTATATAACTAGTTACTTTGGACTAGATTATAAGTGTAAGTGTAAGAAATAATTATGATGCAATTGTAAATTTGCTTGTTAATTTACTTTAGCAATAATAAAATAAATGAAAAATAGTCATCACAGAACTTAAAACTAAAAATAATCGTAAACATTTTCGCTTAGCATCGCTTGCAGATCGGGCACATTTCTTTATCTAAGCGTTTTTGCTTGCAATGCTATGCGATGCGTTGCATGCTCTTTCAACGTCTTATGTACACCACAAGAATAACAAATAACTATAAAAACGCTTCCATATTCCTATAGTAGTTACCTTGGCGAAGCTATATGAGACTAGGTCTTTCCTCAGACGTCCTGTGGAAAATCCGCAATGTGCAAAACTATTAGCATTCCATTCACCGGGAGGGTGCCGGGTCCATAGTTCGGTAGAGAGGGGAGTCAGTGGCAGCGCTTGGGACTTGTGACTCAAGTGTAAGCTAACGAGGCCCCTGCGAAACATGTCAACCCTCACCTTCGCCAGCCAGACTCCTCTCTCCCAGCCATATTTGGTAGGACTCTGTGATAGCCGCCTTAGACAAACGTTCCAGTGTCATCATCGTCATTCAGCCGAGAGACGCCCACTGTTGGGCATAGGCCTCCCCCAAGGATCTCCAAACCGGTCGGTCCTGCGCTGCCCGCATCCAACGGCTTCCCGCGACCTTCACCAGATCGTCGGTGCGGTACGCTGCGTCTCCCGGTTCGTGGCCGCCATTCGAGGACCTTTCCGCCCCAACGGCCGTCAGTCCTCCTCGCAATGTGCCCTGCCCACTGCCACTTAAGGTCCGCAATTCTTCGGGCTATGTCGGTGACCTTAGTTCTCCTGCGGATCTCATCATTTCTGATATGATCACGCAGGGAAACACCGAGCATAGCCCTCTCCATTGCCCTTTGAGTGACTTTGAGTCTTCTTATAAGGCCCATTGTAAGCGGCCACGTTTCGGTGCCGTAAGTCATCACTGGCAACACACACGCATTGAAGACCTTTGTCTTTAAACAATGAACATTAACAGCTACAACTATACTAGCGTTCCAGTGTAGAACTTACGAAATATGACTCGCCTAAGATTGTCCTACCGAAGTTTAATTCAATAAAAATAATATATTGAAACCTGATTACCGTGAAGACAAATCTTTGCAATTCAAGCCAAGGGTCAGACAGAACGAACGTACGCTAATTTTAATTTCATTTAACTTCGTTTGTACCTTAGCGTTTCGGATTACTCCCTGTAGGTATTCATATGGACGTCAATGCATTATGCTACCCTCACTAAAATTGCCAGACTATTATCAACTGTGTGCCCATAAGAATAAACTCCACACGTTGCTATTGTGAGAGTGCATTATCTCGTAAGCTCTGTTCTTATATTCTTATAATATCAGATTACTTGCTCACGGCTCTGTAAAAGCTGGCTAATGATAGATAGGCCAAGAGACTGTCTTAATAAATTTTATGACTGTTTACTTCTAATACTTACACTGACTATATCGAAGGATCGTAACGTGGAAGTTATCGGTCCTATATGAGGTTAAGTTAATAAGTGTGCCATTAAAATTTGTTTTAAATTCCTGATTTAATCAGGCAATCTATTTTTTAATAAAAAAATTAATGAAAATATAGTTATAAAATTTTGTCGTATTCAAAAAGCTTGGGCCACAGCGATGAAACGTGAACTAAACAATGGTTACTAAGATTTAAAACACATCAGTAAGACGTAGCCAAGCAATAGGCCAGCCAATAAAATGGCAACCCCTAAGGATTCATATAGCTCTACATACTTGTGAACCCATTCCGAACGAGTATGTTTTAGTAGCGGGTACGTAAATATTTGTTTTCTCATTAGGTACTATATGGCTTCCGCATGCACGGGATCGCAGTTCGCATTCGTAACACTGTAGTTTACGTTTAATAAAGATATCATTCATTTGAACCAATCAATTTCAAATGAAATTTACATGCATTTATACATTATGTCGCGCCTTTCTCCCACAGAGGTAGGCAGCCTTCTTTCCACTAGCTACGTTATCCTTACAAAATTCTTTCACTAAATGTCTTCACGCATGCCATTCGATTTCGAGTATTCTAGACCCGGCCCTTTCTTAAAAGACTGTTAATTTGATTATGACAAATCCACCTAGGCCTTTCCGCTCTCATTTCTCCATTCACTTCCGCCATATAAAACCTTTTGAATGAAATAATTGTAATAAACTGCGATTTTCGTGTCGTTCGCCCCTTTTGATACTCCTCACATAATTTCACCTTGCCTACCACTTCGGGGATGGATGGGCCTGATTTGTGTGTTTGTGCAGTGATGGATCGTGGCTCCTAGAGTCGCCGCCTTGCATAGCCCCTGCATTACTTCTGAGTGGCGTGCGATGAAAGCGCAGTATTTTCGTTTCATCACAGACAGCGGGCTTTTAATTAATTATTATTCAGACAATGTAGCGCGAAAACGTTTGTTCAGATATTTTTTCAGTGCAACTTCATTATGCATTGATAATGTCTCCTATTTTAACGTTGTTTCGAGTATAGTTCTAGCTGTTAATGTTCATTTCTCGCTTGTTTGTGCTTTACGCTGTCTCTGCTCTTGATCACGTTCTTTTCTTAGCTTAAAGGCTCCTCGTTGCACTGTATATTTTCCTGCTGTGTTTTTATTACTGATTGTATTTCATACTTACTTCCCACCGAGCGTTCCTGAAGAGATTATTATTCTGCCGCCATAAGAAGAATCAATATTCCAAAATTTACAGTCCCGTATTCTGTACATTGCTATAAACGCTATTCACAAAACAAACAGTTTGCGCGTGACTATTCAACAGTTCGCGAAGCCGCAAACCTTTCAGACGCAGCGTCAACTCCGGCCCTGCGCTGAAATCGAAATAATTAACTGTTACTCAGGTCAGGACCAATTAACTTTTGCCAATCGCTTCTGCAACGAACCCGCAAGCCGATCGTTCCCGTACCGGCCGATGCACAATATTTACCCCTTTGTACAACCGGCAGCACGTCGGCTTACACAGAACTGTGCATTTCCCCAATCGGTTGTCGACCGTACCATGCTCGGAATAGAGTGCGACGTTGCCTGGCGCATTTCGGCAGTCTGCGGTGACCTGCACCGCTGTCAACTGTGCCTATCCGGTGTAATCCTTTAATCCGATTGTGTAGCACCGGCCCACTGAGACGTGAAAGTCTCAATCGACCGACATGTTGAAATAAAATGGCGGAAGGCGGCTGCATTTTTCCCGCCAACAAAATGTCATATCATTATGTGGAGAAACGTCTTTGGGTAACGCTTGCAACGAGAAGTAATTGGCTGTCGGCATGCACGTCTAGCGAGTAGCGAGTCATATGCTGCTTATTAAATTTTTGTAAGATTGTACAGAGCGACGCGAGTTCCTTTGACGGCCGTAGGGATCTGTGGATTTTGCGTGGTCGATTTGGATGTCCTACTGATACGCCTCTTTTACTAGACGACTTATTAGACTGCTCTCACTTCTGCGCCGGACCTTAAGACTTACACAAAAGAACTTGCATACATCGCGTTAGTCTAAAACATTAAGTATTCCAGTCCCCGTAGCATGCGACGTGGACACATCTCCTTCGGCGGAAAGAAAATCTTTTCCTCTCGCTCTAACTCCCACTAAATCCCGAGACAAAACACTGTCAAGTGGTGGAGAGAGGCTTGTCCACGTCTCCGTGCTAGGCCCGCAGGTGGACCCCCCGGAGTCCACGGAAAAAATGGTGGTTCGCGAATCGTAAGCGTTCCATGAAAATTTATTTACTGCCGCACTCAGAGACGTCAAATAACGTTAATGAGTACTAAACGTCAAAAAAAGACAGTTCCAAACTAGTCGCTATTCTTGCCGGGTCTATGGTCTAGGTTTGAATGAAATTTTTTGACATTAAATACTCATTAAAGTTAATTGACGTCTCTGAGTGCGGCAGTTAAACATCAATTTTAAAAGTGGTCTATGAGAAAAACAAATCAGTCGCTATTTTTACCGGGTCTGTGGTCTAGATCTAAATTAAACTTTTGACATTAAATACTCATTAAAGTTAATTGACGTTTTTGAGTGCGGCAGTAAGTTCGTTAGGGTGTGCGTTATTTCTGTTACATGTTGTATATCTGTAATTACCCAAAGAGGGTTAGAGTGTACCCAAAGAGGGTTAGTGTCAGGCAGGCTGTAAAACGTAAGCCAAAACTTTGAGCAGTATGGATTGGAATGTTGTCATTCCAATCACTCTCCCTGTTCATCGGCCTCTTGACATGGTCCGTTCAGTCTCTTTTCTGTACATTCATTCATCACTAGCACGTTTACGGTGTGATGGAAAATATGAATCAAAAGGGAGTGGATGGCTTGATGACGTCTGACCGATATGAATGGAAGAGGAAACATACTGCGCCGACCCCAGATATACTGGGAACAGGGCAGGGAGAAGAAGTTGTATATCTGTATCGATGACATGCGAATCCTAAGCACGCTTTTAAGACAGATGACCGTTATTTTTAAGATAGCAATGAGAATTATAGAGAAGAGGTCGACGAGATTAAAGCTTTCAAGTTAAACACAAATTAAACTAGACAGCTGTCCTATTTGAAGCAACGCAAAGCGTAGAAGCACCTAGAGCTAGACAATGTACATTTTCACAGGTCTTCAGTAGTATTAAGTCTGGTTATATTAAGCCCGGTTTAAAATTTGACGAGACCTACTACATTCCTGTGCTTTATGGAGGTTTAGCGCGAAATTTAAGACAGACCTCGGCTTTGTGTGCGGCCTGACGTGCCTCCAGAGGCACGGAACAAGCAACTATTCATCGTATCACGGTGAAACTTTGCTTTCGAAGCGACACTTCGCATTTCAAGTACCTGCCCACCAGCCAGTTCAAGCTTGCCTACGTTTTATAATAACTAACCTCGCGTTGTACGTGTAACTACTGAGTTTCTAAGGCGGCACAAGTTCGTCTGTGAGTATGTACACTGTAATAATGCCAAATGTAATAATGTAACACACAAAATGGGTTATTAGGGTCGATTCCGACCATGGTTCTCTAAACTTAAGACTAATTTGACAACAGTGTTTCTCGGTAATTCGCAATATAGAATGAAAAGGAGAGACCGATATTAAATTTAGTTTTAAGTTTATTTAGAGAATCATGTCAGAATTGCCCTAATTGTTTGATTTCTATTTGAAGCATTATATGAATGTTAGAAAATCTATTACAAAGAAACAGAAGTCGGAGAAACAAAATCGATTTTTTTATTAGCCAAGATCCCACTGCTGGGCAAAGGCCTCCCCTGCATCCCCCCATATCGAGCGATCTCGAGCCAATTCCGTCCATGTCGTGCAGTATGCCTCCAGATTGTCTCTCCAACTCTTTCTATGTCGACCTTGACGCCTTTGACCATCCTAAGGTGTCCACTCTATGGTGACCATTGCCCAGCAGTCTGGACGCATACGACATACATGTCCCAACCAAACGCAAATTGTAAAAAAAAAAAAAAAACTTGGTCCAACGTAACCGTATGCATAGAAATAGTAAAAATACCTGCTTTGGAAGTTAGAAGTGTAGATGTTAGTAGCCGTTGGCTTAAAACGTGAAGTTGAATGGTTGGAGAAATTTCGGCAAGTTAACTAACGTGACCACAGATATAAATTGATATATCTGTGAACGTGACGGTTGACAAAGACAATATATTTGCTGTCTTCTTTGTTTTTGTAACATTCTGCGTTCTAAATAGGTATATCGCATTAAGAATTAGTTTTGCATGAAAACAAACCGATGCTATTATGAGTCGACTCTCTTATGCATTCTTTGTAAGCTTGAGTCGCGTCTCGCTAATGTTGTTCTACCTTATCGGTGTAATCTTAAGGTCCAATATTGATTTAACGTCAACACGCTATATCAATTGTCACACTATTCGCTGATAAGCCAATTTTAGGTTACTCGATACTTTGTTTGTGTATGATGTATCGTTAGTCATTGTTGTTAGTTTGGACGATTCAAGTCGTAACCGTTTATTTGTCGTTCAACTTAGATTTTTTTTTTCGGACAGCATTTTATACTTCTTATTTTTCCTACCCTGTTCCCAGTCTATCTCGGAGGTTGGCGCAGCACGTTTTCTCTTCTATACATCATCAGTCAGACGTCATCAAACTATCCACTCTCTTTTGATTCATATCATCTATCACACCGGAAAGGTGCTAGTTATGAATGAATATACAGAAAAGAGACGAACCGAGAGTGATTGGGATGACACATTTCAATCTTTGCCTCTCAAGGTTTTGGCTTGGGTTTTCTCTACAGCAGGCCGAAGTAATGGGCAGAAGCGTTAGGTACTCTTTTAACAGCCAGCAATATAAGGCGATTTACGTACCCGCTAAATGGCAATAGGCCCTAATCTAATTGGCGAAACGTTCACGTGATTTATGTATGTACAAAAAAAACATACGGATTTTATAACATGCTCCATTGTGCAATTGATCGTGAGGCTATCATGTGGGGAAATCAATTATTACCGTATTAGATGCACTTAAACTCGTTCTGGCTTCGTGCATGATTAATGCGTATGGTGACTGAAATAGGGTCTGCATTCACAATGTTCCTACGTACACTCAACCGCACGTCAGGCTATCACAAAATGTCAATTTTTCTCAATCGACTCAGTCCTTTATTACGATCAAGTTAAGGTTCACAATCAATTGAAGAAGTTGGACAGTTTTAGGTAGTCTGGAGTGCCATTGACCGTACATATTAAATGTGACAGGCATTTGAATTTATGATAATTTTAATGGTTTAAAATAAATGGTGCTTGCTATCTTTATCATGGCCTTTTTTTAGTGATATAACTGTGAATGTGAACATAGATAAATCAGTCAAAGAGATTTTATTACAAGTTTTATACATACATGCGGAATTTTTTTTTCCTCGACCTGACATTTCGAATAACAAACAAGCCTTGCCTAATATGCTGTCATGTTTTAATACAGGTACACCTACATATTTATATACTCTTACCTGAATAGTCTCTTTCCAGGACTTTTCAGAAAAAAAACCGATGCAAATCTAAACCTAAAGTTTAAAGACAATTTTTACGGCCAGATAGAGATGAACAGGTCTACCCGACATCTCGAAACCGAAAGAAGAAATTGGTTTGGCAAGGAATGAAGAATAAGACGTTGCTAATACCGCGTCACACTTAGATAGTTTTGTTCTCAGTTGATACAATAATTTATAACTTGTCTTTTTAGTTAAGCAGAATGGTAAATTCGCCATTAAGTAATTATGGCGAATTTACAATAATTTGCATTAGGTCATCACAAGGTTTGACCCTACCAGGATTCGAACCCGGGACTTCTTGGCGAATACCCAGCGATCTGAGCATTCGACCAAGGCAGAACCGAATAAGTGTCAAATATGTCGTTTTGAGAAAAAATAATTTTAAATTTGGAGTGATCATAGTAAATCTCTTTCATATATATCTCATAGTGATCTTTTTGCACAGAAAATAAAATACATACATACATACATAAAACACGCCAATAACCTCAAAGGTGTAGGCAGAGGTGAACTAGCACCCACGTTTCGCCAATTATGTTAGGTCCCATGTAATAGGTGGCGAGCCTATTGCCATTTATCGGGCACAAAAGTCGCAGTACTTTGCTAGGTGGTATAAGAGGAACGCTGCTGCCCATTCCTCATCACTGATTTATCCTTAGTCGCCTTGTACGACACCCACGGGAGAGATTTGGGGTGGTGACAATTGTATTCTACTCTGCCGTCACCACACGGCAAAGAAAATAAAATCGCATCGAAAATAAATTCATATATATAAAGCTACAGCAGCTGCAGTTATACGGGTTTGCCTAGGTCATAAAATTTTATTAAATCTTGCACTTAGTCGTTTCTGCCAAAATACCCTCGAAATTTGCGATTGTTTATTAATTTCATATTGCATTTAATTGAAAACTCGATAAGTTTTAATAAAAGCCGTACTTTTTAAAGGCAAAACATGTTAAAGATTTTTTTTAAGTACATTCTACTTTATTAGTAGTTGTGACTGTTGTGATGTTGTTCGTTTGGTTAACTCGTGTCGTTAGACAAGGTTATAGATTTTCCTTAAAAAAGTAAATTAGCTTTCTTGGATAAATATACCTACTTACACAAAAAAAAAATCATGAAAATCGGTCTAGCCGTTTTGGAGGAGTTCGATTCCATAAACACTGTGTCACGAGATACATAATTTATACAGCATGTAACAGAAAAAAAGTGACACCCTTAATACTACCCATGCTACGAGTAATTTAACTTAATCAATTTAGTAATAATAATATAAAAACTATGGTGATCTCAAAAATTCAAAAGTGTAATAAAATAAACTATCGAATTTTCCATACATTTTTCGTTGCCGACCGATCATTATGTACGGGGGAACAACATTTTTTTTTTAACATTTTTATTTTTTTAATTCCTCCCACCCCGCCTAGAGCGTAAGGGCAGACAGAAAAATAAGAAGACACTGCAGTAGCAATTATTCTTATGACTATATTAGCATGGGCAGCGTTCAGGGTGCTAGTTATTTCTGTTACATGACTTACATGTTGTTTATTAGATAGTTTAATATGAAATCATAACTCTGGGATGTAACATCTTTACAGAAAACGGCAGTGTCATCCTAAACGCGCAAGACACCAAGTACACTAAACGCCGGTCCCACGATTCCCGGCACATTCAACAGGTATGTACAAAAACAGGACGCGATGTTGATTCTTCATGAATGTGTCGATTTATTTTTAATGCTCGCAACACTATTTGTTTTATTTTTGCTCTGTTCAAATTAGTATATTGATTTTAATTTGAACACTATATTGTAGGCTACTCTCCTACATTTATTTACATATGAAATAGTTTAATAATATATGTAATTATTGTAAATAAACTATATATATAAATGACAATAGGCTCGCCACCTATTACATGGGACCCAGCATAGTTGGCGAAGCGTGGGTGCTGGTTCACCTCTGCCTACCCTTTCGGGGATATAGACGTGATTTATGTATGTATGTAAATTAACTAAATAAATGTAGGAGAGTAGCCTACAATATAAGTGTAAGAAAAAATTGTACAAAGAATATTGCGGTTAGAAAGTTCGAAAAATTATAGCACAATTTATTCTTTGATCAGGATTTTTTTTATTGAGATTGTGCAATGATCATTAGTTTTCGCGCAGCTAACTACATAGTTTCTAAAAAAGTGAAAAAATTCTATTGTGCAACTAAAAAAAACGTTTAAAGGCATACTTTTATCTATCATCTTCTATGAAAATTCTCATAAAATATTTAAGGCACCATGCGTTGTCGTCGACAAACGCTGAACCTATTACCGGTCTCTTTCTAACTTTTAATAGAAGTCCTAGGGACATTATAATGTACTAGGTTTTTTTTTTCATAGGCTAACACGAGTTTCACAACAGTATTTTACTGGTAACTGCAGTGACGATAAAAAGCAAATGCAAAAAAAAGTTCAGTTATACAACAGTGTATTATTATAGACGGCCAAATAGGAAATTTTTTTCAGAAAAAAATTGTTTCAGATTTATTAAATGTAAGTTTCATTGACAGCAATTGCCTAGCTTCGACTGTGCGAAGAGTAAAATTAAGGAGTGCGTAATTTACCTGACAGCAGCCGCTCAAAATCCTTGCGTTCAAAAAACTCACTTCACATCTAAACCGATTAACCGTCGTCGCAACATTCAGTATGTACATAGTATTTAAGCGGTATTTATTCAGTAGGGATATTTACACTTTTTACCAGCTACGGTACTTTAATGATACTTAGCTAAAACAGCTACAAAAAAAATCCTAAGTCCCGTCACAAAAAGTTTGAGCAAACTTCGCGAGCGTATGTATGCAATCCGAAATCACCGCACGGCAATCCCATAAAAAACTTGTGTCTCTACATCCCAAAACAACGAACTCATAAAGGTGTTAAGTACACTTAACTACTCACATCGAAAATATTGCGTTCTGTGTTCTGCTGCAGGCGGGCGGCAGGCACAGAGATCGAGAGTTCAGCGTCAAGTCCACTGAAGTCCTAAGAGAGATCGGACCGAATCGCGGAGCACTAAGTCCGGAGAGAGATCGGACTAAGTTCCGAAGAGAGATCGTCCGCGGCGGAGTGAGCGACTGCGAGTGCCGGCCGGCTGTAGTCGAGACTGACGACTGGCCGCCTGCCGGTGCATCGCGCCGCGCAGCGCTCCGCCCCGCCCTTCCCGCCCGCCCTACGCCTCGGGCGGCGACGGTTTTTCTTTGTAAACCTCTCGAACTCTCAATCCGCTTCGCTAACACCTCGCGGTTTGGGCGGAATGAATGGAGATGGTGCCTACCTAACGCGTGCGTTGTTCGGGTGCCGGTGTGGATTTGGTTGGCGGAAAGGTGACTTTCGAAACGATTTTTTTTAACCATAGTTTATTAACACAAGAAAACGGCATAGTTTTTTGCTGGTGTGCAGCTTACACCAGCATAAAAGAACGCTTTTACCTTTGATAAATATTCATTAATACTGGAGTAACAATAAAATTTGTTGGGGTTAAAAATAAATTGACGACGGTTATTCCGATGAAGCATATTCGTCATTTGTCTTTTTAGGGTCTATGCAGTTTTTTGGGTTTTTAAAATACAAACAATACAAACTTTTGGATAATACATTCTTGTAATACATAGTAATTACCTACAGCTCGTTTCAATATTCTAAAAACAGTTATCGATAATACATACATAAATCACGCCTATGTCCCCGAAGGGGTAGGCAGAGGTGAACTAGCACCCACATAGTATTATACCCATGTAGTATAGTAGATTGTTTCGCCAATTATGTTGGATCCTTATAATTAGCAACTTCTGTTATTTATCGTAACATAACAACGAATGCCAGGCCACTAAATTTTAGTAAGCTTACTTTTAACTGTAGTAGGTGGATAGAATATTGGGACCCGCCGTTGGGCGTCAAAATCATTTATAGACATTTCAGTAAAGTGTTCTCTCAATGAAAGATAGAAACGAAGAACAAAGGACAGAGGACGACCGGATGGAATACACAAGGCTGCATTTCTCAAATAATTTCAGACTTTATTATGTTTAGCCTAAAGCGAAAATTTTAGGAAAAATTGGCATCGTAAAACGGGGCTATTTAGAAAAATGTGATGGTTCGATAAATAAGGTGGGATATAACGAAGAATTAATATAGTATTATAGTAATGAATAATTAAAAAATATATACGCTCTACCAAATAGCCCCACGGTTTCATAGTTTAAAGTTTATGATAACGTTGCGTGACAATGCACTTATATAGGTATTTTTACGCCAAGCTTCTATAAATATATAAATGTAGTTCTAGTAAAACTTTCACTAACTTTTACACTTTACTTCTTATAAAAACCCGTGTCACATTTCACAGTGTTCGATCGAACTCCTCCGAATCGGCTCGACCGATTTTCATGAATTTTATTGTACAGTCAACGGCACTTCATACTACCCAAAGCTGTCAAATTTCATCAATCAATTGTCACCCTTAATCTGTTAATAATAGAGCACAAAATCGATTGAGAAATTTTGCCATTTTGTGGTAGACTGACGTGCTGTTGACTGTACCTACATTTGATAGGTTTGAGAACAGGTCGTAGGCTATTTTTTATACCTCTAGGTGATAAAGGCAAAACGACGGTTGCCGGGTCAGCTAGTATATTTAAATAAGAATCTGTACAAATTACGGACTTCGGCACTATCACCAGCTAGTACAATAGTACATACATGCATAAATCACGCCTACATCCCCGAAGGGGGAGGCAGAGGTGAACTAGCACCCACGTTTCGCCAATTATGTCAGGTCCCATGTAATAGGTGGCGAGCCTATTGCCATTTATCGGGCTCAAAAGTCGCAGTATATTGCTAGGTGGATAAGTGGTGGTATCCGAGGAACGCTGCTGCCCATTCCTCATCACTGATTTATACTTAGTCGCCTTGTACGACACCCTGCCGTCACCACACGGCTAACACCAGCTAGTACCTATATTTAAATAAGAACCTGTACAAATTACGGACCAAATATAAAAGTTTCGGCACTTATCACGCCTACCATGATCGATAATTCGATATGTCATTTAGCTCTGACACTATCAAACAGTCGGGTATCGATGACACATTGAGAGCAAGTACCTACTTAATTAATTGCAAATTGCAGTCACATTCAATCGGCTATTTCGGGACTCGGTGTTAAGCGGCAGGTTGACTAAATGATTATGGACAAGCTTTATTTATCGACAGCTAGGGGAAGGGGGGTTAAAACGGGCATGCTGCCTTGTACGAATGACAATGTTAATTGGTGTGATCTTCTTAGCTGCCTTCCTTCTTCTTGCCCTGTTCCCGGTCTATCTGGGGTCGGCGCAGTATGTTTCCTTTTCCATTCATATCGATCAGAGATCGGACGTCATCAAGCCATCCACTCCCTTTTGATTCATATCACCTACTTGAATGCCTAGCTTTGCGAGCGCAGTATCCCATCTCTAATATCTTACTGCGGCACTCAGAGACGGCAATTAACGTTAATGAGTACTTAATAAAGCCGTGTGATGACGGCAGAGTAGAATACAATTGTCACCACCCCATATCTCTCCCGTGGGTGTCGTACAAAGCGACTAAGGATAAATCAGTGATGAGGAATGGGCAGCAGCGTTCCTCTTATACCATCTAGCTAAGTACCTACTGCGACTTTTGTGCCCGATAAATGGCAATAGGCTCGCTACATGGGACCTAACATAACTGGCGAAACGTGGGTGCTAGTTCACCTCTGCCTACCCCTTCGGGGATATAGGCTTGATTTATGTATGTATGTATGAGCTGATTAACAAAACCAAACTATATCGCTAATCTTGCAGGGTCTATGGACTAGATTCAAATTATTTTTTTTTACATTAAATACTTATTATAGTTAATTGACGCCTCTGAGTGCGGCAGTTAGAGTTACACAGTGCACCCCAGTGCAGATTGGTGGGTATTAAAGACTGCAAATGCAGCCAGGGTCAACGGCTAAGCGTGCCTTCCGAAGCACGGAGGACCTCGAGACATTAAATATTTGATCACCCATCCAATGACCGGCCTTAGCGAACATTGCTTAGTTTACGCAACCGCAGGCCGAGCGCGCTAAGCCATTGCGCTGTCGAGCTCCTTTCATTTATGGGTGTTAAATAATAATGTGTAAGTTGACGTCTAAAAATATTGTTATGTGAAGCCCCTACAATTTTTTTCCAAACTAGTTTCAAATCATCCTAAGATACTAATAAACGTTGCCCCGTACCACGGGACGTGGACAAAGTCTCCCCGGGGAAAAGAAAACTTTCTCATCTCCCACTGAATGCCGAGACAAAACACTGTCGATTGGCGGAGAGAGTTTTTGTCCACGTCCCATGCTAGGCCTACTGCTGGTGCACAAAACTATTGCACTCGTCCGCTGCGCTGACAGCGGAATGATTTATGGCGGCCATCTTGTTATATTTCCCGCCTTTGAGTCGGGCCCTTTTAACGTCGTCGGGTTGCGTTCCTTTTTCATTTCTTCAAACGTCCGATGAGGATCGATTCGCTGTTTAGTTCTTATTGTAGTTTCTGGGAGAGACATTGTGGATTCGACTGTTTTGTTTGTATGGTGTATGTGCAAGCCTAAAATTTTTTTAAGATACAAGTGTTGGGCCTACATAAGCGTGATTTATGTATGTACGTTCGTATGTACGTACATACATAAATCACGCTTATGTAGGCCCAAAGGGGATTAACACTCACATTTCGCCAACTGTTAGGTCCCATTTAGGTTGTAGGGGCGAGCCTATTGCTATCTATCGGGCACGTTAATCGCAGTATATTCTAGGTGGTATAACAGGAACGCTGCTACCCATTCCTCAGCACTGTTTTAGCCCTTAGTCGCATTATCCGCGGGAGAGATTGTGAGAGAGATATTCTGATCTCTGTTTTCACGTCACAAAAGTATGGTGACGGCAGAGAAGAATTATTTGTAACCACATTAAATCTCTCATGCGAGTGTCCTACAAAGCGATTAAGGGTACAAAAGTGCAGAGGAATGGGCATCAGTATTCGTGTTATATCGCCTAGTAATATATCCTCGATAGATTGCAATTAGGCTCGCTCCCTACTACATGAAACCTAACATAGTTGGCGAAATGTAGGTGTGTAGACTAATAATAATGCGATTAGTTACACATGAATAATTTAATGAATAATAAGTTTTACAATAATGCGGTAAGAAATTTATGTGATATTTGCGAATTCCAAAATGTGAATAATAAAAAATAGAAGATCGCGGGTCAACGCGGCGTCAGTAGACTCGCTGCTCATTGGGCGTCTTGCTGCTGATGGCGTGATAGGCAGCCAATAGGGAACCACTGACGACGTGGTGTCAATGATGACGTGTCCCAATTAGAAAGGGGTTGCGATTCCCAACAGTAGGTGTTAATACATCTCTGGGACAAATAGACCCGATTTATTAATGTATTAAAGGTAATTCAAAGTAATCAAGTAGGAATTTTTTTGATCCTCCAATAAAACTTATCAGTCCCACGAATGAAACAACAAAACAGAATTAAAGTCACCCCCGATACAATGGAGCAATTCGGGTGTCAATTTCAAACCGAGAGAAAGTTATAAGCTGTTTGGTTTGTTGTTTCAACATTACCTGTTGTAAATGTTATAAAATTATAGCCTTGGTGTCCTTCTTAGTTAGCCTTAAGCCGGATCCAGACGAGTGTAACATGTTACGTGTAATGAACACGAATTCTACTTTAGGACGGCACTATGAGCGTTACAGTAATTCGGAAAGAAATCGGATGGCGGTGATCGGATCTAGTGCGTAAATTACCATAGAAATAGTTCAACGTACCATATTTTCACGGGTTTGGACGGATCGGACGTAGTGCGAAACCGCTCTTAGGCCGGAACAGAAGCAACAAGTAGATGATTAGGAATATATGGACGACATTCCTCTATGCTTGAAATTGACTTTCCTCTACGGTAGACCATATATGAAAGTTGAACAAAACTGACAAATCCCTCCAATGAATTTTGACCTTAATGTAATTTGCAATAACACTGCAGGCGGCACTGGCGTTTTTCTTTGTTTTGTTTGTTTTTTAATGGTTTTCTAAACTATCGAACAAATCTGGTGTATTCCCTCGAAACAAATTTCCTGCCCGCGACACCACGTTTCGAAGCAACAAAAATTTGGTTTAACGTCAAAATAAACACTTAGTAGGTAACAACTGGAACCTCACGGTTAACTATAAACGTCCTCGTCTGGTTCTATCAGAAGAGAAAGCAGGTAGGTAAGTCAGTGTGATCACGAGACTCACGATATTGATATTTAAATAAAGATCAGATATGTACAAACTGTCACAACACAAATATGCATCCCAACAAATAAAAGACACCTCTTGAAAGAAAGCCAAGAAATTGGTTGCCATTGCAAGAGGCACAGGACAAACTGTACAGTTCACTTGAAACACCAAAAGGTATAAAAGATCTCAACAGATAAGTAAGAGAGCGAGATGGGAATGCGAGGGATATTGTGCATATTAAGTGCATACAGAATGAACAAGGAAAGGTCCTGACAGGCAATAATGGAATAAAAGAAAGATGGAAGACTTATTTTAAGAAATCAATGAACGAGGTGAATGTTTGGCTTAAGGGCCTGTTTAACAATCTAAAAATAAGGTCTGGATAGTTTACTTGGCAGATCATTTGACATAAATTTCATATTACAACTGTAAAATGACCTGCTAGGTAAGCTATCCAGAACTTACTCGTCGATTGTGAAACAGGCCCTAAATATTCTTGGAAGATATGTGTACAAGAATTAAGAATGACAGTTCAAAAGTTGAAGCATGTTGAAGCGTTTGGGCCCGTTTACAATATAATAACCAGTTGAAGTATGGATGATTTTGAAAGATAGATGGAAATGGCTGACTTTATACTTCAGAAAATAGTTACAGGAGGAGGCGATACCTGAAGAATGGTGTCACTGTATTCTTCTTCCTATAAAGATAATTGCGATGTCACTTTAAATCATCTTCTTCTTCTCCCTGCCCTGTTCCCAGTCTTTCTGGGGTCGGCGCAGTATGTTTCTCTTCCATTCATATCGGTCAGACGTCATCAAGTCATCCACTCCCTTTTGATTCATATCATCCATCACACTGTAAATGTGCGAATGATGAATGAATGTATATAAAAGAGACGGAACGGACCATGTCGAGAGACCGATGAAGGAAGAGATTGATTGGAATGACAACATTCCAATCCATGCCGCTTAAAGTTTTGGCTTAGGTTTTACAGCCGGCCGCCTGCCTGACACTAACCCTCTTTGGGTATGCTGTTGTGGGTGGTTTGCCCTCCACTATTCGGGTGCCCCAAGGTGCTTATTGGTCTACACCGGGCAATCTCCCTTAGTCAACTTTTACGACACCCATGGGATGAGTCGGGGCTGGCCTATTCTACGTTATTTATTCGCTCCCAGGCCAGCATAGACTTTAAAATTAAATCATCTCTGAATTATAATGTAGGTGCTTTATAACTGTCCATATCATCTTGCATCTTGCAGCCGGCCAGCAGGAATTAAGTTTCTCGAAGCGCAACTTGTTTTTGCAGCCGAAACAAATATAGATTTGTAAAAATAAAATTTAAAAGTATTCCATTCTGCGTTTGCAATGCTAAAACTAACAAGCAGAGTAACGGATCTTCTGTTAAAGTTGCTGCTGCACTTTTGCTAAGTGTCATAGGAACTTTTCTCTCTTCCAACTCTTAACTAGTGCCCCGAAATACTAACCTTTCAGTGTTTATTATGGCTTGGTCTAGTCTCGAGCCCAAGTATTCTAACGTCTATCTAAAACTAATTAATTGTATGTTCGTAAAATAAACCTATTTTAAATTTAAGAGTCCCTACCAATAATTAATGTAATAGTAAAAACATTACCCAATATAGCTAGACACACATTGAACGAGCGTGGATTTTTCAACGTTTTTCTAATAATTTTCACGGTCAAATATTGTTATTTACCTACCAAATATGTTCAGTTCAAAAAATACGTCTTCTCCACGAGCATGATGGGGTTATTTTTAATGTAACTGTCATGGTGCTCAATCGCCATACACTAGATTATTCTATCGATTAATGACAGACAGACAGACAGACAAGGAAGTACTAACTAGTTGCAGTAGCACTGCTCACTAATCCCCAATAACGGGAACGGGGCGCTTCGTAAGCTCCATGTGGTACGAGTGTACTATTTGGATAGTATGTCACGATCTTGCGTCTATTAGGAGAAACGGGTAGTGGATTACGCTATTGAAACCCAACAGACCACGCACACAATAATAAGATTGGCTTGTCGTCTCCTTAGCCCGCCGTACGACAATGCGATGCGATCATCATGTTCGTAAAGCGATTGCCAATTAAGACAACGCTTTACGTTGAGATAGGTACCTCACTACTCGGGTGTAAGCGGAAAATATGGCTCTGCCCTAATTTTCCAGGGTATATTATCGGTATAACTACCTCAGATATTTTAATTCTAGAGAATCTAGAACGATGCCCTAAGCCGACAACAAACGAAAAGGGTTGATCCCTATTTGCGCTTTAATCTATCGCCATAAGGATCAGTTTCGAAATAAGCATGCCACAGTGAGCTTATCGCCGAATGTACGTAGCCATATTACCTACATGAACACTTTCCGCGTAGTTGATCAAAGCGCTCTTAACATTATAAGCGTTTAATTTACTTTAATATCAAATTAGATAACCCTCTTATGATCTTATTTTAGAGCAGGTAATAAACAAGGGATCAGTTCGGAAAACATCCCAAGTCTGCCACTTCACTTCCTACGTGGAGAGCAAAATATTGCTTGAGCACTGGCACATATTTGACATGTCGAGCCTCTGATTAAAGGCCAAAGTTCTGTACAGAATTATAGAGAACCAGAGGCTCCATTAGAACGTGTATTCAAAGCCGCACTAGGGGAATAATCGACGGAATCTCATCAAATATGGCTGGCCAGTGGGGGTAAGCGCCGATGGCATCGTGCGTGGCAGCAAGGCGATTCAGGCTTTTGAAGTCACGTCGTCGCTGCGTGTGTGTGAGTGTTTAGGCTGGGCCCCTACACAGTAAGGCTCAAACAAACGTTTAGTTTGACGGATATAGATTATTCAAGCATATTAATCGTAACATATTTGTGTTATATTGCTTTAAATAACACAAGACAAGTCTTACAAGTTTTGTAGTACATATTTCCGAACAATGATCGCATCGATAATTTTGTTCTGCTCGTCTGTCGGTACACGGTGACTTTGCTTACTATTTTTTTCTAATACTGTATTGTATTACATTAATTATCGCGCTACGGCAAGTCAGTTTTTTTCTGCTTTCACCGCTTCTACATATCATATGATTAAATACTTACTACTCAACAAATTAATAAATGGATCCTAAAAATCTTACCACCTGAGAATCATTGACGATGGTCTCTCTCCAATAAAACGCAAAGAATACCTAATGTTATGTTGATTTCGGAAGAGAATATATCGATATTCTTGTATCTCCCGCGCCCCTTGAAACTAAACGCCGGAGACGGCACAAAAAGAATTAAGTGAGACAGTGTAAAGGGAGCGGCGTAAGAGCCAACGAGAGCCCTCAAAATTATCCAGGTGAGACACAATAGTGATGTGCGCGACGAAACATCGATACTCCACACGGTGCGTTTTTTCCAGTCGGTATATTTGGTGTTGAATGGATTATTATTGTGTGTGAGTGTTATTCGAATTCAGTCGAGTAATCGCGCAGGTCAACGCAAGACTTTCGACTTAAGTGTAAACTTGCTAAGCTGTTCATGTCGCAGTAATCTTCTTAAGCGAGTAAGAAGAGTTGCTGATTAACTTTCACGGTCTCCGTTAATATTTCTTTCGTGCGATAGTTCCATGTTTCCCTACATATCGTAAAATAGACGGGGCCCTTCTCTAATTTGGTTTGTTCTCGCGATATTGCATAGGAACACAGCGTAAATTGCAGCTTTGCTCAAGGGAATATTTTCAAGAATATTAAGTGGGTACCACCTACATGCAACAGAACGGTTTAAATTTAACACAACCTTTGAACTGGTGAGATTACGCTCTAAATTCTGGTACATGTTGATTTTGTTTGGAGGCGTCGTCGTCAAAAGCGTGCTGTAACCCTGCGACGAGGAGTGCTGGTTTTGTTTAAACTTAGTTTACCTCGTCCTCTCGGCGACGTTAGCGTGCCTTTGAAACTCGTTTTATATTAAAACTAAAAGGAACTGTTTCAGCTAACTCGTCTCAGTTCTAGAGCGGTGTCAACCTAAATGTCATTTAATGCATAGGTATCACTCTCGCATGGTATTTTCTACATTATATTATATTCATTCTCCATTAGCCCTTTTCTTTTGAATCAAAAGGGATTGCTTAATGACGTCTGAATGAATGAATAGAAGTGGAAACGTACTGCGCCGACCTCGGATGAACTGGTAACGGGCCAGGAAGATGATGATGATGAGTATGCGCGCGAGCGGAGCGCCGACAGCGGCCGCAGCGCCCGCTCGCGCGCTCTGGTGATGGCACAGCAGAAAAAAGGCATGGACAGCATTGCTTGCTGGTATACCACCTAGAAACAGTACCATACCATACATAATTACGCCTTTCTCCTGCAGGGATAGGCAGAGATCACCTATTTTTACTTGCTCCAAACCTCACATACTTCTTTCACTTCATCCAATCTCTTGCATGCCCCGTCATTTTACGGCAACAGTACCAATATTGCGATCGTTTCTCGGTATATGGGAATAGGTTAGCCCCCTATGACGTGGTACCTAAAATACTCAACAAACTGTAGCTGTTAATACACTCCTACCTACCCCTTCGGGAATTAACAGGAGTGATTTAATTATGTATTGTACATACATACATAAATCACGCATCTATCCTGAAGGGGTTGGCATTAGTGAAATAACACCCACTTTCCGCCAAATAGGTTAGGTCCCATGTAATAGGTGGCGAGTCTATTGCCATCTTTCGGTCACGTAAATCGCAGAATATTGCTACGCGGTATACAGCGATGAGTAATTAGGCAGCAGAGTTTCTCTTATAAGAGGAACGCTGTTGCCCATTACTCATTCATCATTGCCTTATACTTGCACAACACGCACTGGAGAGATGATGGTGGTGACAATGTATTCTGCTCTGCTGTCACAACAAGGCTTTTTGTATTGTTATCTTATTCTGGGTGTAACTGAGAGGTGTAGTCATATTTAAAGGGGTTATCCAGGCCATTAAAATGAACAACTTTCACTAAAAGACCAAAATCGAAATCTCATAAAAAAAAATCACTTCCCCATGCTAAGCCGGGGGAACCAGCTGACATCAGTTTGTATGGGGGTGTTTATTGTTTCTGAGATTTCGATTTTGGTTCCTTGGCGAAAGATGTTCAGTTTGATGGCCTGATTAACCCCTTTAAATATGACTACACCTCTCTTTTACACCTTGTATATTAAAAATGAATTGCTGTGCGTTTGTCTCGATTAAACTCGCCGATTAAGCTGATTTTGGTTTTGAAATGATTGGCTTGGACCAGGCAAGGCTTGAAAGGTGAGAAAATATGGAAAAAATGCGAGGGAAATAGTAAAAACAATTTAATTTTTCCACATAAACTGCTTTCCTGTCAAACATTTGACGTAACCATGGCTACGGCATTATTTATATGGCATAACAACGAATGCAAAATAAAATATCCCGTAGCCATGTAGTAAGTAATTGTATAGATGCAAACTGAAAATAACCTATTTAATCTTGTAAGTGTAATCCGATCTTCACCGAAAAAGTATTAAAACAGAAGGAGCGTTCACAATAGCCGACACTGTGCAAAATGGGTCGAGTCTAAGAGTGCAGCAGAGAGCTCTCCAAATTAAACAGGTGGAACGACTAGTGATGCGCGTCACCGTAGTCGATAGACTGACATAAAAATTGAACAGCTTGGAATTTACGTTGGAATTGATTTTATATAAAAAAAACCGGCCAAGTGCGAGTCTGACTCGCGCACGAAGGGTTCTGTCCGTACCATTATCTAATAAAAAACCGGCAATAAAACCATGTCTGCTATATAGGAGCCCCCTTAAATATTTATTTTAATCTGTTTATTAGTGTTTGTTGTTATAGCGGCAATAGAAATAATATGTGAAAATTTCAACTGTCTAACTAAAATACAGGCTGACGACAGACGGACAGACAGCGGAGTGATAAGATAGTCAGCCCCTCTGTGGTTCCCTCAATCACAGAGGGGCTGACTATCGGCCCTTATCGTCACTTACCATCAGGTGATATGAAAGCCAAGAGCTTACCTGTCTAGCATAAAAAAGGCCTATGCCCTATCAGTAGGGTCACGTGGACATAACATGACTTGTAATGATCACGTTTTGTTTGAGAGGATATTATCGTTTCCAAATGTCGGATTGCTTATAGCCTGTAAACAAACGTAATGGCTGGTCTTCTTCTTCTTCTTATAAGTAAAAATTAATTGTCTGGCTTAAACTCGAGAACGGCTGGGCCGATTTAGCTGATTTTGGTTTTGAAATTATTGTCTGATCCAAGACAAAGGCAGGAAAGGTAAGAAAATATGGATAAATGCGAGGAAACTAGTAAACAGTTTCATTTTACCATATAAATCCTATCAAACATTGCTATCCTGTCAAACATTTGAAGTAACCATGGCAACGGGATAATTTATATGGCATAAAACGTATGCCAGGTCAGCTAGTTACTAAATAAATAATAAATGGAATCGATAGTCAGAACGTGCACCTCCTTCACATCCCTCTTGACTCGCTCAGCATCAAGATACTTTTCGCTTACGCCGCGTAAGAGAGGGAAAGGTCACCATGTCACGTGGCGATTTTCGTGAAACTAAGCGAAATTCATAAATATCAAAATCTCGCAGGCGGGAGATCAAACTGATAACCTCAACGAAGACTTTATTAACTACACAATAAACATACATTGTACTTGTGGTCGGCCGCGGCTTCACTCGCATTAATGTCGGTTGTTATATAGCCTATAGCCTTCCTCAATAAATGGACTATCCAACACAAAAAGAATTTTTCAATTTGAACCAGCAGTTTCTGAGATTAGCGCGTTTAACCAACCAAACAAGCAAACAAACTCTGCAGCTTTATAATACATATAAATAAGTATGGCTCACGCCTATATATCGGTAGGCAGCGGTGAATTAAAACCCACGTTTCGCCAATTATGTTAGGTCCCATGTAACAGGTGGCGAGCCTATTGCCATCTATCGGGACAGAAAATTTGAAAGGAAAAGAAATCCAATGCGGCAACATTTAAAATCCGTAGAATGTTAGTTGCACAAGTATCACTATGCACGCTGAATTTGAAATTATTTTTGGTACTGTTTCTCGGGAATACCCGTGACCGGAACTGTTCTTAGGCCATCGGAATGTTGGGATAATAATGTCAATGCATAAATCAGAACACTAACTAGTACATAGGTTCCAGGAACGTAAGTTGAACCAAAAGACAGTTATCTGCGCGGGTTCATTTGAACGCCTATATATCGATATATCCCCGAAGGGGTAGGCAGAGGTGAATTAGCACCCACGTTTCGCGAATAAGTTAGGTCCCATGGTGACGAGCCTATTGCCATTACTAGGTCGTCGGTATGCTCCACTGCTGCCCATTTCTCATCACTGATTTATCCTTATTCGCCTTGTACGACATCCACGGGAGAGATTTGGGGTGGTGACAATTGTATTCTACTCTGCCGTCACCACATTTCAAATAAAAACCGTCTTAATAGACAGAAAGCTAACAGAACTATATTGTCTCGTTAGAACGAAACCAAATAATGTAATACGAAACGCTGTCCCTTAAAAGTACCTGACGGAATATGATAGCGAAACATTATTTTTGTAGTGTTTTGTTCCTGCATAGAATTAGGTCACCAGAGCTCCTAGCACGGGCCGTGGACAAAAACTCTCTCCACCCCTTGACAGTGTTTTGTCTCAAGATGAAGTGTGAGTTAAAGCGACAGGAAAAGGAGGAGATTTTGTCCACGTCCCGTGCTAGGAGTAGTGCTGTGGAGCCAGTAGTCGCTTCTTTCAGTGTAAAACTCACCCGACGAATATACGACAAAAATAATACAAGTAGGCCGGTGACGGCTGAGCAGAATACAACTGTCACCACCCCCACCTCTCCTGTGGTTGTCGTACAAGCCGACTTAGGGTGAAGAAAGCGATTATTAATGGGCAGCAGTATTCCTCTAACATACCGCGATTTATTTGCGCGATATTTATATGGGAATAGACTCGCCACCGACATGGGACTTAATTGGCGAAAAGTCGGTGTTAATTCACCTCTGCCTACCCGTTCGGGGATATAGGCGTCATTTATATGTATGTATGTAAAACTGCCCAGGATAAAGATGCGGTTATATTGACTGAAAGGCTTTTGCGGAATTTTCAGAAAAGGCTAAGGCTTTATAGGTCTGAAGCCTTGTAATCGAGCACTCCCTTGAGACTACCCAAGGCAGACTAGGGCTACTCGCGAAGAGTCTACCGAGAGAGCTTGAGAAAGAACGGGATAGCAAGCTAAGTCGGCCACTTAACTATGGACCTTAACGAGAGAGATTTAAGAGCGTAAACGCAACGCTACTCTTTGATGATCGCTGCAATAAAAAAAAGAGATTAAAAGAAAAGCAATTCTCGCTGAAAATTAATTAATTAGTTAATTAAAAATGCGCTTAACATTGTACATCGTTGCTTAGCTACGTACGGCCGTAACGGGATAACACCCCGGACGGGATGTGGACGGGGCCTCCCTCGTACAAAAAGCTCCGTCCGTGTCTCCGTGACAGATGTCACAAGGGGCTTTTTGTACGAGAGGCCCCGTCAACGGCCCGTCCGGGGTGTTTTCCCGTTACGTATGCTCAGACCTTAATTTTTACTGTCGACTTAGGGTCAATCAAATAATCAGGGTCAGTGTATAATTGTCATCAGTGTTAAAATAACGCTATAGGTAGGAGGCCAAATGTCTGTGGATAGGAGGTACGAGAACCCAGTGCCGCATTGCAGGATCAGACAAATCTAATTTTAATTATTTTGTGTGGTTATTACATAGTTAAAAAAATACCTTAGGTATTTTAAAAAGCATAGAAAATCCACTTATATAATATATATAGCGCATTCTCTAATTATCGAGCGATAGGGCTATGTAACATATTTAAAAATAAACAATATTTTAATTTAAAGAATTCTTGTGTCGAGATAAAACGCTTTTTGGCATAAGAATACCTAGGTAGGTACAGTGTACCCTTACCGTAATCCCTGCACAGCTTTCGAGCACCTAATCTGCGCTAGATGCAACATAATGAAAAACCTGACGCGCTCTGAATGAAGCTAATAAACTTGGCGCAAAATGGTCAAATTGAATACCTTTCACTACGCTACGCCACGTGGACCTAAACGGAATAAGGCCCGGCGCACATTGACGGCACGGCACGGCACGGCAACGGATTCTTTGGCATCTCTACACGTAAGCGCACACTCTACACGTAAGGTGACAATGCCGTGGTATCCTTAAGCGTGCCGAGCCGTTCTTGTCGCGATATCTCTAGGTATCCCGAAGACTGCCAAAGCGTTCCGAGGGATGCCGAGGCGTTCCGAAGGCTGGCGACACGTCATGCCTAAGCATCTCACGGCATTGTACATTGAGCTTTCGACTTTATTTTCATACTCTTTAGTTAATATTTTTATTCGTCGCCTAAAAATACCTTGCCATGCCGTGCCGCCAATTTGCACCGGTCCTAAGGCTAGGTTCACACGGCATTGTACGGCATGTCTTTTTTTGCACGATGAATCTTACCGAATTAAGTAGTTACTCAGTGACATTGAGTAAATTTCACACGTGTACGGTTTTTTGCAGGACCGGCTACGTGTGCACCGTTCTAATCTGTTCCATCTAACTTGTCTTATTTGGTAAACGTATGAGCCACTACTCCATCACCATCACCAGCCCTTTAATGCCCCACTGCTGGGGCACGGGTCTTCCCTACGGATGGAAGATTGTAGGGAGATTAGGCCATAACCCACCACGCTGGCCCAGTGCGGGTTGGTGGGTATTAACGACTGCAGATGCAGCCGGGACCACTGACTTAGCGTGCCTTCCGAAGCACGGAGGAACTCGAGATAATAAATTTTTGGTCACCCATCCAATGACCGGCCTTGCGAACATTGCTTAGTTTACGCAATCGCAGGCCAAGCGCATTACATGCCACTGGGCTAGCGAGCTCACTACTCGTTCAGTAAGATTCATCCCGCAAGAAGACGTGCCGTATAATGTCGTGTATACCTAGCTTGTGTTTTCACTGCCCGCGTGCGAGACGCTATCTCGCGTCGAGTGCAGCCCGTAGCAAAGGTTGAAGCAAAGCCCATTGACAAGGCCGTTCAGCGCGGCGCGAGTGTCGTTTTGACGAATAAAAACTTCGGCAAACTCCGTCATTTGCCGGCGCCGCAAAGCTCTGATAGTCGGCCGCGCGGCTGAAAGGCGTCGCTTCCGCCACTTCGAAATTAAACCCTTATTACGAGGTGTTATAGTATAGAGCTCAAACGACAAAGTTTGAACGCTATCGCAGCTTGTGCCGTGCTTTTGAAGGCTTAAAAATGCAAAGGTTAATTTGGCTGATTCGGAAAATGAATATCGGATTTAACGTGGAGTGCAGTGCACATGCCATACATACAAATTGTATGTTAGCAGCGCAGTAAAACGTTTTCAGGTAGGTATTAATGGAGGTTCTCTAAGACCATAACCATAGCAATATAGGGATACCCGCTTCTGTGCGTT